>CM060936.1:2400000-3030000 GCA_030765085.1 Allium cepa | reverse complement strand
TTTAATTGTTGATATTTGAATGATTGGATATTATGTTTATTTTATATGTTGTTATCACACTGCAAGTTCCCTTAGTTTGTAGTTAGGAAAATCACTATGGGTTGAAATGATACATACTCGAATGGACTTATAGATTAGGAAAAAATCGTTATGGGTTGAATTGATAAACTCGAGCGATTTTATGGATTTTGAATTTTATACAGGATTACAGGTTGAAATGATATGTACCCGTAAATTGAAAATTTATTGTGGGTTGAAATAATATATATCTATATCACTAGACTATATGGTAGAAAATTATATACGAACATCGAATTGGTTAAATTAAATGATTTTAAATCCTTAATTTTTGAATCCAGTTAAATGATATTTTGAAATAAAATTTGATTTATATGAACTGAATTGTTTTGAAAATCTAAGCTTTTAAATGTTGAAATTGAAATTGGTTTAAATTGAAATGTTTGCAGGATTTTAATTTAAATTTAGAAGTTGAATTTTGAAATATAAATGAACTTTATCAAAATTGAGTTATTGTGAACGTTTGAATATTTAAACTTTGAAATCTATTGAATTTGAATTGGTTTAAATTTATAGTTCAAACGTCAATTTGAAATCGATATAGATTGAAATGGTTTTAATGAGAATTTGAATTGTAATATTAAAATTGAGTTTTGTTGATTTGAAATCTGGATATGGTCCAGATTTATTCAAATCGAAGAAATAGTTTAATATGATATTATTTTCAAGTTAATTATTTTAATATAAACTGTTTAAAAATCTATTATTTTCAAATTTAGATTATTTAGATTTTCAAACTATTTACTATATAAACCATTCCAATAATCAAACCGTTTTGTACTAAACTATTTTAACTGTTTTAAAATCCTTGAACTAATAAAACTATTTTAAACTATTTTTACTATTGTAACTATTATAAACTATTTTTAATACATTAAATATTTTAATATATAACTTATTTTAATATAAAAAACTATTTCTAAAATATAAACCATTTTAATTTATAACCTGTTTTTAAAATATAAACTATTTTTAACGTATAAACTATTTCTGATATATAAACCATTTTAATATATAACCTATTTTTAAAATATAAACTATTTTTAATGTACAAACTATTTCTAATATATAAACCATTTTAATCTATAATCAATTTTTAAAATATAAACTATTTTTAATGTATAAACTATTTCTAATATATAAACCATTTTAATCAATAACCTATTTTTAAGATATAAAATATTATTAATGTATAACTATCTCAATATACAAACTACTTTCAATATTCAAAATGTTTAAAGTTGGAACTGTTATGATTTAGATTTACTAGATTCAAATGCGAATATTTTGGCATAATGGTTAACCTATTTTTGTGGTTATGATTTTTAAACGAATATGATTTAAGGTGAATAATGGTTTTGAAAGTGAATTTGATTTTGAAATGATAATGATTTGGAAGTAAATATGCATTTTATGTAAATAATGATTTCGAAAGTGATATGATTTTGAAATGAATATGAAAATTTGATATGAAGTATGAACTGTTTGAAATGTAAAACAACCAACCGGTGTGAAATAAGCATTTAGTTGTTAAAGAGACCGAGATCGAATATTGTCATGCTCTCTGCCAATACCGAAAACCACTTTAACCATCGTGCATGTGGTGGAGAATCCAGAATAAAGTAGGATGGTTTGGCGAACGCAACTGTATGAGGTATGAACGCAGCCCTGGCACCCTCGGGTCGGCTTGATATGACTAAAACAAAAGCCATGCTGGGCCAAGTGGGGTCGCTTCTCTTATCGGGCACATTTCTTTGATACCATATTTATTACTTTGTGATTGATTTGGTGGCCATCCCTCGATTTTGATTATGGGAGTGTGTCACGAGGTGGGTGGTAGTAGCTGATATACGTTACCACCAGTCGGGATCCGCAAAACGGTAGAATCCTACCCTGGGTATTGCCTCGTGTGCCTTGTCATATGCCTTATCGAGCTTATTACGAGTTTGGTTTGTATCGTACCTATGGAGTGATCCTTGAGTATCCCACCAGTTTGGTGGGGCTTACAGTATCTGTATAGACTACAATATTTATATATAAATATGTTAAAAGGTGGTATGGGTAACGCCTTAACGCTATTTTAATATGTTACTTTACTGTAGACATATTATAATAGCGTATTGTACTATCTATGTAGATAGTTTAATGGATCCTTAGGAGATGGAATCTCGAACATCTCTTAAGTTATTGCTCGCACGTTAGACACTAGATATAAGATGTAAAACCTCATTAACATCTCTGAAGCCGTTTCACTCATATTTACTTATTCTGATTTAACTTACATAAGATCTTTTAGTTCTGACTCGAGTGTTTTTTCTTTTCTTTACGCTCGGGTTAGTCTGAGCTTTTCAGTATATTGAAGACATTTTTCTAGAGGATGAAGATGAAGACTTAGTATATTATTACTATTTATTATCTTTATTTTCCACTACATCATGTTTTTCCGCTGCATTATTTATTTATTCCTGCTGTTTTTATAACTCTGATCTGTATTGTAAAAGTGTAATCAAATGTTATTTGTAAAACAGCTTCATGAACTATTTATTTGATTATTTTATTTTATCATTCCGCTGTGAGATTTTGTGTTTTGTTTTTCTTTCTTTCTCTTCTTTTTCTTATTTACCCCATAACAATCCTCCCTTTTGAATGGTTTGAGTTGACATGTGTAAAGGCAAGCATCTTCGTTCCCTTTGAGTAGACAATAAATCACACATGTCCAACTCATATTGAACGCAAATACGAATCTTTAGGGCTTAATTAAGAAAAATAAGAAAATAAGGAGAAAACAAACACAGAATCTCGTAGCGGAATGACAAAATATAATAATCAAATAAAAAGTTCATAAAGTTGTTTCTATTATACATTTAATTATATTCAATACAACATTTATCAGAGTTATATATACATCAGGAATAAATAAAGTAATGCAGTAGACAACATGATGCCGGGATAATAATAGTAATAGTATACCAAGTCTTCGTCATCGTCCTCCAGAATAAATATTCAATAAGCTGAAAAACTCAGGACTGACCCTAGCGTAATGAAAAGACAAAACACTCGAGTCAGGACTAAAATATTCTTATGTGAGTCAAATCGATATTGCATATAACATGAGTGTCATGGCGTCAGAGAAGCTTATGGGTTTTCACACCTCCTATCCAGTGTATAACGTGCGTGCGATAACTCAAGAGATGTTAGGGGATTTTCCATCTCTTAAGGATCCGTCAAAATATTTATACGTAGTAGAATACGCTACATATATAATGTCTAATCAGTAAAATAAATATTTTTCTTAGCGTTAAGGCTTTACAGTGATCCCTCTTAATGCGTTTTTAAGTATTGGCGTAAAGTTTGCATTTGACACCACCAGTAGAACATCGGTAGTCTGGGACACACCATGATATGACAATACTAAATTAAAATTGTATGGGTCTCGTTTAGGGATAAAAGTATGGCAAGGCACGTTAGGCAATGCCCAAGGTAGGATACTGCCAGTTTACCATTCCCGGCTGGTGGTGACGCATCATAGCTATGATCGCCCACAGCGTCCAACACTCTCATAATTCGAAGGGTGCGCACCAATCAATCACAATGTAAATGATGGTAATACGAAAAAGTGCGTCTGTTTGGTGTAGCTAACCCACTTGGCCGGTACGGCTTCTATTTTAGTCATTTAAA
The DNA here is from genome assembly GCA_030765085.1 of Allium cepa. Classification (NCBI taxonomy): domain Eukaryota; kingdom Viridiplantae; phylum Streptophyta; class Magnoliopsida; order Asparagales; family Amaryllidaceae; genus Allium; species Allium cepa. The sequence goes on along the minus strand of CM060936.1, from coordinate 3,026,244 downwards.
ATTGGCACCAATACCAGGCTAAACCATCATCGTTCTCTTTCTTCAAATCCAGCAAACGACACCAAATCCAACCACTTCATTCTGGATCATCACTCCATATACACAGTTGTCAAAGTGGTTCCGGTATCGACAGAGAGTATACCCATATCCGGCCTTGGTCTCTTTAACAACCAAACATCATTTTACCCACTGGTTGGTACTTTTATGTTTCGAAAACAGTTCATAATTGATATCAAAATATCATATTTGTTTCAAAATCAAATCCATTACGAAATCATCATATTTACTCAAAATATACCATTTCATTTCAAAATCCTTTTTGCATTAATATCTCGATTTCGATACAAAAATTGATTCGAATTTCAATTTAGGGTATAACTTCATTTACCCAATTCGTATTTATTTAAATCCATGATTTAAAAATAAAAATTTCACCCCTTTGACCAGTTTGAATTTTTAGAAAATAGTTAAATAGTTTTAAAATATTTTAAATAATTAAAATATTTAAAAATAGTTTAAATGGTTTAAAATAGTTAAAAATAGTTTAAGGTTAAAATGGTTATTGTAACGATCCTGTTTTTAAACCAAATATTTTATTGATAATTTATACAAATTTTAGAATGAATTTGTGAATTTATTTAGATTTTCCACAAAAAAAATAAATATTGTGTTTGTTTATTTATATATTTAGAAATAATTGTAATTTGAATTTGAATTTAAAATTAAAATATAATTTTCTTAAAGTATTTGGATTTAAAAATAATATGAGTGTGATTATTTATTTATGAATAATTTAGCTTCAAATTATTTTCAAAGGTTATATATATGTAAATAAAAGAAATGTATTTATAAAATAGAAAATACAATTTATAATATAATATAAAAATATTATTCTCATGAAAAATACAAGTGTTAATTTTTTAACACTTAGATTAACAAGTGTAATCAATTTAGAATGGATGTTAACATGTGTCACTCTTATTTTTATTTTTGAGATAATTAATAAAAATAAATTTTAAATCTATATAAACCATTCATCTCCGCTCTCTCATTTCTTTTGTTCTTCATTTTCAAAAAAATCAAAAGCTTGAGAAAAATCAAGCTACAACATGTAACTCAAATCAGAAAAACAAAGAAATCAAAATATATAAACCTTTTAAAATTTTAAACCTGAAACAAGGATTTGATCAACTCAGTTTCAAATCAAGTAAAGAGTATTTCAACTCAGTAAATCAAGTTCAAATTGAAGATTAAAGCTCAACGTCAACCTCAGTTTCAACCTGAGCAAGATTTCAATTTCAACAACATTAACAAGCAAAGATCAATTCAGTTTAAAGCCTCATTTCAACTAGCCTAGCAAATCAACTCAACAAGTAAATTCAAACTCCAATTTTCAAAGTTCCAGATCTTACCAAAATGCTCTCTGTTCATTTTATACAGGTGAGTAAACTCTTTTAAAAATCTGGAATATCACTTGATGTTTGTAATGATGCTTGAAATAAAGTTGTAAAGTGTTTGCATGCATACAAATATACGTATACATATGCAGAGATGGGTGTGCATGTCTGATATACAGGCAGGGATGCCTCTGTTTGGTTCCAGGTTTCAAAAACCTGTTCAAAATTCAAATTCACTTTCTCTAATCCTCTTTAGGTTTCAGGATTCAAACAAAACATGTTTATGTAATCATGTTTTAAATTTAAAAATAATTTCAAGCATAATTAATTTAAGTATTTTATGAAAAATCAAGAAATATAGGTGAGCACAGAACATATCAAAAATTCGAGAATCATGTTTCCTGATTTCAGGTTTATCATCTGAAACGTTTTCAAAAAAGAGGATTTTTAAAAGTAATTCAAAATTTTAGTGAAGTATTGATCGAGGAATTCATGGTTGAACGGATTTAGGACTTTTGACAATTTTTGGTCATAGGCGAAGTGTGGGTTGTCGCGATCATGGCTGAAGCTCGCTGGGAGGTCGGGGAGTTTGACAAAAATGCTCGGTGAAATTCCTGATCATCGTGGATGATGAACGTGGTCGATTTATGGTTGTAAAACCATGTTGTTCGAGGTCGGATTTTGTATTGCTGCATCATCGTCGATGGACGGGAACAGTTTGTACCAGTGGGATTCGAAGCGTAGGGTTTAGATGAAGCTGTGGTTGGAATTTCGTGGTCGCTGGTGGCTTGTGGCGGCGGGTCGAGGAAAATTTGTTGATCGATGCTGTTGTTCTAGTTTGGGTTGAGTAGTTCGATCTCGAATTCATCATCGGTGCGTTGATCTGGGTGTTCGTGGTGTTTGAGTGGGTTGACGTTGGCTTGTGGAAGGTGGTAGCGATGGCCAAATCGTCGACGATCGGTGGTGCACGTGCATGAGTTACTGGGCTGTGTCAGTAAGCATGGATTTGAGGAAGAGAGGTTTTAACTCGAAGTAGACCTCGGGGGAAATGGTTGCTGGCTCGAAGTATACGTACGTGTTTCTAGAACTTAAACAAAAAATCAAAGTTTTGAAAAGAAAGATACGGGTTGGTCGGGGAAGACTCGAAGTAAACTACGTTTTGGCTCGGGGTGAGACTCGGGAAGGTCTTAGGTGGATATAAAACAGTTTTCAACTTTAAAACCAAATTCAAATTTAAAATATTTTTAACCCATGTTTTTAAATAATTGTTTTAATTTAAGTTTGGATTAATAAAAGTTTTAAGTAAGTTATTTTTAAAGTGATTAAATTTAATTAATTATGTGACATTTATTTATAAATAAATTCTTAATTTATAATGTAATTAAAGAGTTAATTAAGATGAAATGTTGTTTTTAATTTTTAATTAACCTTAATATCTTGGATTAATTTATGTGTTAACGATGATTAATTATGAGGTTTATTAATTAAAGATTTAATGATTAATTAAGATGAATTATTTATAATTACTTAATAATTAAATAATAATTAATTAAAGGTTAATTAATTTATAATTAAGGATTAATTAATCAATGTAATTAATTAAAGAATAATTAATTAATGAAGGTGATTAAGATTAATTAATTAATAATTAAGGATAATTAATCATTAATTAAAGATAATTAATGAAAATAATTATGTGATTAATTAATTATAATTAATTAAAATGATTTGTAATTACTTAATGATAATTCATCTTGCTTATAGATGATTGATTATTATTGAATGCCTTGCATTGGTTGATTCCTCTGATATGTGATTGTGTGAATTGCTGTGAATTGAACTGTGATATCTGTGATATGTTTCTGTGTGAATGTGAAAACTGTTGGCCTTTAAACGGTATTTAAATTTCGATGCGACAGGGAGTCGGATTCCAAATGGTTATCCGAAACCCACATCGAACATTAATGGTGAATCTTTGTGACTTGTGTATCCACGTGTTTTAAAAATAAGCGCTCATTATTCGGTTTAGCAGGGAGAGAACTTTGTGTCATAAAACTCATTCCGAATAACGATACGATGAAATAGGAGTGTATTTGAAGACGGTGGCGAAGACTGGGTATTTTTAAGAACGAAAGGATTACCTGTCGATTGTCTTTACACTGAGTTGCTTCGGTATAGAGATCTCCAAATGTGATGGGGAGTCCGATCGGGATTGTGAATACCCGTATTGCAAGGGCTTCTTCCTTTATTGGATGAAGTGCCTTCGGTTCCATTAAGAGCCAGGATGGACTTGTATGGTTGTATGTATAACATTACACTTTGAGGTATAAAGCTGATTTCTATCAAATACATTACTATTGGTGGCAGAGAATTTATTCTCTTAGCTTAACATCCTTCTCTGAGACGTACGAGCTCAGAGGTTATGTAGTTGATGATTATTAGTGATATACTCCCAATTTGGTAGTGTGGCATGCTGAGTGCTGATCATTTGTTGATCGATGCATGGCTTTTGTGTAAAGCATAGCTTTGTGGGACGAGACTTCATCGAACCTCACACCTCGGAAATGGTCGAAACAGGAATGGATGCAGCAAGGTTACGAGGGTCGCGCCCTTTAGGGTATGTGTATTTCCTTCTGGATAATAAGTGGTATTCTGGTATGGAGCCCGAAAAATTTGACTTTGTGTTTGTTGGTGTTGAGGGCCCTCGATAAAGTTCGGTTACGGCCGGGGGATGGCATACTCGTGACAGTTAGTTACCTAGTTACAGAGATAACATGGCCTTGTGTTGGTAGAGAGCTGGTTAAGTTCTCGGGGCATCCCTCCAGAGGCGTATCCATGAGAAATGCGGATTACGGATCTTAAGGCTAGGATTAACACTAGAGGGGGGTGAATAGTGTTTTAAAGAATTATTAAATCTTTTTGAGTTGTTATTAATTTGAACACAGATGTATGCAATATTCAGACACAGATATGATCACAGAAACAAATACAAATGCAGAAATAAAGTAAAAGCAGTAAAGGAAAGAACACAATGGATTTTATACTGGTTTGGAGTTTACCTACATCCAGTCCCGCACAAAAAGTACGGATTTCCTTTCAAAAGCAATCATTACAATTACACCCTCGATTTCAAGGCAACGAGGTACACCCTCCAGAATCACAATCCTCTGGGTAGAGATACTTGATTTCCCGGGAAACAAGTTCACCCCATTGATTTCCCAAGGCTACAATCACACCTTATCTCGCTTGATTGATTTCCAAGGCCACAATCACACCTTTTCTCGCTTAATAGATTACAAAGAAGTCTATAACTCTGAATAGCACTGAGGATCTTGTTGAGATAGTGATAGAGAATCAAACCAGAAATGATCTAGTTAGATTCAATGTTGGTTTCGGCAGAGTAATGGTAAGAATATGTATATAGAAATGTGGAAGAAGAAGAAGAAAGGAGTGAAAAACCTGAAAAACTGAATAAAAATTCATTGAAACTAACCCCTGTTCATAGAAGAACAACATCCATGTCCATTCGTGAAGAGTTATGGCAAATAGACACTTCTTTTGAAATTTGTATTTTGAAACTAACTGACACTATGTCGACATGGGGTACTCGGGCATGTCGACATCCCAAAGGAATTTTTGATGTTTTGTTTTTCTTTGAAAATAACCTCGATCTTATATTAAAACTATTTTAAACATTATAAATATACTTGACTATAATTAAAATTCATAAGTAATTATAGAAAATAATATATATATATATATACATATAATTTTACTATAATTTTATATTTAAGTCTAAGTATAAATATTTAAAAGTTAACTATATTATATTTAAAAGATAGTTTAAAAACAAGGATAATTTGACTTTGAAATTAAAGATTTTTTTGAGGCTAAAAGTATTTAAAATCAGGATAGATATTTTTGATTCTTTTAAAAGGAAGGTTTTGAAATCATTTTGAAAACAAGATAATTTTGTAAAATCATTTGAATAAAAATTAGCGGATACAAAACAATGTTCCACTAGATTTTTCGTAGGTTCCATCCTACTTAGGGTTCCATCCCTTTAACGGGCTCGAAGTGGATTCCATTCCACGAATAAATTGGATTTTAAGATGCCAGTGATTTTCTAGGAGTTTTAACAAAATTCCTAATTAAAATACTTATTCTTGAAATCTTGAACTCTTGATAATCTTGATACTCATGAGTCTTCAATCTTGATATCTTGAATCTCCATACTATACAGTCTTCATTCTTGGTACCTGCATGGTTAAATCCTGCATATACATATATATCTAAACTTATACTATTAGTATTTATATTTTATAATCTATTCTAAGGTTGTTGTCATCAAAACTATCATCTCAAGGACTAACAGTACCCATTCGGTGTAGGAAGTTCCTTAGCCTGACCATTTGTTGGAAATCCAAACAAAACAATACGAGCCCTGTACGGTTTTAGTTGTATAACCTGCCATTACTTATGGTGGTGACCTGCCGTTTAAATGGTAGCTATAGTAGGTATACCATAATGGTTGTATGCTGGCTAAGATTAATATTATACTTTCGAAATATTTTCTACACTATGCACTAATAATAATATCAAAGAATTTTCTCATATCAAGCATGTTTGGCTATCATAAGGAGAAATCTCCTCCAATTGTGCGATTGCATTGTGTGTGTGGCGGAAAGCCTTATGGTAGTTTCATTTTCCAAAAGTATAACAGATTTCTTTTATAAATTGTTTGTACAAAAAACTGTTTTTGTTTACTCATACCAGTCCCATGACTGACCCGGAGTTTATTGTTCCCTTCCTAAACTCTGGGTGCCCATAATTTCCACAGGGGCGGCCTAGAAGCAGGTTATCCATATTCTGGAGCTAGTAAAGATTTGGAGGTAGGAATGTTTGAAGTTTTTTGGAAGACCTTATCGAAGTCAAAGCATGTTGGATTCTTTTGAATACCTCGTTGTTTTTCCGCTGTGGTGTTATTATTCTGTTGTTGTATGGTGTATATAGCACTCTGATGATGGTGTTAAATTGTTGTAATCAAATGTTGTATCCATGTTGTTTGTCAATGAAATCATCTTTTGTTTCCGCTGTTTTGTATTCATCTAATGTTGTTATAAGCTCCACCGAACTGGAGTTCGACGTTTGAATCTCCGGCATTCGAATACAAGTGAGGTATTTGATGTCAATTTTCGAACGCTGGATTTCGGGTCGTGGCAGTTATATAGCAAAATAATTTGGAAAACCAAAATAATTTGAATATTTAAAGAAGATAGCTTTTAAATAGTTTTATATTAAATAATCAATTTGAAAACAGTTCAGAGTCAAACCGATTCAATTCCAATTTCCCAATTCAAATCATTTCCAATTTTCGTTCAATCGATTCAATTTCGATTTCAATTCAAATCAATTTCATCTTCAATTTCAATTAATTCAATTCCACTTTCAAATACAATTAATTCAATTTCAGTTTATATGGATTTCGAGCTCGATTTTCAAAATATCGATTCAAAACATTTAAGTCAAATTATCCTTCAATATTCAGTTTAAAATCCCAATCTTCAATATAATTCAATTCCGAGCTCAATTTCAAAATATCATTTTTATTTCACTTTTACTTAGTAATATTCAAGTTCGGATAAAAGTTCGATCTTTTAAAAACAAATCGATTTCAAAAAATTCAAATTATATTTGGATTATAACTTCAAAATCCCAACTTCGATTATTTAAACAATTTCGACTACCAAATTTAAATTTCAACATTCAGAGGTCAAATTTGAAAATAATTTGATTTCTATAAATTTGATTTTTATTTCTTTAAATCTAACCATTTAAATAATTTCAAATCAAAATTTTTAATTCATTTAATTTAACCAATCGGGTGTCCGTATATAATTTTCTATCATATGGCCAAGTGATCAGTTATTTCAAATTAATTTGAGGAATGGATATATATCATTTCAATCCAAATCATAGTATCATAGGTTTATATCATTTTAACCTATTTCTTAATTTATTCGAAATAATTTAATTTACAATTTTACATACTGTAAATAATATACAAGGTGATAACAAGATATACCAAATAAATAATCATCATTCATCCATATATTAACCAATTGGCAACCATCACAATCAATCATACAAACAGATAAAATAATCACAACAATTTCATAGTTATTACTATCGTGTATTTTCTGGTAATTAATTCCAATTTCAAAGTTAATTGTCAATTTTAATTTTCAACAGTTAGTTCAAGGACAATTTGGATGACAATCGAATTTATCAACAGCAATCAATAAATTTATATCACTTCATAATTTCAAATTTAACTATCATAAGAATATTCTAGTACGTGTGAGCATTATAATACACTCACCATTAATTCCATTGTCACTATCGCATTCCGGTTCCGATTAAATTCGAACACGTTCGAATTTAACTGAAAAATACAGCATCTCCAATTTAGTCAATCCAATTCCATGTTGAAGATTTTGTCAACACGAAACCAACGCGACTGACCGCGTTGGATTTGGATCTAAAATGAACAACTTACGAAGCAACCCGACCCAATACGTGCTCCTTCTTCTTCCTTCCACTGATACGATAAAATACCCATGTCTGCCGTGTACGCATTTTAGTGATACGGAGCACGGAGACTCTATTCAACATTCCAACTTTGCCAACGATCCCCACTTGTCGTTCTCGATCTGCCTATACCCATTTGACCACACCCGACCCCTCTAGAAAAACGCGACCTGCTTCACCTTCCTCCTCTCGACCATGGCCAGGTCCCATCCCCTAAGTCACTACTGCACACCTCCAAAATCTCGCCGGAGATGCCAATTAATGCGTGAAACCCAAACCAATAGTTCGTTCGACCCATCGATACCCACAGCCACCATAAAAGCCAACCCTAGCTAGCTGCCTCACATCGAACCCCCTCACGACGTCGCCGAACCCAATGATTTGCATACTAGGGGAAAGCTCTACACATAACATGAATATTAAAACAAATTTCAGATTTTTTTTATAGGGTGGATTTCATGAATTTGAATTTTTAAGTTTTGATTTCTTTTTCTTTCTTTTACGGTGGACAGTTGTGTTTATTAAAAGAGAAGGGAGGAGACGTATAAAAGAAGGAGCAAGGATGGGTCGACTAGGGTGGCTGATGGAAAGATGTGAATGGCTGAAAGACAGAAATAGTCAAGTCAATATATTATTTGAAATTCAAAAATATCTCGATTTAAGCAACTTAAAATTTTGAATTCCTATCATGGCATGTCGCTAGGCATTTATAATGTTATACCCTTATGCCAAACGCATGGAAAAGGTTTTGATTCCTAATTGGATCGTATGGAGAAGATAGCTTTTTGGATCCAATTATTATATCAAATTTTTGATATTAAACTTAACACGTTTTTATACCGTACGACCAAATGATAACTCTAAATGCTACGAAATTTAGAATCTGATAATAATACACTATTATGGACCCAATGGAATTAGTTTCGTCGAAATCCGAGGTTGTGCCCCGAATTGCTATTTTAACATCTCGATTATAATATAAAATTTCCAATCTCATATTATTCACTTTTAAATTCAATTTTAAATGTTAACAATCTTCATTATTGTTTAAATAAAATTCACATCAACTTCCGATATCAATTTCAATCATATTAATATCAGAATTCAATTATTCAAATAATTTCCAATATTAAATTTAAACAATTTAATTATTCAATATTCAACGAATTTCAATATTCGATTTCAAATGAATTTTAGTTAACAATCAATTACTTTATCTCCATCTAATGAATTCAATATTTATTATTTAATCCAACTATTGATTGTAAACACATTTAATATATATAATTTCACTTCAATACTCGTTATCGCCAAATTTTGAAATTAGTTTATTTTAAAATTTTATTCAAGTTCATATCCAATTCTTACATTCAAAATATTAAATTTTTATTTTTAACCATTTTTATTCAATAATTATATTAAATTTAATTTAAAATAGTTAAAAATACGGGTCGTTACAATCTCCCCTACTCAAAACTTTTCGTCCCCGAAAAGGCATTAAGTAAAGAAATTAACATTTGATATATTTTATTCAAAATTATCAACTTATAAAACATTAAAATTTATTTATAAAACCATTACTACATTTAATATATTTTCTACTACGCTACTCCGATCAGCTTATGGAAATACAAGTTGATTATCCAAACAAGTTATAAAAAATTTAAAACTTGAAAAAATTTCTAACACCCGGATTTGCAGAAAATTTCGGCAGAGTCTCCATTGCGCGGCTAGATCAAAACAACTACAAAATGCCACTATGGGCCCTAAACCAACAAAAGAAAAATAAAGCCAAGTGGCAACATCATAAAACCATCAAATCAAATGATAAAATAAACATGTACCTTTTTGTCGGGCAATCCAAATTTTTCTTGATCTTCTATACCTACATCTTATTTACCAATTATATCCAATCATATAATTTAAAATCAATTTATATTTTGCATTTTCAATTTCCAACATTTGCTTTACTTAAGCTCGTACGATGTACATATATCATCCACGCAATATCAAATCTGATCGCTCAATCGATCACACAATTTCACTTCCGAACTAGTATTGTTCACACGACTCTCTAGTGCGGACTTAGATTTGGCTTCTTGATCAGAAACCGTTATTCTTCTTGCATAGCCATATACTATGATAGAGAATTCCAGAATCAAATCTAAAATCCATATCTAGGGTTCGCCGTCGAGAATCGAGTGAAAAAACCTAACTCAGATCGATATAAATTATCTCGAAATTCTGTGCTCGAATCTGGATCAAATCGTTATGCGAATAAAATAATATATGTACAACTTACATATTTATTCCAATTGATTCTTAGCTACACCAAATTCCATTGTTTACATTTACTTCATTTTCATAATTTTTTTTGATAACAAAATTATTTGTGATATATTTCTATTAATCATTACTTTAGTTTATAATCATTCTATAAAAGTCCAACTTCTTATATGTGACTTTATATCTAAGTTTATAATTATCTCAAAAGTTACAAATTCAATTCCACAATTTCTTTGCAAATTTATATTTAATTCTATAACCAATTTACAAATATTTTATTTAATTCATTTGTCTACTTTCTTAAGTTCACTTACTTATTCCATTTAGTCATTAATCATTTCATAATATACTTAAGTATATAGCACTTACTATTACAACTAAATTTCCATTTATATACATTTCAATTACTTTTAAGTTTTGTTGGCTTGTGTAATATCCCATTTTATATCCAAATCATTATTTTAACTTTTTAACATTTGGTAAGTCTTGTTATATGTTATTAGAATGCAACATGATATTATACAAATTAATCAGATTCTTTTTGCTTCATTAGAATGTTCACTATTTTAACTTGTTTGATATTTTCACTTCAATTTAAAATTTGCAAACTTCAAATCTAACGTTTCTCAAAACATTTAGCTTAGATTCTTAATTCTCTTATTTTATAATGTTTTGTTATTCAAATATTTCATTTCATTCAAATAATTTGAAGATTTTTAATTAACAGAACTTAAAAATTTTAAATACCCAATTCATTTCAAATCATTTGAAATAAGTATGTATACTTATATCTTTTAGATATCAAATCATACTCTTAGAGTTTAAACCAAAATCTGTTTATCAAAACAATTTCGAAGCAAAGCTTCCCAGAAGTCTCCCCCACTTTGAGACTCGAAAATAAACATCGATGGTGCTTCGCAGTCATTACCGAAACTATTTTCCAACAATAAAAGAGGGGAGTACTAAATTCATTCCTTTTGAAAATCCTTTTAAAAATATGTTTCATAAATATTTTTCAACTAATACCACCATATTATTTTTCAAAACTTTGAAAACCATTCTCAAAAATTCCGGGAAATAGATTCAAAGCTTCTTAATTTAAACCCATTTAAATTTATAAGTCACATTTATAAATTATACTTACAAAATTTCACTTCCTTAAAACATTTCACAAATGTTTTATCATTGTTTATCCTATAATAAACATCTTTTATTAAGGTACAACAATCAATTAATGATAATAATCAATATTATCATTCCTAATAACCAAACACGCTATATATACCATAATAATTTCTATAATTATTCCTTTATATATAAAATATAACCAGGGTAAAATTATTTCATTTACCTAATTTCAAAACAATACTATGTCGAATTGTTTTGTCTAAGTGTGTAGAGATCCCTATCAATAACGTTAATTACTCATATTGACCAGAATCCATAAGCCACTAAACAAATCAACCAACGCGATATAAAACAATTTTTATATTCACTAACAAATGTGCGCTCATATCTATTAGTACACTCAAACTCATCCTAAGGTACTACTGATCCTATCTCTAATGAGTTAACCCACAATGCTAAGGTTATTGCTAAACCTAAACTGTAAAGGCCCATATCTTCGTTCCTTTTGAGTAGACAATAAATAACACTTGTCTCATATTGAATGGAAATACGAATCTTTAGGGGTTAATTAAGAAAAATAAAAAAGAAGGAGAAAATAAACACAGAATCTTGCAGCACAACGACAAAATATAATAATCAAATAAACAGTTCATGACGTTGTTTCTATTATACATTTGATTATATTCAATACAGCATTTATCAGGGTTATATATATATACATATATATATATATCAGGAATAAATAAAGTAATGCAGTAGACAACATGAGGCCGGGATAATAATAGTAACAGTAATACCAAATTTTCATCTTCGTCCTCCAGAATAAATCTTCAATAAGCTGAAAAACTCAAGACTGACCCGAGCGTAATAAAAAGACAAAACACTCGAGTCAGGACTAAAATATTCTTATGTGAGTCAAATCGATATCGCATATAACATAAGCGTCACGGCGTCAGAGATGCTTATAGATTTTCACACCTCATATCCAGTGTATAATGTGCGTGCAATAACTCAAGAGATGTTAGGGGATTTTCCATCTCTTAAGGATCCGTCAAAATATTTATATGTAGTAGAATACGCTACATATGTAATGTCTAACTAGTAAAAAAATATTTTTCTCTGCGTTAAGGCTTTATAGTGATCCCTCTTAACGCGTTTTTAAGCATTGGCGTACAATTTGCATTTGACACCACCGGTAGAATGTCGGTAGTCTGGGATGCACCATGATACGGCAACACTTAACAAAAATCGTATGGGTCTCATTTAGGGATAAAAGTATGACAAGGCACGTTAGGCAATGCCTAAGGTAGGATACTACCAGTTTATCATTCCTGGCTGGTGGTAACGCATCAGCTATGATTGCCCACCGCGTCCACCACTCCCATAACTCGGAGGGTGCACACCAATCAATCATAATGTAAATGATGGTAATATAAAGAAGTGCTTCCGCTCAGGGTAGCTAACCCATTTGACCGGTGCAGCTCCTGTTTTAGTCATTTCAAATTGTCACCAGTGCCAGGCTAATCCATCATCATTCTTTTTCTTCAAATTCAGCAAACGACGCCAAATCCAACCACTTCATTCTATATCATCACTCCACATACACAGTTGTCAAAGTGATTCCGGTATCGACAGAGAGTATGCCCATATCCGGTCTCGGTCTCTTTAACAACCAAACGTTATTTTATACACCGGTTGGTACTTTTACATTTCGAAAATAGTTCATACTTGATATCAAAAAATCATATTCGCTTCAAAATCAAATCCATTTCAAAATCATCATATTTACTCAAAATATACCATTTTATTTCAAAATACTTTTCGCATAATTATCTCGATTTCAATTCCAAAATTGTTTCGAATTTCAATTTAGTTTATAACTTCATTTAGCAAATTCGTATTTAAATCCATGATTTAAAAATAAACATTTCATCCTTTCGACCAGTTTGAATTTCTAGGAAATAGTTTAAATAGACTTAAAATAGTTTAAATAATTAAAATAGTTAAAAATAGTTTAAGTGTTAAAATGGTTTATATAGAAAATAATTTGGAAAACCAAAATAATTTGAATATTTAAAGAAGAAAGCTTTTAAATAGTTTTATGTTAAATAATTAATTTGAAAATAGTTTCAGAGTCAAGCTGATTCAATTCGAACTTCCCAATTCAAATCAATTCTCATTTCCATTCAATTGATTTAATTTCGATTCCAGTTCAAATCAATTTCAACTTCAATTTCAATTAATTCAATTACACTTTTAAATCCAATTGATTAAATTTCAATTTCAATTTCCATTTATATCGACTTCGAGCTCGATTTTCAAAATATCGATTCAAAACATTTAAATCAAATTATCCTTCAATATTCAATTTAAAATCCCAATCTTCAAATATAATTCAATTCTGAGCTCAATTTCGAAATATCATTTTTAAATCACTTTTACTTAGCAATATTCAAGTTTGGATAAATGTTCAATCTTTCAAAAACAAATCGATTTCCAAAAATTCAAATTATATTTCGATTACAACTTCAAAATCTCAACTTCGATTATTTAAACAATTTCGATTAACAAATTTAAATTTCAACATTCAGAGCTTAAATTCGAAAATAATTCAATTTCTATAAATTTGATTTTTATTTCTTTTAAATCAAAACCATTTAAATAATTTCAAATCAAAAAATTTAAATTCATTTAATTTAAACTATCCGATGTCCATATATAATTTTCTATCCTATGGCCAAGTGATCAGTTATTTCAATTAAATTTAAGGGTTGGATATATATCATTTCAACCCAAATCACAGTGTCATAGGTTTATATCATTTCAACATATTTCTTAATTCATTCGAAATAATTCAATTTACGGTTTTACATACACTAAACAATATACAGGGTGATAACAAGATATATCAAATGAATAATCATCTATTCATCCAGATATCAACTAGTTGGCAACCATCACAATCAATCATACAAACAGACAAAATAATCACAAAAATTTAATAGTTATTACAAACGGGTATTTTTGGCAATTAATTCCAATTTCAAAGTTAACTGTCAATTTTAATTTTCAACGGTTAGTTCAAGGACAATTTGGAGGATAATTGAATTTATCAACATCTATCAATAAGTTTATATCACTTCATAATTTCAAATTTAAATATCATAAAAATATTCTAGTATATGTGAGCGTTATAAAACACTCACCATTAATTTAGCTGTCGCTATCGCGTTCTGATTCCGATTAAATTCGAACGCGTTCGAATTTAACTAAAAAATCCAGCAGCTCCAATTTTAGTCAATCCAATTCCTTGTTGAAGATTTTGTCAATACGAATCTGACGCGACTGACCGCGTTGGATTTGGATCTAGAATGAACAAGTTACGAAATTTTTAAGCATTTGAATTTACAAAAATCAATTTGTATAATTAATAACCTTAATAATCATCTCCTACCCAAAGCGCGGCCCACGAACGAAGCAACCTGACTCAACACGTGCTTTCTTCTTCTTCCTTTCACTGATATGAGAAAATACCCATGTCTGCTTTATATGCATTTTAGTGATACAGAGCACGGAGACTCTATTCAATATTATGACTTCACCAACGATCCCCACTCGCCTTTCTCGATATGCCCATACCCATTTCGCCACACCCGAGCCCCTCTATGTAAAAACGACCTGCTTCACCTTCCTCCTCTCGACCATGGCTAGGTCGCACCCCCCAATTCACTGCCGCAAACCACCAAAATCTCGTCGGAGATGCTAATTCACGCAAGAAATCCAAATCAATACTTCGTTCGACACATCGATACCCACAGCCACCATAAAAGCCAACCCTAGCTAGCTACCTCATGTCGAACCCCCGTATAATGTCGCCGAACCCAATGATATGCATACTAGGGGAAAGCTCTACACATAACATGAATGTTAAAACAAATATCATTTTTTTTATAGAGTGGGTTTCAAGAATTTGAATTTTTAAGTTTTTATTTCTTTTTTTTTCTTTTACTGTGAACTGTTGTGTTTATTAAAAGAGAAGGGAGGAGACGTTTAAAAGAAGGAGCAAGGACGGGTAGACTAGGGTGGCTGATGGAAAGATGTGAATGGATGAAAGACGGGAATGGTCAAGGCAATATATTATTTTAAATTAAAAATTTTCTCAATTTAAGCAACTTAAAATTTCAATCTCTATCGAGGCATGCCGCTGGGCATTTGTAATGTTATACCTCTACGCTAAACGCAATGGAAAAGGTTTCGAGTCCTAATTCGACCGTATGGAGAAGATAGCGTTTTGGACTCAATTATTATATTGAATTTTCGATATTAAATTCAACGCATTTCTATACCGTACGACCAAACGAAAACTATAAATGCGACAAAATTTGAAATCTGATAATAATACACTATTACGGACCCAATGGAATTGGTTTCGTCAAAATCCAAGACTGTGCTCCGGATCGCTATTTTAACGTCACGATTATAATATAAAATTTCCAGTTTTTATTCACTTTTAAATTCAATTTTAAATGTTAACAATCTTCGTTGTTGTTTAAATAAAATTCACGTCAACTTCCGATATAAATTTCAATCATATTAAATTCAAAATTCAATTATTCAAATAATTTCCAATAATAAATTAAAACAATTTAATTGTTCAATATTCAACAAATTTCAATATTCGATTTTTAATTTATTTTAGTTAACAATCAATTACTTTATCTCCATCTAATGAATTCAACATTTATTATTTAATTCAACCATTGATTGTAAACACATTTAATATATATAATTTCATTTCAATACTCGTTATCGCCAAATCTTCGAAATTAGTTTATTTCAAAATTTTATTCAAGTTCATATCTAATACATACATTCAAAATCATTAAATTTTTGTTTTTAACCATTTTTATTCAATAATTATATTAAATTTAATAATTTAAAATATCTAAAAATACGGGTCGTTGCAATGTGTGGTTTATTGTCGATTTAAGCCGTCCAAAAAGTAGGTCATTACATGAAAACTAAATAATTGAATTCAAATTGGAAGTAAAGTGAATCCAAATAGAATTGAATTTGATTTGAATTGAAAGTGAACTAACTTGAATGTAAATTATCTAATGTAAACTAATTGAATATGAATAAATGAATGTTAGTAAAATCTAATATTAATGAATCGAATGTGAATATATTGAAAAACCAATTCAATGAATAATAATGAGAAATGAATGTATATTGATTTGGTTATATTAGTTGAATGTTAGTTATTGATGGTTTCATTGTTTGCTGGTGTTTCATTTGCATATAATTGTTGTATAGTATGTGTTGTATATGTTGTATATTGATACTACTTTCCATATAAACATGTAATTAATATTTCTTGAGTGTTTAGTAGGTGCGGATGGCGTTGCTTCGCATTTGGAGCTTGCTTTCGCGCTATATTAATTGTTTATGCTCGCTAATAATATATAAGGTACATATCTCAAATTACATATCGTACTTTTATATTTTTCCCTTCGGGATGCCTCATCCTCAAAAATGAGATGTATATTTGTGATATATATATATATATATATATATATTGTGATTTTTTCGGATCGAACCGCACAAAGGAGGTTATGGAGAATTTTTCTGAGAATTTAAGGCGTTAGAATTTTTTCGGAAAGTTTGGAAAATAATGATAACTTGGAATTTGTTTTTTAAGTTATAACTGGGAACTACATTAGTTGATTTTGAATTGATATCAGTTAATAGCTAAATTAATTGAATCTTAGAATTTTTTTATAAAGTTGTAACTAATCGATTTCGGATAGTTAAACGACTTAAACGAACACGATAATTTATTTTAGCTAGTTGATTTTGGAAAGATAATGGGATTTTGGGTATTTTTCTTACTTAGCAATTTCGGGACGAAATTCTTTTAAAGGCGGAAGAATGTAACGACCTAGTTTTTCAATCATCTAAATTTAGAATATTTAATTAAATCTAAATATTGAAAAGTAATTTTTGTAAGTTAGATAGCTTATATTTCAAATATAATGATTTATTTGATAATTGAATTGTTTAATTTAATATTTGAAATTGTGGAAATAATTGAATGTTGAATTTAATTTGAATGAAAATGATTTATAAAGTTGATTTAAATTCTATTTGAATTAGAATGAAGATTACAAACTTATAAAATTGAACTAAAAGTGAATAAACGAAAATTGGAAATTTTATAATTTAATTAGATGAGTAAAAATAGCCATTCGGGACACTGTCTCAGAAATGGATGAAACCAGTTTCATTAGATCCATAATGTTATATTATTGTATAATTCCAAATTTCTTGTCGACCAGACATATCGTTTGACCTTGCAAAGCTGAAACGCATAGAAATTAATTAAAGAACATTTAACTAAAATAACGCGATTTGAAAACCAATCTTCTGTATATGATGGAATCGGCCTCCAATACATATTCCATTGTGTTCGGAATATGGGTAAAACATTAGGAACGTCAAGCGGCACGCTTCGTTTGAGTTCGGAAATTTTTCGGGTGAATGGTAATTTATATTGCCTATAAATAGACAACCAAAATTCACAAAACCCTAAACCTAATAGAGCAGCCACCACTTAGTGTTCAATGGCCAGAATTGCGTTCCTTTTCTAATCAATTATCTCACAATCCACACAGAATTAAGCCACGACTTCTACATGAAAGTCGTAGAGCTTCGCGGGCTATACACATCCAACGGCTATGATCGTCTAATTCACCACGAGGAGGCCGGAACCTCACCATGTTCGTATGGAATTTGGGGGGCGAATTTGAGGCAAAGGGGATGGTCGAGCTCGACGTGGCTAGGCCATGGGTGCGGCGGAGGATGGCGCACGCGTGGGTAGGGTTCGATCGGGGTCTGGCTGCTCGATGATGGCGCGACAAGCGATTGAAGGGCGACGTGTATTGGGGTTTGGCTAGTGGCCTTCATACGTGAACGAAGAAGGAGGAGCGAACGAGTTACAGCAGTGAAGTTTAAAATTTTAATTTAAAATTTATATTAAGTTAATTAAATTACTAATTATCGAATGATTAATAACTCGTAACTTTTGCATATGAGGTTCCAATCGAAAGAAACAAGTCGTGTTGGGTTCATATTGATGAGCACTACATTTTAGAGCTGGTTTGGAAAGATCTGGAGCTTGCAGTACATTTGGGTTAAATTAAACACTCGTTTAATTTTAATCCAAACGAATCGTTATTGCGACGACTGCAATCAAAGTGAGTAAAACTCGTTCTTTCTGACCCGCTTATAATTTTATATAAGTGGGAATATTTTGATTATGCTGTTTTGATGGCTGTTGGATGTGTTATATATATATATATATATATATATATATATGTATATATATATATGTATGTATGTATGTATGTATGTATGTATGTATGTATGTATGTATGTATGTATGTATATGTATGTATGTATGTATGTATGTATATTGGATGTTTGGATGTTATGCTATAGGAGTTAATAGTTGGATATATTCCTGCCTATTGGAGCATATGAGACCCTATACTTTTCCGTGTATTAGCGGATGACCTTTTGTTCGCGCGTCTGCCTCGAAGCAAACATTGTACATATTTTCTCATATGTATATTTGTTGCAGGTGACAAGTTGGAGGGATCCAACAGGATTACTCACTATGTTGATGTTTATTTACACATATTGTTATATATGTTGATGTGATGGATGCCATGATTGCTATTATTGACGTGAATCCCCTTATTTAGTACTTTTGCAGCATTGGGCCATATTTTTGAGAATATAAAATATTAAAATGAGGATTTCAATTTAAAAAGGATTTCAAAGTGATTTTGAAAAAATATATGGTTCAATAAATTTTCGAATGATTAAAGAAATGGATTTATTTTAAATAAACAAAAAGTTATAATTTTTATGTTATAAAAATTATGGTTTTGTGAAATATACTTAAGTATGATTTTTGAAATATGGAGTTAGCTATTTTGTAAAATAAGTTAAATTGAGATTTTGAACTTATTATAAACGGTTTATATATGAGATTTATAAAATTGATTTTTTATAAATAAAAGTAATGGAATTGTAAAAAAGTTTTATAAGTGGTAAAATGAAGTTATAAGTGAAACCTTATAGGTGAATGAGATTTATAAAGCAAGGAAGTTATAAAAGAAATGTTATTAATAAAGAGAATTAATGAAATAAATTTTATAAACGGTGTTTTATAAATATCAGAAATGGAATTGTAACCAATTTGTATATAGACTTGCAATTGAAATTTAGAAATGAATTTAATGGACTTTCTAAATAATAAGATTAGAAAAGAATGAATTTGTAAATAAAGAGATTTATAAGTAAATAAACTTATAATGGGATTTTGATATATAACTGAGAAAAATGGGAAATTGGTTAATAAAGGAATTTTACAAAATGGAAGTTTTTTTAAAATAGGAATGTGAATTATAAACACTGTTTATAAATGTGAAATCAATTTAATTTGATAAGCTAAATATGTATTTTTATAAAAGGAAATATATTCAAGTTTTTAAAGCGAAAAATCCTTAAAATGAATGTTTTGGAAAGTGATATTTTAAAATTGAGTTTAAATGGTTTGAAAATTCAATAAGTTGTGAATTCACTTATTATTAAAATAAGTTTATGAAATGTTTTCCAAGTATTGAAATATTGAAATGGTTTTGAGGTGCTAAATTATATTTTTGGCCATTTTAGTTTCTCGACTTGATGTGGAAACTATTTAGTCGTACACTTAGTACATAGCCATCTGTGTAGGCTTGATTGTCGTTTGGTGTAAAGGATTTTGATTCGAGTAATGCGGAGTGATTACTCCTATCTACTAAGCTTCCTTCTTGGCCGAAGGATAGCAAGTTGAAAGTTAGAAACGTGTTAAGTCTACGAGACTTGGTTTTTGTATGAGGTTGAGTAACGCTTTTGAGTTACTAGTGTGAGGAGACCGGGACTGGATTTATCTAAAAACCACTTCGGACAAACTTGTTTGCGATGATTGTGCAGGTTATTGATGGCATTGATATTTAGAATTTTCATAGTGAATGACTGCTTGTTGATCATTTGGGGTAAAAATTCCAATATACATGTAGTAGCAGTAGTCTCTTTGCTATGAAATATCCAATGCAAGTACTATTCGCTAATAATCCTAAGGAATTTTCGATATGATGCGGTAGGAAAGTACCTTCGGTTTGTCCTGTTCCTGGACAACTGTATGGATGGATGTCTGACAGTGCATTTTCTGAGATTACGTACATTGGTTTTTACAAACATACATCTGTGGTGACGGAGAAGGCAACTTCTCTTAGCTTAACACCCTCCTTGAGACATATGAGCTCAAGGGTTGTATTTTTGTGGAAGGCAATTAGTAGTCAAAGAAAATGGCAATGTGGCATTCAAAGGTGATAATGATGTGATATGTGAAAGGTATTCGATAACTCTTTTAGCCTCACAGCCCAGGAAATGAACAAGGTAGAAGCAGTAAGGCTAAGTGGGTTTCTCTCATTAGGAGATGTCATCATCCTTCTAGATCTACTCTATACATGTCTAAGTATGTGGTGAATGTATGACTCAGGTACTTGTTAGAGATCGATAACGATCGGGGTGATGACATATTCGGTACTATCCAGGAAGGGGTAGGCCGGTATTGTGTTGGTTTAGGCAGATAGTATCTGCTCCCTAGGTGCATCCTTGTAGAGATGTATTGTACGAAAGGTAGTCTCTTACCTTGTCATTTGTATGGAATCCAATATCCACTACGTGCCAGCCATTTTGTTTGTATACCTATTATGCTGAAATTTAATAATGTAACAATTTCAGCTATTTAATTTATTATTTTTATACTAGACACTATTCTAATATAACATGATTTGATATAAAAGGTTTTGTTTATCGTGGGGTAAATACATGTCCGTGTTTATGTGTGGGTGTGTCTTACGAGATACCTTTCTGTTGATAAAAGAACGTCTTTATAACTTTAAAATAAATTCAATTGAGTTGTGTTTTTCTCACGCTGGTTTACCAGACTGATCCGTGCATTCTTCCCTTTCAATGCTCGGGTCAGACCGAGTATATTTACAAGTTTAGATTTGATGCTTTTGGAGCTTCAGCAGATGAGCTGGAGATCTTCATGTCGTATACACGTATATGTTTATTTTCCGCTGCATTGTTGTTGTAAATTATCAGCATTTGAGAGGACAGGTTGTTATAACTGTCCAAGCTAATAATTATTTATTCATGTACTCTGATTGATATATGTATTTTACAGTTTCTCTTTTGTAAAGATTATTCGTCTATATTTTATGTTATTCCGCTGCGATGTGAGATTCTATATTGTTTTGGTTATGTTTTTCTCTTCTTCTTCTCTTCTCCTCTTCTCTCTTCTTTCTTTCTTCTTACCCACTCTCTTCTTTCCCATGAATTTCCATCATTCTGTGCTTTTTGGGTCGGACATGTGTGGTTTATTATCGATTCAAAGGGTATAGATTTGCGGGTCGTCACAAGTGATGGAATTGTAAACGACTTTTATAAGTGTTAAAATGAAGTTATAAATGAAATATTATAAGTAAATAAGATTTATAAAATAAGGAAGTTATAGATGGAATGTTATTAATGAAGAGATTTAATGAAATAAATTTTATAAATAGTGTTTTCTAAATATTAGAAATGGATTTATAATCAAATTTGAAAATGGATTTGCAATTGAAATTTAGAAATGAATTTATAATGGACTTTATGAATAATGAGATCACAAAAGAATGAATGTGTAAACAAAGAAATTTATAAGTAAATAAACTTATAATGGGATTTTGATATATAAATGATATAAACGGGAAATTAGTTAATAAAGAAATTTTATAAAAGGAAGTTTTTATAAAATAGAAATGTGAATTATGAACACTGTTTTGTAAATGTGAAATCAATTTAATTTGATAAGCTAAAATTGGATTTTTATAAAAGGAAATATATTCACGTTTTTAAAGTGAAAAATCCTTCAAATGAATATTTTGGAAAATGATATTTTAAAATGGAGTTTAAATTGTTTGAAAATACAATAAGTTGTGAATTCACTTATTATTAAAATAAGTTTATGAAATGTTTTCCAAATATTGAAATATTGAAATGGTTTTGAGAATATATCTTTTTAAAAGATAATTTGAAGTAATAAATTTGGAAAAGCGATTTAATTAATGAAAGAATAAATCATGCTTAGTTACTGTTCAAGTGCTAAATTATATTTCTGGCCATTTTAGTTTCTCGACTCGATGTGGAAACTATTTAGTCGTACACTTAGTACATAGCCATCTGTGTAGGCTTGATTATCGTTTGGTGTAAAGGATGATGATTCGAGGAGTGCAGGGTGATTACTCCTATCTACCGAGCTTCCTTCTTGGCCGAAGGATGGTGAGTTGAAAGTTGGAAACATGATATGTCTACGAGATTACCTTTCTGTATAAGATTGAGTAACGCTTTTGCGCTGTTGGTGCGAAGAGATAGGGATCGGTTTATCCGAAAACTACTTCGGACCAACCTATATGTCACGATTGTGCAGGTTTGTTGATGATATTGATATTTAGGATTTTCATAGTAAAGGAATGCATATTGATCATTTGGGGTTAAAATCCTAATATACATATAGTAGCAGTAGTCTCTTCGTTATGAAATATCTAATGCAAGGACTATTCGCTACTGTTGAATCTTGAGTTTTGATTGCTAACAAGACACAAAGATTCATGAATCTGCGACCACTACGACGACAGTGACTCAAAGACTCGATGTCTGGTTCGTATAGTCTATATACTTAAACTAGAGTCATGTATTATGTATATAGAGTCAAGTTTAGTTGTTTTGTTAAGATCACCTCTCAAGAATCATCACTCTCATTCAAATATACACATACATTTGCACTCGATTTAAAAATAATAATTTTCTAACTCACATGCACTCAGGTTTCATGAACTACACAGTTTAGTCAACTAAACTGATGCCCTCAGTCGACTGAACCTGTGCATATTATTTTTTTAAATATACACGGACCAGTCGACTGACGGCGTCACGACTGAGTCTGTGCATTTTAACATATATGTGCATTTTTTAAATTTAGTCGACTGAATGATCAAAGTCAGTCGACTGAATCTTGCAATTGTCATTTTTAAGTGAAAAGACACTTCTTTTCTTAAAGATTCATCTTCCTAGACAAGGGATGCAGCCATTGCTATTCGCAGAGATCTCTTTACCCGCAGTTGCAACTCATTTTGTACTATAAATACACTTGAGTTTCATTGATCGGTGCACTTAATTTTCTTACCTCTCAATCTAGTTTGAACTACATTCTTTGAATCTATTGCTTACCTAATTTCATATATACATTGCTTACAATCACACTTTCATATCTTACAAGCAATTCTAATCTTCCTATTCTTCATCTACACACAATCATACACATTATCCTTGAGGAGAAGATTATAGGAAGGGTTTACATTATTGACTTTTCTCTGCTATTCAAGAGCATACTCAATCAGAAACAACTTTACTATTTGTATTGGAAGTCCTGCTCAGTTTCTCAAGTGCTAGAAGTCCTATTCGGTTATTTAGGTGGTAGAAGTCCTGTTTGGTTGTTAAGGCGGTGTAATACCTATTCCTCCGGGTGAAGTGTGGGCTGCTAGTTTTAATTCCAGAAGGAGTCTGGGACTGGATGTAGAATGGGAAGTTCGAACCAGTATAAAAATCCTTGGTGTCATCTTTACTTTATTTCTTTTTACTATTATACTTTTATTCCGCATATATATTTTAGCATATATTCCATATTGCACGATCCTATAGCATAGTCACTTTCAGCTACTAATCTTAGGGATTTCCGAAAGGATGTGGAAAGTACCTTCGGTTTGTCCTGTTCCTGGACAAATTGTATGGATGGATGTCTATTAGTTCATTTTTTGAGATTATATACATTTGTTTTTACAAACATACATCTATGGTGGCAGAGAAGGCAACTTCTCTTATCTTAACACCTTCCTTGAGACGTACGAGCTCAAGGGTTGTATTTTTATGGAAGGCAATTATTAGTCAACGGAAATGGCAATGTAGCATTCAAAGATGATGTGATATGTGATATGTGAAAGGTATTTGATACCTCTTTTGGCTTCACACCCCAGGAAATGACTAAAACAGGGTAGAAGCAGCAAGGCTAAGTGAGTCGCTCCCATTAGGAGATGTCATCATCTTTCTAGATTTACTCTAGCCATGTCTAAGTATGTGGTGAATGTATGACTCAGATACCTGTTAAAGGTCGGTAATGACCGAGGTGATGACATATTCGGTACTATCTAAGAAGGGGTAGGCCGGTCTTGTGTTGGTTTAGGCGGGCAGTATGTGCTCCATATGTGCATCCCTCTGAAGGTGTACTGTACGGAAAGGTAGTCCCTTAACTTGTCATTTGTATGGAATCCAATATCCACTATGTGCGTACCATTTTGTTTGTAAACCTATTATGATGGAATTTATAATGTAACAATTTCTGCTATGCTTAATTACTATTTGTGCAATAGACACTACTATAATATAACATGATTTGATATGAAAGGTTTTAGTTATCGCAAGGTAAAAACTCGTCCGTGTTTATGTGTGGGCGTATCTTACGAGATACCTTTCTTTTGATAAAAGAACGCTTTCATAACTTTAAAATAAATTTAGTTGAGATGTGTTTTTCTCACACTGGTTTACCAGACTGATTCGGGTGTTCTTCCCTTTCAATGCTCAGGTCAGACTTACAGGTTCAGATTTGGTGCTTTTGGAGCTTCAGTAGACAAGCTGGAGATCTTCATGTCGTATACACGTATCTGTTTATTTTCCGTTGCATTATTGTTGTAAATTATCAGCATTTGTGAGGACATGTTGTTATAACCGTCCAAGCTGATAATTATCTATTCATATACTCTAATACTGATGTATTTATATTACAGTTTCTCTTTTGTAAAGATTATTCATCTATATTATATGTTGGTCCACTGCGATTTTAAATTCTGTATTGTTTTGGTTCTGTTTCTCTCTTCTAATCTCTTTTTTCTTTCTTCTCGCCCTTTCTTTTCTTTCCATTGATTTTCCATCATTCTATGCTTTTTGAGTCGGATATGTGTGGTTTATTGTTGATTTGAAGGGTATAGATTTGCAGGTCGTCACAGCGAGGTACCAGAGCTTTGGGTTTTTAAATTGGATAAATGAAATAATTTTACCTTGATTATATTATCTATATAAAGAATAGTTTTTCATAAAATATTATAATTAGATATTTGTTGGTTGTTAATGAATGGTAATAGTTGATTACAATCATTTTTTATTTGTTATGTTTAAATAATAAAATTTGTTATTATTACAAATCTAAACAAAGGTAAACAAAAAATTGAAATGGTCTTATACAAGCAAAGTGAAATAAGTGAAAGTATATAAGTATAAATTTATAAATGAGATTTATAAATAGAAGGATTTAAAAGAAATAATAAAAAGCATTGAATTCACTATAGTTGTTGGGAAATAATTCGGGTGGTGACTGCAGCATTATCAGTATTCATTTTCGAGTTTCTAAGTGATGGATTTGCTACCTTAGTAAATGACTATTGAAGTCTAGTTTTGTTTCAATAAACAAGTTTTGATTTTAAAATCCAAGTATGATTTGATAAACATGTAAGAAGTTGAGTTTTTGAACTTATAATATGAAAATGGTATATATAAGAAAAGAAGATTTTTAAATTGAGATATGAAATTAATTTTAACTTAAGTAAATTTAAATATATTGAATTAGCAAAATGAACTATATGAGTTGAAGTTTAACTAAAGTAAAGTTAAATAAATTGAATTCAGTATGAAATAAATTTGATAGATATTTGAAATGAATCAAATAAAATTAAATATAAGCTGAAATAGTATAGTGATTATATAACCATGAATTGAAACATGAGAATGTGAATACAATTAAGTAAATATTCATGAATCTTAAGATGAGTTTTTATAACTTATAGAATAAGAAAATGTAAAGTAAAATCAAATCAAATATTAAAATGGTTAAACAATTTTGTTAAGCAAAACAAAATCTAAATTTGAATGGTGATATGAAATTTGACTTAAGTAAAAGTTAAATAAAATGACTTTAGAAATGAAATCTAAGTTAAGATAAAAGGAAATGATTTTTGAAATGAAATTTAACTCAAGTGAAGAAAAGGAAATGAACTAATGAAATGAGTTAAATAAAATAGAATTTGAATTGAATCGGAAGTGAACTTAAGTTGTATAGTAAAACTAATATAAGTGAGAATGAAATGAAACATAACTTAAGTGAAGTTAAATGAAATGTGAAAAATACAATGAATAAGCGAAGTAAAGTGGAATAATAAGAAGCTAATGGAACATGAACTTGAGTTATAAAATGAAATCTAACTTTAGTTGTAAATTGAATTGAACTGAACTAATAAATAATTAGTGAATGGAATATGATTTGGAAATGTTGTTTGTTAAAATTGAATATAACTTAAGTTGTGAATTGATAATAAACATAAGTAATGTTGTATTGAATGATTTCAACAAAAATTAAGTAATTGATTTATGAAATAAATCATAAGCGTTATTAGTATTAAAAGAAGTATACTAAATAATGAATAAATTCTGAATAAGAATAAATGTGCATGGAATGAAATGTGTTAAATATAAATTGAATTTAAAATGAATGTAAATGTAAATGAACGTGATTACAAATTAAATGAAATTGAATATAAATCAATTGGAAGTAAATAACTTGAATGTTAATGAATTTAATGTTAATGAATTAAACATAAATGAGGAATGTAAATTAGCTGAATGTACACAAATTGAATATAAATAGAATGAATGATAATAATGAATGCTAATCAATTGAAGATGAATCAACGGAATGTGAATAATTGATTGCAAATCAAATGAATGTTAATATGAGATTAAAGTGTATGAATTAAAATGTTGGCAATTGAAAATGTATATTGATTTGGTTAGGACATTGAATGGATGTTGTTTGTTTGTTGATTTCTTATGTTGCATGTGTTTCATTTGCTTATGATTGTTGTATAGCTATGTTATATATTGATATTACTTCCATATATATATATGTTCTTATGGTTAGTTGAGTGTTTAGTAGGTGCGGACGGCGTATGCTTCGTATTAGGAGCTCGCTTTTGCGCTATATTAGCTGTATATGCTCGCTAATAATATATAAGGTAGTATCTCAGATTACATGTCGTACTTTTACACTTTTTTGCCTATGGTATGCTCCATCATTGAGATAAGATGTATATTTGTGATATTATATATATTAATATTTATTTCGACCGAACCGCGCAAAGGAGACTGCGGTGAAATTTTTTTAATATTTAAGGCGTTTAGAAAAATTTAGAGATTTTTTGAAAAATTTTGTTAACAAAAATGTTGATTTTGAGTTATAATTTGAAATGACATTAGTTGATTTTTGGAATTGCATTAGCTGACTATGAATGAATTTGAATACTTGGAAAAGTTTCTACAAAAAGTTGCAACTAATTGATTTTGGAAAGTTAAACACTTAAAAGAATTTGATAATCCATTTCAACTAAATTTGTTTTAAAAAGTTAATGGAGTTTTAGCATCTTTCTTACTTCGTAATTTCGGGGACGAATTTTTTTTAAGGGGGAAGTATGTAACGACCCAGTTTTTCGATCATCCGAATTTAGAATATTTACTTGGTTTTAGATATTGAAAAGTAAATTTAATAAGTTAAATCATTTAAATAATTGAATCTGCAATCTAATGTGAATAGAAATGATTTCCAAAGTTGATTTAAATTCTATTTGAATTAGAAAGAAGTTAGTCAACTTTTTTTTAGCAAAGCTAGCGAGGTTGGCTAGTCCCCTACCAGATTTTATTAAACGGAAAAAGAAAAACAACTCAAAACATGCTTTGAGTAGGAAATAACAGAAGAGAAAAAAAAACTAAAAGACAAGGAAAAAGGATAAGAGCACAGGGTGTACTCGAAGTTGAAGGCGACTACCCGAAGTAAACCCCGAAGCCACCAAGAAACAACCATGGGTGCAATGACTCGAAGAACCACAGATGGCTACGGAGAAGATCCCTGAAGCCAGCAAATGAATATGACCTACCAATCCCGAAGAAGAGGAAGTAGAACAAAATTACGTTTCACTAACTCATTCATGATGGAATGTTTTAAGACTAACCATAATTGAAGTTGGGACTGCTCAATATTATTAAAGCATCTCTGGTTCCTCTCGTTCCAAATTGATCGAACATATTTCTTGAGACAGAAACTAAGGAGATCACCAGCATCAGCTGTGACGCCCCACCTCTATACCCACGCTAGCCAAGAACATTACGGTGAATGCTGTCAACTAGCACGGAGAATAAGGCTGTTGAGGAGCGACCATCCGTGTAATTTCTTTGCACGAGCACCGATATGTCAGATGGTATAACATGCAATTCTATATCAAGAGGAAATCCGACATACCGATACAAACTCAAAGCTACTACACGGTGGCTATATAAATCCTTCGGAAACAAATATAGAAATAAACATAACATAAATCAGTCACAGACAATTCATATCACAAAGACGGAAATAGATATGAATATTACACTAGAAAGTGTACATCAGAGTAGTGGTCTAAAAAGATCCACAATATCACAAAAGAATAGTTACACGAACTACACAAAAGAATAAGTATACATTAAGGAGTCTATATCTCAAATGTATACCACAAAAACTACTAATCTAAGTAGTAAGCCAAAAGTCAGAGAAATCAATCCCAAGAGAGAAGTCAAGCTGAAGCACCTGTAACATCTCGGTCTGACCCGAGTATTATTTAATAAGAAAATAATAAACGGATCAGTCTAACTATAAATATCAGATGAAATGATATAGAAACAGAGATATGACTAAACACATAATAATGACAATGCCAAGCTGTGATATATAAGTAGTTGATAATCAACAAGAGATTAATCAATATCACAAAATCTACACAAGAATCAAAGAAATGTCATACTCCTTATTTCGTTCACCAAACCTAACTATTGACGATTACATCAATGTCAATCTCAACAGTCAATGACACACAAATTCACCAATGCACAAATATAGATAGATCTTATCAATGGATATCACGAAAATCGGTGAAACACAAAATTCCAGAATTCAACACACGAAATCCAGAAATCACAAAAATCAATGACACACAAATTCCAGAATTCAACACACGAAATCCAAAAATCACAAGAAAAGGGGGAAAGGCCTATCACACGCACGGAAGCATGAAAACTCACCAACAGCTGTAACACACGAACGAGAAGCTATCTCATGGTAGCTAGCCATTAATTTGACACACGAATGGTCCGAAGACCTGACACATGAATGGTCCGAAGACCGTGGGTTGCTACCCCACCAATTTGAGTCGAAACTCCACAAACGGGGTTTAGTCTCCCTCGCAGACAAAGAGACATTGCACATTGCTAGTCTAAATCACAAAGATGATCATCAAGATCAACGAGAAGTGTCAATTACACTAAGCTAGTAAATATATGAGCTTAGCTTCATGTCCCATAACCACTAGCTTAACTTAAATATTTACGAACAAACTGTAGATCTCCACTAGAAAATTGTCACAAGAGATTCAATCGAACAAGTCCAAGAATTAACCGGTGAAGTAAACGCAAGTGTTTCATACCACTTGTTTTACTAAGGCGTTTAATTAGATTTCTCATACGAGTGAGGTAAAGGTTTGTATATACTAATAGATTGGAAATCGGTTTGGGGAAACGAGCTTTGTAATAAAATAGTGTTGAAATCATTTGAAGAAAGAGTTTTGATATTTACTATTAGTATAGAAAACCTTTATATTTTTAAAGTGACAAATCACAAAGAAGATTGTAGGAACAATCAATCACTGAAATTCACATACGAAGACGTGAATTAAAATCCAAAGAAATCGATAAAGGATCCATCGAAATGGATATTCAAAAATCCCTAAAAAGGAGTCATCAAATTCATAATAAATGATAACAACAAATAGGATTATCACGAATTGATTAACGTTGGAAATTCAACCCAAAAAGGCAAATGGTTTGAAACAGCAGGTTCAGTCGACTGAACAGAAGATTCAGTCGACTGACCCTGTACCTGGAAATTTTCCAGGTTCAGGAAACTTTCTGTTTCCAGGTTCAGTCGACTGAACAGTGGATTCAGTCGATTGAATCATGCCTGGAAACTTTCGGGTTCCAGGTTCAGTCGACTGAACAGAGAATTCAGTCGACTGAATCATGCCTGGGATGTTTTTCAGCCTATACAAATGAAGAGCAAACTCTTCCAAAATGCAACCGGACGAACATTGGTTCTAAGGGTTTATGCCAATCGGCAACCCGACCCTATATGCTCCTCGATGCATCACCAAAAGCATGATCAAACATCCATAAAAGGATTTTCACACAAATTTGACTTGAAAACCCAAAAATTGGAATATTCACAAAACCAATCCAAATCCAAAGCAAATGCACATGAAGAAGTGTTAGGAATTCATACCCAACAACCAAAGATAATTATAGACCTAGATGTGAGATTAAAATTCTCACCTTTTCACAAAATCAAACAAGAAGAAGCTTGAAAGCAAATGGAGAATCAACCTCTCTTCAACACAACCCAAATGAGCTTGAATCTATGCTCAAAACAAGATCGTTCCCAAAATTAGGTTTGGGAATTTCTGAAATTGGTAAGAGAATAAGTTGGAGAAGAAGAAGAAGAAGCTTACCAATGGTTTCTCTTGAGTTTGGAGCTAGGAATTTGAAGTTGCAAGAGGAACTAGGGTTTTAGAGTTTTAATTTCCAATCTCACCCACTATTAATGCCTTAGAACTGAAAAGAGAAGAGAATGAGGGTGAGTGAGGAAGAGTGGCTCAGATTTGAGCGTAAGTTAACATAGGGCTGAGCCCAAAACCAAACCCAAAGTGAAAAGTAGGAAAAATCAACTTTCTCCAAACATATCGAAGCTTATACTCAAAAAGGTCGCAAACGGTATTTTAAACTCAATGGGAGTGGTCCCGAGTCCTAATTCGACCGTATGCAAAAAGTAGCTTTTCGGACTAAAATCTGACTATCGAAAAAATATTTAAATATGTAATCGACAAATATGCTGGTTGTTACAGACTCCCCTCCTTGAAGAAATTGCGTCCTCGCAATGTTTAAGAAGAAGATATATAGTAACAACCATAAAAGCATATTCAACACAAAAGAAATTTGAAATAAAAGGTTCACCTTAAAGAGCACGGGAAAGTAAGTCCAGATGTGATCGCTCGATGAATTCCCTAGACTCCCAAGAACAATCCTTAGGATTAGAAGACCATTGAACTTTAACAAGCGGAACATCTTTATTTCGAAGTCGTTTGACTTCCGAAGCAATGATACGAATAGGATGTTGCTCATAAGTTAAATTAGGCGAAACTTCAATCTCTTCCACAACACCGGGCTCAAGAATAGAATCAGAATCTCGAAGGCACTTCCTAAGTTGAGAAACGTGAAACACGTCATGGATAGCAGAAAATTGAGCCGGTAATAAAAGGCGATAAGCCATGGAACCAATGCGTTCAGTGATAGGAAATGGCCCAATATATCGAGGCGCTAACTTTCCCCATCGACTGAAACGTACCACACCTTTCATAGGTGACACACGAATGAACACAAGATCTCCCACAGAAAACTCTAACTTTCTTCTCCGGTTATCGGCATAGGATTTTTGTCTACTCTGGGCTTCTTTCATCCTAAGACGAATAAGTTCAATCTTTTCTGTGGATTCACGAATAAAATCTGGACCTAAAACCAGCTTCTCACCGGCCTCAAGCCAACAAGAAGGAGATCGGCATGGCCTTCCATAGAGTGCCTCGAAAGGTGCCATACCAATACTAGATTGGAAGCTATTATTATAGGAAAATTCAACAAGAGGAATATGATCTTCCCAGCCTCCACCAAAATCAAGAACACATGCACGAAGAAGATCTTCAAGAGTTTGATTCACACGCTCCGTTTGTCCATCGGACTGGGGGTGATAAGTGGTGCTAAAATTAAGCTTCGTTCCCAAAGCTTTTTGAAGACTCTTCCAAAATCCACTAGTAAACAATGGATCACGATCACTAACTATAGAAGTAGGAACTCCATGTAATTTAACAATCTCTTTGATAAAGAGTTTGGCCAAAAGAGGAACGGTTCGGTTAGACCGAACGGGAATAAAATGGGCGGATTTAGTAAGTCTATCAACAATCACCCATAAACTATCATAACCCGAATGAGAACGGGGAAGGCCATCAATAAAATCCATGGAAATCTGGTCCCACTTCCAAATTGGAATTTCTAAAGGTTGCAATAACCCACCGGGCCTTTGATGTTCGGCTTTAACAAGTTGGCAAGTCACGCAACGCTTAACGAAGTTAGCAATGTCAAGTTTCATTCCCTCCCAATAATAAAGTCGCTTCATATCCGCGTATATTTTACTGCTACCTGGATGAATGGTAAATTTAGAACAATGAGAATCTTCTAAAATATCCTTACGAAGATCAATAATATTTGGTACGATAAGTCTACCAAATTTTCGAATGCCGCCACGAGAATCGATATCAAAGTCTTTCAAACCTTCAATTATCTTTAATATTTTGGCCAAGAAGAGCCATTTCGGGATCAAGCCTTTGAGCTTCAAGAATGCGGTCAAAAAGAGAAGGATGAGCCTCAAGGCTACATAAAACAAATGATGAGCATAAATCGGATACGCGGTCTCGAATCTCATAAGTGGATAAGATCTCGAGATCGTTCCATTCGGATATCATCATAGAAACAACTGCTTGTTGCTTTCGACTAAGTGCATCCGCAACGCGATTTCCCTTTCCGGGAGTATAAAGGATGTCAAGATCATATGGTGCAAGAAATTCGAGCCAACGCTGTTGACGCAAATTAAGTTCCTTTTGAGAGAATAAATACTTCAAGGACTTATGATCGGTATAAAGAACAAATTTCTCTCCTAAAAGATAATGACGCCAAATCCGAAGAGCAAAAACAATAGCCGCGAGTTCTAAATCATGAGTGGCATATCTAGTCTCGGCCGATTTTAATTGCCTTGAAGCATAAGCAATAACACGTTTTTTTGCATAAGAACGACACCCAAACCAATGCGACTAGCATCGGTATAAACGACGAAATCTTGATTCCCCTCGGGAATAACAAGAATAGGAGCATCAGAAAGAAGTTCTTTCAATTTCTGAAAGGATGCTTCACATTTGTCCGACCAAATGTATTTAACTCCCTTCTTAGTCAAGCCAGTGAGAGGCACGGCAATCTTAGAAAAGTCTTTGATAAAACGACGGTAATAGCCCGCCAATCCGAGAAAACTACGAATCTCTGTCACACTCTCCGGTCTCTTCCAATTTTGAATCGCTCCAATCTTTGAAGGATCCACGGAAATTCCGGATTCGGAAATAATATGACCGAGAAACTTCACACGAGATTTCCAAAAATGGCACTTAGAAAATTTTGCTTTCAATTGATTACTCCTAAGAGTTTCCAACACAATCCGAAGATGCCTTTCATGCTCCTCCTCGGTTTTAGAATACACAAGAATATCATCGCTAAAGATGAGAACAAACCGGTCGAGAAAGTCTTTGAAAACTCTATTCATAAGGTCAACGAAATAAGCCGGGGCATTCGTTAACCCAAATGGCATAACGAGCCATTCATAAGATCCATACCGAGTACGGAACGATGTCAAAGGAATACTATCCTCTGCAATCCGAAGCTGATGAAATCCAGTAGCTAAGTCTGATTGTGAAAAGACTTTAGCACCACTAAGCTGATCGAATAGATCATCAATCCGTGGTAAAGGATATTTATTTTTGATAGTAAGATCATTAAGCTTGCGGTAGTCAACGCAAAGCCTAAGTGTACCATCGGATTTCTTCACAAAAATAGCTGAAGCTCCCTAAGGCGAGGAACTAGAGCGAATAAATTGCTTCGTTTCCAAATCGGATAATTGTATGCGCATCTTCTCATTTTCTTTATTGGACATACGATAAGGAGGACGAGTAATATGTTGAGCTCCAGGAATGAGATTAATTCTGAACTCAATTGCTCGCTTAGGTGGTAATCCTAAAACGGGCTCAAATATGTCGGAAAATTCACGAACAACGTGAATAAGAGAAATAATATCTTCCTCATCATCATTATCGTCATCACGAGGATTTAAAGAATATAAAGATGCAACCAAGCTGGAATCCGAATCTTTAAGATCAATAGAAATCTGATTAACAGATTGAGGATGTCGAAGATGAATAGTCCGCTCAGGACATAGGATATGAACTTCATAACGGTTAAGCCAATCCATTCCTAAAATCATTCCAAAGCCTAAATAGCGCATAACATGCAAATCGGCTCGAAAAGAAAAATCACACAAAACAATCTCGACATCTTTACACAACAAACTGATTGTTGCGGATCCACCAACCAGATTCGCGATTCTCAAAGAAGTCATTAAACACAAAACATCCAAAGAAAAAGTATCAACAAGTTCTTTTGATATAAAAGAATGGGACGCACCCGTATCAAAAAGAACTCGAATAGGATGATCACGAAATAAAATAATTCCATCCAGAATAGAATGAGAAATACCTTGGCCACGAGATGTGTTGCCAGGGGCTTGAGCAACATTAAGCTTTCCCTCCTTCCTATTTTGAAGTTTGGTACATACATGCATAAAATGGTCCGGGCTTTTACAATAGCGACAAGTACGAGGCTTTGAACACTTGTTCGCAAAATGGTCTCTGGAACCACAGTTATAGCATTTCCCTTCAGTAGAGGAAAAGGTCTTTGCAGCAGGAGTTGCATGCCTCCCTTTCTTATTGGGATAAGGACCTTTGAATTTTTTTGGCCTTTTCTTGTTGTTGAAGTTTGGTTTGGAACCCACCACTTCAACCTCATTCTCCCTATCCGCCTCTTCAAGACGAAGAGCGATATCAACGAGTTGGTCGAAAGAAACTTCTAACTTTAGAAGTAATGGCTTCTTGAGATTTTTGTTTAAGCCATAGACGAACCTCTGATTTTTCTTCAATGGGGTGTTGATGTATTCAACCCCATATTTAGAGAGGGATTCAAAAGACGCGACATAATCTGCCACGGAAGATTCACCTTGAACAAGGTCTATAAAACGGCGAGCCAAAGTCACCTTCTCAGCTTTTGGTACAAATTTCAACTCGAAGCGTTCTCGGAATTGCTCCCAAGTGAGATCCGCTTCACTAATCTCAGAAATAAGAAGCTCGTACCAGTCCAATGCTCTTTTTCGGAGCATACTAGAGGCCACCTGAACTCGGTGAAGGTCAATAAGATTCATGCGAGAAAAGATTCGATCGCATGACCTTAGCCAAGCCTGTACTTCAATAACAGTTTCGGAACCTTTGAATTACTCCCCACCCAAATTAGTGTAATCGCTGCACAAGCGTGCAAATCCCGACTTTGGGTGAGTAGGTTTCGGATTAGCTCCAGCTGCTTGAGCATTCGTCACTAAATCAAGAAGCTGTTGAGCAGTCATAAAAACTCCATCCTAGGGCGGAGTGCTAGATGGCACGGCTCTGGGACGGCCTGGTCTAGACATTTCTCTTCCTTTTGAAAGAAAGAAGAAGAAGAAAAAGGTTATTCACCAAATAACTATCAAGAAATCTTGATAAATAAAACAAGGAATCATAAAAGAAAATAGGATAGAACGGTACGAAGACTCGAATTAAATCCTAAAGCACGACTCCTAAGATGGACTTAGGACGATGATCCTTGTTATAATATTCCATATTGTTCCGAAGTTTGGCTCTGATACCAAGCTGTGACGCCCCACCTCTATACCCACGCTAGCCAAGAACATTACGGTGAATGCTGTCAACTAGCACGGAGAATAAGGCTGTTGAGGAGCGACCATCCGTGTAATTTCTTTGCGCGAGCACCGATATGTCAGATGGTATAACATGCAATTCTATATCAAGAGGAAATCCGACATACCGATACAAACTCAAAGCTACTACACGGTGGCTAAATAAATCCTTCGGAAACAAATATAGAAATAAACATAACATAAATCAGTCACAGACAATTCATATCACAAAGACGGAAATAGATATGAATATTACACTAGAAAGTATACATTAGAGTAGTGGTCTAAAAAGATCCACAATATCACAAAAGAATAGTTACACGAACTACACAAAAGAATAAGTATACATTAAGGAGTCTATATCTCAAATGTATACCACAAAAACTACTAATCTAAGTAGTAAGCCAAAAGTCAAAGAAATCAATCCCAAGAGAGAAGTCAAGCTGAAGCACCTGTAACATCTCGGTCTGACCCGAGTATTATTTAATAAGAAAATAATAAACGGATCAGTCTAACTATAAATATCAGATGAAACGATATAGAAACAGAGATATGACAAAACACATAATAATCACAATGCCAAGCTGTGATATATAAGTAGTTGATAATCAACAAGAGATTAATCAATATCACAAAATCTACACAAGAATCAAAGAAATGTCATACTCCTTATTTCGTTCACCAAACCATAACTATTGACGATTACATCAATGTCAATCCCAACAGTCAATGACACACAAATTCACCAATGCACAAATATAGATAGAACTTATCAATGGATATCACGAAAATCGGCGAAACACAAAATTCCAGAATTCAACGCACGAAATACAGAAATCACAAAAATCAATGACACACAAATTCCAGAATTCAACACACGAAATCCAGAAATCACAAGAAAAGGGGGGAAGGCCTATCACACGCACGGGAGCATGAAAACTCACCAACAGCTGTCTCATGGTAGCTAGCCATTAATTTGACACACGAATGGTCCGAAGACCTGACACACGAATGGTCCGAAGACCGTGGGTTGCTACCCCACCAATTTGAGTCGAAACTCCACAAACGGGGTTTAGTCTCCCTCGCAGACAAAGAGACATCGCACATTGCTAGTCTAAATCACAAAGATGATCATCATGATCAACGAGAAGTGTCAATTACACTAAGCTAGTAAATATATGAGCTTAGCTTCATGTCCCATAACCACTAGCTTAACTTAAATATTAACGAACAACCTGTAGATCTCCACTAGAAAATTGTCACAAGAGATTCAATCGAACAAGTCCAAGAATTAACCGGCGAAGTAAACGCAAGTGTTTCATACCACTTGTTTTACTAAGGCATTTAATTAGATTTCTCATACGAGTGAGGTAAAGATTTGTATATACTAATAGATTGGAAATCGGTTTGGGAAACGAGCTTTGTAATAAAATAGTGTTGAAATCATTTGAAGAAAGAGTTTTGATATTTACTATTAGTATAGAAAACCTTTATATTTTTAAAGTGACAAATCACAAAGAAGATTGTAGGAACAATCATTCAATGAAATTCACATACGAAGACGTGAATTAAAATCCAAAGAAATCGATAAAGGATCCATCGAAATGGATATTAAAAAATCCCTAAAAAGGAGTCATCAAAGTCATAATAAATGATAACAACAAATAGGATTATCACGAATCGATTAACGTTGGAAATTCAACCCAAAAAGGCAAATGGTTTGAAACAGCAGGTTCAGTCGACTGAACAGAAGATTCAGTCGACTGACCCTGTACCTGGAAATTTTCCAGGTTCAGGAAACTTTCTGTTTCCAGGTTCAGTCGACTGAACAGTGGATTCAGTGGACTGAATCATGCCTGGAAACTTTCGGGTTCCAGGTTCAGTCAACTGAACAGAGAATTCATTCGACTGAATCATGCCTGGGCTGTTTTTCAGCCTATACAAATGAAGAGCAAACTCTTCCAAAATGCAACCGGACGAACATTGGTTCTAAGGGTTTACGCCAATCGGCAACCCGACCCTATATGCTCCTCGATGCATCACCAAAAGCATGATCAAACATCCATAAAAGGATTTTCACACAAATTTGACTTAAAAACCCAAAAATTGGAATATTCACAAAACCAATCCAAATCCAAAGCAAATGCACATGAAGAAGTGTTAGGAATTCATACCCAACAACCAAAGATAATTATAGACCTAGATGTGAGATTAAAATTCTCACCTTTTCACAAAATCAAACAAGAAGAAGCTTGAAAGCAAATGGAGAATCAACCTCTCTTCAACACAACCCAAATGAGCTTGAATCTATGCTCAAAACAAGATCGTTCCCAAAATTAGGTTTGGGAATTTCTGAAATTGGTAAGAGAATAAGTTGGAGAAGAAGAAGAAGAAGCTTACCAATGGTTTCTCTTGAGTTTGGAGCTAGGAATTTGAAGTTGCAAGAGGAACTAGGGTTTTAGAGTTTT
Organism: Allium cepa; assembly: GCA_030765085.1. Taxonomy (NCBI): domain Eukaryota; kingdom Viridiplantae; phylum Streptophyta; class Magnoliopsida; order Asparagales; family Amaryllidaceae; genus Allium; species Allium cepa. The sequence continues at coordinate 2,987,392 of CM060936.1, read as the reverse complement.
AATTTCCAATCTCACCCACCATTAATGCCTTAGAACTGAAAAGAGAAGAGAATGAGGGTGAGTGAGGAAGAGTGGCTCAGATTTGAGCGTAAGTTAACATAGGGCTGAGCCCAAAACCAAACCCAAAGTGAAAAGTAGCAAAAATCAACTTTCTCCAAACATATCGAAGCTTATACTCAAAAAGGTCGCAAACGGCATTTTAAACTCAATGGGAGTGGTCCCGAGTCCTAATTCGACCGTATGCAAAAAGTAGCTTTTCGGACTAAAATCCGACTATCGAAAAAATATTTAAATAAAATATTTAAATATGTAATCGACAAATATGCGGGTTGTTACAGACTCCCCTCCTTGAAGAAATTGCGTCCTCGCAATATTTAAGAAGAAGATATATAGTAACAACCATAAAAGCATATTCAACACAAAAGAAATTTGAAATAAAAGGTTCACCTTAAAGAGCACGGGAAAGTAAGTCCGAATATGATTGCTCGATGAATTCCCTAGACTCCCAAGAACAATCCTTAGGATTAGAAGACCATTGAACTTTAACAAGCGGAACATCTTTATTTCGAAGTCGTTTGACTTTCGAAGCAATGATACGAATAGGATGTTGCTCATAAGTTAAATTAGGCGAAACTTCAATCTCTTCCACAACACCGGGCTCAAGAATAGAATCAGAATCTCGAAGGCACTTCCTAAGTTGAGAAACGTGAAACACGTCATGGATAGCAGAAAATTGAGCCGGTAATAAAAGGCGATAAGCCATGGAACCAATGCGTTCAGTGATAGGAAATGGCCCAATATATCGAGGCGCTAACTTTCCCCATCGACTGAAACGTACCACACCTTTCATAGGTGACACACGAATGAACACAAGATCTCCCACAGAAAACTCTAACTTTCTTCTCCGGTTATCGGCATAGGATTTTTGTCTACTCTGGGCTTCTTTCATCCTAAGACGAATAAGTTCAATCTTTTCTGTGGAATCACGAATAAAATCTGGACCTAAAACTAGCTTCTCACCGGCCTCAAGCCAACAAGAAGGAGATCGGCATGGCCTTCCATAGAGTGCCTCGAAAGGTGCCATACCAATACTAGATTGGAAGCTATTATTATAGGAAAATTCAACAAGAGGAATATGATCTTCCCAGCCTCCACCAAAATCAAGAACACATGCACGAAGAAGATCTTCAAGAGTTTGATTCACACGCTCCGTTTGTCCATCGGACTGTGGGTGATAAGCGGTGCTAAAATTAAGCTTCGTTCCCAAAGCTTTTTGAAGACTCTTCCAAAATCCACTAGTAAACAATGGATCACGATCACTAACTATAGAAGTAGGAACTCCATGTAATTTAACAATCTCTTTGATAAAGAGTTTGGCCAAAAGAGGAACGGTTCGGTTAGACCGAACGGGAATAAAATGGGCGGATTTAGTAAGTCTATCAACAATCACCCATAAACTATCATAACCCGAACGAGAACGGGGAAGGCCATCAATAAAATCCATGGAAATCTGGTCCCACTTCCAAATTGGAAATTTTATAATTTAATTGAACAAGTGAAGCCATTTGGGACACTGTCTCAGAATTAGATGAAACCAGTTTCATTTGATCCGTAATAGTATGTTATTGTAGGATTCCAAATTTCATGTCGATTGGACTTTAAGTTTGGTCGTGAGAATTAGGAACGCCTAGAAATTTATTTAAGTAAATTTAATTAAAATAATTCGATTCGAAAACCTATCTTTGAAATATGATGGAATTGGCTCCCGATATATATTCCATTGTGTTCAGAATAAGGATAAAACATTATGAACGCCAGGTGGCACGTTTCATTTGGAGTTCGAAAACTTTTTGATGAATAGTGTTTTACATTGTCTATATATGGACCTAAACTATCCTCATTCTCCCAATCCCTAATCCCCTTTGACCTAGCCGCCACCTAAAATTGAACGGCTGAAATTGCCTCGACTTCCATCTTCCCAAATCCAAGCCATTTCATACCTTAGCTTCAACATGAAAGAGGAAGATCTCGACGAGCACTACATAATGAACGGTGGTGATCGAGTTTGATGTGGCAGGTAGGAGGCTATGACGGCACGTTCATACGACATTTGAAGGGCTGGATCTCGATGCTGGAGTGGCTGGAGCTGGCGAGGTTTTGGGCGCTGATGGAGTGGGGGATGGGCTTCGACATGGTGGTCTCTGATGATTCTTTAGTAGCATGTGTGAGGGACGATTTTCGAAGGAAGCAAACGTATATGGATTCAGCTATTACTAGGAATGAACAAAGGAGGAAGGTGAAACATGGTGCATTGGATCTGGAAACGTGCGGTCTAGATTTGCAAATAAAAAAAAGTTTGAAAATAAATTTGTTTAAATTCGTGTAATCTTATAAGCTTCATATCTTTGTCATACGAGGTTCATTTCGCACGAAACGAATTGCGTTGGATTCATATTGACGAGCACTACATTGTAGACTTGGTTTGGATCGATTTGGAGCTTGCAAGAATTTTGGGTAAAATCAAATGCTCGTTTAATTTTATTTCAAATAAAACGTTGCAACGACAACTGCAAGCAAAGTGTGTAAAACTCATTCTCCCTGGCCCGCTTATATTTTTATACAAGTGGGAATAAATTTATTTTATGCTATGTGATGATTGCTTGGATGTTACGCTATATTATTATTAGTTGGATGTATTTCTGCCTATTGGAGCAGATGAGACCCTATACATTCTCGTGTATGAGCGGATGACCCTTTGTACGTGCGTCTGCCTCGAAGCAGACATTGTACATATTTTTCTCATATTTGTATTTGTTGCAGGTTACAAGTTGGAGGGATCCAACTGTATTCCCCACCATTCTTGATTTTTATTTACACATATTGTTATATATGTTGTACCATGTGATGTTTGATGTGATAGATACCATGTTTGCTATTATTGAAGTGAATCCCCTTATTTAGTACTTTTGCAGCATTGGGCCATATTTTTGGAAATTTAAAATATTAAAATGATGATTTCAATTTAAAAAGGATTTCAAAGTGATTTTGAAAATATATATGTTTTAATAATTTTTGAATTGTTAAAGAAATGGGTTTATTTTAAATAAATAAAAAGTTATAATATTTATTTTACAAAAATTATGGTTTTGTGAAATATACTTAAATATGATTTTCGAAATATAGAGTTAACTATATTGTAAAATAAGTTAAATTGAGAATTTTGAACTTATATGAATGGTTTATATATGAGATTTGTAAAAATTGATATTTTATAAATAAAAGTGATGGGATTGTAAAAGAGTTTTATAAGTGTTAAAATAAAGTTATAAATAAAAAATTATAAGTAAATAAGATTTATAAAGTAAGGAAGTTATAAAAGAAATGTTATTAATAAAGAGATATAATGAAATAAATTTTATAAACTGTGTTTTGTAAATATTAGAATTGGATTTATAATCAAATTTGAAAATGGATTTGCAATTGAAATTTAGAAATGAATTTATAATGGACTTTATAAATAATGATATTACAAAAGAATGAATGTGTAAATAAAGAAATTTATAAGTAAATAAACTTATAATAGGATTTTGATATACAAATGAGATAATTGGAAAATTGGCTAATAAAGAAATTTTATAAATCGAAGTTTTTAGAAAATAGAAATGTTAATTATAACCACTATTTTATAAATGTGAAAACAATTTAATTTGATAGTCTAAATTTGGATTTTTATAAAAGGAAATATATTCACGTATTTAAAGTGAAAAATCCTTAAATCAATGTTTTGGAAAGTGATATTTTAAAATGGAATTTAAATGGTTTGAAAATACAATAAGTTGTGAATTCACTTATTATTAAAATAAGTTTATGAAATGTTTTTCAAATATTGAAATAGTTTTGAAAATATATTTCTTTTAAAGATAATTTGAAGTAATAAGTTTGGAAAAGCGATTTGATTAACGAAAGATTAATAAATCAGTCCTAGTGACTGTTTAAGTGCTAAATTATATTTTTGGCCCTTTTAGTTTGTTGACATGATGTGGAAACTATTTAGCTGTACACTTAGTACGTATCCATCAGTGTAGGATAAATTATCGTTTGGTGTAAAGGATGTTGATTCGAGTAGTGCGGAGTGATTACTTCTATCTACCGAGCTTCCTTCTTGGCCGAAGGATAGCAAGTTGAAAGTTGAAAATGTGAACGTCTATGAAACTTGGTTTCCGTATGAGATTGAGTAACGCTTTTGCATTGTTGGTGCAAAGAGACCGAGACCGGTTTATTCGAAAACAACTTCGGACCAACCTATATGCGACGATTGTGCAGGTTTGTTGATGATATTGATACTTAGGATTTTCATAGTGAAGGACTGCTTGTTGATCATTTGGGGTTAAAATCCTAATATACATATAGTAGCAGTAGTCTCTTTGTTATGAAATATCCAATGCAAGGACTATTCGCTGCTAATCCTAGGGATTTCCCAGTAGGGTGTGGTAGGAAAGTACCTTCGATTTGTCCTGTTCCTGGACAACTTGTATGAATGGATGTCTGACAGTGCATTTTTTGACATTACGTACATTGGTTTTTACAAACATACATTTGTACTAGCGGAGTAGGCAACTTCTCTTAGCTTAACAGCCTCCTAGAGACTTGTGAGCTCAAGGGTTGTATTCTTGTGGAGGCAATTAATAGTCAACGAAAATGGCAATGTGGCATTCAAAAATGATGTGATATGTGATATGTGAAAGGTATTTGATACCTCATTTGGCCTCACACCCCAGGAAATGACTAAAACAGGGTACAAGCAGCAAGGGTAAGTGGGTCGCTCCCATTAGGAGAAGTCATCATCCTTCTAGATCTACTCTACACATGTCTAAGTATGTGGTGAATGTATGACCCGGGTACCCGTTAAAGGTCGGTAACAACCGGGGTGATGACATATTCAGTACTATCCAGGAAGGGGTAGGCCGGTCTTGTGTTGGTTTAGGCGGGCAGTATCTGCTCCCTAGGTGCATCCCCTCAGAGGTGTACTATATGGAAAATTAGCCCTTAACCTTGTCATTTGTATGGAATCCAATATCCAGTACGTGCCTGCCATTTTGTTTGTAAACTTATTATGCTGGAATTTAATAATGTAACAATATCGGCTATGACTAATTATTATGTGTGCCATAGACACTATTATAATATAACATGATTTGATATGAAAGGTTTTGGTTATCGTAAGGTAAAAACTCGTCCGTGTTTATGTGTGGGCGAGTCTTACGAGAAACCATTCTTTTGATAAAAGAACTCTTTCATAACTTTAAAATAAATTTAGTTGAGATGTGTTTTTCTCATGCTGGTTTACTAGACTGATCTGGGCGTTCTTCCCTTTCGATGCTTGGGTCAGATCGAGTATATTTACAGGTTCAGATTTGGTGCTTTTGGAGCTTCAGCAGACGAGCTGGAGATCTTCATGTTGTTTATACGTATCTGTTTATTTTCCGCTGCATTGTTGTTGTAAATTATCAGCATTTGTAGGACATGTAATTTTAACTGTCCAAGCTGATAATTATCTATTCATGTACTCTGATATTGATGTATGTATATTACAGTTTCTCTTTTGTAAAGATTATTCATCTATATTATATGTTGTTCCGCTGCGATGTGAAATTCTGTATTATTTTGATTTTGTTTCTCTCTTCTTCTTCTCTACTCTTCTTCTCTCTTCTTTCTTTCTTCTCACCCTCTCTTTTCTTTCCCCCAACTTTTCGTCATTCTATGCTTTTTGGGTCGGACATGTGTGGTGTATTGTCGATTTAAAGGGTACAGATTTGTGGGTCGCCACACGTACGGTACACCTCTCGATAAAATGTACCTAGGGTCAGACCCTAAACTTGATCCACCCCTGCCAACATAAAACCGTCCTACCCCTGAACTTGGATAGTACCAAATATGCCATCACCCCAGTTGTTTCCAACCTTAATCTAAAGCCCTCATTCACAGCCAAATCCATTATATGATGATCTGATGACACACCCTAAGGGGAGCGACCCACATAGCCCTGCTGCATCTACCCTATTTTTGCCATTTTTCGGGTTGTGAGGCTTGAGGCTACGATTACCTTTTATATAGAAATTACACTTGGAATGCTAATACTACCCTCCAGGCAGAATTGCAATGCTAGCATTCATCCATACAAATTCATTTTGGGACCGAATGAAACACTTGAGAGCTTCGCCTTTGAATTCCCACCATCCTCAAGATGTCTTCACTTCGCAACGCTTAAATTGGATCGAAGTGTTTTTACCATCACCGATAGCCTACGACCACGCCGCCACGTCTACAGCTTCACCAATCGACAACGAACCAATCCCCCTCGGTCCGATCAACCATAGTCCACCCATGACGATGAATGTGACGCCCTACCTCTATGCTCACAATAAAAAAGAGTATTAAAAGAAATATTGTCTATTATTACGAAGAATAAGACTGGATAGGAGCGGTCATCCGTAGTTAGGCCTTACAATAGTATTGGTTATCTCGATAGGAGTGGTATATATATTTTTATTTTTCATCCCTTATTTATTTACTCCCATCGACATACCCAATTCCAGTATAAAACGAACTACGATGGTTCATAATAGTTTAGGACAATATATATAATAATAACACAGATAACTAAATGCGGAACACAGATAACAAAAGTCTCATATATATATATATATACATATACATATATATATATATAACTGATGTCAGTTATAATACATGTGATACAGTACATATGATACAACTACAACTGTCGACACAGGATGTTACATATATAAGTACATTAATATCATTAATATACATGAATACATATCATCCTATACAAATACACTGACTACTATAAAATGATGACAACTACCCCAAAAGATGTGAAAAGACTTCATAGCTCTAGCAGCAACCCAAAGCAAGATATCTACAACCTGTAAATAACTCGGTCTGACCCGAGTATTAAATTCAAAGGAAAATAATACACGGGTCGGTCTAATTCAAACTCAATTATTGATGCACAGAAGCAATAATAATTAAATAACAAATACACGACAGTGACAAATAATTCTCGTCTATCCAATCCTTTAACAAGGAAATCGGATAACGGTAAATATAACACGTAACAGTATTAAACAACAAATCAGCAGATTCAAATTATCAGCAAAGATAAATGAAAAGATTATCAACGAAAATAATTTAGAAAACATCAGAATTGCCTAAATGGCAATTAACAACAAAATCTAATTATTAAATAAATAATTAGAAATTCATAATCTAATTATCAAATAGATAATTAGACAACAGCAAAATGATCAAATCAAACCAATTCAGAATGTAATTTCAAAATATTGAATTGAACACCCAAAACAATTCAAGCAATTGAAATATCAATTAGAACATCACTTCTGTTTGGCTGCAGTACACGCACGCGTGTACTGCCTCGCCACTATAGTGATGGAATACGCAAAAGATCAACAAATCAGAAGCAAATGGCACCAACTCAAATCAAAATAAACCAGATGGAACTGCAACAGCAGGAATGAGCACAGCATCCACCCGGTAATCACAATGAACAAAGCACTCATAAATGCACAATGAAAGTCCACAAACAAAAACAAGGTCAAATCCGAGCTACAAGCTGGATTCAACTCAAGTGAATTCGAAAAACAAACAAAAATGCAAAGGTGAAGTCACTGCTGTCATGACTCAACTCAATGCAATAGTATAAAGAAATACACTCGGCAAAGCTCAAAGACCAATACACAAGAATTCATTGTGCTAACTAATGCACTAAGCAAATGACAGTAGTATAAAGCTTCAACCAAATGAATATGCAATGTATCAGTTTCTAACATATGCCCAAGTGCAAATACAATATGGACCTGACAGTACACAAGTGATACTGTCTCGAGGTAAATAGCCTCAAACAACTCAATAAAGCATGGTAAAGACCAAACTATAATAAACAAGTTTGCAAACTGTCCCAATTGGGAGAGACAGCTACACTGAATAATTTAGCTCGAAAAATACTTCAACTACAAATACACAGCAAGTGTACATGAAGGCCGGAGTGTGTATTATACATGACTACAAGAACCAATACATGTGAGCTACAAGATGAACTTATATGCAGTGACCAGTGAACAACTATATGAAACTGGACCAAGTTCAACTCAAATGCAAACTTCATCATACATGATACAGTGACAACATGGATGCAAGCAAATACATCTGATTCAATTAAATGACAAGACTAAAGTAAAGACCAATGCCAATGTCATGGAATTGCATAAACAAGTTCAAGTGTGCTACAGGGAAAATACAACATGAATCTGTAAAATGCGAGTATCAGGCTCGACTGGACAGCCTCAACGTTGAAATGGACATGTTCATAATTTGATACAGGGAACAACATGCTGAACAAGTATGCAAGTGAATGCAACGTGAACCAAACAGTGCACAGTAAGGTTAACAAGACTCGGCATGTATTTGAGGACAACAAAATAGGTGCAACATAATGCAACAGACTACATTGACTACAGCATATCAAGCATACAAGTCTGATGCAGACAATGCCAACAAGACTTAGTTACAAGATGCAACCAAGAAGCTACAGAGATCAATACTATCAAGACTACATGAATCAAACTCGAAGCAACACTCACGTGCAACTTCATCTACAAAATGTATGCATATAGTCAGGTAATGACAAAGACAAGGAAACGCAAAACTTCCAGATGCATACAAGCATCATGTAGCAGTTTCAAGAAAAGATCAACAGCAGTTCAGAGAATCAAAATGGTAGTGGCAAGTTCGAGCAAAACTCAACAGCACAAGATCAAGCAACAACAAATGTACCAGTCAATGAAGTTCCAAGTCAAGGCCGAGGTCATCAGAAAATTCACGAAATCAAAATGCTAGAAATCAAAAATCGTGATAGCCAAAGAAATCAACATCGGAAAAATCATTTCGAAACTGTGGTGGCTAATGAACTCAAGCAAAATATATACGAATTGAAACAAGTCAGAGCAAAGTTCGACAACGTCGAGTGCTGATATCAAGATGTCACAGGAGAAATTCACGGAATCAAAATACAGTTTAATCAGAGAAATCAAAACCGTGAGCATCAGTTAATCAAACATAGAAAATCACAAACTTGAACAAATCAGAAATCAACCAGGAGTCGAATTAGATGTGAGTGAAGAAATCACTTACCTTAGCCTGAAGCAATTTGAAGGAGCCATGAGCGAAGTGAAGAGACATCGATCGACAGAGCAAGTAACGCAATCGTCCTTCGATCGAGCTACACAAGTCGGCTTCTTTAATTTTGAACGAGCCCTAATTTCAGAGCGGAGAGGAACGAACGAAGAAAAGCAACTAGCCGCCATTATTTATTTTTCTTTCGTATGTTTTTAGGGTTTTCGAAAATGGATGATGGGAGAAAGTGGAATGGGTCTACCTTATCTCAACAAAAGGGAGCGGGTTAAATTAGAGAGAGAGTTATGTTTTTGGACTTGCCAAAAATGAACAATGGAGGAACGGCAACCGATATTTGTTTCGATATAACGCAACACCAAGTATCGTCGTCATAAAAATAGAAGTCGGATCAAAATCAGAGTTGAACAAGTCAGAAGATATCCATAGCATTACAACAAAATCAAATGGTCAAGAATACACAAGTGATGAATTCAATCAAATGGATACGAACAAAACCCCGGGTTGTTACAATGAATTCGCTTCCAAACCATCTAGACCAAAACTAATAGTTAAACCTTATATCTTCATCGATGCGTCACTATGGTGGATTAAAAATCCACTGTCTATTTTTCTGATGAACTCCCCCACCTCAGCCACCTCCACGCTCAAGCTCGACAACCATAACCTTGCCGATCGTCGACAATTGATGAAATTGCGAATATCGATCAACTCCAAATTCCCCCATTCTTACGAACTTAAAATCATAATTTTATTATCAAAATTCATGATTATCCAACACGAATTTGTTTCAATGATCAAAATCTAAAATCAAAATGATGATTTTCTGACCTATTTTGAATTATCACTGTAAATTCTATAATTTTGAAATGATTACTCAAACTGAAATTCCGAAACCATTTTTAAAATTGATGTCATGGGTTTACAACCAATTTTCATTTAAATTACAAATCCTAAAAAGGATTGATATAATTCCTTTGAAATTATTTAGAGCCTGTAATTTTGAACAGAGGTAATTATCCACCTGTATACAGACATGCATGCTTATATCTATATATATATATATATATAAACAAATATACAGCACATTTTCTTTTGTACAAACACATCATTATCAACACAGGCATAAACATTAAGAAGATCAGGTTTAAAAATAAGGTTTGCTCACCTGGAACAAAGTAGAGAACAGAGGAGCATATTTGTGCCAGGAAAGATTTTGAAAACCTGGAACTTGGTTTCAAACTTGAATCTAGAAATGAATTTCCAATTTGATATGTATTTGGATATATATTGAATTGAATCTGAATTTTGATTTTGAGTTTGATCTGGTATCCTGATTGAAATACATTTGCATGCTTCAGATTTTTGGATTTTGTTTTAGACTTCAAGTTGAAATCTATTTCGTGTTTGAGACTATGATGATTTTGCTTTCTGATCTGGTTTGTATTTATCTTCCTCAGGTTTGAGAAGTTTTAAAACTGAAAGAAAACTTTTGAACTAAAAATGAGCAGCCTGGTTTAAACAATTTGATTTTTATTTACATTGTCTTTTCAAAAGAAAACATCTTTGCCACTTGTCTCTATATATTTTAAACCCTTAACACTTGTGATTACAAATATTATTTGGGTAACACATGCTATTGCATGTAATCTAAACCTTACACTAGTTAAAATGAAAGAAATTTGTGTTTAGCCCATGTTTTAATTAATTTATAACTTTTTATTTCTTGTTTTATATTTGTATTCATACATTTTAATTATTATTTCTACTTGTACCCATTTAAAGAAAAAATGATTTTAAAACTAATTATACTCTAACAAATAAACACACATGTGTATATTAGATAAAAATTTAACTTTAAACAACTTTTAAACTTTTACTGTATTAAAATATAACTTTCATATATATTAATTCCTTTAGAATATAAAGTTAATAAATCCAATTTTATTTAAAAATATTTATTTGAATTTCAAATCCAAATTCTATAAAAAATGTGATAACCCGGATTTTTGGACATCCGATAATTGGATAATAAACTAATTCTCTCTACTAAAAATACTAATTCGTAAATTGAACAAATAAAATTCTGGTATATATATCTGGATATATAAATGAATTTGAACTATAATACATACTAAATTATAAATATCGGGATAAATATTCATTTGATAATCTCCTGATATAACTATTGAAATTGATGATATTTGTTTAATGATTTTCTTTATAATCATTCAATTTGGAAAAATTTATCTTTTACAAATAAGTATGTTTCCTATTGTAATGTGTATATATGTATATTGTAAATGGTTAGCTATGGTTTAAATTCAAAATTTATTTTCAAGTTATTAAAAATAGATTCTATATTTTTACAACAATGAAGATAGTATATGTATATATTTACTTGTTGAAGTATTAAAGCTCAAGTTTAAAATAGAACTTAATAAGATTCATACTTCCATTAAATATATGTACAAATTGTATATGTATAAAAGTATTAAACTTAAGAATATAAATACAACATGAAAACATAAATTTATGCAAAATTTACAGATGTAAGATATATATGTACTAAATAACAAATGTAACCTAAGATTTACATGTAATTACATGTGTAAACTAATGTTATCATGAAAATAACAAATGTTAACAATATTTACATGCAACCATAACAAGTGTCACAATTTTTATTTTCTTTTTAAATCTTAAATCAAGATTTTATATATCCTTCCCTCTCTCTCCTCATTTCTTTTTCCATCTTCATTTCCAAATCTAAGAACCAAAAAGCCTGTATACTTGAAACCAGAAAAGAAATTAAATTCAAAACAACATCAAGCTTTTGCAATCTGAAACCTGAGCTCAACACAATTCAAATTCAACTCAGATCAAAGAAAATCCAGATTCAATTAAGAAAAAAAATCCCAGATCTGAAACAAATCAAATACTCAAAGAAAAGTTCAAAATCAAAACTGCTTCTCTGTTCAAAGCATATGCAGGTGAGTAAACATTGATTCAATCTGTTTATATTCTGATATATATGATGAATCATAGTTGTAATGTAGTGAAATGTTTTGATTATGTCTGTATGCATATATATGTGTATGGAAATTGTGTGCATGTTGAGTATATGATATCCTGACTCTGTTTTGGCTTACAGACCAAATAAATCACTCAAAAACTCAACATCTCTTCACCAAATCAATTATAGGATATAGTGTTTAAAGGGAAGATGTTTAAATTGGTGAAATCCTATTTTAAAAATTAACTCAAGTAAAATTTATTGAGTTATTATCTGAAATAATAAATTTACAGTAACAAGAAAAAAAAAAGTAAATATATGCAGGAATGAACCGTTCTCTGTTTTTCAAACAAAGTGAGTAAACAAATTTTGGTTGAATTTGAGATGCATGTGTTTAATCTGTAAAGCAAAGTTATAAGTCTGGGTTGCATGGATAGTTTTATCTGATTTTAGTTGAATTATTATATATTTTTGTATATGGCTATGTGTCTGTCTGTTGGATACTATTGTGTTCCCAGACACTTGAACAACAATAAGAAAATTTATATCTACCTATACAGTCAAATTCAAACCTTGACATTTAAACAGAAAATGTTTGTAATATGATATTTTAAAAATAATTTCGAATAAAATTATGGAGTATGTAATTCAAAATGAAGAACTACAGGTCTGATTCAACTATAAATCCAAATTCCAATTTTTGGAATTCTTGTTTTGAGCCTATAATCTGATTCTAAATTGTGAATGGTGAATTGAGGCATAGAAATCATGATTTTAAGACTTGTAATTAGTGAGATATGGCAAGATGTTTAGTTTTGGGTTAACTGTAAATTACCGTCAATCTATGTCGATCTGTGACTCGTGGTTCATGTCAGAGGTGGCTCGTGGGACGAGGAAGGTGGGAAAAATAGTCAAGTAGTGTCTGGATCGTTGTGGTGAGCGGGTGATGGCAATCTAGGGTTTAGGTTGTGGTTGAGTTGTGGTTGATTCTCGAATCGAATGCGGTATCGATGTTGAATCGAGTTGGATCGGATGATGGGGTGGTGGAGCGTAGGGCTCTAGTGATGGTGAGGGTTCAACGGTGAGGATTAATATGGTCAGAGGCGACGGCCAGCGTTGGTTTTGCGGTCGGATATGGGTTCTCGTTTTGATCGAGTTGCTCGATTTTGGTTTGGTCACCGATTCCGTGGTTCTGAAGGGTGGGTTTGTTTGTCGTGGTCATGGGTAGCTGGGTGAAGGCCTGAGGGATGGTCGGCGTTGAGCTTTTTCGTTGTGCACATGCACGGTGGGATTGCGCCTTGTTGTAGCAGGTGGTAAATACAATTGAGGGAAAAAAGAGCAGAGAAGTTTGGGCCGAAGAAGAAAAGTGGCCAGGATTTTCGTTTGGGCCGTAGTTTTTTAAATTTTAATTTATTTTAAATAAAGTGGAACGTAAAGAAAATGTAAAACAAGTTTTAATCTAAGTATTTGCAAGATTAAAACAAGTTTCTAAAGTTATAAAGGTTTCAAAAATTGTTGTACTTGGATAATTATATAATGGGTATTAATTAAATGATGAAATTTAAATTCCTATAATTATATAATGGGTTTCAAAAATTCCTATATGTTTTCAAATGAAAATTAAATTATGAAATTTAATTAAGTATTAATTATTTAATATATTAGGAATGTTTAAATTGATTAATGGGATCAGTTACGTAAATGATTTATTAATTTAATTTTTAAGATAATTAATAAAAGTTAATTGATTTGTAATCAATTTAAAGGATTGATTTATTAATGTGTTAAGATAATTAATTTAAAAGTTGATTAATTTAGTAATGGTTAATTACATAATGAAATTAATTAGTGGTAACTATGAAAGTAATTACTTAATGTCATTAATTAAGGAGGGTAATTAATGGGTAACTACTAAATGTGATTTCTTAAATGATAATAATATAGTGATTAAAAGATAAATTTGGTAAGTATTAATTAAATTAATTAGTAATTAAAGGTTTAATTAATTAATAATTAAAGGTTAATTAATTGAGGATAATTAACCAATGGAATAATTACTTGAAGAAAGTAATTAATTAAAAGGAAATTGCTAAATGGAAGTAATTAAGGATTAATTACTTAGTGTAATTAATTAAGAAAATTAATTAAGGGTTAGTTAATTAATGGGTGTGATTAATTAAAGCATAGTTAATCAATGTAGGTTGTTGTAAGATAATTAATTTGAGTAATTAATTAAGGATAATTGCTGTAAATGGTTGATGATGATCAATTGTGAAATTAATTAAAGGCTATTTACTTAATGTAACTAATGTATAATTAGTCAAGGGTGATTAATTAAGATGGATAATTAAAGGATGATTAATTAATTGGTTTGTAATTAATTAATGTTGAGTAAAGGTAATCTAAGTGATTAAAGATGTGAAATTAATTTAATTAGAGATAAATTGAATTAATTTTGGAAGTGATCAATCTTACCTATGAATGATTGAATGATGATTAAATGCCTTGAGTTGATTGATATCTCTGATATGAAATGTTTTGTGATATGATATGATTAGATGGGCAGTGATAATGTAGTTATTTATCGATGATAAAATTGCTGTGTATTAGTGACATCCTGTATTTAAAGTTGAATTGTATTTAATGGAATAATTAGATTAAGATGAAATGAGATTCAAAGAGACCGGAGTCGGGTATTAGTAAATACCCACTTCGATTCTTTATAAATTGATATGTGAAATCAATAGGCTGGAATGGAATGATTTAAGTGAATTGGACCATTAATCTAAGTTTTGGTACTTAGAAATTGATGTGTGAAATAAGTGATGTCTTTAACAAATTGTGAATTTGAAAATTGATAAGAGTTACCCGGGTTTATATAAGTTTTATACTTTTGTACTCCTTGTAAGATGGGTTTACTCACGCTGGTTGCCAGCCTGACCCAGGTGTTACTTTGATGTAATGCTTGGGTCATACTGAGTATTATAGTTTTTCATGTAAGGACGATCTGGAGCTCAGGAGGCGAGCTGGATGGCGGGAATGTATGGAGTGTATACCACTGTGATATTGTAGTTTGTCTAGGACAGGTTGATTGAATCTATCCTGTGTTTGTAAATGTTGTAACTATGATGTATTAAAATGTAATTTGATAAGTACAGTTTTCCTTTGTAAACTGGTATTATTGATATTATATTTTATCCGTTGCGGATGTGAGATTGTGCTTTGATGTTTCTTTTCTTCTTCTTCTATCTCTTTTCTTCTTTTCTCTAACTATTTCGAATTTCGGGATCGAAAATTCCGAGTCGTTACATTTGGTATCAGAGCTGCAGGTTAAGCGAGAACCTTGGCTCTGTTTGGTTTACTCATTAAGGATAGGGTCAGTGGTACCCTAAAACGAGGAGAGAGTGTGTGTGTGTATGTATATGAGAGCGTACTTGTTATTTTCTTATAAAATGATTTTAAAAATAATTTTCATATAAGTTTATCATTTGATATATAAAGAAATTGGTTGTTGATTATTGGAATTAAATTAAGTGGTAATAGAAATACAACCAAATTGAAATTAAATAAAGATGAGTTTGAAATGGATTCAAACTGAATTAATATCTTGAATTTGGGGAAGAGTTTCAGAATAAGATAATAATGAATTGGTTTCCAGATATGATACTCTTGGTTATTACCATAAATGATTGTTGTGTTTAATAATAAAATGTGTATTAATGAGTAAGAAAAATGAAATGTTTTAGGGAAGTAAAACATTTAGGCAAGTATGACTTATAAATTTGAACTGAAGATGAGTATAACTTCTAAATTGAAGTAGGTTTTAAATTGAGAAGTTTTGAATCCTAAGTCTAGAAAGATTTGAAATTGTTTTCAAAATGTTAAGAGAAATAATAAATAGTATTATTCAGAATATTTTGAATGTGATCTTATTTTAAAATAAGAGTTGTTTGGAAGCTTTAAAGAATTTGTTTTGAATTAAAACCAAAGGTAGTTTAAATTTTAAAATTTGGCTTGGTGGGCCAAGAAGTAAATATGCATATAAGTGTGGATATACATAATACCAAAGATGGTTTGAAATAAACTCTAAATGTTGAGTTTTAAATTTGGGATGTGATGTGAAAACCCAAAGTGATAAGTTTTTGAACTTATAAATGGGATTGGATATTAATATGAAGTTTAAAATTTGAAATAAGAATTCAAATTGGGTAAAGTTGACAGGATTAAATTAAAGTGAATTTAATTAGGGGAAATTAAATAAGTTTAGAACAAGCAACATGAATTGGAAATTTCAAGATGAAATTGAGATTTAACTTGGAAAGTTAAGGGCTCGTTTGGTTTCATTTTGTATTTTGAGTTTTGTGTTTTCATTTTGCACTAAGAAACATGAAGAAATAAGAGAAGAGGATCTATAATTATTAGCCGTTGGAACGACCAACGGACGACAAATGAGTTGGATTGTTGTCCATGTTTTTCTTATCTCTCGAAACACGAAAAACAAAATAAACTTGTTTTTTATTTTACATGTTAATTTCATTTTTCAAAATTGTTTGTTTTCCAACCATTCATACAACGAAAGCGCTATTGTATAGACGAAAATACAAAACTAAAAACGACAAGCCAAACGGGGCCTAAATGGTTGATCTGAATTGGAAATTTGTGTGATCCCAAAATGGGTTTGAGATTTGGAAATTGGAAATGGATGGATGTTTTAAAATAATTAGAATAATACCATCCTGTTGTTATTAATAATCTTTAAGTTGAAATTGGATTTGTTTAAATGAATGGAGAAATGGGGTGTGGTAATATATCCATTATTAAGATAAAATGGAATCATTTTGGACTTAAGATTTGAATGTTCAAGATAAAACTTCAAAGGTTTAGTTTCAAAATTGAAATTTGATGATAAATTGAATTTCAAAGATTTACTTGTTTAAAAAGGATTTGAATTATTATTTGAACTTTGAAATAAGTTAAAAATGGAATTTGGATTCGGTATTAAATGGTTTAAAGATATAAATTGATTTGATTTAAAGGATTAAATAAACATTTAAAAATTTAACTCGAATTTATATAATTCGGGATGGTTTAAATTTGAAATTTGAACTGAATTAGTTCAAATTGAATTTGATTTGAATTAATTGGAATTGTGATTGAAGATGTATAAGTTTAAAAATTCAAATGGAAAATTTGAATTGGATTGATTTGAAATGATTTGAAATTTGAGGTGGGTTCAATTTGAAATTAGTCCAAATTGATTTGAATAATTTGGAATTGTGATTAAAGTTGAATAGGTTTAAAATTCAAATGGAATTTGGTTTGAATATGGAAAGAATCGAGGTTAATTCAACTTGAGTTTGGATTAATTCAAACTGGAATTGAAATGAATTGAGATTGAAATCGAAGTGGAATAAAGTTAAATTTGGAGTGGGAATTGAAGTTGTTTAAATTGATTTGAGATTGAATCAATATTAAGAGGAAGTGGAAATTTAAAATTGAATTGATTGGAATAAAGATTGGTTAGTGGAATAGTTTGGCTCTGAACTATTTTCAAACAAATTATTTTAGTATAAGCTTTCTTAAATCTATTTTTCCAAGCTATTTACTATATACAATCTTTCTTTTTAAAGCCAAACTATTTTATACTTATTTACAATAATTTTTGGAACTATTTAACTATTTTACAACTGTTTTATAAACTAATTACTATTTTTCAACTACTTTATAACTAATTACTATTTCACAACTATTTTGCAATTATTTAACTATTTGATAACTATTTTATAACTACTTAACTATTTTACAGCTATTTTACAAACTAATAATTACTTTTCAACTACTTATCTATTTTAAACTTTTTAAGCCATTTTCTAAATTTAAAGCTGGTCAGAGTGCAAACTGTTTATTATTAAATACCCAATTGAGATAAGAATTGAGGTGATAATCCAAATGGGATTGAAGCAACTGTGAATAAGTGAATAGAAATTAAAGTGAATGTGGATAGAAAAGGGGATTGATTTGGCTAATAATCAATGGAGATAAATACGTAGGATGTACGTATATTATTCTATGCGCATAATGATTTGATCCAGATTCGAGCACAGAATTTTGAGATAGTTATATTGATCCGAGTTAGGATTTTTCCCTCGATTTTCGACGATGAACCTGGATAGGGATTGTTGATTGGTTCTGGATATTCTCTATCATAGTTATGGCTATGCAAGGAGAATGACGGTTTCTGATCAAGAAACCAGATCTGAGTCCGCACTAGGAAGTCGGGTGGACAATACTAGTTCGGAAGTGAAATTGTGTAATCAAGTGAGCGATCAGATTGGTATAGCGTACGGATGATATGTGTACATCGTACGGGTTTGACTGAAATTGATATTGAAAATTTGTGGATAAGAACTGTAAAATGGTTTTTGAAATAAAAAGTATATTTTGTATGATGAAATAAGGTGGAAATTGGATATTTCTATGGTAGAAATTTACTTTATGGAAGTAAGTAATTTGGTAAGTGGCTTTATAGAGAAATCAAATTTGAACGTTTGATTTGGAATAAACAAAGTTATATATATTTGTTATATAAGATAAATCTCCCCTTGTTGAATCTATTGCCGGAAGAAAAGAGTTTTTGAAAGTATTTGAAGTATAAAAAGGAAATTTATACAAGTTTGAAGTGATCCAAATATTTTTAAAGTTATATATGTCTATATATATGTGTAAAGGATCTTATGAGAATGATTTTGAGAAAAAGGTTTTTGGACCTATGGATTTTGGACAGGCTTTTGATTTTTGGGGAAAAATCAATATTGGAATTTGGAAAGCCAAGTTTGAGAATTATTAATTTTGGGATAATCGATTTTGAGAAAGGAGATTTATATGGATTCATACTAGGTGTATGATTTGAAAGATACTATATGTGTATAGTATAAAGTGTTTTGAAAATGGCTCTGGAGAAAAAGGCGCTCCCTTGAAATGAAATTCTCAGGAGTACCATAGGTTGGTACTGCCTTGAGCCTCGAAAGGGGGGAGGCTCTAAAGTTGATCCTTTGAGGAGTCCAGACAAACTAGTTCCTGAGGATTATTGGGTAGCGGAAGTCGAGGGTGTTGATGCCTATAGAGGCATTTGGTTTATGCTGTGACGACAGTGTAACTCGATGTCGTTGCGATCTACACTTGATTTTGCCGGGAAGGCAACGTAACATCAGTAGACTGTGGCCTATGGTCGAGTGGAGTGGAGAAGTTTCATTCCTTCGGCAGCAGAATTCGAGGGCGCTGAGGCCTACAGTTATATGGGTTTTTGCTGTGATAGCAACGTAACCCCGGTTGTAGCTGTGATCTGTAGCGGGTTTCAAGGCGTAATCGAGGGGCGTGGAGGCCTACAGTTATCTATAGATTTTGTCGAGATGACAACGTAACCATCGGGCTAACTGCGACCATGGATGGGGGTGATGATTTCCAGAGCATTCTCGCCAAAGAAGTTTCCTCGATTTCAAAAATGTTTTCTATATTTTCAATAAAATTATTTTTCAAGTATTTTCACTGGGTGTTGAAAATGGATCTGCTAAGTACTTATAGATTTTCAGTCCTACGCCTGATCAACGTATGATCGAATTTCTATGAGAACGAAAATAGACTTGTGGAAACATCGAGTTATCAAAAAATGTTATTTATAAAAATTATTTTATAATATTAAATAGATTTTAAAAGTGTTTCTAAAATGATCAAAGAATAAATTATCTGATTTTAAGTTATTGAATAAATTCTGGATTCATTCCTTTTCGAGGACGAAAAGATTCAAAGGGGGAAGGAATGTGATAACCCGAATTTTTGGATGTCTGGTAATTGGATAATTAACTAATTCTCCCTACTAAAAATACTAATTTGTAAATTGAACAGATAAAATTCTGGTATATATATCTGGATATATAGATGAATCTGAACTATAATAAATACTAAATTATAAATATCGGGATAAATATTCATTTGATAATCTCCTGATATAACTATTGAAATTTGATGATATTCGTTTAATGGTTTTCTTTATAATTATTCAATTTGGCAAAATTTATCTTTTACAAATAAATATGTTTTCTATTATAATGTATATATATGTATATTGTAAATGGTTAGGTATGGTTTAAATTCAAATTTTACTTTCAAGTTATTAAAAATAAATTCTATATTTTTACAACAATAAAGGTAGTATATGTATAAATTTACTTGTTGAAGTATTAAAGCTCAAGTTTAAAATAGAACTTAATAAGATTCATACATTCTTCAAATATATGTACAAATCGTATATGTATAAAAGTATTAAACTTAAGAATAAAAATACAATATGAAAACATAAATTTATGCAAAATTTACAAATGTAAGATATATATGTACTAAATAACAAATGTAAGCCTAAGATTTACATCTAATTACATGTGTAAACTAATGTTATCATGAAAATAACAAATGTTAACAATATTTACATGCAACCATAACAAGTGTCACTATTTTTATTTTCTTTTTAATCTTAAATCAAGATTTTATATATCCTTCCCTCTCTCTCCTCATTTCTTTTTCCATCTTCATTTCCAAATCTAAGAACCAAAAAGCCTATATACTTGAAACCAGAAAAGAAATTAAATTCAAAACTACATCAAGCTTTTGCAATCTGAAACCTGAGCTCAACACAATTCAAATTCAACTCAGATCAAAGCAAATCCAGATTCAATTAAGCAAAAAATCACAGATCTGAAACAAATCAAATACTCAAAGCAAAGTTTAAAATCAAAACTGCTTCTCTGTTCAAAGCATATGCAGGTGAGTAAACATTGATTCAATCTGTTTATATTCTGATATATATGATGAATCATAGTTGTAATGTAGTGAAATGTTTTGATTATGTCTGTACGCATATATGTGAATGGAAATTGTGTGCACGTTGAGTATATGATATCCTGACTCTGTTTTGGCTTATAAACCAAATAAATCACTCAAAAACTCAACATCTCTTCACCAAATCAATTATAGGATATAGTGTTTAAAGGGAAGATGTTTAAATTGGTGAAATCCTATTTTAAAAATTAAGTCAAGTAAAATTTATTGAGTTATTATCTGAAATAATAAATTTACAGTAACAAGGAAAAAAAGTAAATATGTGCAGGAATGAACTGTTCTCTATTTTTCAAACAAAGTGTAAACATTGATTCAATCTGTTTATATTCTGATATATATATATGATGTATCATAGTTGTAATGTAGTGAAATGTTTTGATTATGTATGTATGCATATATGTGTATGGAAATTGTGTGCATGTTGAGTATATGATATCCTGACTCTGTTTTGGCTTACAGACCAAATAAATCACTCAAAAACTCAACATCTCTTCACCAAATCAATTATAGGATATAGTGTTTAAAGGGAAGATGTTTAAATTGGTGAAATCCTATTTTAGAAATTAACTCAAGTAAAATTTATTGAGTTATTATCTGAAATAATAAATTTACAATAACAAGAAAAAAAGTAAATATGTGCAGGAATGAACCGTTCTCTGTTTTTCAAACAAAGTGAGTAAACAAATTTTGGTTGAATTTGAGATGCATGTGTTTAATCTGTAAAGCAAATTTATAAGTCTGGGTTGCATGGATAGTTTTATCTGATTTTAGTTGAATTACATTATATATTTTTGTATATGGCTATGTGTTTGTTTGCTGGATACTATTGTGTTCCCAAACACTTGAACAACTATAAGGAAATTTATATCTACTTATACAGTCAAATTCAAACCTTGACATTTTAAAAAGAAAATGTTTGTAATATGATAATTTCAATTTTAAAAATAATTTCGAATAAAATTATGTAGTATGTATTTCAAAATGAAGAACTACATGTCTGATTCAACTATAAGTCCAAATTCCAATTTTTGGAATTCTTATTTTGAGCCTATAATCTGATTTTAAATTGTTAATGGTGAATTTAGGCATAGAAATCATGATTTTTAGACTTGTAATTAGTGAGATATGGAAAGATGTTTATTTTTGGGTTAACTGTAAATTACTGTCAATCTATGTTGATCTGTGACTCGTGGTTCATGTCAGAGGTGGCTCGTGGGATGAGGAAGGTGGGAAAAATAGTCAAGTAGTGTCTGGATTGTTGTGGTGAGCAGCGATGGCAATCTAGGGTTTAGGTTGTGGTTGAGTTGTGGTTGCTTCTCGAATCGAATGAGGTATCGATGTTGAATCGAGTTGGATCGGATGATGGTGTAGTGGAGCGTAGGGCTCTGGTGATAGTGAGGGTTCAACGGTGAGGATAAATATGGTCAGAGGCGAAGGCCAGCGTTGATTTTGCGGTCGGATATGGGTTCTCGTTTTGATCGAGTTGCTCGATTTTTGTTTGGTCACCGATTCTGTGGTTCTGAAGGGTGGGTTTGTTTGTCGTGGTCATGGGTAGCTGGGTGAAGGCCTGAGGGCGTTGAGCTTTTTCGTTGTGCACTTTCACGGTGGCATCGTGCACCTTGTTGTAGCAGGTGATAAATACAATTGAGGGAAGAAAGAGCACAGAAGTTTGGGCCGAAGAAGAAGAGTGGCCGGGAATTTCGTTTGGGCCGTAGTTTTTTAAAATTTAATTTATTTTAAATAAAGTGGAACGTGAAAAAAATGTAAACCTAGTTTAAATCTAAGTATTTGCAAGATTAAAACAAGTTTATAAAGTTATAAAGGTTTCAAAAATTGTTGTACTTAGATAATTATATAATGGGTTAAATCCTATACGTTTTCAAAGGAAAATTAAATGATGAAATTTAATTAAGTATTAATTATTTAATGTATTAGGAATGTTTAAATTGATTAATGGAATCAGTTAAGTAAACTATTTATTAATTTAATTTTTAAGATAATTAATAAAAGTTAATTGATTTGTAATCAATTTAAAGGATTGATTTATTAACGTGTTAAGATAATTAATTTAAAAGATGATTAACTTATTAAAGGTTAATTACTTAATGAAATTAATTAGTGGTAATTATGAAAGTAATTACTTAATGTCATTAATTAAGGAGGGTAATTAATGGGTAACTACTAAATGTGATTTCTTAAATGATAATTACTTAATGTAGTGATTAAAATATAAATTTGTTAAGTATTAATCAAATTAATTAGTAATTAAAGGTTTAACTAATTAGTAATTAAAGGTTAATTAATAAGAATAATTAACCAATCGAATAATTACTTGAAGAAAGTAATTAATTAAAAGGAAATTACTTAATGGAAGTAATTAAGGATTAATTACTTAGTGTAATTAATTAAGGAAATTAATTAAGTGTTAGTGAATTAATGGGTGTGATTAATTAAAGGATAGTTAATCAATGTAGGTGGTTATAAGATAATTAATTTGAGTAATTAGTTAAGGACAATTACTGTAAATGGTTGATGATGATCAATTGTGAAATTAATTAAAGGTTATTTACAAAATATAATTAAAGTATAATTAGTCAAGGGTGATTAATTAAGATGGATAATTAAAGGATGATTAATTAATTGGTTTGTAATTAATTAATGTTGAGTAAAGGTAATCTAAGTGATTAAAGATGTGAAACTAATTTAATTAGAGATAAATTGAATTAATTTTGGAAGCGATCAATCTTACCTATGAATGATTGAATGATGATTAAATGCCTTGAATTGATTGATATCTCTGATATGAAATGTTTTGTCATATGATATGATTAGATGGACAGTGATAATGTAGATATTTACCGATGATAGAATTGCTGTGTATTAGTGACATCCTGTATTTAAAGTTGAATTGTATTTAATGGAATAATTGGATTAATATGAAATGAGATTCGAAGAGACCGGAGTCGGGTATTAGTAAATACCCACTTCGATTCTTTATAAATTGATATGTGAAATCAATAGGCTGGAATGGAATGATTTAAGTGAATTGGACCATTAATCTAAGTTTTGGTACTTAGAAATTTATGTGTGAAATAAGTGATGTCTTTAACAAGTTGTGAATTTGAAAATTGATAAGAGCTACCCAGGTTTATATAAGTTTTATGCTTTTGTATTCCTTGTTAGATGGGTTTACTCACGCTGGTTTCCAGCCTGACCCGGGTATTACTTTGATGTAATACTTGGGTCAGACCGAGTATTACAGTTTTTCAAGTAAGGACGATCTAGAGCTCAGGAGGCGAGCTGGATGGTGGGAACGTATGGAGTGCATACCGCTGTGATATTGTAGTTTTTCTGGGACAGGTTGATTGAATCTGTCCAGTGTTTGTAAATGTTGTAACTCTGATGTATTAAAGTGTAATTTGACAAGTACAGTTTTCCTTTGTAAACTGGTATTATTGATATTATATTTTATCCGCTGCGAATGTGAGATTGTGCTTTGGTGTTTATGTTCTTCTTCTTCTATCTCTTTTCTTCTTTTCTCTAACTATCTGGAATTTTCAGGATCGAAAATTCCAGGTCGTTACAAAAAATCCATTTATTTACATATAAATAAACAACAAATATGTTATTCAAATTTGTAAATTTCAAATTAATTCACAATTTTACTTTAATTATCAATTTAAAATTGGTTCAAAAACTGGATCTTTACACCCTCTCTTTCTTTAACTATTTTTTCCTTTTATTTTATAATATCTTCTTCATAAATCTCCAAAATCTATTTATAGAGTTTCGTATAAATCTCCAAGTTTTATTTACAAAGGTACTCTTTTATAATCTCCTATCCCTTTTATAAAATTCCTTTCTAATTCTAATCATTCGAAATCCTCATTTTCACAGTCTTCCAAAATCCAATTTCTTTTCCACTTTCCATCCTCTTTCCAAGTTTATAAACTCCTCTACATAAATCCTTTTATGAAAGAAATCCTTTTATAACAATTTATTTATTTTATAATAAATAAATTAAAACATCATAAACTTAGCTTTAATCATTTTTAAATAATATAAAAGAAATATAACTAAAACATTTTTAATTATATAATAAATAAACTCTTAAACTTTTAACATCTCCAATGGATAAATAATATAAAATAAGTTTAAACAACCTTTTTAATAAAATTAATTATCTCCAATAATATTACTAATGATATAATCATCTAGTTTTAAATAATTAATAAACAAATAATAACTATCTTCAAAAACGTTACTAAAATAATTTATTTTAAAACACTATAGATAATATAGTAATTAACTTATAAAAATAATTTTTACAAACATTTGTGATTAATTATTAATAAAGCTCCTTGTATATATAGAAATAATTAAACATTTTTGATCCAATTTATAAAATTAGAAGTTAACAAATTCAAAATTGTCGAATCTAGAAATGGCTCGGCAATCTCAGTGGTACTTAACAAGCTACCATTACCTTCCATTTAGCTTCTCAAGTCAAATTGTCGGTATTTACATAATTAAGCATATATGAAAACCAATCCATAATTAACGATCAACCGACACTTAAATAAATGTCCAAATTAATATAATAGCAGAATGAGGATTTATTCAACCAATGACATTCAAAAATAAACCTTGTCATTTGTTAAACGATGTCTATTTGGCTAAATAGATAACACCAAGAAGTATACTTACATTAATTACGTTATAATTTTAAACAAAGTAATTTTATTAATCAAAATCAATATCAATTTATAATCGCATATATGATCTATTATTTAAAACAAGTTTGAATAAAAATTTAAAATTCAAACAATCCGATAGCATTTCAGAATGCTATATAGCAATCTTAGATCAAATTCAACCAGTCTAATAGCATTTCAAGATGTTATATCATGATCCTAGACCAAATTCAATCAACCGGCAAATTCAATCAATTCAAGTAGATATAAATAAATTTAATCTACAAAATACTATACTGGTAATCAGAAAGGTGAGTAGATATAAATTCCGATGATGATTGCAGCACCATCGGTGTTCATTTTTGAGTTTCTAAAGTGAGGAATTGCTACCGTGATAGAATTTGGTTATTGAATTGTTTTGGGTAAAGAAAATTTGTTTAAAAATTCCCAAAAATATGATTTGATATACAAAGGAATATGTGGATATTATTATTATCATCATCGTCATCATCATCATCATCATTATTATTTCAAAATGTTTCGAAATAAAAAACCGTGTTTAAAATTATGAAATTTTCAACTAAGTGATATTATAGACTCATGTGTCTTAACTATTTGGATATTGGATTGGTGTATCTCATTTTAGATATTGTTTGGTAATTTTCATTTATTAAAGAGGAAAAGGAATTTTCAACGATTTTGGGACAATCGGGGTGTAACATCTCTGAAATTTAGACACGTTTAATTTGACAATTTATTTAATTTTGAATTAAATTATGGAATTAAATTTTGAATTTATTCATAAATTAATTAGAAAATTTCTAGAATAAATAGTATTTTTAAATTATAAATAGAAATTTGATTTGAAATTTAAGCATAAGTATTTTACAAATAAATATTGGATTTAGAAGAAATAAATGTATTGGAAATAAATAGGGATTAATAGCTTTGAGATTAATAAAAATTTAATAAAAGGTTGTTTTCTAAATTTTAAATATATTAATATTTGAAAGTTGCAATTTAAAAAAACAAAAAAAAAACAGATTTCAATCTTCAATCTAGGATCAAAGCAAAGCCAGTCCAGTTTCAAGTTAAAAACAAATCTTTAACAATCTTCAACCTGTAAAGCTTGAAACAAGTATCAACCTTAGTTCCAAGATCAAACTCCAGGAAATCAACTAGCAAAAGCTTTAAGCTGGGAAAAGAAGATCTGAAGTAAAGATCAAGTTCAATCCATGATCAAAGCAAATGCAACTAAACAAAGTTTTAAGTTAATTTTAAACAAGGGTTTAGACATAATAATGCTCACATTTAACAAGTGTAAGATAATAATAAAAGACCATGACAAGTGTAAGAGGATTCATATCTTAACTTACAAGTGGCAAGAAAATCTATTTCTTTTGAATTGAATCTTTGAAAACATGCAAAAGAAGAAAAGACAGGTCAGGTTGCTTTCATCCTTCTCAAAAAAAATTCTCGAACCTGAGAAAACAAACACAAAAGAATTCGAAACCATTTTCAATTACAAATCTGAAACAAAGATCAAAGAAAAAGATCACATCTAAAGACAGACTTGCAAGCAAAAGAGTTTACCAAAAAAAACTGAAAGTTTCAAGTCTGGGGCAAAGTTTTAGGTTCAAAAAAAAACTTGAAGCTGTAAATCACTTCAAAACAATCAAACTTCAGATTCAAATTCAACAGAAGATCAAACCAGGAAACAAATGCAACTTAATCAAGCAATGCAAAGTTTCAGGTCAATATAAAGATCAGAGCAACTCAGGTAAATTAAGTCAAGTAAAATTCTTTTAAAAAGATTTGAATTTGAAGTGGTTAATCAGTAATGAAGCAAAGAATTAAACAATAATATTAATCATTTGCAGGAGAAATCAAGCTCAAAGATTTAAGACCATTTTTGGTTTCAACTGCAGAAAAAAAAAACTTCTCTGGTATATAAAAAATTCCAACTGTAAGTAAATTTAAATTTGTTCTTATTGATGAATTGGGTAATAAATACGACAAAGAGTAATCAAAGATCTGTAATTATAACTTGCAGATCTAAACTCTAAGATCTAAAGTAGGAAAAGGGAAAAGATTTCAGTTCTTCATCCCTATCTTGAAACTGTTAGGAGCTTTTCTGTCTTCTGGAAAAGGTGAGCAAACTTTAATTTTTAAACCAACTTCTTTGACCTTTTATGTCTGTGATGGTGATGATTGAAAATATGGTATGAATGTTTACATATTTCCAAGTATATATGTGTTTATATGGGTGAATTAAAATGTGTATGTCTGTTTTCAGGCAAAAATTGCCTCTGTTTATACATAACAGAGTTCAAACAAAATAGAAAATTCAAAATCTCCTCATCACGTCTCTTATAGGTTTAGGAATTCAAATAATGTTTGTGTTTAAATCTAAACTAAAATTTAAAAATATATTTAGGGATGATGGTTTTGAATATCATCTGGGAAAAATAAGATAAAACAGTAAAACTAAATATATGTCAAAACTCAAGTATCTTAATTTCTTGAATTGATTTTATTATATGATTTGTTTTCGAAAATGATGATTTTCAAAAGAAAAATCATGATTTTTAAAAGAAAATTCACGATTTTTAAAAGAAAAATCACGATTTTTAAAAGAAAAATCATGATTCTTAAATTGGTAAATCTCGAGAAATTGTTAAAGGTCAATTTTTCGTTCTAAAATCAATCTCTGTCATTCTCGTCAACGTGGGGTGTTACGACCTGTTCTGAAAGATGCAGGTGGTCGTGGGGAAGACTTCGATCATGGCCAAATTTTGAAATAGGGTTTGGATTGGGAGAGCGAGTGAGCTTTAGGGCTTCGTATAGTTTGTGACGATGAGGTTGCTGTTGTTTTCTCGATCAACGTGGCGCATCGGAACGAACCGCTTGTGGGGGAAAGGTTTTGAGAGTTCGAGGCGCGTCTGCGGTCAAGGTGGCAGGCCCTCTGGTGATGAGATTCGCCGACGGCAGAGATTTCTTCGATCGAGTCTTCATTTTCTGTTGAAGTGCTAAAGCTCTTTTTCGATTCGAGGGTGATTTCGTCACTCTAGGGGGACGAGATGGTAGGTGGGGTAAGGGACGACTTGTGGAGCATCGCGGTGATGGTCGCCGTCGGTCAGGTCCAGTGTGCATGTGCACGGCGTTCGTCCCGTGCATCCGGAATTTGGGTTTGTGGAAGATGATTGTTGGCGGAGGTTTCCTCGTATTTGCCTCGCGTGCAACTCGAAGTCATTGAGAAAGTTGGTCGCGTGTGATTGTCTCATGTATAGTTTGGTTCCAGAATTTGAATCCTGTTGAATCCTGTCAGATTCTAAATTATAAATTGAATTTCAGAAATTTAAAGCAAAGCTAAATTTTTAAAACAAAGTTTTAACCAGTCTAAAGATGTTTGAAATGTTTAAATTAAAACTTGGCGTTTAAACAAGTTTAAGTTTTAAGGGTATAGAATTTTAAGTTAATTTTGCTTTAAAAATAGGTTGTTTTAAGAGTTTTAGTACTGTCCAGATTTTAAACTATACAAATGAATTTTCAAAATTTGAAGGCAAGTTGAATTTTGAACAAAGTGTTTAATTAGTTTTATAATGAATGAATGTTTGACTTAGAGTATGATGTTCAAAAAGAATTTTAGTTTTAAGATTTGGATTTTCAAAAATTTAAACTTTTGTTTAAAAATAGTTTTGTAATAAATATCGCTTAGTTAAATTATATAATAGATCTCTAAATGTTTTAAAATAAAAATGTTAGTGCAGTGATTAGAGAATGATTTTATTTAAGAAAAATTAATTTATGTGATTAACTACTTAATGAAAGAAAAGTTAAAATATTGATTACTTAAAGAAAGTAATCAAATAATAATTACTTAATGTAATTGATTAAAGGGTTAATTAATTTATGTAATCAATTAAAGATAATTACTTAATTAAAAATAATAAATTAATGATTAAAGTTGATTAATCAAGTGATTAAGGAATATTTAATTAAATGATAATTAATTAATGTGATCGAATAATTAAGGTAATTAATTTGGGAATTAATTAATTAATTTAAAGGTTAATCAATTAATAAAAGTGATTAGGGATGATCACTTAGGGTAATTAATTTAGAATAATTAATTAAATGGTAATTAATTAAAGGGTTAATTAATTAATGTAATTAATTAAAAATGATTAATTAAATAATAATTAATTATTAATAAAAGGTTAATTAATACATGATAAAAGAATAATTAATCCAAATGATCTATTAATGATAATTAACCAGGATTAGTAATTCATAAATAATTAATCTGGTTTAATTAATTAGACAATTAACTGATCTTACTTATGAATGTTTGGATTCTATTGGATGATTGAATTGTTTGATCCCCCTGATTGTGATGCTCTGTTTTGATTTAAGCTGTGTTTAATGTAATTTATTATCTGTGATATATATCTGTGATCTGCGAACGAAAGATAAGCGTTATAGTTTATACCGCTTATCAAATATATTGCTGTATTGGAATATGTACTGATTGATGATGTTGCACTTTTATTGTGTAAAACCCCTGGACCACACTTATACACACACAAATATGGATTGCACGTGGAAATTGGTTAAGTCACAGATTTTTGAAATAGTTTTAAAAATTGAATTTTTGAATCCAAACGGTTTTGCAAAAAGACTGGGTTTAAAGTAGAAAGCTTTTAAAAAGGGATTTCAAAGATAAGAGTTACTTTTGAATAACTTGACCTAGTTTTGAAATTTGATTTAAATTGAAAATTGAATTCTATGTTGAGAATTTATGATGTAAAAAGGTTACGAAAGTTTATATAGTTTTAAACCATTTTTAAAGTGTCGTTTTGGGACTTTGAATTTAACCCAAAGATTTTAACTTGTATAAATGAAATCGGATTTTTTCCGAAACGAAAACTATTTGTTTTCAAATAATAAAAGCTTGCATATAATAAATGAATTTTCAATTTGTGTTAAAAGGATTTCAAGTCTAAAATGAAAATAGTTTGCCAAGTATGAATGAATCTTTAGAAACGGTTTGAAAGCTATATCTTAATTTAAAGATTGGATGAGTTAATCCTAATTGAAATGGAAATCGTTTTGAAAATCTATGAATAGATCTTTATGAAACTAGGTGAACTTTTTGAAACGAATCTTTTTGTTAAAAGGATTTGAAATGGTAATTTGTTTAACCATTTGAAGAAATGTTTTGGGTTTTTATAAGTTATGACTTAACTGAAATCCCATATACATATGTTTTTAAATATTGCGCTCATTATTCGGTTTAGCCGGGAGAGGACCTTGTGTCATATGACCCATTATGAATAATGATACAACATTATGGATTGCATTTAAAGACCGGTGTTGAAGACCGGGTATTTGCGAGAACGATAGGATAACCTATCGATCGTCTCTGCACCGAGTAGATAGGTATAGAGATTCCCTAAGTGATGGGAAGTCCGATCGGGATTGTGGATACCCGGATTTGCAAGGGCTTCTTCCTTTATTGGACGAAGTGCCTTCGGTTTTGTTCGAACTCGGGACAGACTTGTATGGTTGTATGTCTGACATTACACTTTGAGATATAAAACTGATCTCTATCAATTACATTTCTGCTTGGTGGCGAAGAATTTATTCTCTTAGCTTAACACCCTTCTCTGAGACGTACGAGCTCAGAGGTTATGTAGTTGATAGTTATCAGTGTTATACTCCCAATTTGGTAGTGTGACATGCTGAGTGATGTTGTGTATCATTTGTTGATCAAAGCATGGCTTTTGTATAAAGCGTAGCTTTGTGGACGAGACTGCATCAGGACCTCACACCCTGGAAATGGTCGAAACAGGAAAGATGCGGCAAGGTTATGAGGGTCGCGCCCTTTAGGGTGTGTCATTCCCTTTTGGAAAAGGGTGGTATCATGGTATGGAGCCCAGATACTTAATTCATGTGGACACTGCAGATCTATTACTTTGTGATTGCTTTGTGGTTGTTGGATTAGAGGTACCTCGGATAAAGGTCCCAAAGGACCAGGGGATGGCATGCTCGTGTAGTAGTTACCTAGTTACAGAGGTAACCCGGCCTTGTGTTGGCAGAGAGCTGGTTAAGCTCTCGGGACGTCCCGCCAGAGGCGTACCCATGGACAGTAGAAAGTTCCTTAGCCTGACCATTTGTTGGAAATCCAATCAAACAATACGAGTCCTTTACGATTGCAATTTTATAGCCTGCCACCTCAGGTGGTAGCTATAGTTGGCATAATATCATGGTACCTATGCTGGCTAGGATTAATATTATTTCGAAAGGTTTTCCACTATGCACTAGTAATAATATCAAAGAAATTTTTTCTCGTATTAAGCATATTTGACTATCATAAGGGGAAATCTCCCTCAAGTGTGCGATTGCATTATGTGTGTGCCGGGAGGCCTTATGGTAGTTTCATTTTACAAAAAGCATTGCAGATTTATTTTAAATCTTTTGTTGTTTGTTTTAAAGACCAAATGTTTTTGTTTGCTCATACCAGTCCCACGACTGACCTGGAGTTTATTGTTCCCTTCCTAAACTCTGGGTGCCCACAATTTTCCCACACAGACAGTCTAGAGTTGGGTTTTTAGATAATCAAAAATAGGTGTAGACTCGATAGCTTTCAGCCTCAGGATTTGGCAATCGCATTTGGATCGAGTTGCTTCACTTCATCTTGGTTGGGAGTTCGAGCTATTTCTAGATTGGTGCCTTGGAGATGGAGATTACCGATACTGGAGTTCTCTTTTGAAGACCATACTGGAGATATTGTTCCGCTGTTGGTGTTATCTTTTTCTTTCCGCTGCTATTGTCTTGTATCATAGCTCTGATGTATATTGATATTTATTTTATCATCATTGTATCTTGATACTGTATCAAATATTGTATATCAAATGTACTATTCATTTCTTCAACTGTGTTGTACTTAATGTGTTATAAGCTCCGGCGAACCAGATTCGACGTTTGGATCTGCGGCATTTGAATACGAGTGTCGTATTCAGTGCCCATTTTCGAAGGTCGAGTCAGGGTCGTTAGATGGGGTTTTAAAATTTGATATATAAATTTAACCTAAGTGTTATGAGAAAACATAAGAAAATAAGTTTTTGTAACTTATAACTTTGAAGAGATGGAGATTTTAAAACAAGATTTAAAATTGTTGAATATTCGTGTTAAGTAAAAAAATCTATTATTGTATATACACACCCTTGAAGAATGAAAGAGTATTTTGCAAATATAAACTTGAGTAATATTTCTTAAGTAAAATATTTATTCTTTGGAAGTAATAAAAACCATAGGAGATGTTTTATTAATGAGATAAATTTTTATAAAGTGTTTGGTGGCTTGGAGTAACATGTTATAAAACGACTCAGAAAATGAATTCTAAGTATTACTTAAAAATATATACTTAAGTTTAAAATGGATAATAAATAAATATGGGATTTATAATGTGTTTTTAATAAACTTAAATATGGAGGAGCTGTAAGATGCTTATAAACTTAAGTTGTGAAATATTTGAGTTTTTAAATAATGTGTTCTAGAATGGGTTAAAAAAATAGTGTTTAATGAAAATAGATTTATGAAATAGTTCATAAATAATTTTAGTATTAAAAAGGAGTATACTAAGAAATAAAATGATTTATAAAATGGTTTGGGAATAAATTTTAGTATTAAAGGAAACATTACTGGAAAATCTAATGTGTTCTAAAATTTAGTGTGAATAAAAATAAATTGGTATAATTTAGGAACCAATTGAAATAAAGACGTATGTTGTAAGAAGGCCATTTTATATGCATAATTGATTTGATCCAGATTCGAGTACACAATTTCGAGGCTATTTACACACACACACGCACATATATATAACTTAACAAAAATATAAGAATAACACACACACACACATATATATATATATATATATGCAATACTTAAAATTTATATACATATATATGCACTAATGAAATAAAAGTAATAAAAATAGAGTTAAAACTATAAAATAACAAAAACTGTAATAAAAGCTAGACTAATAAAAGGTCAATCTCATTAAGCAACTTCATAATTTTCTTTTATGTTATAATGATCATTAAATCAAAAGACATAGATATTAATGAAATATGTACTTATATACTTATATATTTAGAAAATATAAAAAATTAACATTATGCTCCTAGAATCAAAAGAACATTAGGATTATTAGTAAAATATTCATTTGAATTCGAATAAATGCAAATGTTATAGTTATTAATATTAAAAATATTTTTTTATTTAAATCAATGCTTTTCTTAACCTTATTATGATATTCTTTAAAATGATTATTATTTTCCATTCTATATTTTGGATTTGAGATCCAATTAAAACAAAAGGATGCGACAATCATTATCATTCTATTATTATGATTATTATTATCATCAAATAATCTTTGGTTTCTCTCAAACCAAATATACCAACAAATTATAGTGAATAAAGCGTCTAGTAAAAATATATATCCCCTTTTAAACTTAAATCTTATGCTATTCCAGTAGAAATCACAGAAATTTCGTTGAAAGAATAAAGTTAAAGATTTTAAGAGTATTATTAAGAATGCAAAAAGCATCCTTACAATCGTAATAAGTATGATTAATATTTTGTAAATACGAATTACAAAAGGTACATTTATTGTCAATTGGTAAATTCTTCTTTTTAAAATTTCAATGGTATTTAACTTCCCATGCATGATTAACCACATATGAATCTTAGCTTTTGGTGGCGCATTTGTTTTCCAAATAAAACTAAAAGTGTTATTAGTAACGCCCGAAAAATTAAGAAATTTATATAATGAGTTAGAACTGAATTTCTTACTTTTATCCCATTTTTAATTAATAATATCATTTTCGTTATCAATATTATATAAATTCAGTCTTACATGTAATAACATAATTTTTCTAAGAGTTGTACCTTCTATTAAAACTAAAGTTTCAAGGGGGGTCATTATCCGGAGAAAAAACATCTTTAATTAAAGCATTTTCAAAGTTACAAATATCAAAAGTTATTTAAATTAAACCCTAAGAGGGATGACAGATAACCAGCGATCACGCCAAAAGGATGTGTTATTTTCAAAATGAATAATCGTATTAATACCAAGGTTATAAATATCGTGACATTTTAAAATTGATTTTCAAAAATTAGACGAGTTATTATTAACAGAAGGTGTAATTTGGTAAAATGTATTACTACCATTATAATAATGTTTAGAAACAATTTCTTTCCACACAGAATTATCATTTGCATCCTTAAATTTCCGTAACCACTTCCCTAGTAAAGACATGTTCATGTTACGCATTTTAATAACACCCAATCCTCCCTCCTTCGATTTACAAACAGTCTCACGGTTAACTAAACATTTTAGACTATTGCTTGGATTATCACCACTTCATAAGAAATCCCTTTTATTTTATTAATTTTGATGATTACCCATTCTGAAGAAATGTGTATAGACATCCAATAAATCGAAAGGGCAGATAATACAGAGTTTAGAAGAACTAATCTACCCGCTCTCGATAAAAACCTCTCATTCCAATTAGAGATTTTATTTTTAATCTTATCTATTATAGTAAACCAGTCATCATGTTTATGTTTAGTTGGTCTAATAAAAAATCCAAGATAATCAAAAGAAAATTTCATGGTTTTACAGTTTAATGTATTAGCTACTAAACCCTCAACCATATCAACATCATTTAAAACCAAAACCGAACTTTTATCAAAATTAATTTTTAGTCCTGAAAGTAGTTAAAAACTGTATAAAATAAATTTTAGAGCAATGAGTGATTAGGTAACTGAGAAGTAATAAGGTATGGTCCACAAATTGGAGAATAAAGAGTCCATTATGTGAAATTTTGCTACCTACGCTCCCTAAAGATCCATTTCTAATAGCTTTTTAAATTATTATAGCAAAAACATCGGCAGCTAAATTAAACAAAATATGCGATAAAGGATCACCCAATCGTAAACCATTTTTGACTGTATTTTATTCCCTAGAATCTCGTTAACCATTATACCAGAATTACCGGTTTTGAGAAATGTCATAATCCAACCAATCCATTTACGTCTAAAACCTCTAGCCAGTAACGTATCAATTAGAAAATCACAATCAATCGAATCAAAAGCTTACGCAAAATCAAGTTTTAAAAGCGCACAAGTAATGTTATTCTTACAACAATAATTAATGTACTCTTGAACAACAACCACTCCATCCGTGATATTTCTACCCTTAATGAAAGCGGTCTGTGAACTATCGATTAAATCGTTTATTTTTATACTAAGTCTATTCGCTAAAACTTTTGAGGTAATTTTAACAAAACAATTAATTACAGAATTTGGTCTAAAATCTTTCAAATTATTTGCACCGACCTTTTTATGCAATAGAATGACATTTGCAAAATTAAATGTTCCTAATTGTAATTGCCCATTATAAAATTCATTAAACATGTTAATTAAGTCATATTTTAACACGTTCCAAAATAGCTTGTAAAATAAAATGGGAAAACCATTGGATCTATCTCTAGGCATAACATTAATAGCCTTCAAAATCTCCTCTTCCGAAAATGGATTATCAATGTCATTAAGATTAATTCTTGAATCAATAGGATATAGCTCATTCCATCTAACATTTATTCTATGCTTATTTTTATTGCTAAAAATATCCTTATAGTAATCGGTAAAGGCCTTATTAAGATCCATTTGATCAACCAATTCAACACTATTCACAAAAATAGAATTTATTATGTTGTACGTTTTCTATTGTTAGTCATATTATGGAAAAAAAATTATATTATTATCTCATTCATTAATCCATTGAATTCTAAATCTCTGTTTCCACATAACCTCTTCTTTTTCTTAAACTGAAGTAAGTTTTTCTTTTAAATTAACAAGAACATTACATTCCCCAGAATCAAGTTGTCTAGTTTCTTCTATCTTATTAATTTTAAGCATTTCAGAAAGTAAATTATCTTCTTTAATTTTAGTACTGCCAAATATGTTCGTATTCCAATTTTTAAGAAAATTCCTACGAGATCTAAGTTTTAAAACAATTTTTTTGTTGAGTTACCCATATTTTTAATATTATAAAAATTTATTGATGTCCATTTATTTGTAATTAGATTAGGGAAGTTAGATTCTAATAACCACCTTTTTCAAATTTATAAGTTTTATTAACAATTTTATGACGATCACATGTAAGAATGATAGGGCAATGATCAAAACACGTATAGGGTAAACCAGAGACTCTACAAATCGAATATTTTTCTTCGAGTTCGTCGCTAATAAAAAATCAATCTAATAAAGCCATTGAAGGGGTCTAACGTAACGAAGAGAACCTAGAGATGATTTGTGTCTGAGGTTGGAGAAAAATAATGATGAGCAAAAAGATGCTATTGGTGATGGATCTTTATTTTACGAGAAATTATCATATAGATTTTATATATTATGCACTTAACATTTGAACATAATTTTTCTTGTTTTGAATCATGATTGGTTATTTAAAAAATTTAAGTAGAATATTTGTTTAGTTTAACCACTTGATGGTTACTTATGATGTGTTCCGTAAAGGTTGGACTTTGAAACATGGAAAATTAAGCTATGCCTCCTAAATGTTGTTCTTCATGCATGAGAATATAAGTTTACAAATATAAAAGTTGACAACTGTTTCTATCCAAAGCTGGATACTATCACCTTTTATAAGTGTTTATTAACTGCTCTTTAAGCAAGGTGACATGCTTATTGCATCGCCTTATGCATAAAATATAGTTGCCAAGTAGCTTTAGTGCACAGACTTACTGAATTTGGCATATTTCACGTTGATTTATGATTTTCAACAAGGTAGAAGTTTCAGAGTAATACGAAAATTAGCGAGGACCATCTTTATTGTAATAGGATCATATATACAAAATATCGAGTGATTTTATCGCAGGAATTTTTACCCACTTATTAGTTTTATACCGTATGAGAAATACTGCAATTGAGAATGCAACATTTTAGCATTCACTATACAATTATTCTGTAAAGGGGGCCATAGCTTTACTTGGACCTTGTAAGGTTTTATATATTTTAACATTTTTACAGTTAAGGACGATGTATAGAAAGCTAGACATATATCTGCATTGGTATGCACAGAAATGCAAGATTCTTTTTCAATTCGCACCAGCTTCCGTCACTACCTCTCATACTTTCTACTTTCCACCCATAGTGATATTGTATTTCAGATCCCTGTTTGCGTCTTATCATGGATGTTGGTTTAGATTTACGCATATATTGCAGCATGCATCAGGCCTCTAATATTTTTTCAAAATTAAACACACATCATTGATTTTACATTATGTGCATTCGTTGATCGTGTCATGTTATGTATGCACAATGTTCTGCTAATCCGAAACATTTGGCAAATAATAATGGATGGCATCTCTATTTATTTACTGTCTACTATACAATGTTGATCCAGAATTTTTTTTCACACGCTTCAGTTAACGTCTGCTAGGACAAGTATTTTGCAGCTTTTGCTCTAGGAATTTCTAAAACCTCAGTTAGACGCCCTACGCTCAAACTAGTTACTTCTAACCAAAGACGAATATAGGTTTGGAATGATTTGTAATCTTGTTAACTTCCTACTTCCTAGATGATTCTTTATGATATGTTTTTCCTTTCATGTGCCTATTAAGCTATTTTTAATTTGTCAATGATGATATTATGTAGGTTTATCTGTACCAATGAACAGATCAGTTGTTGGAACGATTGAGGGTAAATTTGATCATGGTTACTTTGTGTCTATTGCTTTGGACTCACAGAAGATTAGAGGTGTTGTTTTTCACGTTAAAGAGCAACCAGCAGCTGCAAATCAAGCGTACGAGAAGGAAGAAAATAAAGCAGGACCTTACTCATCCAAAACCCAATAGAAGCGGGTACAATTTCTTCTTTGCAGAGCAGTAAACAGATTGGGAAGTTGCGGAGCAAACTAACAGATTCAGAGAGAGCTGTATGGCTAAGTTTATCGCTAATTACTTTTTCAGTTGATTTTTTATAGTGATTACTGACACCAAATAACTCTTCTCTCAAAAAGTGTAGTTGGTTAATAAATATCGAAGATAATGTTGATCACTTGGAGTAAATATCCTTTATCCCTATTTTCCTATCTTCATATGACCAACCACATCACAACTATCCATTAACAGTAAACAAAGGTCATTTCTGAAAGAGGAAATAATATCGATAAAAGGAGGTTTTGTTTTTCCTTTTTCTTTTTCTATTTTTTTTAATTTTGAAATCGGAAAAATTACCAAGGGGAGAAGGAACTTCCTCTTATGAAAATGCAATAGAATCACTCATCTAAACGTTCTTTTGAAAGCACATTTATGTCAATTGGTAACACATTTAGCTATTTTTGTCAACATCATAGTTTTAACATCTTGCGTGTGCATTTATTTAAAGAATCTATATCCATATATATTTGTGACTGAAGATGCTATAATACTTTCAATTTGGGTACTCTTATGGAAGTTTCCCCATTTATCAAGACCAAAATCAAATACAGGTTAGCAATTTCATTTTTTTTTCCAGATTTAGGATTTCAACAAGATATAAAAGGAAATGAGGAATTTTATGGAGGAGACATATTTTGGGGATGGGGCCTTGATTTTGTCCTTTAGTAGTAAAAACGTAAAAGGGAATTCGATTCTTTTAAAATATAAACGACACAGTACAAAAACGAATCCAACCCCCCAAACCAACCCACCCAACCCCACCCCCCCCCCCCCCAAACCAAAGAAAAAACCAATCTAGTGTTCAAATTTTGTTTCTACCTCCTTGACGTCCCCATAACCATTTGGTATACCTCTTATTATTACCTTAATTTGTCTTAGAAAAAAAATGAAGAATTCAGATGTTGGGATGAGCTCTAGGTACAAAACTGAAGCGGTAAAAATCTCACCTAAAGAACTTTGATCAATTGGAATTACTCAGGGTGCATCATGTCAAGAATAAATACTTAGTTATTAGGCAAAACCAAAGCACGAGGGTAAATCTCTTTTGCTATACAATTTAATTGTATATTACAGGTTAATCAAGAGAAAGAGCAAAAGACATGCAGGAGGCACTGCTGCTATGAGCAATGCCTTGCTGAGATGACATCAGATAAATGAGAAGATTCAGATTCAAAATTAGACATAGAAGACGACGGCGATGAAGAAGAAGCTGAAGCATGAGATGATATTAATGGCTCTAACAATAGTATAGAATCTGAAGTCAAATTATGGGCAGAATCTGAACATGAGATCTTGCACAAAATCACCGCTGCTGCAGAGTCTACAAGCCTTGTTAATGATACGTCCTATGAAGGCAATGGTGGATTTGAATTCAAAAAAAGAAATGAAGATGATATGCATGTGGAGACTGAGCCTGAGCATCCGAATGCGAGTGTATTCAGTATAAGAAAGAATCCGAGCCGTCTAACTATTGCCTGAAAGAATCTGAGCTGTCTAATAATAATGATCAACAATAGTTGCTTGTTTCA
The DNA here is from genome assembly GCA_030765085.1 of Allium cepa. Classification (NCBI taxonomy): domain Eukaryota; kingdom Viridiplantae; phylum Streptophyta; class Magnoliopsida; order Asparagales; family Amaryllidaceae; genus Allium; species Allium cepa. Next base: position 2,946,999 of record CM060936.1, on the reverse strand, counting down.
TCCCTTTTCACTTTTGGATAAATCTTTAAAGAATTATCTGTGGTAGATTTTTTAGCTTTTTTCACCATAATTTCCTTTGTTTTTTTAGAAGTATAGTTTAACAGAGATTTGTAGCTGATGTCTATCTATAATGATACCATGACTGTAATTAACATAATGTGCCTGTGTAAAATTTGCAGCGCATGGTTGTTGATTTTAAATAACAAATTTAGTTCTTGTTTTATAATATTGTAATAATTGATATTTCATTAAATTTATTTTTGTCTCGCATAAATGTAATCCTTTACCAGCTTTACTTGTGTCTGTAATAACTTTTACATGTATATTCCTTTTGAACGGATACAGTAAACCATTAGTATGATATTAAACATAAAAAATGGAGATATAAACATAAAAGAAGAAGAAAACGATTGTGCGGTTGAGTGTTTTCACCAAGTGCTTTAAAAAATATTGTATGTTGATGATGTACTGTTGTTTTTATACTAGTTGATTGTCCTGCACATTCATTGCTTACTCAGGTCTCATTCACTCCCTAGTGTTAGCGTAAAAAAATCCAAACTATCACCAATCATTATATTCTTCGGATAAAGTAGGTTTGTGTTTCTTTTTTAGATTAAGTGGGTCTAATCGTCTAGCATCATTGTTTAACCTTCTGACATTCCAGCTAGCTATTGACGTTTGAATTGAAGTTTTCTTGGAAGGAATAGTATTTTCAAATTATAAAATTTCAATTTCAAATCGATAATTTTGAATGTTTTGATTAATATTTAAATATGACAGTCATATTTTCAAATTCAAATCTCAATTTATTCTTTTCCATAATATTATCACTTAATGTCTAAGTAATATTAACAAAAAATTTAAATGTATATTTCTTATCAAAGTTATACAATCCAACGGTCGGTTTCTCCACCGTTGTACGGTTATACTGGTTTATTTTCATTGATTGGACTAGGCAGCCTCCATTCTTTCACCTCAGCCCACATACTTACAATCAGCCACCCTACGTTGAAAAATGCTACTCCACTCCTATGCTACCTTCTCTCGTGCTCCTCCTTTATAAACGCAAAAAGAAAACTGAATTTGAAAACTTGAAAATCAAAATCAAATAAATTACTTCATGGAAAAATTTGAAACAAACTGTAAAATTCTCGTTTCAGTAATCGCTTCACATTGCTATACTCTTTTTCTCGTGCGTGTGAAGTTTTGAGATGGCTGACCTGTTGCTTGAAACTAGGATTAAGGATTTGCAGAGTTTTGGGGAATCGATGTGGATTTTGGAGCATGGATTCTTGATTGGGGAGTTGTCTAGCACCTTGGTGGTTTTTTTGGTGGGTGCGATCACCTATGGCGAATCGCGACAGTAGCAGTTCGAGGGGGCAACAGGTTTGGACGCGATTCGATTTCAAGATGGAGGCATGGATTTTTGGAGCTTGTCGGGGAGAGAGAGCGAGGAGAAGTTCATTGGTGATATTCGATTTTGATTTCGTGGCATGGAGAAGGCACGGTGGTGTGCGTGCAAGAGGAAGGAAACGGCCATGGCTCTCTATATTTTCGTGCACATGGGAGTATGAGGAAGAAGGGAAATAGGTTGATGGGCTGGGCCTTCTTTTAGTGATGAGTAATATAAATTTAGTTTGTAATTAAGTTAATCAACTAATTTATATAAATCGAATTTCTTAAAAATGTTGTATTTTCTTCATACGATGTCAGAATTGAACGAAACAAGTTGGGTTGCACTCGTATTCGTGAATACCACGCATAGGAATTGGATCGGTAATAATTGGAGCTAGCAGGAATTTTGATTAAAATTAAACGTCTGTTTAATTTTAATTTTAATAGAATGCTTCAGCGACGACTGTAATCAATGTGATTAAATCTCACTCATTTGGATAACTAGCTTTATTTTAAAGTGTTATGAATTATTTATTGGTTGATTAGTTAAATTGATATATTATTATCATATGAATGTAATATTATATATATATAGTAGTATATATATTAGTAGTTGGATATATTCCCGCCGATTGGAGCGGATGAGACCCTATGCGCCCCGCATTATAATGGATGACCTCATATTACCGCTATATCCCACCTCGAAGCGGGATTAGTATTTATGTTATCTGACATCTGTGAATGCAGGGAAACAGTTTGGAGGGATCCAACTGGATTCCTCAAAATTGTTGATTTTAATTTCGTATACAGTAATTTATGATGTGTTTGAATAATCTGTGATATATTATGATATGATTTATTGGATGTTATAGTAGCTTTGGCCCTAATTTTAATATTTTAAAACTAAAAATATTATTTTTGAATTTAAAAGGAAATTGAAGAAAAAAAACAATTTGGAAGTGAAATATTTATATTGAATTTTGGATTAATTAAAAGAAAATTGATTTGGATAAAATAAATGGTTTGACTTTGTACTTAACTATGTCGTGATATTTCAAATAGAGATTTTGAAATAATGTATACAAAGGATTTTTAAATAATAAATCTTAAGTGATATTTTTTTTAAATGTAAAAAGGGTTTTAAAAATCGAGATTTAAATAAATTGGGAGGATAAAAGGGAATGTGGAAATAAATATAAAATTGATTATACTGAATTTTAAGTATGATTTTTAAACTACGAATGGAAGTAGAAATCGAGATTTGATTGGTTTTGGAATATAGTTGGGTTATTTAAGAATTAGATTTAGAAATAGAATTTTAATTAGAAATTGATTTATAAGTGGATTTAAGTGATATGGACCTATTATAAACTGAGAATGAGGTCATGAAATTTATAGAAAATGTTTATAAATAAAGTGAAATGATTATCATTTGATAAATTGGAGATATAAATTCACTGTGAGAATTTATAACGAGATAAGGTAATCGCTTTAAAAAAAATGCAGGGTCTATCTTTGAAATGTGTAAAAGTTTATGAAATTTGGAATGCGGTCAATGTGTTATGAATCGAGAGAGGTTTATAAACTGAAATTAGTTATATTGAAATTGTAAAATATTTTTTTTTATCGAGAGGTTAAGTTTGTTTTAAAAAGACGATTTAAAATTATTAAACTATGTAGTTTTAAAACTATTAATTGGATTAAAATATTTCAGAAATTTAGTTATTTAAATATTTAAAATTTATTGAAATGAATTCTAAGTTTTATAAACAAATTCTGTAAATCGATTAACAATTTTATAAATAAATTGGAATTAGTTATTGATGTTTGTTTTAAAAAGTTCTTTGATATTTTAAATAATTATTTAACCATATTTTGGATATTATTATTATATAAATATATATAGAATTTAAAAGTAAGTAGTTGGAATTTATTTATAAATACTCTCGATATTGTGAACTGGATTTTACTGAACGGATGTGGTTTAAGTGAAATATTATAATAGGAATTCTTGGAGTATAAGGAAATTTTCCAAAATAGTTAGACTCGGGAACTTCGAAAATGAATCTGAATTCATTAAAGGAGTTATAATTCGTTAGTTGGATTATAAATGAGCATAATCGATAACTTTTGGAAATTTTAAAAGGGAATTAATAAAATTCCGAAGATTTGTGAAATAAGACAGAATATTCATAAGTATTGAAATTAAATGGTTTTGGATATATTCTAACTACGAAATGATTTATATAGAAATATTTCCTAAGTAATGAATTATAAGTTGGATTTGGAGATATTCCTAAGTGTTGATATGGGTTAAAAATCCTGTTATGGATTTAAGAATTTGAAATCGTTTTCAAATATTGAAATACTGGAAGGGATTTTATAAATATGTATGTATGTATATCTTTGTAAAGATATTTTTAAATAGATGTTGAAAGATTTATAATCCAGGCCTAGTGACTTCTTATGTGTGTAATTTGATAATTAAATAACCGACTATCAAATCTGGCCAAATTCGTTGATCGTTTCGAAGAAACCGGAATCGATTTTAATTATCTGAAAACCACTTCGATCCGATCTGAGCGTTATGAATTGTGATATAGTGAAGATGGTGATTTTGATGATTCGGTTTGTTCAGACCTAGAACAACTTGTATGAATGAATGCTATCGTTACATTGCTAGCTTGGAAGGCAATATTAGCATTCCAAATATGAATGCTATTCTAAAGGTAAAATTTAGCCTCAAGCCTCATCAACTAGGAATGACTAAAGCAGGAGAGATGCAGCATGGCTAAGTGGGTCGCATCCAAGTAAGGTATGATATCACTTTCTAGATACCCTCGGATATATTATATTACAATTTTGGATATGGTTGTGGATGGAAAAGAGAGCACTCGATTAGGGTGGGAACAGCCGGGATGATAACATATTCAGTACTATCCAGGTCAGGGGTAGGCCTGTCATGTGTTGGCAGGGGATCCAAGCGAACTCCCCGGTACATTTTTCTAGAGGTGTACTATGGTAGGCGGTACCTAAGTAGCCCAGTCAATGTATGGAATCCAATATCTACTACGAGCCTGTACGATTTTAGTTGTATACCAACTATATTGAAATGTGAGATGCAAGCATTTCAGCTATTTTCCAATTTAGTTTTCTATAGACACTATTATAATACCAGATGATTGTGATATAAAGATTTTGGTTATTGTAAGGTAAAAAACCGTCGTGTTTATGTGTGGCGTAGTCTTACGATATACCTTTGTCTTTCAAAGGATTTTGACAAATATAATAAATTAAAATTGAGTGTGTTTTCTCACGGTGGTTTTCCAGACTGACTCGGGTGTTATTTTATTATAATGCTAAGGTCAGACCGAATATTACAGATTCAGGTTAGGATGCTATGAAGCTCAGAAGATGAGTTGGATGACGGAGACGTTTACACGTACTTGATTATATTCGCTGTGTGTCAGACTGTATAGTCAGCATTGGTGAGGACAAGTTATGATAGCTTTCCATATTAATGTATTGATTGTTGTACTCTGATGACTATATGTATATTAACAGTTACATTTCCTTTTGTATAAAGTTCAATTATTATATATTATATTTTGTTCCGCTGCAATTGTGGGATTATGTGTTATTGTTTCTATTTTCTTCTTTCTTCTTTTCCCCTAACAATTGGGTTTTCCATTATTCAATTTCTCAGCATGTAATACAGTGGAAGTATTAATGTCGATTTTCGAGGGTCGAAAATCTCGGTCGTTACACTGGTGGATAAACTAACTAAAGCGTGGGGAGAATAAATACTACTTAGAACAGAAGCCATACCTGAGCCTGAATTTGAAGTGCCACTTGTAGCACTCGAAGCGGTTAACTCATCCATAAGCGTAGAATGACTGCTACAAATCCTGGAACTACGACGAACAACACCACTGACTGCAACTAATTTCCTGCATCTGCCTCTCTTCACCGATGAAGAAAAATTTACACCATTTTTACACTGAAGATCAGCTACTGTATATGAGTTAGCTGCGCCTCTTAAACTAGCCTCTTCAACATCGCCAACCACCACTTCCTCCCCCACTGCCTCCCCCACTGCATCCTCCACTGCCATTCTCGTTGTATCTCTCATACCATTTTTACACTGAAGATCAGCTGTTGTATATGAGTTAGTTGCGCATCTTAAACCAGCCCCTTCAACATTGCCAATCACTCTCCCCACTGCATCCCCCACTGTCTCCCCCATTGCATCCTCCACTGCCATCCCCGTTGTATCCCCCACTGCCATCTCCACTATGTTCCATGAAGTTATGCTTACAATGCTTATCATAAGATATGAAACCTTCAATAAACAGAACATTTTTGCCTACCACTGTAACTCCCACTATGCTACCGAAGCCATCACCAATAATAAAAGAAGGAACTTCATCGATATCAAACTTTGAGCTAATATTTTTGTGTACTTTATAATCTTCAATCGCAGAGCAACCCTACGCTCTATATTCCCTACTGCAACCCCTGCTACTGTATCTCCCACTGAGAAACCCATGCCATCATCAATCTGAATAGTAGGAACATCACCAATATCTGAAGTTGAACTTATATTTCTATGCTCATTGTAAATATCATTCACAAAGCAACCATTATTCACCGCATTCTTCACTACAACCCCTACTGCATCCCCCACTACATCCAAGAAGATGTACTTATTTATTTGACCATCATACATATAAAGAATTTCAGATTTCATCTCATTCTTGCCCACCATTTCAGCCATTACCCTATCAAAAGAATTAACAAAGCCTTTAACAACTAAAATATTATCATACATCCTGAGCAACATATTTCCATGAAAGATTTTGAGATGAAGAAAATATTTTCTTTCAGCAAAATTTGATAGATGAAAAATGTAACAGAGGATTTTGTTATGAACTGATCAATCTATCTATATAATGAACGAAAGTATGCTTATATATAATGTTACAGTCATTTGCTATTTGGGCTTCAGCCCACAAGACAAAAAGAAAATAAAAGAGCTGGACGGTGTAGATGCAATCTTGAAAACCGACGGCTGGTAGAAGACAGCTGCAACCAATATCAACAGAAGAAGGAAGGGTTTTCTCATTTTATACGCCCCTGCAAACCCTTCTTCAGATAGGGTTGAAAGAAAAAATGCACTAAATCTCGATCGCTTCCACCAATAAATCAAAAAAATTGCTCAAATCGATTTCATGAAAACTGAAAATAGCATCATCTGACCCTTACTAGAGCTTGATTTCTCTCAACAACATGTTGTTTGAAGTTTGAGATCTTGTGTCTACAACGTCTTGTTGAGACTTGATTTGAGTCTAATCTCTTTTAACAGCAATTTATTTGAAAGCTTTTAGCTTGATTTCTCTCGACAGCATGTTGTTCAAAGTTGAAGATCTTATTTGAAGCTTTGCGTTTGATTTCTCTCGACTGCATGTTGTTCGAAGTTTGAGATCTTGCAACCTTGAGACTCAATGAGATTTGAAGTTGCTGAATTTGTCTTGAAACAATTTCTGGCTAAGGATTGACAGTGCCTTGACATCGAGGTTGCCTTGACATCGGGCTGCTGATGAATACTTTGTGAGTTGCTAATTTTCAATTTATCTTTGAGCCGCACAAAGTTGGTTTTAGACAGTGCCTTTGTAAGGATGTCTGCAACTTGGTAAGATGAAGGTGTGTGATTAATATTTAATTTTCCTTGAGCAACTTGTTCACGAACAAAATACAAATCAAGTTCCATGTGCTTCGTTCTAGAATGTAAAACTGGATTTGCAGTAAGTTGAACAGTACTTAAGTTGTCGCACCATATTGTTGTTTTGCTGTCTAACTTGATTTGTAACTCATCAAGTAGTGATTGTATCTACATCACTTCAGCAGTAGCATTTGCTACACTTCTATATTCAGCTTTCGTACTTGATCTAGACACAGTGGGTTGTTTTTTTGAACACCAAGATATAGGATTATTGCCTAGAAAAATACAATAACCAGCTGTTGATCTTCTGTCATCTGGATCACTAGCCCAATCAGCGTCTGCATACCCTGTAATATTGAAGTATTTGCATGACTGTAGTGTTAGACCATGGTCTGCAGTTCCTTTGAGATATCTTAAGATTCTTTTCACCATTTTCCAGTGTTCATCTGTTGGTTTTTGCATGAATTGGCTGACCTTATTAACACTGTAAGCAATGTATGGTCTTGTTATTGTTTCATATTGAAGAGCACCAACAATGCTTCTATACTGCCTTTCATTGAGCATTGCATCACCTTTGAATTTTGACATATGTAAATTACTGATCATAGGAGTTGAAATTGCATTAGCTTGACTCATCTTAGCTTTATTCAGAATTTCTTGAATGTATTTCTTTTGACTCAAGTGAATTGATGAATCTGACAACCTTTTAACTTCAATGCCAAGGAAATAGTTTACATCACCAAGCTCTTTAACACTGAATTTCTGATTAAGCTGCTTTATGAGACTGTTGATTTCATCAGCATTATTTCCTATAATAATAAAATCATCAACATATATAACACATAAACTATTATATTTTTATTGAATTTTGTAAATAAAGAGTTGTCAGATTTTGTGGGACTGTAGCCAAGTTCAATGAGAGTTGTCTTGAGCTTCTCAAACCACACTCTAGGAGCTTGTTTCAAACCATAAATAGCCTTGTTCAATTTGCATACAAGATTCTCTTTTCCTTTATGTACAAATCCATGTGGCTGCTCCGTGTATACTTCTTCCTGTAAAACACCATTTAGAAAAGCATTATTCACATCAATTTGCTTGATGTTCCAATTTCTATACAAGGCAATTGTAATGACTGTTCTTATTGTAGTGGGTTTTACAACAGGCGAAAAAGTTTCATTAAAATCAAAACCACTCTGTTGTGTAAAACCCTTAGCTACTAATCTTGCCTTGTATTTAGAAATTGTACCATCAACATTTTTATTTAATTTAAAAATCCATTTGCACCCAATAATATTTTTATTTTTGGGTAATGGAACCAGACTCCATGTCTTGTTCCTCATAAGAGCATTGTATTCATCTGACATGGCTGACTTCCAGTTTTCATTTTCTAAGGCTTGATAATAAGCACTTGGTTCTTCAGTGTCCAAAATTGTATTGTATATTTTGGGTTTGAAAATGCCACTCTTAGACCTTGTAATCATATGATGACTTGTTCTAATAGTCTGTTGTTGCTGATTACTACCACCTTGTTCCAGTTGTTCATTGTGTGACAATGTATCCTCAGATGTTTGATGTGAAGTAGATTGCACACTAAATCTTTGTTAAGAATTTTGAACAGGTGTATCTGGTTCATCAGTACTCTCATGACCTGGTCCACAACTGGACACTGTGTGTTGTGAGTCTGATCTTTGTAGACATGAGTTGATGTTATCTTCATCTGACTCTCTGGAAGCTTGTATCACTTCCTCAGGTAAAGTGAGTATTGAAGGTAGTGATTCTTTTGGGTTATAAACTTTCTTAGATGCTTTGATTTCAGATGGTTTAAAAGGAAAAACTCTTTCATTGAATACAACATGTCTAGAAATAAATATTCTGCCATTACAGTCTAAGCATTTATACCCTTTTTTATTACTGGCATAACCTAAAAAGGTACATGGGGTAGACCTGAAATTTAACTTGTGAGCATTATATGGTCTAAGATAGGGGTAACACAAACATCCAAAAACTTTCAAACTTTGATAATCAGGATTAATATTAAACATTATTTCCAAAGGACTTTTGAAATTTAAGACCTTAGTTGGTAGCCTATTAATCAAGAAAATAGTTGTAGCAAAAGCATCAGGCCAAAATTTTAAAGGCATAGCTGCTTGAGCTAATAATGTGAGACCTGTCTCAACAATTTGCCTATGTTTTCTTTCAATAATTCCATTTTGCTCAGAAGTATAGGGACAAGCTATTCTATGAACAATCCGTTTCTTCTGAAAATAATGCTTCAGAGGCATATATTCTGTTCCACCATCAGATTGGAACACTTTTACTTGACAGTTAGTTTGATTTTCTGCCTGAGCAATGAATTGTAACACTGCATTATATGTTTCATCCTTAGATTTTAAAAAATATATCCAAACATATCTAGAGAAGGCATCAATAAATGAAATATAATATTTAAATCCATAATCACTGTGAATAGGTGCAGGCCCCCATAAATCAGTTGCAACTAGTTCAAGTGGCTTACTGTAAATAGTTTCAGAATTTGAAAAGGGCAATTTGTGTGCTTTACCCATTTGACAAAAAGTGCATATATATGGTGTAGAAAAGTCATTAAAGGAAATATTATTATTACTCAGAACATGTTTTACAATTTTAGCATTTGGATGTCCCAATTTATAATGCCACATATCAAATGTCTTGCAATTTTCTTCCTGTTTCAACTCTGAATTATTACACCAATTTCTTTTAATTTCTGATTTTCTTGAATTAGCCACAGTGAACTTGTACAGCCCTTTATATTCCTTACCCTGTAAGAGAATGTCTTTAGTTAGGATATCCTTAACCAAACAGTGATGTGGGTAGAACTCAAAATAGACATTGTTGTCTTTTGCAAACTGTGACACACTTAATAAATTTTTTCTGATCAATGGTACTCTAAGCAAGTTATTCAAATATAACTGCCTTTTTCCCATAATATAAGAACTGCCTGTGTGTGTGATAACAATAGACTTACCATTTCCTACATGAATAGAGTTCATACCTTTATACTCCCTGTTACCAAGATTTAAATTGCTCAAGTTGTTTGTAAGATGATTGGTAGCTCCAGAATCTGGATACCAGTCTTCATCATGAATATGCTCTGGCTTTGCTACTTCTGATTGTTGATAATTTTTATTGTCTGATTGATTGCTTGAATCATTATGAACTTGAGCCATATTTGCACTAAGACTTTGATTTCTTTGACTGTTGGAATTTTGTCCTGGTACATAATTCAGATTCAACCTGAAATGACACTTTGCTGCTGTGTGCCCCAATTTTTCACAAATCTGGCATTTTGGCCTATTATTATTGTTCCATTTGCCTCTTCCTCTAGATCTGTTAGAGTAACCACCTCTTTGTATTGCCTGATCAGATTTGTTATTGCTTTGACCTTTGCCTTTATAATTTGCTGCATAATTGACTGTGAAATCAGTTTCTTGAGTTTTCTTATTATCAATTCTTGCTTCATGTGCAAGCAAAACAGAATGAACATCATCTACTGATGGTAGAATTTTCTGAGAAGAAATCACAGCAACCACAGCTTCATATTCATCACTTAATCCATTTAAAATAGTCATAATTTGTTCTGAATTACTGATCTTATGCCCTGCTGCTTCAAGAAGATCACATGTAGTCTTGACTTTGGAGAGATATTCTCTCATATTTTGACTGTTTTTCTTGATGCTATGTAACTGTCTTTTGTAAAACATGACTTTTGCCGCTGATTGAGTATTGAAAACTTTGTCAATTGTTACCCAGATTTCATTGGCTATTTTGCAACTAATAACATGTGATAAAAGATTTACATTGATTGAAGACAGCAACCAAGAACATATGAGTCTATCTTGTCTATGATATTTGATAAACTCTTCATTGCTGACTATCTTGTTTTCTTTGTCAGTGATACATACAGGAGGAATCTGAACTGTTCCCTGAATATAGCTTTCAAGTCCATATCCTTGTATTGTTGTTTCGACTTGAAGCTTCCATAGAAGATAATTATCTTCATTTAGATGAACAGTAACTAACTGACTTTGGGGACTGACAACAGTCTTGATCAAATTCTCTGCAGAATTAGCAAGTTAGGTATTATTAGCAGTTGATATGCCTCTGAGTTGCCTTCATCAGCCATGATGGTTTTATCTGATTTCAGGAAAGTAAGAAACTTAAAGAAAGATACAATCAAAGTTAGAATGATGCTCAAGAACTCAAAAAAGAAATGCAGAATAGGTAAGATGCAACCAAGAAATTCTCAAATGATGAATTTTTCTGATAGAATTTCCTTTGGATGGCACTTCTCTGTTTCTAGTGTTGTTTTTCTTGATTTCTTGATCTATTTTCTGAGGATTTGATTGAAGTCTTTCACAATTTAGTGATGAAATCTTGCTGCAGCCTGTTGATAAACTAGCGAGGCACAAGATTGAACTGAATCGATCCATTAAGTGATGAATTGAAACAGTTTCTGATAAAGGATATAATCAAATGATGAGATTATCCTCCGATGATAATTTGATTTCTTCAAAAGCTTGATGTTAAGCAATTTTCTCAAAGCTCTGATACCATGAAAGATTTTGAGATGAAGAAAATATTTTCTTTCAGTAGAATTTGATAGATGAAAAATGTAACAGAGGATTTTATTATGAACTGATCAATCTGTCTTTACAATGAACGAAAGTATGCTTATATATAATGTTATAGTCATTTGCTATTTGGGCTTCAGCCCACAAGACAAAAAGAAAATAAAAGAGCTGGACAGTGCAAATGCAATCTTGAAAACCGACGGCTGGTAGAAGACAGCTGCAACCAATATTAACAGAAGAAGGAAGGGTTTTCTCATTTTATATTCCATCATTCACAGAATTATTCTTGAGTTATTGGCTTCAAGAAAGAAGCTAAACTTATTATCTATTTCAAACTTTACACTGTAGAAACCCATGTCAGTAGTAGTGTTTTCATGCACACACAGAGGCCAGTTTACTTTGTTATCATAAATATGCTCAAAATCCTCGACTGTTAAAATGTTAGCTGCTCTCTTTAAATCAGCCTCTACCCCATTATTTAGATCAAGAGTATTAATTCTTTTGCGCCCTATGTAATCGTCATCCATAAGAGCATAGCTGCGCAAGTTAGTTCCATCATTCACTGCAATTATACTTGAGTTTTTAACTTCAAGAAATGGATTATATCCTTTACCTTTTACAACCTCTGCTCCGCTAATATCCTTGTTAGTAATAGTGACTTCATGCCTACAAGAAAAACAGTTAACTTCATCCATCATATCCTCTAAAATGCTAAATTTATTATGTAAAAACAAACCATCATCGTGACTATCAGAAATGCTATTAGTAAATGATTTATCCATTGTACCATATTGAGCCTTCAACTGCCTCTTTCTGAATGTTTCTTAAAATTAGCATCACTTCTTTTCTTTACATATACTATACTTAAATTTCATTGCCAAAACTTCTCTTATTTGATTGTTTCATCTGAAAGTCCACTTCATTCACTAAAGCATTATCATGTTCAGTTATATCTATTGAGTCAACATGAATTCCTTTATCTATCAATCCATCAGTTTTATTCTTAAATGTAAAACCTTGTTCTAAACCCACTAGTATCTAAATCACAATGATTACGGCAGCACGTATCCAAAGCTTCAATAGGTAAAGCTAGATGACTAAACCATTTGTTATGCATATCATGAAGCTCAAATCTATTTCCTAAACAAGCAGTCTCCAAAGAAATTACATGCAATGCTCCATTAAACCACAGATTGCTAACTTTGGAAATAATAAAATCCTTACCAATGAGAATTTCCACCATAGGAAATGAGAAATCAAATTTTAAATTTAACTCCTCTAATCTCAATACAAAACCAATCCCTCCAAGAAAATACCTTAAACAAGATAAGTTCCATAAAGAACAAGGCAAACCTGTTAGTTTAACCCAAATACTTCTATCATAAACGCACCGTTTGATTCCATCAATGGAAGTCCATTCATGAATCCCTATGATCACTTTATCCTTTCACATAAATTTCAATTTTAAAGCGGCATTGAAAACTTGTTTAGATGGAAACTTAACTAAAAATTGTTGTAAAATTTTCAATAAAATTGGTTTGGGTTTTGAGGTTTTAATTTGAAGAGAAGAAGTGAAGAGGAAGAAGTGTAATAGTCCCACATTGTAGAAAAATGAAGACTATACTTGTATAAGTATAGCTCTCTCAAGTGCATGTTGGGGCCTTGGGGCTCCCACATGTTTGCTTTGTTATGAGGAGAGAAGTCATGCAAACCCACACGCGCGCCGCTGCCGGCCGTCCGTCCCACACGGGATCCCATATGTTTGCTTTGTTGTGAGGAGAGAATTGCTCTCTTCTTGCTCTTCATTCTATTCTATATAAATTGCATCATCAGATACACTTTCTAAAGTTTTCTTCGTCGGATTAAAGTCGTACAAACTTTGAATCCGATTACCTTGTTATAGGCTTCATTGAATCCTGAAAGTCGATAGTTCGATAACCCGTTTTTACCGGGTGGGATGAACTATTGTCTGAAAGAATCTATTCCATAGATCCTTGAAGTCGAAAGTACAGCATTGTCTTCATCACTATCACTATCAAATTCGCCTCGAACCGCAAAATTCCCGAACAAATTTCAGACAATAGTTTCCAACCGTGGAAGGTTCGAGCGCTTTACAAGTTATGAATCAGCATCTAACTCGATTGGAGCGTTTTGATGGCGACAATTTCACTCGTTGGCAAGAGACGATGAAATTTTTTCTAATTACCTTCAAGTTGTTCTACATTTTGGAAGACAACTTGGAAGAAATCCCGTAGGAAACTGATACAGATGATGTTGCTCTAAAGGCTAAACGTGCAAAGTGCAAAGAGGACGATTTCCTATGCAGAGGCCATATTTTGAATGCGCTATCTACCCCAGTCTACAATGCTCATAGGACCTTGGAAACAACGAAGGCACTCTGGACTGCTCTGGAGAATAAGTACCGCATATCCGAGGCAAGTAATAAAAAGTTTCTTATATCTAATTTTATGGATTTCAAAATGGTCACCAATAAGTCCATAATTGGACAAGTAAGCGAAATCTTACTATTGGTGAATCAACTTAAAGATGCTGGAATTGATCTCCTTGAATCTTTTGTTGTTGGAGTTATAATTTCTAGACTCCCGCATAGTTGGAATGATTATAAGAAAAAGATGAAACAGCGAAAACGGATTATAATTTAGACAGTTTGCAGCGTCATCTTCGTATTGAAGAATACTCTCGTAAACGTGATGTAGATGATAATCCGCAAACCGAGTCTCATTCTAAGGCAAATAATGTTGAAATTACTGATAAATTAAAGCCAAAGAATGAGACACAGTTTAAGAAAAATCATTCCAAAACCAACAACAAAAAGAAAGGTGCTTGTTATTTTTGTAACAAACCCGGCCACTATGCCCGAGACTGCCGTCTGCGGAAGAAATAACAAAAAGTGAATGTGGTCGAAGACTCGCTTGTGGCTGTAGTGTAAGATGCAAGCTCCGTTAGTGGCAATGATAATGATTGGTGGTTCGATACTGGAGCAACCATTCACATTTGCAAAGACCGTAATCTGTTCAAGAGTAACGAAGAAAACAAAGGAGAAGCCGACGAAGTTACTCGAGCAAATAAGGTTCCAAGCAAAGTTCTGGGAAAAGGCACTATAGAACTTCCTCTCACCTCTGCAAAAGTTCTTACATTAGTCAATGTATTTTATGTACCTAATATGTGTAAGAATTTGATCTCTGGACACCTCCTTAACAAAGGAGGATTCAAGATGGTGTATGAGTCTGATAAGCTAGTGTTGTCTAAGAATGGTAAATTCATTGGACAGGGATACTCTTGTAACGGCATGATTAAGTTGAATCTAATAAAGAAATCTTCTGTTTATATTGTTGATTCTATTAATTTATGGCATGGTAGATTAGGACATGTTAATTATAATTCAATTAGAAATATGAATAAATTAGGATTAATTTCTGATTGGGATTTCGATACCATCTCTACATGTGAAATATGTGTTAAAGCAAAAATACACCGGAAATCCTTTAAATCCGTAGAAGGAAAACTGGTTTTCTTGATTTGGTATATAGTGATGTGGGTGACTTAAAAAGTCATATCACCTATGGTGGTAACCAATACTATATAACATTCATTGATGATTATACTAGATATGCATATGTATATCTAATGAAAACTAAAGATGAGGCTTTTGATAAATTCAAAATTTACAAAGCAGAGGTCGAAACACAATTAGGAGTTAAAATTAAAATATTACATTCAGATCGTGGTGTTGAATATTTCTCAAATGAATTCACCTTTTTTTGTAAACAACAAGGTATAATTCACCAATGTACTGCCCTATATACACCACAACAAAATGGTGTTGCTGAAAGAAAAAATAGAACTTTAGTAGAAATGGTTAATGCCTTGCTCATAGTTCTAATTTACCTTATAACCTATGGGGTGATGCTATGTTGTCTGCATGTTATATTTTAAATAGAGTACCACTTAAAATAATAATATTTCCCCTTATGAATTATGGTTTAATAGAAAACCTAACCTAACTAGACTTAAAGTTTGGGGTTGCTTAGCATATGTTAGAAAACCAGACCCTAAACGACCAAAGTTAGGAAATAAAGCATTTAAATGTGTTTCATAGGATATTCACTTAATAGTATAATTTATAGATTCCTTATTCTTGACACCCTAGAAGTTATAGAATCTGTAGATGTAGAATTTTTTGAAAATCAAACTGTTGAAATCCCATTGAGATCATCTAGTCCAGAACCTAGTATAACTAATGATATCAATGACGATGATTATGCTCCTGCACAAAACAACAAGGAAGTGTCAGTACCAAATAATAGTACTGAACAACGGAGAAGTAAAAGAGCGAGAATAGAGAAGGACTATGGTCGTGACTTCATTACATATCTTGTAGAAGGCAGCAAGGACGAAGTGCTTAATGTGACTAAATATGTAATGAACGTCGATGACGATCCCAAAACTTATTCTGAAGCTATGAGTTCTAGAGATTCCAATTTCTGGAAAGAAGCTATCAATGATGAAATGAATTCCATAATTTTAAACCAAACTTGGGTTTTAACTGATTAACCTCCTGGTGCTAAACCTATAGGATGTAAATGGATATTCAAGAAAAAGTTGAATACAAATGGATCCATTGATAAGTTTAAAGCCAGATTAGTTGCTAAGGGATATAAGCAAAGACATGGAGTAGATTATTTTGATACATATGCTCCAGTTGCTCGCATATCTTCTATACATTGTTTAATTGCACTTGCATCAATTCATAAACTAGTCATACATCAAATGGATGTAAAGATTGCTTTTTTAAATGGTGATTTAGAAGAAGAGATATATATGGAACAACCTGAAGGTTTCAAAACCCTAGGCCAAGAAAAGAAAGTTTGCAAATTAGTGAAATCTCTTTATGGCCTAAAGCAAGCTCCCATGCAATGGCATGAGAAGTTTGATGAAGTTGCACTGTCATGTGGATTCATTGTTAATGATGCTGATAAATGTATTTATAGCAAATTGGATAACAACGGTATTGTTATAATATGTTTATACGTTGATGACATGTTTTGGTTCCAATATATACTGTGTGAATGAAACTAAAAAGTTTCTGTCTTCTAAATTTGATATGAAAGATCTAGGAGAGGCTGATGTAATTTTGGGAATTAAAATTGTTAGGAAAGAGGGGGGGTTATTACTAACTCAATCTCATTGCATAGAGAAATTCCTACAAAAGTATGGTCATTACGATGACAAACCTGCACCAACTCCTTTAGATCCTAGTATTAAATTAGAAAAGAACACTGGACGTACTATCTCTCAACTAGAGTATTCCAGTGTTATTGGGAGTCTTATGTATGCTATGCATTGCACTAGACCAGACATCGCACATGCTATAAGTGTATTGTGTCGATTTACGAGTAATCCAGGTTTCAAACATTGGAAAGCTATTTGCAGAGTTTTAGCTTATTTGAAAGGAACCATTGAATATGGTTTATCTTATAAAGGATATCCTGATGTGATAGAAGGATATAGTGATGCAACCTGGAACAATGTAGAATCCAAATCCAAGTCTACGACTGGATGGATCTTTACATTAGGAGGCGCTGTTGTGTCTTGGGCTTTCAAGAAGCAGACCTGTATTTCTGACTCAACAATGTTGTCAGAATTGATTGCATTAACAGATGCATGTAAAGAAGCGGAATGGCTTAGGAATTTATTAATGGAAATCCCTTTATGGAAGAAGCCATCTCCAGTAGTCTTGATTAATTGTGACAATCAAGCATCGATATACAATGTGTCTAATAAGACATATAATGGAAAGTCTATACATGTGAGTCTAAGACATCAAATGGTGAGACAGTTACTCAAAAGAGGAGTTATAACCGTTGACTATATAGAAATGAAGAAAAACTTGGCTGACCCACTTACAAAGAGTCTTCCAAAGGCAATGGTTTCTATAAAGTCACATGAAATGGGACTAAGGTCTGTGAATGAAGGTAGATCATCCTTAACAGAAACCCAACTTATGTCTTGAAAAGGATAGACAAAGTTCAATGGGTACCAACAAGTTAAGAGAATGATTATGGAACACTAAATTAATAATCCCATAATATTTGGTGTTGGATTCTGCAAGAACAAAGGATGGATATATATATATATATATATATATCCTTAATATGTCTAGAAACCTTAAAAGGTGTATCGCAAAAACACCTTAAAAGACTTACTTATATGAGTATGGAAATCAGGCTGTTTCCTAGGAAAGTAAGACCGCTTTCTAAGTAGACTCATGAACCAGGATTTAAGCACATGTCCATTAACGTGCTGAGCAGTACAGAACACTTTACCTAAGGAAATCAACATGTGTGATCGTTCCGGTTTTATCATTAGGGATACTTGGTTCAAGATTCGTTCACCATAAAATCTCGATAAGGCTTTGAATGGTTTACACTAAGTGAAGGTTCAAATCCAAAAGATACCTTTCATTTATGTGTTGGTTTTCACGATGATGCAAAACTTGATCTTAGAACTACATAGGCTTGATCCCACTTGGGTATGTACGGAGTCACTCTAGTGATGCAGCCATCCTATTTATTTATTTTGAAAATTGGGGGAGATTGTTGTAAAATTTTCAATAAAATTGGTTTGGGGTTTTGGTGTTTTAATTTAAAGAGAAGAAGTAAAGAGGAAGAAGTGTAATAGTCCCACATTGTAGAAAAATGAAGACCATACTTGTATAAGTATAGCTCTCTCAAGTGGATGTTGGGGCCTTGGGGCTCCCACATGTTTCCTTTGTTGTGAGGAGAGGAGTCATGCAACCCCACACGCGCACCACCGCCGTCCGTCTGACCGAGCCGGGCCGGGCCGGGTATGGGTTTCGGTTTCGGATCCGAACCGGAAAATCTGAATTTAACTAAAGGGCGGGAATTCGTAACATTTTCTAAACGTTACAAACTGAATGGACGCGACGTTTGAATCGAAATAGTTACGAACTGTTGCAAACGGTCGTGACGCTTGGCGAATAGACACATCCTCACGTCTATAAATAGCAACGCACAGAATTTGTCTCGGACAGTTTTTTCCACTGCTCTTCTTCTTCCTCTTGCACGAATCTGCGATGCCAAGGAAGTGTTGCGAATCGCTGCACTTCCATTACTCTGTATTTTGTAACATCTAAAGGTGTTGCAAACGCTGGATCGTTGCAGATTTGTTTCTTCTTCTTCTCTTCATCTCTTTCTCTACAAACTGCATCATCAGAAACTGTTCTTAAGTGTTCTTGGTCGGATCAAAGTCGTACAAACTTTGAATCCGATTACGCTGTTATAGGGCTTCATTGAATCCTGAAAGTCGATAGTTCGATAATCCGTTTGTACCTGGTGGGTTGAACTATTGTCTGAAAGAATCTATTCCATAGATCCTTGAAGTCGGAAGTACAGCATTGTCTTCATCACTATCGCCATCAAATTCTCCTCGAACCGCAAAATTCCCCAACAAAAATTCATCATTATACTTCTTAATTTCCCATTTAAAAAGCTAAAATTGTCCACTAACATTCTAGCGATATCATAAACTCTTATGGAACCCTGTAATAAACTCAAAATCGACAAAAAAGAAAAATCTAAAAAACTGGTTCTAAAATCATTGATATTCTTGCAATTCTTCTTAACAACAGAAACAAAATTCATCTTATGCAGAGGAGAGAAAATACCAGATTTCTTAAAAGGTAGTTTGGTTGTTTTAGAAACAAACCAACTGTATTGAATCCTCTTGTGACCGAAGAAACCACAGTTAAAACATCTTAATGGCTCTCTACAAACATATGATAAATGTGTTGAATCCCCGTATCTGTAACAGAACCCTAAACATCACAATATAGAGATATATGTGTAGGATCTAGATTAACCCTAGAGGGGGGGTGAATAGGGTTATAGCAAATTTTCTCGAATTAAACACAAACACAAACTGCAGAGAAATAAATATGCTGAAAAGTAAATCACACTCAAAATTTACCCAGCTTCGGCAACCCTTGCCTACTGCTGCATTCCCAGATTTCTATTAGAATTAAACAGTCTCCCGCTTACAAACACTCTAACAGACTCACAAACCCTGCTCCCGCTTACAAACACTCTAATAGACTCGCAACCCCTGCTCCCACCTATAGAGTTTTGCAAACTCGCAAACCCTGCTCCCGCCTATAGAGTTTTGCAAACTCGCACACCCTGCTCACTGAACTAATTCTAACTAGACAATCTGACACAACCTAAAACCTAGGTGGTGATTTACCAAGAATTGAAAAGAATAGATAAAAATAAAACTAATAAACAGAACCCCCTTAATAAAAATAAATAAATAAACTAAAGCCCTTTTGTAAAATAAGGTCGGCCCTTTTATTCTTTAACCCGATCCTTTTCTCTGGCTTGTGAAGAGAATGGTGGCCTCTGTTGTATCTTCGTTCGATCTGAATTAGGGCTTTGTCCCTTTGCGAAAATTAGGGCTTTCTCAGTATTCGATTCTTCGATTTGTGTTGCTCTTGCTCGCTACTTCTCTGATGATCGATTCTGGTTTCTTTACTTGTGCTTCGTTCGTAGCTGCTCCTTTGATCGAGTTCGATAGATTGTGGTATGTAATTTTTTTCTTTTCGTTGCTGGTTTAATTGCTTGCTTGAACTCGATGCCGATGATGAATTTGTTGGGTGAATATTTATATGGATTCTGAGACCCTAATCAATTCGATACTTTCCTAAATTTCGATTGCCTGATGCACACGGCTTTGATTATGGAACGTTCGATTTTTCTTGAGTCATACGAAAAGAAAACTTTCCTGTTTTGTCTTTGACTTTTTCGAAGATTGCATATACGCACTTGATTTTGGGTATGCCAATCCACGACTCTGTATTAGCTTCGGCCATCACCATTGCTTTGATATCGTCTCTGCAAGTATTCCTGTAGCATGGTCGTGGTTCATCTTGTAGTCTTCTTCGAACTGTTTGCAGCAACTTATAGTGGGAGATTTATAGTCAGTTTCAATAATGTCCCAAACATCATAATCAACAAAGGAAAGAAAAAGAAGAAGAAGGCCTTTGCAGCAACTTGGGATGATGAAGAAGGAGAGGAAGTTTCGGATAATAGCTCAGAGGAGGCTAACTTGTGTCTTATGGCAAAATCAGATTCAAAAGCAAGCTCAGAGGAATCTAGTGAGGGAGGTGACTATTCTTATAAAGAACTTGTTTTTATGTGTCTTGATCTTACTAAAATGGTTGATGCTCTTGAATCTAAAATTGAAAAACTAAAATCTGATAGGAGAGAACTTGCTCGTGAAAATTTTAGGTTAGAAACTGAACTTGAAAATATTCAAAACCTAGAATGTAAAAAATGTAAAATGTTTGATTTAGAATTATCAAGACTTAAGAATAGCTTTGAGAATCTTGAAAAAGAAAACTTGAGTTTTAAGGAAACCATTGACACTAGGAAAAAGGATTTTATAAATAGATGCACCTCACTTGTCACTGAAAACACAACCCTAAAAACCAAAGTCCGAAATCTTGAGAAATCTCTAAATAACTTTTCAAGAGGAGAAAAATCATTCAACATGTTATTGGGAAATCAAATTTTTGCTAACAACAGAAAAGGACTAGGTTTTGGGAAATCACAAGCTGATGATAATGCAAAAGGTAAGAGTGTCTCTGCTAGATATGAAATAATTGGACATCGTGTTGGAAATTGTAGTCATAGGAACAAGAACACAAAATGTATACAAGTTTGGGTTCCTAAGAATTCTACAAACAAATTTCATGTCTATTGGAACAAGAATGAAAGGAAAAAATAAGTTTGGGTTCCAAAGGGATTTTTTATTCACAATGCTTCTGCCACTAACAACCATGGACCTATAAAAACAAATAGGTCACAAAAATCTTTCATCGTGTAGGTATGGTGGCAGGCTAAGGAACAACAACAGTGTTCTCTGGATTTTGGCTGTTCCAGAAACTCAACGGGCAACAAAGCAAAGTTCCTTAGCCTAGTACAAAGGTGACAGAATCACAATAGGCAACCATGAAAAATTATCGTAAAGTTAAAACAGGTGAAGGTATATTTATGTGATAATCTGCACCATATTCTGAATAAAATCAGCCAATATTGAGATGTTGTAAAGATGATGTTTTTTTATTCTGACTTGTTCGACATAGTTGGCCAATTACATTTATGCCAAAAACACTATTCTTTGAATTACTTCATACATATACGTTTGGATTAAACATAGTGTTTTGATGGATGATAATATTTTTGGCTAACTCTATATTCACGGTTTTCTGATTATTTACATGGCTTCAATCCAAATTCAAAAGAATGTCATTTAAAATGCTGTTAAAAATTGAGTTTGGATTTTTATGCACACTTCATGATCTGGTCTATTAAATTTAGTTAGTGATATTTTGGAGTGAAAGAGAAACTCAGATGCAGATCATACTGGTAATCTAGTTGACAGAAAACTTACTAGTTAAACGTTATTTATGGTGAGACATTTAGTAACTGCGTCATTTTTTTCGAAGAAAATATCTACATATTTTTCATTACAAATAATTTTCAAATAGCAGAAATTTTTTTCATATAACCCCTCCGAGAAAATAATTTTTGACCATATTTTCAGATTAGTCATTTTTATTTGATTTTAAATGACAAATTTTGACTAATCCGACTCCCTACTAATTATCAAAAAGATAAATAGTGATTGAAAAGGTGATAAGTGTTGATATTTAACATACATTACTCAAGAGAGTATATTTGAAAAATTTCTTTAGGAATTCAAACAAGAGTTATAAAACTTTTTGTTGGGTAAAGATTCCATGACTATTTCTATATCTATCATATTTCTATTAACCATTGTTTATCAAATCTTAAATATAGTTTGTCGATATGTGGTACTATAATCAGGGATCATTTGTTTTTTTTCATTTCACATTTTTTTTGTAAAAATAAATAAATATCCAAAGTATTCACTCTCATTTAAAAGTCCTCATGGTTATGCATGGGTGAATTACTTGGATTTTTGATTATGTGCTTCCATGCTCATTTAAAAGTCCTCACGGTTATGCATGTATGGAACGCATATCAAAAATAATTGATTAAATAAACAAGTTGATTCTAGTCTCATTTAAAAGTCCTCACGGTCATGCGTGGTTAGAAGATACTTGAAATTAAATTGGAATACTACTAATCTCATTTAAAAGTCCTAACGGTTATGCATGATTAGTAGATATTCAAATTCCTGATATAAATGTACCACAAGTAGATACAACTGTTTGATTTTATATGAGAACATCATTTCCATCATTCTAAAAGTGGAATATGCGCCTAACAAGGGTAGTTATGGTTTTTGTTTGATTTTTATTGAAGTTTAATATTTATATTCAAATTGAGTTTCAATATTGGATTAATATCGATCACTTTATCTCTATTTTCTCTAACACTATCATTCTTTTGCAGATAACAAAAGGGGGAGAGAAAAGTTAAAATTTTGTCAAATAAAATCAAGCAAAGGTCAAATAATTTTCCATTTGCATCTAGGCAAATTTATATATTTCTATTTGTATGCATATATGTAGGGGAAGCATCATGTAGAGAGGAAGCATTTAAATAGGGGGAGCAATTAGAGTATATCATTGATCAAATACATTTAACACAGTCAAAATCTTAAATATATGTTTGTTATCATCAAAAGAGGGAGATTGTTGAATATGCGCCTATATGTTTTTGTTTGATGATAATAAACATATATATTCATTTAAATGTATTTGTTAATGTACTATTTTATTTTTTGTAGATTAAATAAATATTTGTTGAATAAAATAAATTACACAGAATTTGAATTCAAACAGAAATTTTATTCAAACAAATATTTATTACAATTTTGAATAATACAAATTCAAGCTCTCACTATACATATACAATTTTGATTCTAATTACATCACGAATTCAATGTACATAATTTCCTCACTACCTATCACTCACACTCGTAGTTTATCTTCAACTTCATTCCAGTTTGAATCCAGCATCTGAGCAATCTGCAAAAATATTCACTAACGTAGTAAAATTGAAAAAGAAATATTTTTGCAATATAAAATAAAATATGGTTTTTAAAATAATTATTTGCCTCAGTTATTTGGGTTGTTCGTCATCATTTACATTTGAATTCATCACACACGAATAGTGTGACATGCACAGTGTATCACTGTGCCACAAGGCCGTGCACATTGATATACACTTGTTCGATTTACAGGGACAGGTGAGCACAGGTCAAACACAAATGAAAAGCCGGGTTCAACTCACGTGCAATATATCACGACACGAGCATAAGGTCAAACCCGAGTTTTGAAACTGGATTCAACTCAAGTGAAATTTAAAAAATCAACATGAATGGATGCAAAGACCAGTAATGCAACAGTGATATGCACAGATGCATTCAAAGTCCAAACCAGTTGCAACATGGATGTCACAATCAATGACCAGAACACAAAGACAGGAAAACATGCATGCAACATGGTGAACAAGACACAGTGCACCAAAGATATGACATCACAGCAAACATGACAACAAACAAATGCAAGTGGCTCAAGCAACATGTCCAGTTACAACAAAGACCAAGCTGCTACAAAATACACATATGCAGACTCGACTACAAAAGCACCACAAGTATATCAATTCAACAACAGCCAGTGCCAACAAAGAAAAGAGAATCAAGTCCAAGACTACAATGTCAAAGCACAGAGCAACCCTGTGTCAACAACAATGCAATAGTGTCACAATGTCACAGCAAACAAGGTGCACCAGACTAGGCTACATGATGGTCAAAGTCAACAGTAAATCAAACAATGAACCACAATATTGCAAATGAACACGAGGCAACAAGAATGGCCAGAAACGAGACAACAGGTCAAGGATGTGTATCAAACTGAAACAAGCACACACACACACACACACACACACACACACACACACACACATATATATATATATATATATATATATATATATATATATATATATATATATATATATATGCAAGAGTCATGTGCAAATGGATATCAACATTGAAATGGATCGAGCTAGTGCAACAAATAAAACATAACGCCTTTCCAGAATAGAGATTTGTATTTTTATGCAACAGGAAAATCAAGCAACAGTCAACAGGCCAGAAGCTCAAGTACACCAGTGACACAAGTGATACAAGTCAAAACGCAGACAATCAATACACTGCATGAACAACAGGTAAATGAGGATGCAGTGAAGCATGTACATGGGTAAACAGCAAGTGGAGAATGCATCGTGAGTTCAACATAATGTAACCAGATTTTGAATCTAGATAGACCAACACTAAGGTTCAAGTGATAGAAAGACTCAGTGCAACAGAGAGTATGCAACATGACAAGTGCTCAGGGATCAAACATGAAAACAACAAGTACAATTGAAATGCAAAAAGTTCGAAGAAGACTACAAGATGAACCACGACCATGCTACAGGAATACTTACAGAGACGATATCAAAGCAATGGTGATGGCCGAAGCTAATACAGAGTCGTGGATTGGCATACCCAAAATCAAGTGCGTATATGCAATCTTTGAAAAAGTCAAAAACAAAACAGGAAAGTTTTCTTTTCGTATGACTCAAGAAAAATCAAACGTTCCATAATCAAAGTCGTGCACATCAGGCAATCGAAATTTAGGAAAGTATCGAATTGATTAGGGTCTCAGAATCCATATAAATATTCACCCAACAAATTCATCATCGGCATTGAGTTCAAGCAAGCAATTAAACTAGCAACGAAAAGAAAACTTTCCTGTTTTGTTTTTGACTTTTTCAAAGATTGCATATACGCACTTGATTTTGGGTATGCCAATCCACGACTCTGTATTAGCTTCGGCCATCACCATTGCTTTGATATTGTCTCTGTAAGTATTCCTGTAGCATGGTCGTGGTTCATCTTGTAGTCTTCTTCGAACTGTTTGCATTTCAGTTGTACTTGTTGTTTTCATGTTTGATCACTGAGCACTTGTCATGTTGCATACTCTCTGTTGCACTGAGTCCTGCTATCACTTGAACCTTAGTGTTGGTCTATCTAGATTCAAAATCTGGTTACATTATGTTGAACCCATGATGCATTCTCCACTTGCTGTTTACCCATGTACATGCTTCACTGCATCCTCATTTACCTGTTGTTCATGCAGTGTATTGATTGTCTTCGTTTTGACTTGTATCACTTGTGTCACCGGTGTACTTGAGCTTCTGGCCTGTTGACTGCTGCTTGATTTTCCTATTGCATAAAAATACAAATCTCTATTCTGGAAAGGCATTATGTTTTATTTGTTGCACTAGCTCGATCCATTTCAATGTTGATATCCATTTGCACATGACTCTTGCATATATATATATATATATGTATATATGTATATATATGTATATATATATGTGCTTGTTTCAGTTTGATACACATCCTTGACCTGTTGCACTGTTTCTGGCCATTCTTGTTGCCTCTTGTTCTTTTGCAATATTGTGGTTCATTGTTTGATTTGCTGTTGACTTTGATCATCATGTAGCCTGGTCTGGTGCACCTTGTTTGCTGTGACATTGTGACACTATTGCATTGTTGTTGACACAGGGTTGCTCTGTGCTTTGACATTGTAGTCTTGGCCTTGATTCTCTTTTCTTTGTTGGCACTGGCTGTTGTTGAGTTGATATACTTGTGGTGCTTTTGTAGTCGAGTCTGCATATGTGTATTTTGTAGCAGCTTGGTCTTTGTTGTAACTGGACATGTTGCTTGAGTCACTTGCATTTATTTGTTGTCATGTTTGCTGTGATGTCATATCTTTGGTGCACTGTGTCTTGTTCACCATGTTGCATGCATGTTTTCCTGTCTTTGTGTTCTGGTCATTGCTTGTGAAATCCATGTTGCAACTGGTTTGGACTTTGAATGCATCTGTGCATATCACTGTTGCATTACTGGTCTTTGCATCCATTCATGTTGATTTTTTAAATTTCACTTGAGTTGAATCCAGTTTCAAAACTCGGGTTTGACCTTGTGCTCGTGTCGTGATATATTGCATGTGAGTTGAACCCGGCTTTTCATTTAGGTTTGACCTGTGCTCACCTGTCCCTGTAAATCGATCAAGTGCATATCGATGTGCACGGCCTTGTGGCATGTACAGTGATACACTGTGCATGTCACACTGTTCGTGTGTGATGAATTCAAATGTAAATGATGACGAACAAACCAAATTACTGAGGCAGATAATATTTTCAAAAACCATATTTTATTTTATATTGCAAAAATATTTCTTTTTCAATTTTACTGCGTTAGTGAATATTTTTGCAGATTGCTCAGATGTTGGATTCAAACTGGAATGAAGTTGAAGATAAACTACGAGTGTGAGTGATATGTAGTGAGGAAATTATGTACATTGAATTCGTGATGTAATTAGAATCAAAATTGTATATGTATAGTGGGAGCTTGAATTTGTACTATTCAAAATTGTAATAAATATTTGTTTGAATAAAATTTCTGTTTGAATTCAAATTCTGTGTAATTTATTTTATTCAACAAATATTTATTTAATCTACGAAAAATAAAATAGTACATTAACAAATACATTTAAATGAATATATATGTTTATTATCATCAAACAAAAACATATAAGCACATATTCAACAATATGGGTATAGATGCGGGTATAACACAGTTCTTCAACCCGAACCTCTTTTCTTTTATTTTGTATCAGTTTGGGCCGAAGTCTGTTTAGCCCATCAATTTGTATTTAAATACATTCTGCTGCACAACCTTTTGTATAATCAATTTCATCATTTCGATAAAGTCATTTCTTTCTATTTGCAAACAACTCAATTATATCAAAACATAACAGCAATCTGAATTTCAACTTGGTATCAGAGCCATCATCGCTTAACGGCAAATCATCTGGGCTATTGAATCTGAATTATCATCAGATATTGTCTCATCATCTGATAATCAGAATACTCATCAGAAATTCTTTCATCATCTGAGTATAGATCAGTGTCATACCTGAAGATCATTGATCTTGGTTGCAACTGATCAAAAAAAGGCAAATCAGAAAGAAGTGCATCAGAAAACTCATCATCAGGGTCAAGAAAACCATCAAGAAAATCATCAAGAAATCATAAGAAAGCTGTTACCTCGCCAAGAACTCATCAGTCAATCATCACTTGGGTTCTGGCTGTAACTAACCTCTATCCTTCACTGTCTTGATTTCTTCAGACTCTGTAAGTTTTTTCCAATTCATTTGTTGATCATATATCAGTTAATATATCATGGCAGGAAACAATGACAGCTCTGCCACATCAAGCACTTCCTCTAACTCTCATCAGAATGCCACTGAAAGTCTCATAAGGACTGTGATAAGTCTACAGAATCAGCTAGTCACTGCACATCTTGAAGAAGACAACTATCTTCTATGGAAAGTTCAAGTGGAGACAGCCATTAGAGGCTACGGTCTTGAAGAGTTTCTTTTTGGCACCATTATTGTTCCACCCAATTCATAATTGACCAAGAAAACAAAACTGTCAGCAATGATGAATTTATAAAACATCAGAGATAGGATATTTTAATTTGTTCTTGGTTATTATCATCTATTAGCATAAAGCTGCTACCACAGGTAAAAGGAAGCAAGACAGCAAATGGGATCTGGTCAACCATAGAGAGAATCTTTAATTCTTAATCTGCTGCCAAGATCATGCATCATAAAAGACAATTACACAGTATCAAGAAAGATAATCTAACCATGGGTGAGTATCTGATAAAGATAAAAACATTATGTGACATGCTTGAAGCTGCTGGTCGCAAAATTCCCACCTCTGAGCAAGTATTAATCATATTAAGTGGCTTAAGTGAAGAATATGAAGCTGTTGTAGCTGTCATATCATCACAAAGATTGACACCCTCAATTGAGGATGTGCACTCAATCCTTCTTGCTCATGAAGGAAGAATTGAGTATAAGAAATCCAATGAAATAGATATGTCAGCAAATTATGCCTCAAGCTCCAAAAACAAAAATCAGTACAACAACAAACCAGATCAGAATCAACAAGAAACAATCAATCCACAATCAATCCACAAGAGGAAGAGGCAGAGGAAGATGGAGCAACAACAATAAACCAAAGTGTCAGATTTGTGAAAAAATAGGTCACACAGCTTCTAAATGCTACTTCAGATTAAATTTAAACTATGTACCACGACAGAATGCAAGTAACCAGAGGAATGGGGATCTAAGTGCAAATTTAGCGCAGGTTCAACAAGATCAGAATGGTCAGTCAGATATATGTAGAAATCAGGTTACTAAACCTAAACACATTCAAGATGAAGCATGGTATCTAGATTCTGGAGCAACCAATCATTTGACAAGCAATCTTGACAACTTCAATCTTGGAAACAAAGAGTATAAAGGTAATAATCAATTACCATAGGGGATGGTAAGTGTATTAGAATAACTCATACTGGTAAAACTTATATTAAAGGTGCTAGACAGTTATTTCCAAACAATTTACTAAGAGTTCCAAAGATAAAAAAGAATCTTATCAGTGTCTCTCAGTTTGCAAGAGACAACAATGTCTACTTTGAATTTGTTTCCTAAGTAATATCTAGTAAAAGATATTTTGAATAATGAAATTCTTCTACAGGGTGATGCTGATAAAGGCCTTTACAGATTCAATTTTGTTAACTCCATAAGTACTGTAATCAGCAGAATAATTGTAATTTGATTGAGGTGAATCAAACAAAAGAGAATAGAAGTATTTTTGATTTGTGGCACTACAAATTGGGACACCCAAATGCAACTATTGTTAAACAAGTTTCTTAATGAAAACAAAGTTTCTTTTGAAAATATTTCGGATCCATATATTTGTACTTACTGCCAAATGGGCAAAAGTCATAAATTAGCCTTTAGTGATTATACTACTATGTACTCTAATCCACTTGAATTAGTTCCTGCAGATATTTGGGGTCCTGCTCCAGTATGTTCTGACTATAGCTATAAATATTACTTATCTTTTATTGATGCTCACTCTAGATATACTTAGATTTATTTACTGAAAACTAAGTCTGAAACATGAAATGTAGTGTTACACTTTATAACCTTAGTTGAAAAAAAATAGGTCATCATGTCAAAATTATGCAAACTGATGGGGGCTCTAAATTCAAGCCACTAATTAGATTCTTTAATAACAAGGGGATAATACATAGGACTACATGTCCCTATACTTCTGAACAAAATGGCTTGATAGAGAGGAAGCATAGACATATGGTGGAACTAGGACTTACACTTTTAGCACAAGCACATTTACCACTAAAATTCTAGCCAGACTCTTTTAATACAGCTGTATACTTAATCAATAGATTGCCCATAAAAGTGCTAAAAGGTGAAAGTCCTACAGAAAAACTGTTTGGCATTAAACCTGATTATCATGCATTAAAACCATTTGGATGTCTATGCTTCCCTAATTTAAGGTAGTACAACACCAATAAATTAGATTTCAGATCTAAACCATGCACTTTCCTAGGTTATCCCAATAACCAAAAAGGGTACAAGTGTTTGGATAGTAAGGGAAACTTGTTCATTAGCAGACATGTAGTCTTTAATGAACATGTATTCCCCTTTGGCAACTCAGATATGGGAACATCTAAAAAGGTATACAACCCAAAGGTATCTATACCTGATTTACATGTATATTCTAAAATCTGGGAATAGGAGACTGAGAGGACTACAAGTACTAGTGATTCACAACCTGCTATGTCAGATGAACCAAGTCATGAACCAGTAGATGGATCCAGCTATCTCAATCAGTCTCCCACCTGCACAAATCATCAGGAGCAACAAATTAGTCAGGCTACAGACATTCAATAGAATCAAAACAGAAGTAATGACAATGAAGCCCACACTGAAGATTTATAGACTAGGTCAGGTCATCCAATGATCACAAGATCTAAGAGTGGCATATTCAAACCAAAAATCTACACTACTGTCAGAACAACAGAAGAACCAGAAAATTTTGAACAAGCCATAAAGGATAGCAATTGGAAAACAGCAATGGATGAGGAGTACAAAGCTCTTATCAAAAATAAAACTTTGGACTTGGTCAGTATTCCAAACAACAAAAACATTGTTGGCTGCAAGTGGACATACAGATTAAAGAAAAATGCAGATGGGACTATCAGCAGATATAAGGCCAGACTAGTGGCTAAAGGATATACACAGCAATATGGATTTGACTTCAATGAAACCTTTTCTCCTGTAGTTAAACCAACTACTATTAGAGTAATTTTCACTGTTGCCTTACATAAACAGTGGAAAATTAGACAGTTGGATGTTAATAATGCATTTCTAAATGGCACAATGCAAGAAGAAATCTACATGGAACAGCCACAAGGTTACAATCAGAAACAAAATTATGTGCGCAGATTAAACAAGGTTATATATGGTCTGAAGCAGACACCAAGGGTTTGGTCTGAGAAACTTAAAAGCACACTTGTCAGATTGGGATATCAATCAAAAAAATCAGATAACTCTTTGTTTATTAAAATCAATAAAGAATCTATTATATATATATATATTCTAGTTTATGTTGATGACTTACTAATTATAGGGAATGATGAAACAACAATCAGTGAGCTTGTTCAGTATCTAGACAAGCAATTTTCTGTCAAGGATCTTGGTGATCCAAATTACTTCTTAGGCATTGAAGTCATCAGAAAATCAAAGTCAGAAATATTTTTAAGTCAGAGAAAGTATATCAATGAAATACTGCATAAATCAAACATGGCAGAAGCCAAGCCTCAACAAACACCTATGGTCTGAAATCATCAGCTCTCAAAACACAGGGGAGAACCAATATTTAACATCCAGCAATACAGAAGTGTTGTGGGAGCATTACAATATGCAACCATAACAAGACCTGATATATCATTCAGTGTTAACAAGTTGTCTCAATTTATGCAGGAACCTCTTAATGAGCACTGGAAAGCTATAAAGAGGATACTAAGATATCTGAAGGGAACAACAACCTATGGTCTATCTCTAAAGACATGCAAAACACTCAGTGTGAAGGGGTTCTGTGATGCTGACTGGGCAACAGACCATGATGATAGAAAATCAATTTCTGGCTATTGCATATATATTGGAGACAATCTAGTCTCATGGTGTTCAAAAAAGCAGTCAACCATATCTAGATCCCGCACGGAAGATGAATATGGAAGCGTGGCTAGCGCAACAGCAGAAATCATGTGGATTCAATCTTTACTTGGTGAACTAAAGATCAAATCCGACATCAAACCAGTGCTATGGTGTGATAACCAAAGCACGGTTTACATATCTACTAACCCAGTACTTTACGCAAGAACAAAGCACATAGAGATAGATATCTACTTCGTTCGTGATCACATTCTCAAGGGCAATTTACTTGTAAATCACATTCCTGGAACTTACCAGAGAGCCGATGTACTTACCAAAGCTATGACTTACAGAAATTTCGTAAGATTTAGAGAGGATCTAAAAGTGAAAGATGCAACCAGTCACGATTCATCTCTAGGCCATACCTCTGTCGAATCTGTAACATACATCAAAGCCTCAACCCAAGGATCATGCAAAGAAAGAAGCCCTGCCAAATTAGCCTCAAAGATCAAAGATCCAGATTGATTTCCTCAGCGCTCAAGTTCTCAAACCAGAATCAATCGAAGAAGGAAGCGGCTTTCACTCAGGTTAGTTGGAAATTTCAGATTTCTCTCATTATTTTTCTCAAATTTCTCATGTCGAAGAAAAGGACGACATGCCCTAGATTCCGATTTGAGGGGGGAGTAAAAGATTATGTGAGAATGGCTAACCATAAACATCACAATATAGATATATATGGGTATAGATGCGGGTACAACACAGTTCTTCAACCCGAACCTCTTTTCTTTTATTTTGTATCAGTTTGGGCCGAAGTCTGTTTAGCCCATCAAATTGTATTTAAATACATTCTGCTGCACAACCTTTTGTATAATCAGTTTCATCGTTTCAATAAAGTCATTTCTTTCT
Organism: Allium cepa; assembly: GCA_030765085.1. Lineage (NCBI taxonomy): Eukaryota > Viridiplantae > Streptophyta > Magnoliopsida > Asparagales > Amaryllidaceae > Allium > Allium cepa. The sequence goes on along the minus strand of CM060936.1, from coordinate 2,914,184 downwards.
ATTTGCAAACAACTCAATTATATCAAAACATAACAGCAATCTGAATTTCAGCTCTCTCTACAAACATATGATAAATGTGTTGAATCCCCGCATCTGTAACAAAAAAATTACCAGCTTTCTTATCAAACCAATAAGTCGCTTGTGGCCCATATTTTGAAGAATAATGCGTTCTTGCCCTCCTTAAAGCAGTGTAATATCTAGAGCAAACATCAGCATATGAGCGCTCTTGTATATCGACAAAAGAGAACTAAGGTAAATCGTCAGTGGATAATGTTGAAGGTGCAAAGGTAGATGATAGCTTCTCTTTAAAAATTAAGGAACACTGTGTTTTTGAAATCGGTGGAAAATCTCTTCCATAATCAGAATTCGAATCTTGATTGAATAAAGAAGATACGGTTGGGGAAGAATGATCAAATGAGCGAAAAAGTGAATGCAAATATTGCATCGAGTCTTGATTGTCTGACATGGAAGTATCCCATTTTGATATTTAAAAGTAATTTTGGAAAATTATATCTTTTATTTAGTATATGATCTATAGTGCTTTTTGATGGAAAGAGATTCTTTAATGGATTGTTATATATCGTAGAATATTATTTTAGAATTTTTTTGGCTCTATGTGGTTTTGTCTGTACTTTAATTTGTTATTAGCTTCTCTTGCTATGTAAATTATTATTCACTTATAATGATGCAACAAAGAATGTTGAAATGAACTTGAATTTACATATATATATATATATATATATATATATATATATATAAGTTATTTTGTCCAAGTCCTTAACTTTTTTAATTTTATATTGTTGTACGCTAGCTTTTATTTTAACTATAAATAGATTAAGTGGTTGGAAATATGTTGGAAAAAAGGGAATTTTACCATTACATTCATATCGATACCGATATATACTAGATTATAATTATAAACATACTAAGTGGTCAAAATTTTGTTGACAATGATTGAATTTTACAAGGGATTCCAATGATTATTATACAACATTATTGTTCCAAGTTGGAAAAGATAGATATCCGCTCCATAGTATTAGTTCCACAATTTTAATGAAGTTGTATTGGTAAAATTAGATGTGTAAACATCAAGTAAAAGTAGAAATCGGTGATGATACTGAAATAAACACTATTAATGAACTATTTATTTTTATACACCGGTTGATTTTTTATACAAAAAATAAAAAATATTACTTAGTTTTCGATATTACACGAATCTCAATTTTTTTCATTCATGTGTTGTTGAAGTAAACACTCAACATTTATAATTTTATATCTAATTTAAAATTTATTGTGTGCTAAAAGGTTCAAAGGCTACATGTACACTGTTAGACACTAATGGCATAAGTGGATCTTCCTACCACATTTTGTTTCGTTATTATCAATTTCAAATCAAGAGTTACCAAACAAAATATTATGGAAGAAATAAGTAAACATTGAAATAATTAGTAGAAGCATAATTTCTATACATGCACCTCTTATGGACGTATAGAAGATACAAATGCGTAATACTGGACATACTAAAATACATGACAAAAGTGTAATAAAGAATATTTGGAGTAATTTTGTCTTTTAACGTGGTTGTAAAAGCTTGTTGTTATTAGGGCCTAATTGTTTGGTGAAAATTGAGAAATTTCATAACGTGGTGCCTTATAATACATATATTGTCCTCTAATAGATTATATCTCACTTCTAGAACGAGGAATGAAAGTTGGATTTAACTTTATGACTCCTGACTATAAAAAAACATTGTGTTTTTAATTTCATAGTACTAATATTCAATGTTCATTTCATATCATATTCTTAATGCAATAAACAAATTATATACTAGTGTTTAGCACTCGGAATCTCCATTATAACTATCATAATGACATATTAGATAATGTTTACCAAATTTTCAACATATCGTGTGCGTAGCACGGGTTTGCACTAGTTGAAGTCTGGTAAAAAATTCTCACATTTAAATCTAATTTAAACGCGTAACAATATCATATGCCATTCAGCACATTTATAATCATTTTAGATACACTATTTAATTATGTTCAATACATTATTTGCACTTGGAATAATAGTAAGAGAAATGGCACAAGAACATTCTCCAAAATTGACTTTGCCTTTTGCAATCATGTAGCTCTGAATATATGGCCTAACATTTTCAATTTCTTCCCTTTGCCTTCCTTGTTTGATCACTCCCCTCAAATCATATCTCCTGGTGATGTTTCCATGAAAGGAAAAACAAGTTTTAAAATTTTCAATGCTTAGATCAATGAACCTGAATTCTATGATATTGTGAAATTGGCTTGGTCTAATAATTTTTTGGTAATCCAATGTTTGTTTTGCGGAAAAAATTGAAAGCTACCAAAGAAGCCTTGAAGACTTGGTCCAAGAGAAAGTTTGGAGGTCATTTTCTTTCATCTTCCTTAAAGATCAAGCTTGGAGAGGTGCGATGCTCTATGCTAAATGATATGAAAGATCCTGCTTTTCCTATGCTTGAAGCTAGGTATGGACATGGTCTGTTAACTTATTAAATAGGTTAATATTTTCGGTTAACTGAAATTATTACGCAGATCGGTTAATCGATGGCTGGTTATGGTAGTCATCATACTACCAACCGAACTGGTTAATTTAAACCATGGTTGACCACTTAAATTAATCGGTTAACCGATTAATTTAAACGGTTAACCATTAGTCGGTTAACAGTTTAGACTAATCGGTTAACTGGTTAATTTAACATGTTAACCGATTAATTTAACCAGTCAACTAATTGAATTGGTATAAGCCTACAACTGTTTTATAACAAGCTTGCAACTATAATTGATAGCATTATAGGCAAGTAGAATCCATATACTCAATACTGGCATTTGTATAAAGTTGTAAATAAGAAATTGAAATATACTGATAGAACTAACTTGTGAAAGTACATTACATACAACATTATAGTAACAACAATACAGTTTGCAGCACAATATATCACATTAATCACAATTTCAAAGTTTTAAATCCCAAAGTCCAATACGATAGATCACAATTCAAAGTTTTAAACCCCAAAACCAAAGCATAAATAGAAACACATTAATATAATTACAACAACAAAGGATCAAAATCAAATAACACAAAATTACCAGAATAGACTACCAAAGATATTGCTACTTCGATCTCTAATCTTCAAGTCTCTGTCTAAAGGTAAGAAAATATATAAGTTAGCCGAAATGAAACGAAGCATATATGGTGTATTACTGAATCTGAAAACACTGGCACAAAAATTGAACTGACTAGTTTAGTGTTGACACAAAAATTGAACTGACTAGTTTAGTGTTTATAATAAATGACTAAATTCATAAAAATGAAAACATATGGCTTATGATAATTGATATTACTACAACTGCAAGAAAAAATGAAAATCGATTTATTAATGAGAAAAAATTGAACTAAGCTTAGTTCATGAAATTATGATAATTGATATTTCATTTTGTCAGTAAATACATACACATTTTATAACACAAATTACCATGAACATGTCACAAAGAAAATTTCATTAAAATTGTAAATTAAAACTAACACAAATTCCTTTTAAACATATTGCATGCATATGAAAGGATTAGATATGCTAAATTCCACTATAAAGTAAAGGAAATGAAATTTTCTAGTTTTATAATAGCGTTAACAAACAATTTTTGGAAAATAAGGTGGAAGTAACATACTCTACTTTTCAAAGACCATTTCAATTATTTGCATTAATCCTAAAGAAATGATCCTAGAACAAGCAAAATTAAATAATATGTATCCTTGAACGAACAATTTTCAACTAGAATGCACTGTCCTCAAATGACTCTACCCAACTCCATTTAATTTACACTTTCTAGCAAGTAATGAACCAAATATCTATTGAAAAATTTTAGAATAATTGTGTGCTAAACACATGAAATTATTTGCAGCCTAAACACATTTTATTGCAGTTACAAAATATACACTGATAAATATTGTGACAACCCGCCTTTCATCCCACAGAAAGACGTATCATCAATAAGAAAAGAAATAGATAGAAATAGAAAAATAGAAAGAAAGAACAACAACATCAGAATCTCACAGCGGAAACGGAACAAAATATAATATTTCACGTATCTAATACATAGTTTTACATATCAGAGTACACAAATTAATACGACTTCATTACTTTAGACCGTTATAAGGGTCTGTCTAACTATTACATCCAAAATACAACAATCAAAAGTCACATCACAGCAGAATGATATAGATAGATACGTCTGGAATCCAGCTCCAAGCTCCCAAAATATTTGACAATCCTAACCTGATCACTTGGCTACTCATAAAAATTTGAGTACCCTAGAGTTTAAGAAAAACAAAAATAAACTCCGGGTCAGACATGGGTCTGGTGTGAGTAAACGGTTTAAAGTTATTTAACATCAAAATCATTTGAAAACAAAGGTATCACGTAAGACTTCCCATACATAAACATGGATAAGTTTTTACCTTACACTAACCAAATCATTTGATAGGAAATCAAGTGATATTATAATAGGGTCTAGGGTTTTCGAATAAACTAGAAAATAGCCGAAATTGTTACATTTATTAAATTCCAGCATACATAGGTATACAATCAAATCTGAGGGCACTTATTGGAGATTGGATTCCATACAATGGCAGGGCTACGGGGGTACCGCCCGTCACAGTACGTGGCCTAGATCAACGTATCGAGGATCACTTCCGACCCCCTGCAACACAAAGCCAGAACCATTCCTTACTGAACAGTCCCGAATAGGACAACCCCGCAGTTGTGCCCACACAACCGCCCACACAGCCGAATAAAAAGGGACTCTAGACAGAGAAAAATCTTATCCTACTTGGGTGCTACCCACTTAGCCTTGCTGCACCTCCCATGTTTTAGCCATTCCCGGATGATGAGGCTTGAGGCTACGATTACCTTTACAAAAACACATCTTGGAATGCTCATCGTCCTCCATTAACGATGGTCTGATAACATTCAATCCATACAAGTTCGTTTCGGGTTCGAATGAAACCAAAGGCATTATCTCGTTACACTCGTTTTGGAATCACCCTCAGAGTTAACGACAATAACCCTTGCACTCTGAAACTCCATCTCGATCTTCACTTTGAGATGCCATGACCTAACGTTTAACTTGAATCGATGTGGTTTTCGGATAATCAAACTTGATATCCGATCCCGGTCTCATCGAAATCCAAACGTATCTTATAGGTCAAGTTGTTTAAAGTTAAACAATTCAATTTAAAATATTGAATTCACACAGCATTATCCACATGTAATAACAAACATTTATCACAGATATATTCAATATCTCATCACAGAATATCACAAATAATCATCCAAAGATATCAGCCAAATCCAGATATTCTACTCAAAACAACCATCCATAAGTAAGCAACTTTAATCCATATTATAATTAATTTAATTAATTCAAACTAAATTAATTACTTGAGAATTAATCAGTTAACCTTGTTTAATCAATCATTAATTAATTGCAATCATTTAATTAATTAATCACTTCTTAATTAACCTTAAAATCAATTAATTAATCTTTAATTAATTAATTATCCTTTAATTATTAATTAATAACCTTAATTATTAATTAATAAAACTTAATTATAAATTAATTAATCCTTGATTATTAGTTATCAATCCTTAACTATCATTTAATTATTCCTTAATTAACAATTAATTAATTCTTAATTATTTAATTAATTAATTTCAAATTATAAATTAATTTATCTTAATTACTTAATTAATTATCCATAATTAATTAACTCTAATTACTTGATTAATTTTCTTAATTATAAATTAATTAATCACTTAATTAATTAATTACTAATCATTGATTATTTAATTTTTAATTATCTAATTAATTAACCTCTAATTATAAATTAATTTATCTTGATTACTTAATTAAATTAATTCTTAATTAACAATTAATCTATAATTAATTAACTAAACCTCTATAAATTAATAAACCTTATATTAACTAAATTACTTAATTATACTTAGATTAATTTAAACATTAAAACTTAATTAACTTTCTAGATAAAACAATTACTTTAATTACCAAACTTAATTAACATGTGTTTAAAAACATTTCATCTTAATTTATACTTAATTATTTTTTTAAAAATTAAGTTTTAAAACACTTAACATTTCTCAAATTCTAATTAACAAATCATAAAATCTCTTTGTTCTAAATAGTTTAAAACATGTATCATTTAAATATTTTAAACCATATTTTAATTCAAATTCAAAACTAGCTTTCAAAAAAACTTTTTAAAACATTTCAACTTAACTTCGGGTTCGACCCGACCCTGACTCGAGACCAGACTCGAGTTTTCTTCTTCATCTCTCCTTTTCCTTTTTTTAGTTTAATTTTAAGTTTTGAACAAACCAGGTAAGGCCAAACTCACGAACTCGAGTTCCAACCCGAGGCAACCTTCTTCCCACTCAAGCACCTCTTCGAGTCTCAAGAAATCCAAACTCCCTGACACGAAACCGTTGTCGTACACGTGCACAGATCAACTACGGCGCCACTACCTTCAGTGACACCTCGCACACATCGACGTTGAACTCCCTGATCAATTCCGACCTTCGAACCTACGCCGTGAATCCCAAAACGAAATTGATCTTTCCAGTCAAAACTGGAAACTCACTGTCACCATAAAAAGCCCTTGAACCACCATCTCCGATCACCGGAGCCACCGTGACTTCGCCAACGCCATCGTCCACGTCTCAAATACGTCCCCTTCAAGCCTGGCCTAGCTTGATGCCTCGACGATGGCGAACAACCCCAAAACCAGACCTCAATTTCGAAAACCCTTAAACCCTAGTTCCCATTACGGCCGACGCCACGACCATCATTCACCTCCATCACCATTTTTCCCGACCTTCCTAGACGACAACCCAGCTTCGACAAAAACCCCGATGTCGAATGATCACCCAGTCGCCTAAATTCGCTCAAACTCCCATTTCTGATCATCCAAGAAATGCAACCCCAAACCCAAATGAAAATTCAAGATTTTTGTTTTAAAAATCAAATTTTCCAATGACGATTCAAGTTGCAAACTCGAATCAGCAAAATATATTGATTGATTTTTAACACTTTTAAACATTTCACTGTTTTTACTTAAGTCCAGAAGGTTTTCAAACTTATTTTGTTTGAATACAAAATTTAAAATATAATTTATACTTTAAACAATCATACTGTACTTAAATTTCAAAGCCTAACCATGATCATAAAAGTGATTTTAATTTTGACTTGCTTTTAAACTCTGTATTTTGAAAACAGAGGAGAACAGGCACCCTATATGCACAGATCATCATATATATATATATATATATATATATATATATATATATATATATATTCACATTTATATACATACACATGCAAGCACAATATCACCCAAAAATCACATGCACATATTGAGTTTAACTTAAGGCTTTAGAAAATATATTTACTCACCGGAATATTGATGTACAGAAAAAGGTTGAAGCAACTCTGAATTTGAGATGTTTGAAAATTTCGAACGATAATGATTTTTAAAACTAAAATGCTGAGTTGAAGAGATGCTTTGAACTGATGTGATGATGCCTACAGATCATTCTCTTATTTGTTTACAATTTCGAGTGGTTGTTCTTGAATCTGATTTTGCTTTTAAACTTGAATTTGCAAAGAAGATGGCTTGAAATCTTGATTTAGTTTTACTGAATTTGTTTTACAGGTTATTTCTTTCACTAAATGTTTTGAAAAAAAATACGTAAAGAAAAATGAGAGAGGAGAGTGGAGAGGTTTTTTATATCTTAGTTATATTTATCTAATTTTTAAAAAAAAAAAAAATTAAAAGGCACTTGTACAATTTATTAACACTTGTCATTTACCTTATTTAGTTTGCTAACACATGTTATTAAGAATGATTATAAGTTAACACATGTAACTTTCGTGCATAATTAAATTTTTAAATGTTTTAAAAAGCTTTTATAATTGATTTTCTAATTTATAAATACATATATAAATAAATTCCTTTAAAAAGAAAATGATATAAAACAATTTATGTTCTAAATAAAATCATATAAAATACATTTTAAAACCAAAGTATAATTTGAGATATATATATATATATAACTATCTTTTGAATTTCAATTTAAATATCCAAATTCAAATTAAATTTCAAATCTAATTTAAAAATCAATTTGATATATACATATATTTAAACAAATATAATTTCAACTTGTACAAAATAATTCTATTTAAGATCTATATATATATATGTATATCAACACATTAATATTATTATTTTAAATTAACAATTTTGCCAAATTTAATTAATTTAAAATGGAGATTATCACATTTAAATTTGTTTGAAATTCCGAGATATCACATTCCCCCCCTAAAAAGAATTTCATCGTCGAAATTTAAACAAAAGATAATCCAAAATTTTCATTTTATTTCAACAATTTCAAGCATACATGTCATTCATACATTAGCAACCAAACAAACAATTCATCCAAATAAACAATACATTCAAACAAACATCACTAGCTATCCGGAAACAAATCCGGATAAGCCTTCCTAACATTATCTAGAGTCTCCCAGGTACAGTCTCTGGGATCCTCACTCCACTGGACTTTGACAAGCTTCACTATCTTGCTCCTGAGTTGCCTCTCGTCTTGATCAACAATCTGGACAGTATGTCTGACAACCGATAAGTCTGGCTCAACCTCTAAGTCTTCTTCACAGCTGGCTCCACAATAAGAGATGGATCGTGCATGTATTTCCTCAGATGAGATACGTGAAAAACATTGTGAATTCCAACCATCCGGACTGGCAATTCAATCCTGTAAGCCACGGCACCAATCCTCTCGAGCACTCTAAATGGACCAATATATCTTGAGGCGAGTTTTCCCGTCTTTCCAAATCTTATTGCTCCTTTTGTCGGGGAAAATTTGACAAAGACTAAATCTCCAATATCAAATTCCAACTGTCTTCGTCTTTTATCTGCATACTTCTTCTGACGGTCCTGAGCAGCTCTCATCCTCTTCTTGATAAGCTCAACTTTCGTAGAAGCTTCATGGATCAAATCTGGTCCAAGCACAAGACGATCTCTCGACTCTATCCAACAGGATGGGGATCCACATGGTCTTCCATGCAGAGCCTCATAGGGAGCCATCTTAATACTTGCCTGGTAACTGTTATTGTAAGAGAATTCCACTAGATGTAGATGGTCTTCCCAATTGTGACGCCCCACCTCTATACCCACGCTAGCCAAGAACGCTACTATGTAATGCTGTCAACTAGCACGGAGAATAAGGCTATTGAGGAGCGACCATCCATGTAATTACTTTGTGCGAGCACCGATATGTCAGATAGTATAGCATGCATTTTATTTAAGGAGGGGAAATCCGACATACCGATACAAACTCAAAGCTACTACACAGTGGCTATATATAATCTTTGGAAGCAAATATAGAAATAAACATAACACAAATCAGTCACAGACATCCATATCACAAAGGCGGAAAAAGATATGAATATATAACACATAAAAGTGTACATCAGAGTAGTGGTCTGAAAGATCCACAATAACACAAAAGAATAGCAACAAGTGCTACACAAAAGAATAAGTATACAACATGGAGTCTATATCTCAAATGTATACAACAAAAACTACTAATCTAAGTAGTAAGCCAAAAGTCAGAGTAATAAATCCCAGGTGAGAAGTCAAGCAGAAGCACCTGTAACATCTCGGTTTGACCCGAGTATTATTTAATAAGAAAATAATAAACGGATCAGTCTAGCTATAAATATTAGGTGAAATGATATAGAATAAGTGATATGGCATAAACGTATAATAACCATAATGGCATACGATGATAAGTATGTAAATGAAAATCAACAAGAGGTTAATCAATATCACAAGAATCTTCTCAAAGATCAAAAGGAATGTCATACTCCTTATATTTTTATTCACAAAAAGATAATGACACACAAATTCACCAATGCACAAAAATTGATAAAACTTATCAATGAAAATCACGAAAATTGGTGAAGCACAAATTCTAGAAATCATCACAAAAAATCCAGAAATCACAAAAGGGGGAAGGCCTATCACAAAACGGGAGTATGAAAACTCACCAACACGTGTATCACAAAACGGAACGCTATTCCATGGTAGCTAACCATTAATTTTGAGCCGAAGCTCCATAAAACGGCCAGAAGACCATGGGTCGCTACCCCACATATGTGAGTCAAAACATCACACAAATGGGGTTTAATCTCCCTTGCAGACAAAGAGACATCGCACAATTGCTAGTCTAAATCACAAAAGTGATCGTCATTGATCGTCAAGAAGTGTCAATTACACTAAGCTAGTAAATATATGAGTTTAGCTTCATGTCCCATAACCACTAGTTTAACTTAAATATTTACGAACAAATTGTAAGTTTTCTGTTTGCACAAAGAATGGGCAAACACCTCCAAGTCGTACGATTTAGTTGATTATATGTTGTTCTTAGCGGTTTGGGTGATTTATGCAAATATATAAAAAACAGGGGATAAACTGTAAAAGACACGCAGATTTATAGTGGTTCGGCCAGAACGTGCCTACGTCCACTTTATATGTTATTCTCTCTTTTCTTTCAGATTACAAGTACAAAGCTTTGTATACAAGTATATGAAAGTTGTTTGAAAGTTCCTTCCGTGCTTGAGCTCTCAAACTTGTCTGCCATTGTTGTACCCCTGCCCCTCTATTTATAGAGTGAGGTTGGGGGCAGGGGTCTTGGATGTATATAGCTGCTGATGGGCCTGGGCTGAAGCAATCTGGCCTGGCACTTCTGGTTCGGCGGAGCTTGGTTCGGCCGTGCTTGGAGTGGTTGGTTCGGTGTTGGTGGTCCGGTCATGGTGGTTCGGTGATGGTGGTCCGGTGATGGTGGTCCGGTCTTGGTTAGTTCGGCAGTTGTGGTGAGGGTTGGTCCGGTCTTGGTTGGTTCGGCAGTTGTTGGTGAGGGTTTGGTTCGGCAGCACTGCCCTTGGGAGCTTGGTTCGGCAGCACTGGCCTTGGGGGCTTGGTTCGGCATTGATGTGGAGTGTCTCTGGTTCGGCAGGGGGGATGGTCCGGCTAGGACTTGGAGATTGGCTGGTTCGATGGAGGCTGAGGTTGGAGTTTGGACCGGCAGAGGCTGATCTTGGAAGTTGGTTTGGCATTGTTGGGAGGAACGGTGGTTCGGCATTGCTTTGAAAAATGTTTTGGATCGGTGGTGAGAATTCGCCCAACATTTGCCCCCCAAAGTAGGGCACATGCCTGCATGTGTCGCGCTTTGTTTTCTTGCAGTTGGGATAGCTTTATTCGGTTCCAAGTGCCGAATCATCCGGTCCGGTTATCCTGCGCTCGCCTATAAGCAGGGGCATCATACTAATATTATCCCTTTACCGTTTGATATAGCCGAATCACTTGAGTGCCGAATCAAACTCGTTTATTCAAAACAGCCGAATCAACCAAGTACTGCGTCGATCCTAACTGCCGCTCCAGGTGAGGTTGCTTCTGCCGAATGAACTTGTGCTTGTATTGCCGAATGAGATTTGGAGTTTTAAATGCCGAATGGACTCTAGGTTGGGCCTTTCTGAATGAACTCGGGGATTCCGAGTGTTGAATGAACTCCTTACCGGATGGACTTTTATATTTGCTTTACCGAATGACACCAGGAGTTCGGACGAAATTTCAGACTATGATACTTGCATGTTTATACCTTCCGTTATAATGATGTACTTTCTTGAGTTGCAGATAAATGTCCCATAAAGTGGAAACTCGATCAGATAAGAGGAAATTTAAGGACAGAAGAGAGTCCCCTGTTGTGCCCCCAGCCCAGCCAGGACCGGGACGACCGGGACCCATCCCGAGATTACTAGTGGATGGATATGGCCCAGTTTACTGAGGAGGAGAAAGTGGCGGTGAAGGAGGGCATGCGGCTGCTTGCTGCTGAGGAGGTTGGCGTGCAGTTGGAGGATGAGGACCAAGGAGCGGATGCTGGTGAGTTTTCCCTTCTCAGCTTTTCATAACTTGGTCGTCTATTGTTTGTTTAATGGATTCTTTTCTTGAATTGGACAGGTGGAACCTCTGATCAGCATGCTGGGAGCTCCGATCCTGCAACCAAGTAGATTCGGAGAGCTGATAGGATGAGAGCGGAGCACTGATGCAGTTGGTTATTTCATTTGGTCTGCTCGACATTCCTTCGCGCTTTAGTTGCAGTGGGGTAGCTTTGAACGTTTCGCGTAACTGATCATGGACACTGTTGAGTGCTTCGTCATCCAGTTAGCTGACTCCGATTCTCATGAGCGAATGTTTCCTATTTGGCGTCCTGTACTTTGGGGACCGTTATATAGGATAGGAGAAAAGTATTTAAGTAAAATGGAAATATAGGAAAAGTAAAACTTCCAGTCACGGAAGGCCGTCGATGTGCTTAAGTTCGTGGCAATCGGGTTTTGTAGTCACTTTCCCTAGTTGTGGGTCTTGGAGACATTTGTCACCCATCTTACGCCTCCGCGGGGAGTTTTCTTTTTTACCACAGCCGCACTTAAGACACATCGAAGCCGAGATCGCGCACAGTAACTACCCGGGCCATTATGGCCCGTAATCGTGGGTATTATTCGATTTACTGTGGCCGGCTAGCGTGGGTGCCGATCGTCAACCGTGAACTACCCCTGGCTGGCCACACCTTATGTTGGGGCTTATGGTCGGTTCACAGTTGCCGGCGAGCCGAATCGCTGTAATGAGCTGCCATGGCATAATCGGCCTTCTCGGTGGCTTATACTCGGCTTATTACAGTCGGCTTTAAGGGCCGAGGCAAACAATGAGTTAACTCTCGGTAGAGGGATACCGGAGCAAAGTGTCTCATTGGCGAGGGCATAGGATCGTAGCGTACCTGTTAGGTTTTGTCCAGGTGGAGTTGTGCTGTGAAGCTCTAAATGGAAATGTCATTTGCAAAGGATTTTGTTCAATAGAAAAGGATAAAGCTTAACAAGTAGCCAAGATACGAAGGAACAAGTTAATAAGAGCCAAGTTTTTAAAGTGGTTCGGCACGAAAATGCCTACGTCCACTGATTCTCTTTGTTAATTCACTTCATATGGGCAGTACAAGTTAAGAAAAGTATCGACGGAGGTGTCGGATGTTCCATGCCCTCTGGAACACCACTCCGTCCACTGTTGACAAAATATAAGCTTCATTGTGAATATTTTTATGAATTACATATGGTCCGTCCCAGATGTGGTCCAGTGCCCTGGGGCGCGGAAAGATTCGCTTGAGGACAAGATCTCCTTCTTGTAAGCTGCGATGCTTGACTTTGGAGTTGTACTGGGCTGCCACTTTTTGTTTATGAGCTTCTACTTTGAGTGCTGCATTGTTTCTCCTTTCCTCAATCAGATCCAAAGGCATGAGGAGGAGTTCTTCGTTTTCTTCTGGACTGTAGTGGATCCTACGGTGGGAAGGCACAATAGTCTCAACTGGGAGTATTGCCTCTGATCCGTATGCCAAAGAGAAAGGAGTATGTCCTGTTGATGTTCTGAAAGATGTGCGGTAGGCCCAAAGTGCCGTAGGAAGTTGATCCACCCAAGCGCCCTTTGACTTTTCAAGCTTCTTCTTGATCAGTGTTTTGAGAATTTTGTTGACAGTTTCGACTTGGCCGTTTGCTTGGGGATAAGCCACGGATGAGAAGCTTTTGTGAATCCCGTGCTCTTGGCACCAGTTGGTGAATTCCTCGCTGTCAAACTGAAGTCCATTGTCTGATATGATTTTGAGTGGTACTCCGTACCTGCACAGAACATTTTTGATCAAGAAGTTAATGATTTTTGTCGAAGATATTTTATTTACAGGTTCTGCTTCCACCCATTTGGTGAAATAGTCGACTGCTACTATAGCATATTTAGCTCTGCCTTGGCCCATTGGTAGTTCACCAATCAAGTCAATTCCCCACACTGCAAAGGGCCAAGGGCTAGTCATTTGAGTGATCTCATTTATTGGTAGTCGAGGAATTTTGGCAAATTTCTGACATCTGTCACATTTTTTGACGAAGTCTAAGGCGTATTTGTTCAAGGTGGGCCAGAAATATCCATATCGGAGTATCTTCTTTGCCAGAGTCTGTCCGCCGGTGTGGTCTCCGCAGCTCCCTTGATGGATGTTGGATAGGATTTCTTTGGCTTCCCTTCCGGCGACGCACCTTAATAAGGGGTTAGAGAAGCCGCGCCGATAGAGGATGCCTTCTTGTATTGTGTAGCGGGAAGCTTTCCTCAAGATTTTCCTTACTTCATTACGCCCGTCGGGTAGTGTGCCACTTTGTAAGTATTTCCGGACGGGAGTCATCCAAGTTTCTTCTTCGGTTGCGGCTATCAGATTCACTTGCTCGAAACTCGGAGTTAGTTGCTTTGAGATGGCTATTGTTCCCGAAAAGGAGTTGTTCTTCATGCTGGCTTGCTTTGCCAGTTCGTCGGCTTCTTGAATCTCCTCTCGAGGAATGTGTCTGATCAAATAGTGATCCAGTTGGTTAAGTAGCAGCTTGGTCTTCTTTAGGTATGCTGTGAGTCGTTCTCCTCGAGTCTAGAACTCTCCTAGTATTTGATTTACAATGAGTTGAGAATCACTATAAAGATATAAAGAACGGACTCCGATTTCCAAGGCAAGTTCTAATCCGGCGATTACTGCTTCATATTCTGCATCGTTATTGGTGGCGGCGAATTCCAACCTCAGGGCATAGTGCAGCTTCCTTCCCCTGGGGTTGACTATCACGATGCCTGCCCCCCGAGCCTTGTTCGTTTGATGCTCCATCTACAAAGAGATTCCATTTGTCGTCTTCTGACACCTCGAATTGCTCCCTACCTTCACCGGTGGTGAATTCGGCAATGAAATCGGCCATAGCTTGTCCCTTGATGGCGGTGCGGGGATGGTAGGTGATATCATATTGACTCAATTCAATGCACTATTTAAGTAACCGTCCAGAAGTATCGAGACGATGAAGTACTTGCATTAGTGGTTGATCGGTTAGAACTCGGATGGAATGAGACTGGAAGTAGTGTCGCAGTTTCTATGATGTGATTAGTAAGCAGTACGCTAGCTTCTCAAGTTTAGGATATCTGGCTTCTGCCCCCGTAAACCTTTTACTTACAAAGTATACGGGCCGTTGCGTGCGGTTGTCTTCTCTCACCAAGGCGGCGCTTAGGGCATGGGGTGATACAGCAAGGTATAGGTATAATCTTCGCCTTCACTTGGAGTTGAGAGTACTGGTGGCCTCTGGAGGTGTTCGAGTAGATTATGGAAGGCTGTCAAGCATTCGCTAGTCCATTCGAACTTTCCTTTGTCTTTCTTTAGGGCTTCGAAGAAGGGAACGCACTTGTCAGTTGCTTTAGAGATGAATCTGCTTAGGGCGGCTACCTTCCCATTTAGGCTTTGCATTTCCCTCCGAGTGGAAGGTATCCTGATGTCTTGCAGAGCCCGGACCTGTTCAGGGTTTGCCTCAATTCCTCTGGCATGGACAATGAATCCCAAGAACTTTCCTGATGATACTCCGAAGGAGCACTTTAGGGGATTCAGATTCATTCCATATTGGCGAAGGACTTGAAACATCTCATCCAGGTGGCTTACGTGATTGCTGGCTTTCCTCGACTTCACTAGCATGTCATCCACATAAAAATCCATAGTTCGTCCTATCAGCTTTGCAAACATCTTGTTGACGAGGCGCTGATAAGTGGCTCCAGCGTTTTTAAGTCCGAAAGGCATTACTTTATAGCAGTACAATTCCTGGTCAGTGATGAAACTAGTGTGGTCCTGATCGGGGGCATGCATAGGAATTTGGTTATATCCTGAGTAGGCTTCCATGAAAGATAAGAGTTCGTGCCCGGCAGTACTGTCCACAAGTTGATCGATTCGGGGGAGTGGGAAACAATCTTTCGGGCAAGCGTCGTTTAAGTTAGAGAAGTCAATGCATGTCCGCCACTTCCCATTAGCCTTCTTTACTAGTACCAGGTTAGCGATCCATTCTGGGTAGATGGCTTCCCGTATGAAGTTGTTGGCAAGTAGGTTCTTTACTTCTTCTTCGAGGGCTGCCGATCGTTCTGCCCCCATACTTCTCTTCTTCTGCTTTACCGGCACCTTGGTAGGATCAATGTTCAGTGCGTGGCATGCTATGTCTGGGGAGATTCCAGTCATATCAGCGTGCGTCCATGAAAATACATCCAAGTTGTGGCGAAGGAAATCAATAAGTTGGTCCTTCAATTCTACTCTTAGCTGAGATCCGATTCTCAGTAGTTTACTTGGGTCGCGTTTGTCTACAGGTACAAATTCCATAGCCTCTGCAGGCTCGACGGTGACCTCCTCCTCTTTATCCCTAGGGTCTAACTCGTTGAAGGGATCACTGGTATATCGAAGAGGAGGGGCTTTCTTTAGTTGCTATGCTTCCAAGCTTTTCTTGCAGAGAGCAGTCTCTGCATTCTTCCCTTTATCTCTCCTGCGATTATTGCGAAGTTCGGTCACATAGCAGTCCCGAGCGGCATCTTGATCCCCTTCCACTTCTCCCACTCCATTATTCGTTGGGAACTTCATCTTCAGGCACCACGGGGCAAGGACAATTTGGAAGTCGGATAGGGCTGGCCTTCCCAAAAAGGTGTTGTAGGCTGAATGATTGTCTATTAACACGAATGTCTGTTTCCGAATGGCGGAGCGGGGGTGACTCCCCAGTTCAACAAAGAGGTCCAATTGTTCGAGGGGCATCTTTGCTTCCCCAGTGAAACCGTGTAGTGGTTTGTTGCAGGGAGACACATCCTTCATTGACAGCTTCATTTTGTCGAAAGCATGCTTGAACAGAATATTCACTGAGCTTCCAGTGTCTACTAGGATCCAAAAAATTTCAGCCGGGCCGAACCAGGCAGAGATGACCATTGGAACCATGTGAGGGTATTGCCTTCCTTCTAGGTCGCGCCCACTGAATGTGATGTCATTATTTTCCTTTCACTTCGAGTGGCGTTCTTCCATAACAGAATTGACGCAGTCTCCATCGTTTCTGAGTGAGTTTCCATATCTTTCCATTTCTGCCCAGCTCTTGTCGGCGATGTGTGGCCCTCCTGATATTGTATGGACCACTATCTTCTCTTGGCTGGAACCGCTGGTGTTGCGATTTCCTCTGCCTGTCTCTGGGTGGAGCTGCCCTGGGTTTTCCTTGGTAGGAGTTGGGGTCCTGTCCTGTCCCTTTACATAGCATTCTAATCTCTTCCTTCTGATGTGTTCTTCGATTAGGTCGCGGAGGTGGCGACATTCATTGGTATCATGTCCATAAGATTCGTGGAAACGACAGAACTTTCCGGACTGGATTGCGTGATCTGACTCCTTCTTGTACGGGGGGCATTTGTATTTAAGCTCGTCTTGGGTGGCCAGGAAGATGTTTTCAATTGTATCATTCAAAGGAGTGTAAGAGTCGAATCTTGGTCCTGGCCGGTACATACGTTTCTCTCCCTTCTTGCCCCCGGCATTATCTCTAGAGTCATTTCTTCGAACATCCTTTGCTGCAGCGGGTGTGTCGCCATGAGTTGTCTTAGGCTGTTGTCCTGACTGTCTTTCAGTGGCAGCGTCTTCAAGCCTCATATACTTCCCGGCTTCATGGAAGAAGTCAGGTAACGTAGCTGGTTTTTCTTTTGTTAACCTCCTAGCAAATTTGGTATCCGGATGCACACCACTATAGAGGGCCATTAGGATAAGTTCATCTTGAACTGCTGCCGCTGCGGCATTGAACCGGGTTAGGTATTGCTGCAGTGTCTCTCCGAGTTTCTGTTTGACAGTAGATAGGGAGTAAGCATCCTTGGGTTGTTCCACATGAATGCGGAACTGGCTGATAAACTTCTCCTTCAACATTTCCCATGAACTGATGGATCCTTGGGGTAGATGGCAGAACCAGAAGGTAGCTAGATCTGCTAAAAATAGTGGAAAGCATTTGCATAATACTCCTTCCGTTGCCCCGCTCATGAGCATATGTTGTGTGTATCTTTGCAGGTGTACAACGGGGTCAGAGGTTCCCCTGTAAGGTTCCATTGTTGGCATCTTCCATTCTCGAGGGGTGATGGAAAGTTCGATATTGCGGGAGAAAGGGCTGGTTACCCTAGCACCTATCCCTTGATCCCTTTGGTCTCGTTGGACGCATTCTCTGAACAATCGTGCCATCCTTTCATCGGAATTTGGAGCGAATAGAAATGAACTTGGTTCTTCCCTACGGGACTGATTCCGTACAGATGACCTGTAGGGATGGTAGCGTCTATCGCCCCTATCATTTTCCAGTGGCTGTCTCTGATCTTCCGGGAGCATGCTAGGGTCAGCTACAGTTGGCCTTTGCCTTGATCGTCCCATGTTGGGTTCATTTTCAAGCTCTTCCTCGGGTCCAACTTCGGGCTGGGTTCTAGCTCGGCCCCGTCCATTGGTGTTTCCCTGGTTAGGTAGCATGACAGGCTCAGCTACATCCGATCCCTGCCTGGTACCTCCCATGTTAGGTTTGGTTCCAAGTGTTTCCTCGGGTTGGAATTCGGGCTGAGTCCAGGCTCGGCTCCTACCATTGTTAGCTTCTTCGAGGAAGAAAGATCTCTGTCGCCTCCCAGATCCACCAGACTGGGATTCACCCCATGATTCAGTGTTGCGGTTGGATTCTTCAGTATCCCTTAAGCATGACATGAGTTGGTCCACCAAGGCTTCTTGTTGGGATGTGAAGCGGTTAGTTACTTCAGTCACAACTCTGTCTAGATCTGCCCTAGTAATTGCTGCCGGTTGTTCTGTGGCAGGGGCTGTCGGGTTTGTCTGATCCCCGTTTGGTACTGCTGCTGGAATGGAATGATTCTCTTGATCTGTGATTACTGGATCCGGAATGCTGCTAGTTGCGATGTTCTTTCCCTTTCTCTGCCTGGAAGTCATGTTGTCCAGGCACCAAGTGATGCTATTAGGAAGAAGGCTGAGTGGGGGAAGCTTGAAGCTTCGGGTTCGAAGTTCTCAGTGAAAGCACCAAAAATGTTTGCACAAAAAATGGGCAAACACCTCCAAGTCGTACGATTTAGTTGATTATATGTTGTTCTTAGCGGTTTGGGTGATTTATGCAAATATATAAAAAACAGGGGCTAAACTGTAAAAGACACGCAGATTTATAGTGGTTCGGCCAGAACGTGCCTACGTCCACTTTATATGTTATTCTCTCTTTTCTTTCAGATTACAAGTACAAAGCTTTGTATACAAGTATATGAAAGTTGTTTGAAAGTTCCTTCCGTGCTTGAGCTCTCAAACTTGTCTGCCATTGTTGTACCCCTGCCCCTCTATTTATAGAGTGAGGTTGGGGGCAGGGGTCTTGGATGTATATAGCTGTTGATGGGCCTGGGCTGAAGCAATCTGGCCTGGCACTTCTGGTTCGGCGGAGCTTGGTTCGGCCGTGCTTGGAGTGGTTGGTTCGGTGTTGGTGGTCCGGTCATGGTGGTTCGATGATGGTGGTCCGGTGATGGTGGTCCGGTCTTGGTTAGTTCGGCAGTTATGGTGAGGGTTGGTCCGGTCTTGGTTGGTTCGGCAGTTGTTGGTGAGGGTTTGGTTCGGCGGCACTGCCCTTGGGAGCTTGGTTCGGCAGCACTGGCCTTGGGGGCTTGGTTCGGCATTGATGTGGAGTGTCTCTGGTTCGGCAGGGGGGATGGTCCGGCTAGGACTTGGAGATTGGCTGGTTCGGTGGAGGCTAAGGTTGGAGTTTGGACCGGCAGAGGCTGATCTTGGAAGTTGGTTCAGCATTGTTGGGAGGAACGGTGGTTCGGCATTGCTTTGAAAAATGTTTTGGATCGGTGGTGAGAATTCGCCCAACATTTCCACTAGAAAATTGCCACAAGAGATTCAATCGAACAAGTCCAAGAATTAACCGACGAAGTAAACGCAAGCGTTTCATACCACCTGTTTTACTAAGTCGTTTAATTAGATTTCTCATACGGGTGAGGTAAAGGTTTGTATATACTAGTAGATTGGAAAACGGTTTAAGAAACGAGCTTTGTAATAAAACAGAGTTGAAATCGTTTTGATGAAAGAGTTTTGATATTTATTACTAGTATTGAAACCTTTATATTTATTAAGTGACAAATCACAAAAATGATTGTAAAACAATAAATCACCAAAATTTGCATTCAAAGACGTGAATAAAATCCAAAGAAATCAATTCCAAATTCATTAAAATGTAAGTAGCCTAGCGACTCAACACGACGCGACCTAGCAGCTGAGCGACCTAAGTTTAAGCGGCATAAGTGCAGGCCGAGCGACTTAAGGAGTGGTGCGACTCAACAGTGCAAATGACCTAAGTGGTAGCAGCGTAAGTGCAGGGACGAGCGACTTAGGAATGGTGCAACATAACAGGGTGAGCGACCTAGCACGGTCGAGCTAAGCAGTGGTGCGACCTAACGAGGTGAGCGACCCAACACGGTCGAGATACTAGGTGCATAGCCGAGCGACTTAACAGGGTGAGCGACCTAGCACCGAGCGACTTAAGGTGGTACGAGCTTGTACCGAGCGAAAAGTGGAACGAGTTAACAGGGGCGAGCAACTTAAGGGCGACGACCCAAGTATAAACAGGTCGAGCGATCTAGAGGAGGTGCGACCTAAGGTTGAGCGAGCTATTGCCGAGAGACCCTAGGTGGAGCAACCTAAGGTGTTACGACCTACTGCCGAGCGACCTAAAATGAAGCGACCTAGGCATTGCCGATCGACCTAAAGGTGAACGAGCTATATGCAGGCCGAGAAGCACATGTGTGCAGGCCGAGCGACCTAAGGCCTGGAAATGCAAAATCTCTCCCAATTTGCAACCGATCGAGCACGGACGCTAGGGGATTATGCTTATCGGCTACCCGGTCGTATTAGCTCCTCGATGCATCACCAAAAACGTGTTCAAACTTCAAAGTTAGGATTTTCAAAGATTTGAACCCAAAACTCTAAAAATTGGGATTTTCACCAATTCAATCCAAACCAAAAGCAAATGCACATGAATAAGTGTTAGGAATTCATACCCAACAATCAATGATAGTTATAGACCAAGATGTGAGATAAAAATCTCACCTTTACACAAGATTAGTGAAGAAGAAGCTTGAAAGCAAGGAAGAATCAATGGCTTCTCTTTGAATTTGGAGTTGGATGTTGGATTTGCAAATGAGCTTGAGCTTGGAGTTTTAATTTCTCGTTCCTTCCTTCATTTTTGATGAAGCTTGAGTGTTAGGAAAAGAAAGTGAAGTTATGAAGGGAAGGGAGTTGAGTTAGAATTAATAGTTTAGGCTAATGGGCTAAACCAAACCTAAAGCCCAAAGTGTAAAAGTGGCAAAATTCCACTAACTCCAAACATATCAAAGTTTATACTTAAAAAGATTGCAAACGTCATTTTGAACTCAATGGAAGTGGTCTCGAGTCCTAATTTGACCGTTTGCAAAAAGTAGCTTTTCAGACTAAAATCCAACTGACGATAAAATATTTAAATATAAAATCGATAAATATGCGGGTTGTTACAGACTCCCCTCATTAAAGAAATGGAGTCCTCGTAATATTTAAGAAGAAAATATATAGTAACAACCATGAAAGCATATTCAACACAAAAGAAATTTGAAATAAGAAGTTCACCTCAAAGAGCATGAGAAAGTAAGTCCAGATGTGTTCGCTCGATGAATTCTCTAGATTCCCAAGAACAATCCTTATGATTTGAGGACCATTGAACTTTAACAAGCGGAACATCTTTATTTCGAAGTCGTTTGACTTCCGAAGCAGTAATATGAATAGGATGTTGCTCATAAGTTAAATTCGGCGAAACTTAAATTCCTTCCACAACACCAGGCTCAAGAATAAAATCGTAATCTCGAAGGCATTTTCGTAATTGAGAAACGTGAAACACGTCATGAATGGCAGAAAACTGAGCCAGTAATAAAAGGCGATAAGCCACGGAACCAATGCGTTCGGTGATGGAAAATGGACCAATATATCGAGGTGCTAACTTTCCCGATCGACTGAAACGCACAACATCCTTCATAGGTGAAACACGAATAAACACAGAATCTCCCACAGAAAATTCTAACTTCCTTCTTCGGTTATCGGCATAGGTTTGTCAACTCTGGGCTTCTTTCATCCTATGACGAATAAGGTCTATCTTTTCTGTGGAATCACGAATAAAATCTGGACCTAAAACCACCTTCTCACCGGCCTTAAGCCAACAAGAATGAGATCGGCATGGCCTTCCATAGAGTGCCTCGAAAGGTGCCATACCAATACTAAATTGGAAGCTATTATTATAGGAAAATTCAATGAGGGAAATATGATCTTCCCAACTTCCACCAAAATCAAGAACACATGCACGAAGAAGATCTTCAAGAGTTTGATTCACACGCTCGGTTTTTCCGTCGGACTAGGGGGTGATAAGCGATGCTAAAATTAAGCTTCGTTTCCAAAGCTTTTTGAAGACTCTTCCAAAATCCACTAGTAAACAATGGATCATGATCGCTAAAAATAGAAGTAGGAACACCATGCAATTTAACAATTTCTTTGATAAAGAGTTTGGCCAAAAGAGGAACGGTTCGGTTAGACCGAACGGGAATAAAATGGGCGGATTTAGTAAGTCTATCGACTATCACCCATAAGCTATCATGACCCGAATGAGAACGGAGAAGGCCATCTATAAAATCCATGGGAATTTGGTCCCACTTCCAAATTGGAATTTCTAAAGGTTGCAATAACCCACCGGGCCTTTGATGTTCGGCCTTGACAAGTTGGAAAGTCATGCAACACTTAACAAAGTTAGCAACATCAGATTTCATTCCCTCCTAATAATAAAGTCGCTTCATATCCGCGTACATTTTACTACTACCGTGATGAATGGTAAATTTAGAACGATGAGAATCTTCTAAAATATCTTTACGAAGATCACTAATATTTGGCACGATAAGTCTACCAAATTTTCGAATGCCGCCATGAGAATCAATATCAAAATCTTTCAAACCTTCAATATCAACTTTATCCTTAAAATTTTGGCCAAGAAGAGCCAATTCGGGATCTAGCCTTTGAGCTTCAAGAATGCGGTCTAAAAGAGAAGGATGAGCCTCAAGGCTACATAAAACAAGAGATGAACATAAATCGGAAACTCGATCTCGAATCTCACAAGTGGATAAAACCTCAAGATCCTTCCATTCGGATATCATCATGGAAACAACCGCTTGTTGCTTGCGACTAAGTGCATCGGCAACACGATTTCCCTTTTCGGGAGTATAAAGGATGTCAATATCATAAGGTGCAAGGAACTCGAGCCAACGTTGTTGACGCAAATTAAGTTCCTTTTGAGAGAATAAATAATTCAAAGACTTATGATCGGTATAAAGAACAAATTTCTCTCCTAAAAGATAATGACGCCAAATCCGAAGAACGAAAACAATAGCCGCGAGTTCTAAATCATGAGTGGCATATCTAGTCTTGGCTGGCTTCAATTGCCTAGAAGCATAAGCAATAACACGTTCTCTTTGCATAAGAACAGCACCCAAACCAACGCGACTAGCATCGGTATAAACAATAAAATCTTGGTTTCCATCGGGAATCACAAGAATAGGAGCATCGGAAAGGAGTTCTTTTAATTTCTGGAAAGAAGCTTCACATTTGTCCGACCAAATGTATTTAACACCTTTCTTTGTTAAGCTAGTAAGAGGCACAAAATTTTTAGAAAAGTCTTTAATAAAACGACGGTAATAACCTACCAATCCGAGAAAACTACGAATCTCTATCACACTCTCCGGTCTCTTCCAATCTTGAATCGCTTCAGTCTTTGAAGGATCCACGGAAATTCCAGATTCGGAAATAATATGACCGAGAAACTTCACACGAGATTGCCAAAAGTGGCATTTGGAAAATTTTGCTTTTAATTGATTACTCCTAAGAGTTTCTAATACAATCCGAAGATGCTTTTCATGCTCCTCCTCGGTTTTTGAATACACAAGAATATCATCGATGAAGATGAGAACAAACCGATCGAGGAAATCTTTGAAAACTCGATTCATAAGGTCAACAAAATAAGCCGGAGCATTCGTTAAACCAAATGGCATAACAAGCCATTCATAAGATCCATAACGAGTACGGAATGATGTCAAAGGAATGTTATCCTCTGCGATACGAAGCTGATGAAAACCGGTAGCCAAGTTCAATTGTGAAAAGACTCTAGCACACTAAGCTGATCGAATAGATCATTAATCCGAGGTAAAGGATATTTATTTTTAATAGTAAGATCGTTAAGCTTGCGGTAGTCAACGCAAAGCCTAAGTGTACCATCGGATTTCTTCACGAAAATTGCCGAAGCTCCCCAAGGCGAGGAACTAGAGCGAATAAATTGCTTCGTCTCCAATTCGGATAATTGTTTGCGCATCTCCTCATTTTCCTTATTGGACATGCGATAAGGAGGACGAGTAATAGGTTGAGCTCCAAGGGTGAGATTAATTTTGAACTCAATTGCTCTCTTAGGTGGTAGTCCTAAAACGGGCTCAAATATGTCGGAAAATTCACGAACGACGTGAATAAGAGAAATGACATCTTCCTCATCATCATTATCATCATCACGAGGATTTAAAGAATATAAAGATGCAGCCAAAGTGGAACCCGAATCTTTAAGAATAATCGAAATCTGCTTTACAGATTGCGGATGTCGGAGATAAATATTTCGCTCAGGACATAGGATATGAGCTTCATAACAGTTAAGCCAATCCATACCCAAAATCATTCCAAAGCCTAAGTAACGCATAACATGCAAATCGGCTAGGAAAGAAAAATCACATAAAATAATCTCCACATCTCTACAAAGCAAACTAAGAGTTGCGGATCCACCAACCGGATTCGCAATTTTCAAAGAAGTCATTAAAGCAACAACACTTAGAGAAAAAGTATCGACAAGTTCTTTTGAAATAAAAGAGTGGGACGCACCCGTATCAAAAAGA
The DNA here is from genome assembly GCA_030765085.1 of Allium cepa. Taxonomy (NCBI): domain Eukaryota; kingdom Viridiplantae; phylum Streptophyta; class Magnoliopsida; order Asparagales; family Amaryllidaceae; genus Allium; species Allium cepa. The sequence continues at coordinate 2,889,173 of CM060936.1, read as the reverse complement.
ACTCTAATAGGTTGATCACGAAATATAATAATACCCTCAAGGATAGAATGAGATATACCTTGACCACGAGATGTGTTGCCAGGGGCTTGAGCCACATTAAGCTTTCCCTCCTTCTTGCCTTGAAGTTTGGGGCACACATGAATATAATGATCCGGGCTTTTACAATAGCAACAAGAACGGGGCTTTGAACACTTGTTCGCAAAATAGTCCTTACAACCACAGTTGTAGCATTGCCCGCTACTAGAGGAAGAAGTCTTTGCAGCAGGAGTTGCTTGTTTCCCCTTTTTATCGGGATAAGGGCCTTTGGACTTATTAGGCCTTTTCTTGTTGTTGAAGTTTGGTTTGGCACCCACCACTTAAACATCACTTTCCCTATCTGCCTCTTCAAGACGAAGAGCGATATCAATGAGTTGTTAAAAGAAACTTCTAATTTTAGAAGTAATGCCTTCTTGAGATTTTTGTTTAAGCCATAGACAAATCTTTGGTTCTTCTTCAATGGGGTGTTTATGTATTCAACCCCATACTTAGAAAGTGACTCGAAGGATGCGATATAATCAGTCACGGAGGATTCACCTTGAACAAGGTCTATGAGACGTCGAGCCAATGTCACTTTCTCAGCTTCTGGCACAAATTTTAATTCGAAGTGTCCCCGGAATTGCTCCTAGGTGAGATCCGCCTCGTTAATTTCAGAAATTAGAAGCTCGTACCAGTCTAATGCTCTTTCTTGGAGCATACTGGAGGCCACCTGAACTCGGTGAAGATCAATAAGATTCATGTGAGAAAAGATTCGATCGCATGTTCTTAGCCAAGCCTGGACTTCAATAATAGTTTCAGAACCTTTGAATGGCTTCCCACCCAAGTTGGTATAATCGTTGCACAAACGTGCAAATCCAAACTTAGGGTGAGTAGGTTCCGGATTAGAACCAGCTGCTTGAGCATTCTTTACTAGATCAAGAAGCTGCTGGGCAGTCATAAAAACTCCATCTTGGGGTGTTGCACTAGATTGACCGGCGCTGGGACGGCCTGATCTAACCATTTCTCTTCCTTAAGAAAGAAAGAAGAAGATGAAGAAAAAGTTTATTCACCAAATAAATATCAAACATTCTGGATAGGTGAAACAAGGAATCATAAAAGAAAATAGGATAGAATGGTACGAAGACACGAATTAAATCCTAAGGCACGACTCCTAAGATGGACATAGGACGATGATCCTTGTTAAATTATTCTACATTGTTCCAAAGTTTGGCTCTGATACCAAGCTGTGACGCCCCACCTTTATACCCACACTAGCCAAGACGCTACTGTGTAATGCTGTCAACTAGCGCGGAGAATAAGGCTGTTGAGGAGCGACCATCCATGTAATTACTTTGTGCGAGCATCGATATGTCAGATAGTATAGCATGCATTTTATTTAAGGAGGGGAAATCCGACATACCGATACAAACTCAAAGCTACTACACAGTGGCTATATATAATCTTCGGAAGCAAATATAGAAATAAACATAACACAAATCAGTCACAGACATCCATATCACAAAGGCGGAAAAAGATATGAATATATAACACATAAAAGTGTACATCAGAGTAGTGGTCTGAAAGATCCACAATAACACAAAAGAATAGCAACAAGTGCTACACAAAAGAATAAGTATACATCATGGAGTCTATATCTCAAATGTATACAACAAAAACTACTAATCTAAGTAGTTAGCCAAAAGTCAGAGTAATAAATCCCAGGTGAGAAGTCAAGCAGAAGCATATGTAACATCTCGGTCTGACCCGAGTATTATTTAGTATGAAAATAATAAACGGATCAGTCTAGCTATAAATATCAGGTGAAATGATATAGAATAAGTGATATGGCATAAACGTATAATAACCATAATGGCATACTGTGATAAGTATGTAAATGAAAATCAACAAGAGGTTAATCAATATCACAAGAATCTTCTCAAAGATCAAAAGGAATGTCATACTCCTTATATTTTTATTCACAAAAAGATAATGACACACAAATTCACCAATGCACAAAAATTGATAAAACATATCAATGAAAATCACGAAAATTGGTGAAGCACAAATTCTAGAAATCATCACAAAAAATCCAAAAATCACAAAAGGGGGAAGGCCTATCACAAAACGGGAGTATGAAAACTCACCAACACGTGTATCACAAAACGGAATGCTATTCCATGGTAGCTAACCATTAATTTTGAGCCGAAGCTCCACAAAACGGCCCGAAGACCATGGGTCGCTACCCCACATATGTGAGTCGAAACATCACACAAACGGGGTTTAGTCTCCCTCGCAGACAAAGAGACATCGCATAATTGCTAGTCTAAATCACAAAAATGATCGTCATTGATCATCAAGAAGTGTCAATTACACTAAGCTAGTAAATATATGAGTTTAGCTTCATGTCCCATAACCACTAACTTAACTTAAATATTTACGAACAAATTGTAAGTTTCCACTAGAAAATTGCCACAAGAGATTCAATCGAACAAGTCCAAGAATTAACCGACGAAGTAAACACAAGCGTTTCATACCACCTGTTTTACTAAGTCGTTTAATTAGATTTCTCATACGAGTGAGGTAAAGGTTTGTATATACTAGTAGATTGGAAAACGGTTTAAGAAATGAGCTTTGTAATAAAATAGAGTTGAAATCGTTTTGATGAAAGAGTTTTGATATTTACTACTAGTATTGAAACCTTTATATTTTTAAAGTGACAAATCACAAAAATGATTGTAGAACAATAAATCACCAAAATTCACATTCAAAGACGTGAATAAAATCCAAAGAAATCAATTCCAAATTCATTAAAATGGAAATAGCCTAGCGACTCAACACGGTGCGACCTAGCAGCTGAGCGACCTTAGTTTTAGCGGCATAAGTGCAGGCCGAGCGACTTAAGGAGTGGTGTGACTCAATAGTGTAAACGACCTAAGTGGTAGCGGCGTAAGTGCAGGGACGAGCGACTTAGGAATGGTGCGACATAACAGGATGAGCGACCTAGCACGGTCGAGCTAAGCAGTGGTGCGACCTAACGAGGTGAGCGACCCAACACGGTCGAGATAAGTAGGTGCATAGCCGAGCGACTTAACAGGGTGAGCGACCTGGCACCGAGCGACTTAAGGTGGTACAAGCTTGTGCCGAGCGACCTAAAGTGGAACGAGTTAACAGGGGCGAGCAACTTAAGGACGACGAGCCAAGTATAAACAGGTCGAGCGACCTAGAGGAGGTGCGACCTAAAGTTGAGCGAGCTATTGCCGAGAGACCCTAGGTGGAGCGACTTAAGGTGTTACGACCTACTGCCGAGCGACCTAAAATGAAGCGACCTAGGCATTGTCGATCGACCTAAAGGTGAACGAGCTATATGCAGGCCGAGAAGCACATGTGTGCAGGCCGAGCGACCTAAGGCCTGGAAATGCAAAATCTCTCCCAATTTGCAACCGATCGAGCATGGACGCTAGGGGATTATGCCTATCGGCTACCCGGTCGTATTAGCTCCTCGATGCATCACCAAAAACGTGTTCAAACTTCAAAGTTAGCATTTTCAAAGATTTGAACCCAAAACTCTAAAAATTGGGATTTTCACCAATTCAATCCAAACCAAAAGCAAATGCATATGAATAAGTGTTAGGAATTCATACCCAATAATCAATGATAGTTATAGAAAAAGATATGAGATAAAATTCTCACCCTTACACAAGATTAATGAAGAAGAAGCTTGAAAGCAAGGAAGAATCAATGGCTTCTCTTTGAATTTGGAGTTAGATGTTGGATTTGCAAATGAGCTTGAGCTTGGAGTTTTAATTTCCCATTCCTTCCTTCATTTTTGATGAAGCTTGAGTGTTAGGAAAAGAAAGTGAAGTTATGAAGGGAATGGAGTTGAGTTAGAATTAATAGTTTAGGCTAATGGACTAAACCAAACCTAAAGCCCAAAGTGTAAAAGTGGCAAAATTCCACTAACTCCAAACATATCAAAGTTTATACTTAAAAAGATTGTAAACGTCATTTTGAACTCAATGGAAGTGGTCTCGAGTCCTAATTTGACCGTTTGTAAAAAGTAGCTTTTCGGACTAAAATCCGACTAACGATAAAATGTTTAAATAGAATATTTAAATATAAAATCGATAAATATGCGGGTTGTTACACCAATATCCACCAAAATCCAATACACAAGCATATCTTCTAGAATTCGATTAAGCCTCTCCGTCTTTCCATCTGTCTGGGGATGATATGTTATACTCAATCTCAAACTCGTACCCATAGCTGATTGCAAAGCCTCCCAAAACTTGCTGTTGAAGATAGGATCACGATCACTTACTATGATGACTAGAACACCATGCAATCTGACAATCTCTCTCAATAAAATCTCTGCCAGAGAAGCTGTAGTATGGGTTTCCTCAACCAGAATAAAATGGGCGCTCTTGGTTAGACGATACACAATCACCCATATTCCTTCGTTTCCCTTCTTGGTCCTTGGCAAACTGTCGATGAAATCCATCGAAACCATTACCCACTTCCACATCGGGACTTCCAAAGGCTGCATCAATCCGGCTATCTTCTGTTGATCTCCTTTAACTTGCAGGCAGATAGCACAACTATTGACAAATCTAGCGATATCTTTCTTCATACTTGGGCACCAGAAGACTCTTCTCATATCCCTATACATTTTAGAGATTCCCGGGTGAATACTCAATCTAGAGCGATGATACTCGGATAAAAATTCTTGCTTCAACCCATCCATATTTGGCACACAGAGACGACCATTAATCCTCAAAGTTCCTTGATCGTCAATCTCGAAATCAAAATATTGTCCCTCTTTGGTTCCTTGAATAATTTTCCTTGAAGTCTTATCCTCCATTTGCTTGCCTATGGTTCTTTCCTGGAGAGACGGAACAACTTTCAAAATAGACAGAACTGCATTTCTATGAAGAGCATCCGCTACAACGTTCGCCTTTCCTGGAGTATACAGGATATCCAAATCATACGATGCCAAAAAATCGACCCAACGCTGCTGCCTCAGATTAAGATCCTTTTGAGAGCAAAGGTATGTCAATGGTTTGTGATCCATGAATAACTCGAACTTCTCTCCCAAAAGATAGTGCCTCCAAATCTTCAAAGCAAAAACAATGGCCAACAACTCTAGATCGTGCGTAGCGTAGTTCCTTTCATGTGGCTTCAATTGTCGACTCGCATATGCAATTACTCTTCCATTTTGCATCAGAACTTCTCCCAGTCCAACTATACAGGCATCCTATAGACCTCAAACTTGCTCTTACCATCCGGATAGCCAACACAGGAGCACTTTTAAGTTTTGCCTTCAGATTCTGGAAAGCTTCCTCACATTTAGGGGTCCACTTGAATTTAGCTCCCTTCCTTGTCAACTTAGTTAGGTGTGAAGAGATCTTGTAATAATCCATGATGAACTTCCTGTAGTAGCCAGCCAATCCCAGAAAACTGCGGACTTCAGTCGGAGTCTGCGGCTACTTCCACTTCAGAATAGTTTCTACCTTGGCTAGATCCACCGAAATGCCCTCTCCAGAAACAATGTGCCCCAAAAATTTGACCTTCGATTTCCAAAAATGACACTTCGAAAACTTCGCCTTCAGAACATGCCTTCTCAGAGTCTCTAACACTATTCTCAAACGCTGCTTGTGCTCCACTTCAGACTTAGAGTAGACCAGGATATCATCGATGAACACCAAAACAAACTTATTCAACACATCACGAAAAACCTGGTTCATCAGATCAAAAAAGTAGGCAGAAGCGTTGGTAAACCGGAAAGGCATAACCAACCATTCATAGAAATAATTGGGTCCCCTAAATGTTGTTAAGAGGATACTGTCCTCGTCTACCCTTAATTGGAGGAAACCCGATGCCAAGTCTAGTTGGGAGAAAACAGAAACTCCATGCAGCTGGTCAAAGAGATCATCAATGAGGGGTAAAGGATACTTATTTCGGATGGTCACTTTGTTCAATTCTCGATAATCAACACAGAACCTTAGAGACACATCCGACTTGGTGACTAACACTGCAGCAGAACCCCAACAAGAAAAACTGGGCCTAATCAATCCCTTCTCCAACAGATCCTAAGTCTGCTTCACTAGCTCCTCCCTCTCTCTAGGAGCCATCCTCCTGCTTGGCTAAATCACTGGTACTGCTCCTGGAACAAAATCAATGCGAAACTCTATTTTTCGGTGCGGAGGTAAACAATTGACTTCCTCGAATACATCTGGAAAATCTTGGACCACCTCGATATCTTCAATCTCCTCTTGAGAAGTCTCAACTCCATGCAAAACACTACTCAAGTGAATTCCAGAATTATCACACATCACTTTAGCAATTCTACCCAGATCAGTTTCCAAAGAAACTGTTCTTTCTCCAGAATTCAGAACAGCCTTATACTTATCAAGCCAATCCATTCCCAGTATAAGGTCAAACCCCTTAAAATCCAACACATAAGGGTCACAAAAAAAACTATGGGACAGATAGGAAATTCTCAAATCCTTACAGATCATATCTAATTTGGTTACCCCTCCTATAGGATTAGATACAAAGATGGGACGGTCAACAGTACTTGGGGTAAGAAGAAACTTCTCTGCTGATTCCAAAGAAATAAAACTCAAAGAGGCCCGAATCAAACAAAACTTTAAAATACCTGCCATCTAAAAGTAATGTATCTTCCAATAATCCCTTGCCTTTAGAAGAGGTTGATGGTGCACCCTCCAAAGCAAACGCATTATTCTACTGAGCTTTATGATGGAGTAGACAATCCTTGATCATGTGACCCGGTTGATGACAGTTGAAACATAAAGATTTCTGAACCAAAGCCGAACCTGATCCACTTTGATGCGGCTGCTGCTTCTGTTGCTGAGAACCTCTCCTAGGACACCGATTAGCCAAGTGACCCTCTTGCTGACATATATAGCACTTGCGAGGTCCGTTGTTGCTTCCGGGTTTCAACATATTCTGCTTCTTCCAATTAGTACTGAAATTCCTCTTATTTGGGTTGGAAGAATTTCCTCAAGATGTTGCTACTGGGGCCACTGGTTTCTTATTCATCAAATCCTCATATCTCAATGCCATATCAATCAACTCTATAAAAGATCCCTTAAAATGCGTTGTCATCTTTTCGTGAAATTCTGGCCTTAATCCTTGTACAAACATTTCATTCTTTTCGAGGGGAGTGTCTATGAGTCCTGGTCCATAGCAAGATAGTTCATTAAATTTGGTCTCATACTCTGCTATAGTCATGCTTCCCAGCTTCAAATTCAGAAAATCACGGTACATACGAGTTTTTCCTGTTGTTGGCATGAATTGCTCCTCAAACAACTCCTTAAATCTACTCCAAGAAATGTCGTCCTTTGAGATATTTGCGGTTACTGCATCCCACCAAGCCGCAGCACCCTCTTGCAGTTGCCATGAGGTCATTACTCTTTTCTACTCATCGGACAAATTCATATTCTTAAAGATGTGCTCGCAAGAGCGTAGCCAAGATTGGACCTCAATCATAGTCTCTGATCCTCTAAATGGTCTACCTCCAAGGTTGGTGAAGTCCATGCATAAAGCGGCAAAACTAACCCAAGGTGGTGCTGGATCAACAGCCTCGTTATCAGTCTGACCTCTTCTATCATTGGTCGACGTGCTTCCTACTACTCTGCCCCTTTTGCCTCTTGAACTCATTTTAGCTACCTGGACAGGTAACCCAACCAATTTAGATAGGGATATAGTTATATAAAAATTACGAATACGCACTCTCAAGATAGACACTACTCCAGAGCCTAGGTATTTCTCAACCTTCGCCCTGATACCAATTATGACAACCCGCCTTTCATCCCATAGAAAGACGTATCATCAATAAGAAAAGAAATAGATAGAAATAGAAAAGATAGAAAGAAAGAACAACCACATCAGAATCTCACAGCGGAAACGGAACAAAATATAATATTTCACATATCCATTACATAGATTTACATATCAGAGTACACAAAATAATGCGACTTCATTACTTTAGACAGTTATAAGGGTCTGTCAAACTATTACATCCAAAATACAACAATCAAAAGTCACATCACAGCGGAATGATATAGATAGATAAGTCTGGACTCCAGCTCCAAGCTTCCAAAATATTTGACAATCCTAACCTGATCACTTGGCTACTCATAAAAATTTGAGTACCCAAGAGTTTAAGAAAAACAGAAATAAACTCCAGGTCAGACATGGATCTGGTGTGAGTAAACAGTTTAAAGTTGTTTAACTTCAAAATCATTTGAAAACAAAGGTATCACGTAAGACTTCCCACACATAAACATGGATAAGTTTTTACCTTACGCTAACCAAATCATTTGATAGGAAATCAAGTGATATTATAATAGGGTCTAGGGTTTTCAAATAAACTAGAAAATAGCCGAAATTGTTACATTTATTAAATTCCAGCATACATAGGTATACAATCAAATCCGAGGGAACTTATTGGAGATTGGATTCCATAAAATGGCAGGGCAACTGGGGTACCACCCGCCACAGTACATGGCCTAGATCAACGTATCAAGGATCACTCCCGACCCCCTGCAACACAAAGCCGGAACCATTCCTTACTGAACCGTCCCGAATAAGACAACCCCGCAGTTGTGGCCAAACGAACCGCCCACACAGCTGAATAAAAAGGGACTCTAGAAATGGGAAAATCTTATCCTACTTGGGTGCTACCCACTTAGCCTTGTTGCACCTCCCCTGATTTAGCCATTCCCGGTTGATGAGGCTTGAGGCTACGATTACCTTTACAAGAATACATTTTGGAATGCTCATCATCCTCCATTGACTATGGTCAGATAGCATTCAATCCATACAAGTTTGTTCCGGGTTCGAACGAAACCGAAGGCATTATCTCGTTACACTCGTTTTGGAATCACCCTCAGAGTTAACGACAATAACCCTTGCACTCTGAAACTCCATCTCGATCTTCACTTTGAGATGTCACAACCTAACATTTAACTTGGATCGACGTGGTTTTCGGATAATCAAACTTGATATCCGATCTCGGTCTCATCGAAATCCAAACGTATCTTATAGGTCAAGTTGTTTAAAGTTAAACAATTCAATTTAAAATAATGAATTCACACAGCATTATCCACAGGTAATAACAAACTTCTATCACAGATATATTCAATATCTCATCATAGAATATCACAGATAATCATCCAAAGATATCAACCAAATTTAGATATTCTACTCAAAACAACCATCCATAAGCAAGCATCTTTAATCCAGATTATAATTAATTTAATTAATTCAAATTAAATTAATTACTTGAGAATTAATCACTTAACATTGCTTAATCAATCATTAATTAATTAATTACAATCATTTAATTAACTAATCACTTCTTAATCAACCTTAAAATCAATTAATTAATCTTTAATTAATTAATTAATTATCCTTTAACTATTAATTAATTACCTTAATTATTAATTTATAAAACTTAATTATAAATTAATTAATCCTTAATTATTAGTTAATCAATCCTTAACTATCATTTAATTAATCCTTAGTTAACATTTAATTAATTCTTAATTACTTAATTAATTAATTTCAAATTATAAATTAGTTTATCTTAATTACTTAATTAATTATCCATAATTAATTAACTCTAATTACTTGATTAATTATTCTTAATTATTAATTAATTAATCAACAATCACTTAATTAATTAATTACTAATCATTGATTAATTAATTTTTAATTATCTAATTAATTAACCTCTAATTGTAAATTAATTTATATTAATGGCTTAATTAAATTAATTCTTAATTAACAACTAATCCATAATTAATTAACTAAACCTTTATAAATTAATAAACCTTATATTAACTAAATTAGTTAATTATACTTAAATTAAATTAAACATTAAAACCTTAATTAACTTTCTAGATAAAACAATTACTTTAATTACCAAACTTAATTAACATATGTTTAAAAACATTTCATCTTAATTTGTACTTAATTATTTTTTAAAAAATTAAGTTTTAAAATACTTAACATTTCTCAAATTTTAATTAACAAATCATAAAATCTCTTTGTTCAAAATAGTTTAAAACATGTATCATTTAAATATTTTAAACTAGATTTTAATTCAAATTCAAAACTAGCTTTCAAAAAAAACTTTTTGAAACATTTCAACTTAACTTTGGGTTCGACCCGACCCTGACTCGAGACCAGACTCGAGTTTTCTTCTTCATCTCCCCTTTTCCTTTTTTTATTTTAGTTTTAAGTTTTAAACAAACCAGGTAAGGCCACACTCACGAACTCGAGTTCTAACCCGAGGCAACCTTCTTCCCACCTGAGCACCTCTTCGAGTCTCATGAAACCCAAACTCCTTGACAAGAAACCATTGTCGTACACGTGTACAGATCTGTTAGTTCGTGAGAGGATGGTTTTGATGACAACAACCTTAGAATAGGATTATAAAATATAAATACTAACATTATAGTTTAGAAATATATGTATATGTAGGATATAACCATGCAGATACCAAGAATGAAGACTGTACAGTATAAAGATTCAAGATATCAAGAATGAAGACTCATGAGTATCAAGAATATCAAGATTATCAAGAGTTCAAGATTTCAAGAATAAGTAATTTTAATTAGGAATTTTTTTTAAAACTCCTAGAAAAGCACTGGCATCTTAAAATCCAATTTATTCGTAGAATGGAATCCACTTTGAGCCTGTTAGAGGGATAGAACCCTAAGTAGGATGGAACCAACGTTCCCATTGGCGTGCATCCAGCAGGCCTACGAAAAATCTAGTGGAACATTGTTTTGTATCCGCTAACTTTTATTCAAAATGATTTTAAAAAATTATATCTTGTTTTCAAAATGTTTTCAAAACCTTCCTTTTAAAAGAATCAAAATCATTTATCCTGCTTTTAAATACTTTTAGCCTCAAAATAATCTTTAATTTCAAAATCAAACTATCCTTAGTTTTAAACTATCTTTTAATAATAATATATTTAACTTTTAATATTTATACTTAAATTTAAATATAAAATTATAGTAAAATTTTATATATACCAAAATATTATTCTCTATATTTATTTATGTATTTTAACTATAGTTAAGTATATTTATAAAAGTTTAAAATAGTTTTAATATAAGATAAAAGTTATTTTCAAAGAAAAACAAAACACCAAAATTTCTTTTGGGGTGTGGACATGCTCAATACACCCATGTCGACATAGTGTCAGTTAATTTCAAAATTTAAATTTCAAAAGAAGTGTATTCGTCATATGTCTTCATGAATGGACATGGCTGTTGTTCTTCTATAAATAGGGGATGTTTTCAACGAATTTTTAATCATATTTTCTGGTTTTCATTTCTCTTCTTCTTCCATATTTCTTTATACATATTCCTACCATTACTCTGCCGAAATCAACATTGAATCTAACTAGATTATCTCTGGTTTGATTCTCTATCACTATCTCAACAAGATCCTCAGTGCTATTCAGGGTTATAGGTTTCTTTGTAATCAATTAAATGAGAAAAGGTGTGATTGTGGCCTTTGAAATCAATCAAGCGAGAAAAGGTGTGATTGTAGCCTTGGAAATCAAAAGGGTGAACTTGTTGCCCGTGAAATCAAGTATCTCTACCTAGAGGATTGTGAATCTGAAGGGTGTACCTCATAGCCTTGAAATCAAGGGTGTAATTGTTTTTGAAAGGAAATCTGTACTTATGTGCGGGACTGGATGTAGGGTAACTCCGAACCAGTATAAAATCCGGTGTGTTCTTTCCTTTACTGGTTTTTCTTTATTTCTGCATATGTGTTTGATTCTGTGATCATATTTGTGTCTGAATATTGTATACATTTGTTCAAATTAACAAAAACTCAAAAAGATTTAATAATTCCTTAAAACACTATTCACCCTCTCTAGTGTTTATCCTAGCCTTAAGATCCGTAATCCGCATTTCTCACATTTGGTATCAGAGCAAGGTTTTCAAATTTTCATAACCTGAATTTTGAAAAGTTTTCAGAGTGGCTACCAACACTGGTACTGTTACTAACACTAGTATTCCTGTCACCAGTTCATTTGTAGAAGGTCGGTCTACTGTCAGACCGCCATTTTCTAATGGCAGTAACTATGCATATTGGGCATGTAGGATGAAAATATATTTACAATCTGTAGGATTAGACACTTGGAATATCACACAAACTGAATATTCTGAACCCACAATTGATTTTGCACAGTGGACCGCTGAGCAAAAGACTGTTGCACAAAATAATTCTAAAGCAGTGAATATTCTGTTTTGTTCACTTGATAGAAATGAATTTAATAGAGTGTCAGTTTGTAAGTCTGCATATGAAATCTGAAAAACTTTGCAAGTTACTCACGAAGGAACAAGCAAAGTTAAACAGACCAAAATTTCCATGCTCACAAATCGGTTTCAATTATTTAAAATGAATTATAATGAGTCTATTTCATATATGTACAGTAGATTTCAGGATATCGTGCATTCTTTAATATCCTTGGGAAAGGAATTTTCGGAAGAAGATCAAGTCAGAAAAATTTTAAATTCTCTTACTCCATAATGGGATCAAAAGACACTTGCGATCGAAGAGGCAAATGACATCAGTACCTTAAAGATAAAAGAATTAATTGGAAATCTAATGTCGTTTGAAGTCCAAATGATCAGGAGAAGAGAAAGCAAAGCATCTAAAAAGAAATCAATGGCATTTAATGCATTGACTGATGGATCAGACTCAAACAGCGATAATGATGAAGAGATAGCGTTGATGACCAGGAATTTTCGGAAATTTCTAAAATACAGAAAGATGAATAATCTCAAGAGAAAAACTATAAGAACTCCGGGAATCAGAATGTAATGCCAAACAATGTCAAATGTTTCAACTGTGATGAACCAGGCCATATCAAAAGAGACTATCTGTATCCAGAAAGACAAAATCCTCCTATAAACAATGATTCAGCAAAGAAACGGAAGCGTGCATTTACTGCTACTTTAGATGACTCAGACTCGTCCTCAAGCGATGATGATCAGAAGACAGATAATTCAAATCTGTGTTTCACGGCAGTTCATGACTCAGACAAACTCAGAGAAACGGACTCAGAAAAAGTTACACATTTACAATACAATTGGTTGAAATTGCATGCTTAGAATTAGATGCTTGATTACTTAATTGATTGATTTTGAATTGGTGTGTTATTTGAATTTTAAATTTTTTTACTATTATTTTACTATTATTTTATTATTATTTTTATTAATATAATAATATATTATGGAATATACTATAATTCTAATAATATTCCAAATATACATAGACATTAAAAATAATAAGTGTATATATATATATTATAGTACTTAGGAAAAATAAATCATAGAAATTCACAAGCACATGTCGACATGGTCCCTACCATGATATCGACATAGGTATAGAATTTGATATTCAAAATTTGAATTCAAATGGTTGAATTTCCCTCCACCTTTTCACTTCATTCAATTCTTTGAAAAGGAATCTTTTGACCAAAGAACATGTCCTTTGAAAATCTATTTATTCACTATCTTTTATCACATCTTTTCACTCTCATTTTCAAATTCAAACTCTCTCTTCAAAACTTCAAGCTCTCTACTCTCTACTCTAATGGCTTCTTCAAGCAACCCCTCCACCATGAGAATTTCCAGAAAGATAAAAGAGCAACTCTTCAATGATCCAGAGGCTATAAAAGCATACATCAATTATGCTAACTATGCAAAAGTCCATCTCGGAAAGTTTGATATATTTCATGATTTCTCTTCTTATGAAATTGATTCTCTTTTTGCAAACAATCAAATTCTTAGTCTTGTTGATGCTTCTCAAAATAATTTTGTTTGTTATCCAAATCTTGTCAAAATTTTCTATGCAAATCTTAATCGTGGATTTTATAATGGAAACGATGATGAAATTTGGAGTAGTGTCAAAGGCACTAGAATTGTTTTGAATTGTGATCTTTTGGGTACCATTCTCAATTGCAAGAGTACGGAAATGGATCTTTCTAATTTTAAAATCGATGAAAATGATCATGAGACATTTCATCACATTTTTGAAGGAAATGATAATTTTGAATTCAAAAATCGAAACTTTCAACCAAAAGCTAGAATTGTCAATCTTCTTTTACAACATACTTTGACCTCAAGATCGGGAAATTTTAACAATCCTACTTAAAAAGTTTGCAAAGCACTTTTTGCTATTTTTGGAAATTATGATATTAATTGGGCGCGAGTTATTTTGGATGAACTTCGTCCCAAAAATCTTGGAATGGGTGAGAATAGTTTGTATCATGGAATTTATCTCACTCGAATTTTTAACTATTTTGGAGTGGATTTCAAACTTCAAAGGAGAAGAATTTGTTTCTAGAAAAGTTTTCAATCATTCCAACGTTTCGCTTATGAAAATTCCATTTGTTTTTCAACCCAATGAGACTCTTGCCGAAAAGGAAGAGTGTTTGGCTCATGAGGAGATGGAAGAAGAGGAAGAGGAAGAAGAAGAAGGGGATGAAATGGAAATTGAAGAAGAAGGTGAAACTTCTTTGGAAAGCATCGACTATCCTCCTAATCCATCCAGCAAAACCCTTCTCAAAAACCAAAAGACCATTGTTGAGAATCAACGGATTCTTAAATGATCCGTTAGTAAGAAGTTGGACAAAATTTCATCCAAGATGAACAATTTTATTTCCAAAGTCAGCAAGAAGCTTGGATTATCTTCATCGTCATCATCCTCTAACTAGTTCTACCTTTTCGTATCTCGTTGTATTTGTTTTAGTTTATTTTGATTTGAATGTTCGTGTAGTTCTTTGTGTTTAATCGTTGTATCGTGTTATCATGAAATGAAATTGAATTCCTTTTCTATTATCTAGCTTATCTTATCTCCAGAATAAATGTTAGTATATTATACACACACACACACAATTATTCACAAAATCAAAATAAGCCATCAAAATCACTACACCATGTCGATATCCCCCTATGACCATGCCGACATGTACTGGTTAGAAATGACATTTCATTTTGAATTTGAAATTTGAATAACTACCTTATGTCTATTCATTTCAAACGAATTTTTACACCTATAAATACCTATTTCATTCAGAATTCGTCACTGAATATTATTTCTTATCCACTTTGTCTCTCATTCTTCTCACAAACTCGAATATGGCCAATCCAATTCATAATCTATCAGAAAATCTTGAAGAGACTCTTAATTCATTCAAGAATATTCTTTCGTTCATTCTACGTAACCAGCGACGCTTAGAATTGAGTCAAATGCAGACGATTAAAGAGCAAGAAAGGCATTTCGATGCAATACGATGGATGATTTCCTTCCTGCATAAGGATGATAACGAAGCACATCCTCCAGTCTCTCTCGCTATTGATAATGAAAATTGGGATGCCATTAAAGCAAACCCTATATTTGGAGAAGAAGGATGGGTGGAAGTTCCTCGTAGTGTTTGATTGGTTTGTTTGATTTGTTTTGTTTAATTTGAATTGTTTGATTTGAATTGAATTGATTTGGATTGATATTTGGTGTGAAAAACATGTATAAATATACATTATGATCTTTAATTAATTATCATGTCTATCAGTATAATTATCTCTTAATCTATCTATTATATACACCATTTGTATAGTTTATGAATGAGGGGGAGTTATATAGTTTGGAGATTATATAGTTTGGAGTTAGTTTTTGTTGATGGCAAAGGGGGAGAAATATAAAATAGGATAGTTAGGCATAGATTAAGGGGGAGTTATTAGGATAGAAGTAATATTTTATAAAAAAAGGTTGTCATCATCAAAAAGGGAGAGATTGTTAGTCCGTGAGATGATGGTTTTGATGACAATAACCATAGAATAGGATTATAAAATATAAATACTAACATTATAGTTTAGAAATATATGTATATGCAGGATTTAACCATGCATTTATCAAGAATGAAGATTGTACAGTATAGAGATTCAAGATATCAAGAATGAAGACTCATGAGTATCAAGAATATCAAGATTATCAAGAGTTCAAGATTTAAAGAATAAGTAATTTTAATTAGGAATTTTTGTTAAAACTCCTAGAAAAGCACTGGCATCTTAAAATCCAATTTATTCGTGGAATGGAATCCACTTCGAGCCTGTTAAAGGGATGGAACCCTAAGTAGGATGGAACCTACGAAAAATCTAGTGGAACATTGTTTTGTATCCGCTAACTTTTATTCAAAATGATTTTACAAAATTATATCTTATTTTCAAAAAGTTTTCAAAACCTTCCTTTTAAAAGAATCAAAATAATTTATCCTTCTGTCTCGTCTGTCCTACTCCCTCAAGGTGGGAAGTTGTGTTTCCTTTTAATCCAACTAAACACGGTTTGGAAACAAATGCTTCCTGCTGGGCTGGCTAACCTCCCTTCCTGGCTCTGGTCGGACAAGCTGGGTTGGGGCTCTACTCTTCGGAGTGGAGTTTTTTTTAAAAAAAATCATTTATCCTGCTTTTAAATACTTTTAGCCTCAAAATAATCTTTAATTTCAAAATCAAATTATCCTTAGTTTTAAACTATCTTTTAATAATAATATATTTAACTTTTAATATTTATACTTAGATTTAAATATAAAATTATAGTAAAATTTTATATATACCAAAATATTATTCTCTATATTTATTTATGTATTTTAACTATAGTTAAGTATATTTATAAAAGTTTAAAATAGTTTTAATATAAGATAAAAGTAATTTTCAAAGAAAAACAAAACACCAAAATTTCCTTTGGGATGTCGACATGCTCAATACACCCATGTCGACATAGTGTCAGTTAATTTCAAATTTTAAATTTCAAAAGAAGTGTCTATTCATCGTATCTCTTCACGAATGGGCATGGTTGTTGTTCTTCTATAAATAGGGGCTATTTTCAATAAATTTTTAATCATATTTTCTGATTTTCATTTCTCTTCTTCTTCCACATTTCTTTATACATATTCTTACCATTACTCTGCCGAAATCAACATTGAATCTAACTAGATTATCTCTGGTTTGATTCTCTATCATATCTCAACAAGATCCTCAGTGCTATTCAGAGTTACAGGCTTCTTTATAATCAATTAAACGAGAAAAGTTGTGATGTGGCCTTGGAAATCAATCTAGCTAGAAAAGGTGTGATTGTAGCCTTGGAAATCAATTGGGTGAACTTGTTGCCCGTGAAATCAAGTATCTCTACCTAGAGGATTGTGGATCTGGAGGGTGTACGTCGTAGCCTTGAATTCGAGGGTGTAATTGTACAATTGCTTTTGAAAGGAAATCCGAACTTGTGTGCGGGACTGGATGTTGGGTAACTCCGAACCAGTATAAAATCCGGTATGTTCTTTCCTTTACTACTTTTACTTTATTTCTGCATCTGTGTTTGATTCTATGATCATATTTATGTCTGAATATTGCATACATTTGTGTTCAAATTAACAAAAACTCAAAAAGATTTAATAATTCCTTAAAACACTATTCCCCCCCCCCCTCTAGTGTTTATCCAAGCCTTAAGATCCGTAATCCTCATTTCTCACAAGATCAACTACGGCACCGCTACCTACGGCGACACCTCACACACATCGTCGTTAAACTCCCTGATCAATTCCGACCTTCGAACCTACGTCGCGAAGCCCAAAACAAAATTGATCTTTCCAGTCGAAACTGGAAACTCACCGTCACCATAAAAACCCCTCGAACCACCATCTCCGATCACCGGAGCAACTATGACTTCGCCAACGCCTTCGTCCACATCTCAAGTACGTCCCCTTCAAGCCTGGCCTAGCTCGATGCCTCGACGATGGCGAACAACCCCAAAACCAGACCTCAATTTCGAAAACCCTTAAACCCTAGTTCCCACTACGGCCGACGCCACGACCATCGTTCACCTCCATCACCATTTTTTCCGACCTTCCCAGACGACAACCTAGCTTCGACAAAAACCCCGATGTTGAATGATCACCCAGTCGCCTGAATTCGATCAAACTCCCATTTCTGATCATCCAAGAAATGCAACCCCAAATGAAAATTTACGATTTTTGTTTTAAAAATCAAATTTTCCAGTGACGATTCAAGTTGCAAACTCAGAATAGCAAAATATATTGATTGATTTTTAACACTTTTAAACATTTCACTATTTTTACTTAAGTCCAGAAGGTTTTCAAACTTATTTTGTTTGAATACAAAATTTAAACCATAATTTATACTTTAAACAATCATACTATACCTAAATTTCAAAGCCTAACCATGATCAGAAAAGTGATTTGAATTTTGACTTGCTTTTAAACTCTGTATTTTGAAAACAGAGGAGAACAGGCGCCCAATATGCACAGATCATCATACATATATATATACAGATATTCACATTTATATACATACACATGCAAGCACAATATCACCTAAAAATCACATGAATAGATTGAGATTAACTTAAAGCTTTAGAAAATATATTTACTCACCAGAATATGATGTATAGAAAAAGGTTGAAGCGGCTCTGAATTTGAGATGTTTTGAAAATTTTGAACTGCAGTGATTTTTAAAACTAAAATGCTGAGTTGAAGAGATGCTTTAAAACTAATGTGATGATGCCTACAGATCTTCGTCTTGTTTGTTTACAATTTGGAGTGGTTGTTCTTGAATCTGATTTTGCTTTTAAACTTGAATTTGCAAAGAACATGGCTTGAAATCTTGATTTAGTTTTACTGAATTTGTCTTATAGGTTATTTCTTTCACTAAGTGTTTTGAAAAACAAAAATAGGTAAAGAAAAATGAGAGAGGAGATTGGAAAGGTTTTTTATATCTTCGTTATCTTTATTTAATTTTTTTTGAAAAAATAAAAAGAATTAAAAGACACTTGTACAATGTGACGACCCAAACTCGATGTCCGATAAACGACATCAAATTCGCATCGCCGGAGCTTATAACAACAATTAGATGAATATAAAACAGCAGAACAGAATCAATATCATAAATAACATCACTGTTACAACATCAACATAATATCCATACTACAACAGAGTATATAATACATACACCACAATCTCTAAATACAACATCATGATAACATAACAGTGATCACATATCCAAAAGTCCTCAAATGAAAGAGGTGATAACGAACTCCCAAGAGCTAAACACCTGTAATCTCCAAAATCTCCTAAGATATCTCCAAGATAAGAGCTCCAAAATAATGCTACTCCAAAATATAGAAACCTGCTACTAGGCTGCCCGTGTGGAAATAATAGGCACCCAGAGTTTAGGAAAGAAAACAATAAACTCCGGATCAGTCATGCGACTGGTATGAGTAAACAAAACAGCAGTTACTTTTAAATAAAACAAGATTTAAAAAGAATTTTCGGAATGCTTTTGAAAATGGAACTACCATAAGACCTCCCGCCACACACACAATGCAAACGCAGAATTGGAGGAGATTTCTTCTTATGATAGTTAAATATGCTTGATACGAGAAAAGAATTCTTTGATATTATACTAGTGTATAGTGAAGTAAATCATTTCGAAAATAGAATATTAATCTTAGCCAACATACGACCATTATCGTATGCCTACTATAGCTACCATCTAAACGGTGGGGCGCCACCATAAGTAAATGGCAGGTTCTACAACTAAAACCGTACAAGTCTCGTATTGTTTCTTTGGATTTCCAACAAATGGTCAGGCCAAGGAACTTCCCATTGCCACATGAGAACGCCTCTGGAAGGACGTCCCCGAGAACCAAACCGGATCTCTGCCAACACAAGGCCGGGTTACCCCTAACTGGGTAACTACTGACACGAGTATGCCATCTCCCGGTCGTAACCAACCTTTAACCGGGGCCCCAGCAGCAAATCACAAAATCATATATATATATATATATATCTGCGATATCAACATAAGTTAAGTATCTGGGCTCCATACCATGATACCACTTCTATCCAGAAGGAAATGCACATGCCCTAAGGGGTGCTACCCCCAATAACCTTGCTGCATCTTTCCTGTTTTGACCATTTCGGGGTGTGAGGCTCAACAAAGTCTCGTCCACAAAAACACACTTTATACAAAAGCCGTGCTTTGGGTCAACAAATGATCATAGAAATGATCACCAAGATAGACGATCAAACGAATGATCCTATCACAAATGATCAACACAATGATCATTTCACAGCAACACTCAACATGTCACATTACCAAATTGGGAATATATCGCTGATAACTTCAACTACATAACCTCTAAGCTCGTACGTCTCAGAGAAGGGTGTTAAGCTAAGAGAATAAATTGTCCGCCACCAACAGAAATATATTTGAAAGAAATCTGCTTTATATCTCAATTTGTAATGTCAGACACACAATCCATACAAGTCTGTTCTGGGTTCGAACAGAACCGAAGGCACTTCCAAAGAAGTCCTTGCAATCCGGATATCCACAATCCTGATCGGATTCCCCATCACATATGGAGAACTCTATACCGGAGCAACTCGGTGCAGAGTCAATCGACAGGTCATCCTATCGCTCTCGCAAATACCCCGTCTTCAACACCGATCTTCAATTGCTATCCATAACGTCGAATCACATATTCGAAATGGGTTATACGACCCAAAGGTCCTTTCCTGGCTAATTCGAATAGTGAGTGTCAAATTTTAAAAACATGTGGATGTCATTCACAAATATTCACAGGTTCGATGTGGGTTTCGGACAACCAAATGAAATCCGATTCCCTGTCGCATCGAAGTTTTAAATGTCGTTTTACGGCAACAAGTTTTCACATCAATATAGAACAAATCATAGTCACAGTACATCACACAGTATCACAGTCACAACAGAAATATCAATCTAGTGCATAGCAATAGTTAATTATTTACCAATCAAAGTGAATGGGATTTAATAAATTTACCAAATAATTATTTTTAAATCAATGATAAAAATTTGGATAAACAAATTAAATCTTAATTAACTCGATTAATTGTTTCAAAATTAACAAATTCTTAATTACAAATTTAATTAAATACTTAATTGTTTATTAATCAATTTAATTACAAATCATTCTTAATTACTTTTCATAATCATTAATTAATAACAATTATTCACTTTAATTATCATTTTAAACTTCAATTTAATTAGATCTCAATTGACTATATTAATTTATTATTCCTTAATAAATTATCTTAATGTAACTATCAATTTTGAATCAATCAACTTAAATTATCAAATTAACGATTCTTAATTTACAACTTTAATTTTTAATTGCTTTTATTTACTTATTATTATAAATTACAAAGTAATTATAAATCATAAATTATTTAATCATTGTTTAATTTAACTTCATATTCCATTAACAATCATCATTTCATAAAGAATGCTTATAAAAATAGTTTAAACTTAAATTTTCCACAAATGTCAAACTGAATATATTGTTCAGGTGGCCAACCCGAGGCTCCCCCGAGTCACGCCCGAGTTCAACCGCTTTCTGCTTCGAGTTTCACCCCAAAGCTACCCGTGTAATAAAAATTTTCAAATTTTGTTAAGTCCAAATTTTGTCACGACAAAACCCTGAAAACTTCCCGAGTCTCCCTTCGAGTTCTGCCCAGTTTTCCCCGAGAAATACTTCGAGTCTTCCTCCATGCCACTTCTTCTTCCACAACCCACAATTGTTCAGATACGCGATGATACGCGTATACGTGTACGCCTGAACGGTGACGCTCCGACCTTCCTCGCGACCATCGGCAAGTCAATGATGACTATCTCAACCTAGCCGACCACCCAGAAGTTTTGATATCACCGTGGTTCAACTTCAGGTGGTTCAATCGAACAAACCCAACGACACACCACCACTAAATCATCTCGTCTTCCCACGTATGGCCATCAGAAGCCACAAAAATCTTACTGAAGCTTCATCGAGATGTGACGCCTCGACTGGCACCGGAGACGTGAATTCCGATCACCCCTAGGTGGAGCGGCGATCCCATTTACAACGCGAACAGGAAACAGTTCTTAAACCCTATTTTACATTCGAATTCAAAATTTATGCAATAGAAAAAAATTTCAACATTTTTCCCGAACTCAACGATGATCAATCTTGCTTTAACCAAAATCTTAGCATACGATTTCGATTCTATCACCAGATAATGATCAAAGTGCTATTTTTGTTCATATTCAAACTGCACGTGTACCCAATTAAAAATCCTCATTTCTGTTGTATAAATCATGATTTATAGTAAGAATTTAAGCTATTAACTTGGATTAGCTTTTTATAATACTTGAATTTATCCAATTTCTTCTTGATTACCTGTAACCAAAGTTACAGTGGTGATAATCCACTATATATTTCAATAAACTGGCAAAATCTTGTTTCATGGTTTAACCAACTTGATTATGTGAAAAATCATAGCTTGTTAGTGATTTAAAACAAATAGACTTCAGTTTTTTTTTTTTTTCAAAAACATATGTAATCCCTGCATGAATGACACAGAGCATGACTGGTATATCATCATACTGTAATATGAATAAAACAGTTATGATGGAAGTTTAAACTGTTTTTAAATAAACTTAATATCCTTTACAATCATGTTTACTCACCTGTATAATGGATGAGCATAGACTATTTTGCAACTGCAGTTTGAATTTCCTCTGTTCTTTTTTTCTTCAGTAATTTGCCTTTCAACTTGTAATATATAAAGTAGTGATGGTCTTCTTTCCTTTTTAATTTCTAATCTATGCTAAAATTTGTTGAATGATACTTGAGTTGTTTTTAACAAATGAACGTGAGGCTTTGGGTATGTACACATATAGGTGAGAGGTGGTGTACAGAGTAAAGTACAGGCAAGTACAGTTTTTTTTTTTTCTTTGCTCAACCATGCTTTAAAGTTGCTGAAGTGATCTTCTTCTTACTTGAGAGTAAATGCATTTAATGAAAGTATGTTCTTTGTAGAGGCTTGCATTTAATGTAAGTATGTTTGGTGAAGCTTCCATCATGTATACTTGTATATAACAGCATGCTGTCTGGTTCATGCTTTATGTTTTTATAAGTACAAAATGTTATTTCATTGATTTGTTCATTTGTTCATTTGTTTGTTCTTTTGTTCATTTGTTTGCATTGCTATGTTTTACAGCAATTTACTTTATTTTGTTATATGGAAGAGTCTTATTTTAGTTTTATTTTTATTTTTCTTTTTGCTTACATATTTTAGTTTACTGGTTTGTATATTTTCTTGCAACTTGTTTAGTTACATTGCTAATTTCAGCATGTTATGTTTTGTTTCTTCTTTTATATGTATGTGTTGTTTTGTTTAAAAATTTTGTTTTTCTTATGTCTTCATATTTGTTTATGAAAGTGTATGTTCTCTTTTACAGTTTTATATTTCTTCATAAAAATTTGTTATCTTATTTAATTATTTATTTGTTTAAATGTTAGATTATAATTATGTGATTTAAATCTTAAAATTTTATCATAACTTACTTTAACAATTTTAAATTCTATTAAAATTTTTAACTAAAAACACTAAATCTTGTTCATATTTTATTTCTTTATAACTTTTCAATTTATATTTCAAAAAGTTCAAATATATTACCTAATTTTAAATTCAAAATTTTCGGGATGTTACATACAATTTATTAACACTTGTCATTTACCTTATTTAGTTTGCCAACACATGTTATTAAGAATGATTATAAGTTAACACATGTAACTTTCATGCATAGTTGAATTTTTAAATGTTTTAAAAGGCTTTTACAATTGATCTTCTAATTTATAAATACATATATAAATAAATTCCTTTAAAAAGAAAATAATATAAAACCATATATGTTCTAAATAAAATCATATCAAATACATTTTAAAACCAAAGTATGATTTAAGATATATATAACTATCTTTTGAATTTCAATTTAAATATCCAAATTCAAATTAAATTTCAAATCCAATTTAAAAATCAATTTGTTATATACATATATTTAAAGAAATACAATTTCAACTTGTATAAAATAATTCTATTTAAAATCTATATATATATATATCAACACATTAATATTATTGTTTTAAATTAACAATTTTGCCAAATTTAATTAATTTAAAATGGAGATTATCACATTTAAATTTGTTTGAAATTCTAGGATATCACAAATATCGTGAGATTTATTAATTTGAAAAAATGATATGGCTTCAACCAAATTAAAACTATAACACAATAAAAACTGAACTACATAGAACTACTAAAATTAAAAATCACATTCCTCTTGCTACTAGCGTTCACCATAGATCAAATCAAAGAATGCTAGGTAGCACTGAAGCAAGACGAAGGTAGAGGCATACTATGGATCGATTTGAATTTTAAAGGAAAGTTTTGAATTTTAAAAAATGATAGATCTAGGGTTTAATTTTCTAGAAGAACAAGATAAAAATGACTAAAAGCGGCAGCACGAGTAGGAAAGGAAGGGGTTAGGATTATTAGTGGACTGAATTACAAAATTTTATTCGGTCAATGGTTAACCAAAATGAAGATATTAAACTGACTTAACTTTGGTCGGTTAACTTCGGTTGGTTGATCGAATGTTCGGTTAACCGAATGTGTTGGTCAAAACGGTTCAGTTAGGGTCAATTAAATTGGTTAAGTCGGTTAAATGCCTACCCCTATTTGAAGCTGCCCTTTCATCTCAGTATTATGAAGCTCGACAACAAGAGGCCATCATGCTAAAACAGAAATTAAGAATGAGATGGGATATTGAAGGGAAGGGGCAGAATTTCTGCTTTTTCATTCCACCCTTAAATCTAAGCACACCAAGGAGAATATCAATGCTATTTTTGACCAACATGGAGAGCTACATACTAATCCTACCAAAATTGAGAAGGTGTTTTATCTTACTTTAAGGACTTGTTGGGTAACTCTACTAACTTTATCCCTGACTTAGATGCTTTAGACAATATACCTATGCCTAGAATAAATGCCTAGGAACATAACTTTCTTTGCACTGGAGTATCTAATACTAAAATCAAGCAAGCCTTTTTTTGGAAAATGGTACTTTACATTCTAAAATAGAACAACATATACTTCCATGATATGCCTCGTTAAAACCTTGCAATCCCCTTAACCTATATGGGTACCTTGCAAGGAAAAAGAGTACATATCATTTCCATATATACAACAAATCGGAGCTCGAACCAAATTGTCAAATAGATGGAGTAGTAAACAAATGTGAATTACACTCAAAACCAAATCTACAGCAACTTTGGTCAGCAAACAATTTATAAAAATAAAAACTTAAGAAAAATACACATGTACAACAGACAAAATATAATAAAAGAAAGCCGCACTTCAATCTTCAATGTCGATTTGTCACCCATCGGAGAGAGAAATAGCATCTACTTTACCAATTTGAACTCAACAAAATTGCCGAACTAATCAGATCAACAATGGCGGTAGCAGCTGAAAAAGCAAGAAGAGTTAAGCAAACCAACACCAAATTGCAGAAGGTGGCAGTGCATTAATCAAGGAGGGAGATAATTAACTATTGGATCTGGAGCGATGTTAAATTCTGCTAAGATAAGTTTTACCTCTAAGCTTATCGTTTGAGACTTCAATTTCTGATTGATTAGGAACCTGCAGTCTTGCGTTAATTGATTGAGTCTCAAATTAGTAGGTGTTTCAATTCCTTTAAAGACCCGACTATTTCTTTCATACCAAATATTCCAAATCAGAGAATGCTATGTTAG
Organism: Allium cepa; assembly: GCA_030765085.1. Classification (NCBI taxonomy): domain Eukaryota; kingdom Viridiplantae; phylum Streptophyta; class Magnoliopsida; order Asparagales; family Amaryllidaceae; genus Allium; species Allium cepa. The sequence continues at coordinate 2,863,421 of CM060936.1, read as the reverse complement.
TGATATGGTTGTATATTGAGATACTTTCTGACTTTGACAAATGTTTTTCGAAATTTGGTTAATATCGTATGAGTTTGAGCTTTAGCTTATGCATTGTATCTTCCAGTAATCTTCTCGATTAATTGCATTTGACAAAAGAGATGATCCCTGTCTTCATTTTGATTTAAGCATAACACACAAGTGTGGTCTATGTTCGAATTCCATTTACCGACTCTGTTTTTAGTATTTAATTTGTTTAATTTTGCCATAAGAGCACGTATAGACATCTTGGGAGCACACCCTTTATCCCAAATTACCTTTATCCAGTTAAACTCTGCATATTTGCATCTAAAATGTTTCCATGTCGATTTTATGGAGAATTATCCATTGTTGTTCGGTATCCAACACCAAAATTTTTGTTGCATTTGCTTGTGGATAGTTATATTGTGAACTGTTTGTTGAATTTATGTAGGAATATAGACTAAATGTGGTTCCACTTATTATCAAACATTAGCAAAGAAACTTTTTTATTACATCCTCCTATAACAGACATAGCATTCCATCCAAATATATCTACCAATGAGGAACCATTTAGCTATGGGTTAACCAAATATTAGTGTTATCACCATTAACAATTTTCCTATCAATTAGCTTTTTGAAACATTGTCTGGCTTTTAGCATGGATATCCAAGTATATGAAGCATTGTTGTCCATTGTAGCATTTCAAAAATTAACATTACTTCAGTACTTATTATGTATCCATTTGGCCCAAAGACAGTCTCCATGAATATATTTCCAAACAAGTTTTGCTGCAACTGCTTTAGCAACATCATTAATTCTTCTTATTCCAAGACCACCGTCACCTTTTGTTTTACAAACATCATCCCAACTCATTTTAGATTTTTAGATTTCCATAAAAAATTAGCACATAAAGAGTTGATTTTCTGAATAATTGTCACTGGGAATTGAGAGAATTGTAGCCAAAACTGAATCATCGGGTATATGACAGTTTTAATCAATTCAGCTCTTCCACTAATATTGAGCATATGCCAATGACTGGACTATTTATTAATTTTGTCAATTAGCCATCTATAATCCCATACGTTTAATTTATTACTTAAAAGAGGGATGCTCAAATACATAATTGGAAGGTTGCCAGTTGTTATCCCATTATTGGTCAAAACTGGAATATCAGTGTTGGGTGCGTTCCCACCACGACCGAACCAAGAAGAAGCAAGCAAGCGTATATAAGTCTGGGATTTCACTCATGATTCAAGTGCAAGTGTTCATTCTCACCCAGGATATCTCGAGACCAAGAAGCATCAGTTTCATCTGGGTTCGCCCACTTCATTCGTTCCATTCCATCCGGTACCTAAGCTCATCCGGTACACATACCAAAGCCGAACCATGTTCCTTCGCTACCGAACCAGCACGAGGAGGAGGCCACTGAACCATTCGGTACCGGACCATTCGGTACCGGACCAACGTCCTACCAATCCAAAACTCCACTGCCGAGCCAAACCTCAGCCTCCACCGAACCATCTCATCTCCGTGACCGAACCAGACCTCGCCTTGCTACTTGCCGAATCAAACCCAAGGCACCACATGCCGAACCAGAGGCCTTTCCACATCCCACCGAATCAACCTCCTTTCCATCCACTACCAAGTAAACCACCGGACCAACACTCCACTCAACCTACCACCGGACCAACCTACCACCGGTCCAACCATCCCAGCTACGACCGAACCAAGCTCCGCCGAACCAGATGTGTCAGGCTAGATTGCTTCAGCCCAGGCCCACCAGCAGCTATATACATCCAGGACCCCTGCCCCCAGCCTCACTCTATAAATAGAGGGGCAGGGGTACAACAATGGCAGACAAGTTTGAGAGCTCAAGCACGGATAGAACTTTCAAACAACATTCATATACTTGTATACAAAGCTTTGTACTTGTAATCTGAAGAGAAAAAGGAGAATAACATATAAAGTGGACGTAGGCACGTTCTGGCCGAACCACTATAAATCTGTGTGTCTTTTACAGTTTAGTCCCTGCTTTTTACATATTTGCATAAATCACCCAAATCACTAAGAACAACATAAAATCGGCTAAATCATACGACTTGGAGGTGTTTGCCCATTTTTTGCGCAAACACCAGTATTGATTTTAAGCATGTCAGTAATTTGATGCTTGTTAATTGCACCTTTACTAAAAAAAGGATGGATTTATTAGCATTTAAGTCCAGCTCAGTAAACTTCTGCAGAATTTGAAAAAAAAAATTATGCTTTCAACATTCCTAGTTGTATCTTTAGCCAAAATTAAAATATCATCTGCACATAATATATGAGTAATCATTGGTTTAGTTTGGTATATGGGGATAATATTGCCTTTCAAGTACACCATATCAAGATTCATAGTAAGGAATTCCATAGCAATAGAAATTAAATATGGCGAAAGAGGATCACCTTGTCTTAATCCTCTTGAGCTCTCAATGAATCCATATAGGGAGCCATCAATTAAAACCGAAAACGAAGGAGTAGAAATGCATTCAAAAATTAGGTCTGCAAATAACAGAGGAAAGCCCATAAATATCAGCATATGATGAATGAATTCTCTACTAACTTTATCATAAACTTTGTGCAGATCAATTTTCAAGCGTAGGTTGTTAGAATTTTTTTCTGTTAAAACCTCTAACCATTTCATTTGCTGGTAGAGAATTTTCAGTAATTACTCTACCGGGAATGAAAGCATTTTGGTTATATGATATAAGATCATTCATATAATCTTTCATTCGGTTACACAGGAGGTTGGCTAAAACTTTATATGAGACATTGCAAAGAGAAATCGGTCTAAAATCCGTTATATCAACCGCATCAGGTTTTTTTGGTATTAGGCAAATAAATGTGTGGTTGATTTCCCTAATGATCTTTCCCGATTGGAGTATACCATTCATAGCATTCCAGATGTAATATTTTATTTGTTCCCAATGGACTTTATAAAATTTTGAATAAATACCATCTGGTCTAGGAGAGCTGTTATCGTTAATCTAAAAATAGCTGCTTTAATTTCCTCTAGCTGAAATGGTTTGCAGAAATTATTTCTAGCATTGTTAGATAAAATTTTCTTGCAAGTTATGCCTGGAAATTGGTATGTAGTTTGAGATGATAAAAATAAATCAGAAAAGTAGTTGATAGCTTCACGCGCATTTTTTTTTTGATGCTGATGACCATGAACCCTTATCATTAAGAATAAAATTTCTCCTTCGTTTAGGTTTGAGACCATTGATCTTGTTGAAAAAGAAGTCAGTTGGTTTGTCCCTTTTAAAAAGCAAGCCTTCTTCCCTATGAACAATAAATCATGCGGGGGGCTTGATGGTATTTATTTGGTCCTTTTCACTTCGTCTAAGGAGATAATAGAGCAGGATATATACAAAGCTATAAAGAACTTCTTTTTCAAGTGTAAGATGTTAGGCTTCAGCAATGCAACTAACATAGCCCTTATACCAAAAGTAATGTCTGTTCATACATACAGACATATAACATGTTGCAACACCATTTACAAATGCCTCTCTAAAATCATAACCTCTAGACTGAAATATGTCCTTCCTAATTTTATTTCTCCTAATCAAGCGGCATTTTGACCTTCTAGATGTATCTTGGATAATATTCTGTTATCCCATGCATTTCAAGTTTATCCTTTTTAATATATTTTTCATCATAAATAGAAAATGATAAGAAACTTTTTTTAAAAAATATTTATGTTTCCATTGAACTAAGAGAATGATAATAAAGACGTGATGGAATATCAAATAAGAAATGAAATTAATAATTGGATTTTAAATTTAATTAGGGACTAAAGGTTAAAAAGGAATAGGTGAAAGGAATAATTAGAAAATATTTCTTTAAGTGATTAAGAGTTGAGTATATAACTTCAAACTAAAACAGGAATCAAGATATAAAATGTCAAATATTGAATGTTTTATATATTAATATCCAAATTTTTGAAACCTATTATGCCATAATGATTGTTCCTTAACTCTAAATTTTAAATGGATTAATGTTTTCTTTATTATGCTTGGTAATTTTTTCAATCAAATTTTATTACTATTTATTTCAATTTTATCTTCTAACAAATAATTAATGTTTCCCTATATAATTTAATTCTCTGGTCATACAAATCAATTTTTTTCATAATTTTCACTTTCATTTCTTTTCATAGTATTTTGCATATAAATTCTAATTTTTGTTGCATAAAATCATCTCCAAATGATCCATTTTTTGGTTTTATATATTTTACGTTAGAATCAACAAAAATAGGATTTGTTTTGTGAAAAATAATAAAAGTTGTTACCTTTACCAGCTAAAGTAAATGTGATTTCATATAATAATTTAGAAACGATGTTTACGCATGGATTGGTTGTAGACATTATGAAAATCAACATTACACCCTTAATAAAGAGTATTTTATTATAAATATTGACTAACATAAAAATGCTAAACTACATAAGAATGAATGCCATATGCAAATTAAAGATAGAAATGATGAGGATGGAAAAGAGTAAATATCTAACTAAAATCAAATAACTAGACTAACAAAAGAAAAAAATGACTAATACCTTAAAATAAAGTGATGTAGTAGAAGCTTTTATCATTCATTATCATTCCATCTTTGAATTGATAAGAGATCATGTTAACCCAAAAAATGGATCAAAACCTTGGATTAAGCGTGAAAGCACCTGCCCTGTTTATCAATGCAAATAAAATAGAAAAAAGGAATAGTAACTTGCAGATAAAGTAAAGAGACAATAGATTTTTATAGTGGTTCGGTAGTTAACGAAGCTTACGTCCACTTTATAACTTTTGTTATTGGCTGACTGTTGTTATAAATTTAATCTGATAACAATTTGATTGAATTTTCTAAGTTATATCAAGTCACAAATGCAAGAGTTCACTGAAGAATCATAGTAAACTCTTTGACTATTGTATGGGAGGAGAAGAGTGAAGAATAGTTTCTTCAAAGTTCCAACAGCCAGTCCAGAAGCCCCTGTTCATGTTGTAGGTAGGATTGTATTTATAGAGGTTAAAAAGCACTTGGGCTAAAACCGTTTTGCTAAGAGTCTGTATTCAGCATCATAAAGGAGCTTAGAAAGTTTGAAGATGAACCGAGCTAACATGATGGATCACTAGCGATCCATGCCCTTTTTGAGTCTATCCTTTTGGGCTACCTTCCTTTCATCTACTTGAATGCCTTGTCAAAATATCAAGTCCATTAAAGTTTGTTTGATCATCCGTCTTCATGAGTCATCTGGTCCAAAGGAATCATCCATAACTCATATAAAACTTGACGAAATCAGACGAAACTTTGAAGATACACTTTAGAGGGGGTCTGGGACCTACCCTAAAAATTTGAGGTTATGGGAGTCAATCTAGATGGATCGCTAGTGATCCATCTAGTTAGGTCGTTACCAATCCATCTAGCCTCATCCAATCAAGCCCATTTTCAGTGGTTGCCTTCTATTTTGTCTTCTAAGTGTTATCCCCAAATTTCATGTCAATCCGACTTCATATGAGTTCTCAAGGTCTGTTTTAAGTTAGCTACTTTTGGTCATACAGCTTGAATCAGATGAGTTTTCACTTCTCAAGCTATATTGTTTGGCATGCTATGAAACTTGGCAAGTATTCTTAGAAGAGGTAGTGTATTATGATGCAAGGATGACTCGTAATGCATCCTTATAAATTGCTAGCGATCCATCCACTTGGTGTATTCTTGATTTATTTTTCTTGAGGTCCATTGGCTTGTTCGCTTGGTTTTTTGGGTTGAGTCTTGAGTTATTCTGCCATAGTTTGAACGTTCTAAATCCTTCTGAACTCTATTGGGTTAAAAATCCAGCTAACAATTACCGCCCAAAAGTATGCCTTTGAATGAAAGGCATGTTTTGCTGCAGAACAAATTCAAATAATGGGTCTTCGATTGTTGAGCTTTTAAGCGGCTTTAGACTGAAAGGTGTGCTTTGGATTCTTTCATGAATCACAAGTTGTTTCAAACCTATTATAGCCTAATACTCTAAACTCTACCTAACTGTAATCTATATATCACAATCATTCCAATTCCAATTGGAGTTATTACATTACATGTCTCTAATTACTTTACACGTCTCTAATCGTCCCGTGTTCATCCGGTATTTACATTATTACCACTTAGATTTAATTTAGAGTTATAATATCATATATCAAAATCACATCATATATCGAAATCACATCATATCTCATCATATGTCAAAATCACATTATATCACATCATATATTAAATTCATCATATGTTCATCCATGATTTATCTGTTTTATTCTATTTATAAGACATTCAAATCCTTTTTGCAAAATCAAATATATTTTAAGGTTCGACCTCTCCAGACCATTTAAATTTAATGTACGATCTCTTCGGATCGTTTAATGTTCAATTTAGGGGATGATTCTCTGTATCGTTTGTTGTTTCTGTGCAGGAGATGATCTCTATGAATCATTTTCTCATTAAGTTAGAGGGTTATGTAAGCCCGTCCAGTCACTCTTCGGTGAGGGAACTTAGTTCTTGCAATTTGGTTCTGTCTCTCTGGTCGGGACTCTATAGTGTTCGATATTATACAAGCCCATCCTCTCGCTCTCCAGAAAGGGAACTCGCACCTTGCACTCCCGCCCCATTTCTTCGAGCTGGACTCTATGGCGTTCAAAATTAGTCATCACGTTAAATATAGATTTTACAAAATTCAAATTTCAAATCAAAGTAAACAAGCATAAATTAAATAAGCTGAAATCCTAAATGTCTATCCCAGACATCCGACTCAAAGTGTGGCAAGGGACCAATCTAGTTTTTTTGCACATCCAAGCGGTCCAAGGTTATTATCCTAAGCAGTTATCCCAGATATCCAACTTAGAGTGTGACTAGGAACCAATCTAGGTTAGACATGTCTAAGCGGTCTGGGGTCATTATTGTTTTTAGAACTAATATGCGCAAAGAGGAAAAAAAGGAACCAAAGTAAAGAGTAGCAGTCGGATCTAAATTCTCATTCATCTCGGTTATGGGATTATCTGTCTTGGCCCAGATCCATGAGCATTCTTTGAAACATCTGTAATGGGTGGTGGCGGCTCCTACTGTGCTATTGCAGCTCTGTTCCTCACGTACTGTGGCAGCTGGTCGTTCTGAACCAGTTGTTTTATCATATCATGAAGGTATCAACACTCATTCGTTTCATGTCCACCCAGCTCATGGAAGATTCAAACCTTCTTGGACCCTTTCTCTCGATTAGTAGGATCTCTTATCGAAAGCTTCCAATAGGGAATTTGATCCTATTTTCTATATATCCTTTCTAGGGTTTCAGTCGGCTCAAAGTAGAAAGATAAGCCTCCCTCCTTTGTCGTTTTGGTTCTCTAGAATCATCATCAGCTTCTCTTTTCCCTTTGTCTTTTCCAAATCCTGCTCTAGAGGATCTTTTGCCATCCATAACATAAATTTCGGCACCTTCAGCTTCATTTTCAGCGTTATCATCCTCCAGATGTAAATATTTCTCAGCTTTATAGTAAAAATCAGTAGATCCACTAGTGGACCCCTCTTAAGTGCAGCCTTGAAGTCGGTCTTGATTGCGACTCCAAACACTACCGCCATCAAAACCACTGATGGATCTGGCCTATCAACCGCAGCTGCTGCTACAATGAATCTTGTTAAATAATTTCTCAAGGTCACCCGGGCCTTTGTTTCACATTTTCAAATGTCATCACATTATTCGGTTGTGAGATATGAACTCGGAATTGTCTTAAAAGTCTACCCACTAACTCGGTCCACATGCTAATGGACCCATTCTCCAGTTGTCTAAACCACACTGCGTCCAAATTCATCAAGTATAAGAGGAAGCACTGCCCCCTTAATTCCTCAGAAGCACCCAACACCTCCATATGTCAGATATATTTCATCAAATGGATTATTAGATCGGTCATTTCGTCGTACATTTTCAGCGCTAGAATCTTGAAATCAAGAGGATTTCTCGCATTACGGACATTAGCAGTAAATGAGTTTCTATTCGTATCTCCCGAATGCTGATCTGTGGGTCCTCCTCTAACCAAACTTCTTACTAATTCAGAAATTCGATTTTCACCATCCCATGAAGGTCTTCATTCGAAAGCGATGTTCTGCCTATACCTTGGCAAGGGAAATCCGAGAATACTCCATTGGTGCATACTAGTGTTCTGCCTTACTCTTCCAGTCTAATTCTGTTCTCCGCTCCTCCAAAGTAGCCCTGGCATATATTCCTCTACTGTTTGCTCTCCAGTATTCGGTTTAGCTTCCGTATCACCAGTTCCAGGAGTTTCAATAGTCACACCATTGTTGGCCCTTTCAATTCCTGCTCCAATATTGATCCCGTCGTCGGTGTTGATTCCCAAGTTAACTCCCATGTTGCCCCCAAGTATGGATTCTTTGCTCTAGGCATGGAGGTAATATTCCATCTTGTTCTAATTCAACTCTAGTAACTCCGGTATTGTTTCCTACGGTCTGAATTCTTGCAGCTCTTGCAATTCCTTATTATCCCATCCTTTGGAAGAATCCCTCCACCATCTCTTGTTTCCTAGCCCGGATTCCATCATGCATCTCCTTCATTAGCCTTTCCATTTCTTCTCTAGCTACGTAGTTGGATTGGTGAGAATTTGAAGATATTTCCTTATTTCCCCTAGGCTCTGGCCGACTTTCTCTACTTTTAGATCTAGTGATAGGCCTCTTCATTTTTTTAAAATCTCAGTTTCAAGTTTCTAGATCTACCTTTGATCTCCGTGAAAGCACCAAAATGTTAACCCAAAAATGGATCAACACCCTAGATTAAGTGTGAAAGTACCAGCCTTGTTTATCAAGGAAAATAAAATAGAAAAAAGGAACTGTAACTTGTAGATATAAAGTAAAGAGACAAGAGATTTTTATAGTGGTTCAGCTGTTAACGAAGCCTATGTCCACTTTATAACTTTTGTTATTGACTGACTATTGTTATAAGCTGAATTTGATTACAATTTGATTGAACTCCTAAGTTAGATCAAGTCACAAATGCAAGAATTCACTGGAGAATAATAGTAAATGTGCGGGAGGAGAAGAGTAAAGAATAGTTTCTATATAGTTCCAGCAGCTAGTCCAAAAGCCCTTGTTTATGTACAGATAGGATTGTATTTATAAGGGTTGGAGAGCACTTGGGCTAAAGCCGCTTTGCTAGAAGCCGGTATTCAGTGTCATAAAGGAGCTAAGAAAGTTCAAAGGCGACCCGAGCTAACATGATGGATCGTTAGCGATCTATGGGTGATGGATCGCTAGCTTGCCCTTACATTATTTTTGAGTCTACCCTTTTGGGTTGCCTTCCTTTCATCTATTTGAATGTCTTGTGCAAATATCAAGTCGATTGGAGTTTGTTTGACCATTTATCTTCATGGGTCATCTGATCCATAAGAATCATCCATAACTCGCTCAAAATTTAACGTAATCAGACGAAATTTTACAAATACACCCTAGAGGGTGTTTGGGACCTACCCTAAAAATTTGAGGTTGTAGGGCCCAATCTATGTTGATCGTTGTCAATCCATCTAGTTAGGTCTCTAGAAATCCATCTTGTCTTATCTAATCAAGTAAATTTTAGATGAGTGCCTTCTTTTATGTCTTTTAAGCTTTGTTCCAAAATCCAAGTCAATCCGACTCCGTATGAGTTCTTTAGGTCCGTTTTTAGTTAGCTTCTTTTGGTCAAACAGCTTGAATTAGGCGAGTTTTCATTTCTCGAGCTAGATTTTTTGGCATGCTATGAAACTTGGCAAGTATTCTTAGAAGAGGTAGTATATAATGATGCAAGAGGTTTGGAAGACTCGCAATGCTTTCTTATGGATCACTAGTGATCCATCCACTTAGTATATTCTTGACTTATTTTTCTTGAGGTGTATTGGCTTGTTCGCTTGGTTTTTTGACTGAGTCTCGAGTTATTCTAGCATGGTCTAAATGTTCTAAATTCTTTTGAATCATGTTGGATTAAAAGTTCTGTTAATAGATCACTTTAAAAAAATTCATTTTAATTGATGGGAATGATAATAAAGATGCCATGGAAAATAAAAATATGATAAGACATTAATTTACTTTAATAAAATGAATAAAATATATAGAGAAAGTTGAAGCGTTGAAATCTGAATTTTAATGGAGATGGAAAGTGACAAAATAATAGAATATGAATGGTATCAGTGTATTGATAAATCCAATAACCTCTTATGGAATATGAAGGAAACCAAATTTATAGTGATGCCAATTGAAACTAAAATGAAAGTATGTGAGATTTTTTCCAACTTGATTTATGTATATACTTATATTTCAAAATAAAAAAAAGATCAACTTTCCCTCTTGTGTATTATAAAAAGTTTAAGATTATTTTATATCTAGATGTCATTAAGCTAATTATTCCCTACGAAATGAATGAAGTAAATGAAAATCATAATCGCACTGAACAAATACAAATAAGATGAACGTTGATGTTAATAGAAACACGATCTATGCAAAATATAAGTAAAATGATAATTTTTTAAATGAGTAGAAATCGAAGAACTAACGATGAATTCAACCATATGATACATATGGATCTTTAAGTTAATTTAGACTAGAAATGGGTTTTTTAATTTTTTATTGAGTTATAATATATATATGAAGCTGAAATAGGGAAAAGATAACATAAATAAAAAATTTCAAATGGGAGGAATGTAAAATAATGATAGAAAATAAATGAGGAATAAAAAATTGTAATGATAACATGGAGAAGAGGAAGAGATCTTTGTTGGATTACAAAGAAATAATGATTACGAGTTTATTAAAAGAAATAGATGTACATAAGAGTATTTTATCAAATGGAATAATGATAATATTAATTATTATGTTGATGATGGTTATTTTGTGAAATATTGAAAACTTTTAGAGGGCCTAAAAGAAAAATTATATCAGAAATCAAGGAGAATGCATTATTCAGTCTGGGAGTGAATGAGAGATAAGAATACTAAGAGTTATATATTCTCTTTTTATATAATAGAATAGATACTATGAGAATAGTGTTTTTGTTGGAGGTCCATAGTGCGAAGAATGAGGCAAATTAAGGAAAGAGCGGTATTTTATTTCTAAAATTCTAAGAAAATAGGAAGAAAATTATGATTGATCTACAAATAAAGTATATAGTATGAGTGTTAAGATAAAAATATAGAAGTAAACAGTTTGAAAAGCTAAATCAATATAGCTTTATTACTTAAAAAATATTATTGATGTGAATAACGGAAGTTGGTTGTCCTTTGAAATAAAAAAGAAAACAATTTCTTCTTTAAAACAAATATGCATGAAAAATTTTTCTTTAACCATTTATATTAAAGCCGATATCTTGAAAAAATAGGCGAAGTAATAAATTGTAGCATAAATAATAATAAGTAATGATAATATGAAATGATCGTTAAATCTTTATATTTATTTAGTATATGATCTATAGTGCTTTTTGATAGGAAGAGATTCTTTAATGGATTGTTATATACTGTAAGAAATATCCATGAAGAGATTCTTTATTATTCAGCCTAATCATGAATCTCCAAGTTACTTAGGTATACCCCTAGCTACATCAAGAATTAACCAAACTGCAGTGCTTGCCTTTATATGAAAAGATCTTAGCTAGATTACACAACTAGGCCAATAGATAGCCGAGTCAAGCAAGAAGATTGACACTTATTGAGTCTGTAATATTTATAGCGACCGCTTATTCTTAAGGACCTTCATTCTTCCCATTAAGCTGATAAGAATGACTAGAACTTCAATGTTAAAATTCTTTTGGAAAGGTACCATACATACTAATATATTGGTCCATGTTTCTTTCTGCAAAATGGAATGTCCAAGAAGTAAGAGAGGTCTTGGAATTAAAAATATGTTATTATGGAACAAAGCTACCTTTGCAAAGCATCTTGGTGGTTTCTTATGCAGGAAGGATAATATATGGGTGAAATGGTCCTTTAAATACATTATGGGCAGCAGGAATTTTTGGCAAATGCAAGCTCCGCAAAACAGTAGTTGGACTTATAGGAACTTATTTAAACTCAGAGAAGGTTCGCTCCTTAAAATCAGATATGAAGTTTCCAATGATGGTACAATTAGCTTTTGAAATGATCCTTGGTTGAAACCTGGTTTTATTTTAAGCAAACATCTTAACTTTAAGCCAGCAAGCTGGGATTAGGCATGTTAAGGCTTATGAGTATATTCATGATGATTATATTCAGCTACCTTATTCCAGTAACCGGGTAATTAGCTAGGATGCTTTAGACTAGCTTTAAGGATCTACATCTTCCTATGGCTATTAGAGATGGTGTTTAAATGATGGCTAAAGCTACAAGCTTCAGGATTGGTGATGTGTAAAATACATTAGCTATTCATGCCATTGCCTTAAACTACAATTGGTATAAAAGGACTTGGTTGAAGCATAATAATGAAAAGGAGAATCTAATGCTATGGAAAGTTATGAGAAAAGCGTGGCAAATGAAAGTCAAGCTTAAAGATAGAGGAATGAATATTGACTGCCTATGTTCTTTTTGCTATGCTGAGGATGAAGATATTATGCACATATTTTCAGCTGCTCTTTTATGTTCAACCTTTGGTAATGTTTGATGTTAATTCTCAACGAAACAATGTTGCTAGGCCGATGCAATAGAATGCTCTTTTATATACATAAAGCAACTAGATGAAGAGGTATGAAATGTATGCTCTGTTATATGTGCTGATTTTTTTTTGAAACTGATATAGAGTGAGAGAAATGTCATACTCTTTTGAGGACAAAGGAGATCAACTATTCAAAAACTTAGGCAATTCATGATCAACCGTTAACCTTTCGATGACCTTTTGTCCTGTCGTTTTACTGTGTTTTGTATCTTTTTTCTTGTGTTTTTTTTCTTTTGCAGTTGTTATGCCTTATACTCTATGTTATAATTGTTTCCTATTTCTTGGATCCTTAACCAACGTACATTTTCATAGGGTTTGCATTTCTTTCCTTTGTAATTCCCGGGCTTACCAATAAACTGGTAGGGACCCAGTTAACCCACTGGCTCTGCCAAAAAAAAATACATCAAATAAAATTTTACAACTACTATTACCAAATATAAGGTTATTTAATTTTTAAGTAAAATATAGTAATAAGTAAATACTCACCAAGGTAATAACACTTTCTAAACAAGTGTCTCAAAGCTGGAAAATCTCTTCCATCTATCTAATATGTGGGATGATATGACGAGGGGGTCAGAACTAAAGTTTTGGCGAATGGACAAATTACACAACATGTCACTGGGACAACATAACATAAATCACATGTCAATATATGTTCGAATCACGCTACACAAGTTTCGAACTTGTGACCTCTCACACCAAAGTCGAATCACTTAACCACTGGGACAATGGTGCTTGTCATTAGTTAATTTAATCGATTTATAATAGTTATTATGTTTAAATTTCTACTTTGCTAATCAACTCTGTCTGGTGCTGATAAACTACCTTTACCATGTGGAACAATTCAGAGTGTGGCTCTTAATTTCTAGTGAGCTTTAAGTTCCGTTATGAACCACATTGTGACATTCTTATCATATAACAATGTTACGATATTCTCAACTTTTTGAATCACCCTCGGCTTAGTCATAAATTTATGCATTTATATTTATATACATTGCTTTTATTATGGCGTTATTCAAGATAATGTGCTTAAACTTTTTTATTGAATCTGCTGCAATCTTTCGTTGGGAATGTTTCCAACTTAAAGATTTTTAACATGAATTTATTATTGGCAGGTTATACTCAATATTGCTTATGAATGTTTGAGTCTGAACATAACTTCATAAAGAGTTTGTTGTTTCTGTAAACAAATCTCAAGTATTACACAAATATACAAGAACACTTCAAACAACCTTTTATTGATATCTATTTGGATTTTATACTTTCTTCATACATCAAATACACAATCAAATCATGATATCATAGACAATATAACATGTACGATAATTCTTATTGCCAATGCATTAGGAATTCCTCTTACATATTCCACATTAAACATTTTAATCGGGTGTCCTTGCATGTCGTTTGGAATATTTTCTACTTGACCTTAGTTATATTAACAAATAAAGAACTTCCAAGTGAGTCATTCCATAGTTATCCAATAACTATCAATAGTAACCCCTTGGTGCCCGCAACAGTAATGAGTAATACACTGCTCAATATTTGGAGAACATTACGTACTCTAGTCTATATAAATGTATCTATATCCATTCTCAATACATCTTGACTAGAAATTATTTAAAACATTATGTTCAATTTCATTGTGATAAATTACTCGTGGTTACAACACTTTATAACTACTATCACAAAATATAACATTTGTGGATTTTCTATTAATATAATTTTAATTTAATTAGTTAATCAGTATGACTCATTATATTAAGTAACAATTACATAATTTCCCCTAGGAAATACTCTTAGCTCTATCAGTATGAAGTAAAATTTGTGTAAGGGATGGTTATAATTTAGTATTATTACGCTTAATTATAGGAAAACAAGTCTCTTATGCAATCCACCACTCCAGCATGCACCTGACAAAGGTTGAAACTCCTACGACATTTGAGGGTGTGACCTTTAGGTTATGGGACCCTAATTCTCCATAAAATAGTTTCTATACGCAAAATATCCTTTCGTTCAACTTCCAATTGGTTGGTCATAATGACTGACAACACATGCCTATCCTAAATTATTTTGCATGACCCTTCTTCATTGCTAGTGGTGGACTTCTATTCCTCTTCATTGATATTACAACCACTTCCTTAACCATGTGAAGACTGCACCAGTGCAACTGAATGCACAGAGGTCATTCATTAACGATAGTATGAGAATTCAGACCTTATATTTGATTATTATGTACATACTGAAAAATATTAACAATTAAATAAAGCTTTTTCAATCCTTGTAAAAACCAAACTTCTACGTAGATCATGAACAAATACTAAATCATAGAAGAAAAAAACCAAAATTTTGACCACAAAGAGATGCATACAAACTTCCTTCTACTTTAATCATATGATAAAATGTAATTCTAGATGAAACAGATACCAAATTGTAAGCATATGCAATTGAGAAAGTAGATATTTAGTTGTCCAAAATTATATACGATAACATATAACTATCACGGCACCGTTATTTCCTTGAGCCATTGTTACGAAAAAATCAGTTTGTAAAACATTTGTTATCTACACATAGTTGATCAAATTTGACAAATAAATAGAATTTAATAATATTTAGTGTTTACTCAAAATAATTCTAACAACAACTAACAAATAATCCGAAAGTTACAATTTAATGCTATAAATTCATCGGTCTACTAAATAAACTATTATGAAATGAACGAAGAAAGAAAAAAAAGGAAAAGCAACTTTTTAAGCAAACAAACGTGTCAAGAAAAAATAGAAAGTTTATATAATTCAGCATACCATAATATGCATACATGTTTTAGAGGCTCAAATGAAAAGGAAACTAAATTAAAACCAAATCATAGGATAAAAATCATAGACATTAGCCAACCTTGAAATATAGGGAACATTGTCTGCAATTTATTGATTACACATGCAAATATATATCGGCTTGGACTGCTACTAATTCAGGCATCACATATATTTGCAGTGCTTAGATAAATGCTAAGGAATAGTGAATGTATTTTGGAAGATATTTTCAGTTGTATAACTCCTAGAGTGCTAGTGCATTTTTTTGGAGGTAGAACTAATTGGTATAACCAAATTATGCAGAGCTTTTTTCCATAAAAAGTTTGTAGTTATTTATGGAGAGCAACAATTAATTTTAGATTGATTCAACGATAAGGAATGCTTAAACCAAGCTAAACATGAGGAAGAAATTGCATCTGAACTTAATAATAAGAACAAAAACATCCATATTCTAGGATCCAAACTTGTCCGTATACACAATCAAATCCAAGTTATAGTACTTATTTGCACAATTTACAATGTGTACAATAAGATCATCGTCTCTAATACCAGCTCAGCTCCATGCTCCGCCAACCCATTAGTTTATTGAATAACTTGTGTATAAAGGTATTTTGATCTAAAAGTTGGCTAGTTCTATTCCCACCCTTTTTTCCTCCTATCGCACCCAACTGGATTACAAATAATCATCACACCCAATTTTTTCCCTTTCGTCCCATAATTCATTCCAAAAATATCCTCATATTTTCCAAACCACATTCAGCTTTAACATTGTTTATTCACGAACCATACTCGGTCCGAACTAGCTTGTTACACAAACCTCGCTTAGCCCGAACTAGGTTGTTATACAAACCTCGCTCGGTCCGAACTAGGTAGTTACACAAAACTCGCTTGGGTCGAGCGAAGTTTATACTTAAACATCACTCCTTTAAAACTTTTGTATGTAATTATTTCTTTCAAACGTAATCTGGTGTGGTTCGAAGATAGGGGAATTTTTGGAAAACATGCAAATTAATGAAGTAGCAGGGTGTGAAAGGAGGAAAATGGGATTGAATAGAATCAGCCCTAAAAGTTATTTATAAACCCATGAAATGGTGAGAATTCTCAGTAGAAAGGGTCGAGTAACTTGTGTCTAAACTTTGACCTATAAAAAGCATATGGTAAAATGAACGAGAAAATTATTTTTAGTAGAAAGACTCAAAAATGAATGTCGATGATGTTGCACTCATCATCGAAATTATTTTCCAACGACATAAGAGGAGAGTACTGATTTACTTCTTTTTAAAAAAAATTTGGAAATAATTTCCATTCGAAAATACTTTCAAATAATATATTTTCAAAACTTTGAAAACCAAATTTTGAAAAGCATCGAAAATTTGAATAGTCATATCCACAATTTAATTTAATTTCATTTGCAAATCAGATTTATAAATCCTGTTTATAAAATTTCATCTCCTTTTATAACATATTACAATAATTAATGGTTTAGGAATGTTGACAAAACAATAAATGATAATCTTGCACTATCATTTCTAACTACCAATTCATTTAACTATCTGATTTCAGAAAATTATACCTATATATATAATATAATCATACATAAAATCATTTCATTTACAAATTTCGAAAATAATATTGTGTCATCTTGCTCTGTTCAGGTGTTTTGGAATTCCTATCGATAGTATTGGCCAGACGAATTGATTGAAACCTAAAATTCAATCTTAACAACTCAAACGACACAATATAAAACATTTTTATATCAATTACAAATAACGTTCTCTCATAGGATGATTCAAGAATGGATTTTAGAACAAGGATAGAGATTCAAAATTAGAGGGACCCTAATCAAAGAAAATTCGTACTAAGAAGATAAGCTCGAAAGGATGATAAGATAATTAAATTACAAAAGGGTAAAGATGGATAGACTTATATTTATCGTGACAACCTTGACTTGGTCAACCGAGACTACAATTTCTGAAATAATGTGCCCAAGGAATCGGACTTCATCACTCCAGAAATGGCATTTAAAAAATTTGGCTTTCAACTGATGACTCCTAAGAGTTTGGAGAACATAGCTCAAATAAGACTCATGTTCCTTCTCAAACTTAGAAAAGATGAGAATATCATCAACGAAAACCAGAACAGCATGTTGAGAACATCGCGGAAAACATGATTCATGAGATCGACGAAGAAGGCGGAAGCATTGGTTAATCTAAAGGGCAATGACTAACCATTCATATAAACCATTCTTCGTTCGGTAAGCTGTCTTGGGAATGCTCTCCTCAGTTGCACGAAGCTGGTGAAAACCGTTAGGAAGATCGAGTTTCGGGAATAAGATCGATGTAGAATTAAATTTCCTGCTTGGGAATATATAAATAGTAGGACAACAGGGGTGGAGTCAAGATCACTAGGCTGAGCATCTAGCGAAAAGATAAAGCTGCCTGCATAATCCTGAGGCATTCGACATAGGATCACAAGAGAATTACCTATGTCGTCTACTAGAGAAACGGTTTGGGCTTAGCAAGCGATAACAACATCGAAACCGAGGATATAGAAATGTAACGACCCACTATTTTGCACCATTCAAATTCGACAATAAATTAAAATGTGTCAAACTTGAATAGTTCAAAACAATAGATTGTAAATAAAATTTGGAGCAAAGGAAATCAAATCACAGAATCACAGGCACAGAAATCAGAATACTCGCAGCGGAATAAAATAACTTAGTGGTTCATGATGCCACTAACACATAGTTCTCAAAATAAGTAAAATTACGTAGTCTTTAAAACCAAATATAGTTTGAATCATCCATAGAAAAATCCACATTTATTTGTCTCCATTACATAATCTAAGATAAAGAACTGAATGGGAAATTAGACAGCAGCTTGAAAGATGAATAGCAGAAGTCCTATCTCCAGGGATGAAGTCCGACCTGAACTCAGGCTGACCAAAGTGTAAAATAAAACATAAACACTCGAGTCAGAACATACATACTTATACAGTGTAAGTTAATTCAAGTGAACTGTAATATCAAATACAAGTAACTTAAAGGATGCTTGGGACCGCCCATCCTCTAAGGATCCGTTAAACTATTTACTATGTAGTAATATTTCGCTATTACAATAGTGTCTATTAGTAAAATAAACTTACTTTTAAATAGCGTTAAGGGGTTACCCATTAACACGTAATAGTGCCAATAGTCTATACAGTACCGTAATACCTCCTAATCGGGAGGCTACCAGAGGATACTCCACAGGTACGACACAAATCAAACTCGTACAAGGCGCGCTAGGGTAGGTGACACGGCACAACTAGGCAATGCCAGGATAGATATACCAATTACGCTTCCGGACCGGTGGTAACGCGTAGCGCGCAGCTACCACCCACCTCGAACAACACTCCCAAATCAAAGGTGCACACCAAACAATCACAAAGCAAATAGAATGGCATAGGAAGAAGTGCGTCCGATCAAATGTGCTACCTCATTAGTCCGTTGATCGCTCCTGTTTTAGCCACCTTATGCCAACTCACGGGAGTCGGGTCCACGTATTTACCTCAAAGGAAACGTCACCACCATCCTACTTCATTCTGGAATCTCCACCGTGTATACGGTTGTCAAAGTGGTTTTCGGTATCGACAGAGAGTATGCCCATATCATATCCCGGTCTCTTTAACAACCAACATTTTTATTACCCATGGTTATAAAAATCCAAAATAGTTCTATATTTCAATCGAAATACTACATTTAAAACTATTTAAAGGTGAAGTTATAATTCTTACAAAATCCAATATATCCCAAAGGTTTAGCCTTAGTTCATTTGTATACACTACAGCACTTGCGCAGTGCGGTAATATCCTTTAAAACATATTTGATTAAAATTTATACTTAAAATATAATTTCAACAATAATTAATCCTTAAATTAAACCAATTTACTTATCTAGTCATAATTTCCACCTTTGAATAGTCTTTTAAATTGCTCAATAATTTATGATTTATATAAAGTTAATTTTGCAAATATATATCTAACTTCCCTATACCTTACTTATTAAATCAAGTGCAAAATTCTCTATAAATTTTACTTAATAATTAAGTTCAATTGCCACTTCAAAAATAAACTTAATTTCTAATCAATTTCTTAACTTACCTTTATTCTAAACCACTTTACAATTCTAAATTTGGTTATATTTCAACTCCCTTTTAAGTATTCACTTTATTTAACTATTTAATCCATAGACAACTTAACCCTTTGTTTATTTACTTATATTCAAATTTATACCAAACATCATATTTTATCTCTTAACTTGAATTCCATTTTCATTTTACCAATCAAAATTTTCAAAACAAATTTATACTTTAAATTCTTAATATTTATTTATTTACATCTTTAACTTGTATAATATCACTATACTTATAGGAATCATTTTTTTAATTCCATTTTTAAACAAAATATTATAACATTATAATTTAAAAATATTTAATATTTCAAGAAAATATATATATATAACCACGGGTCTGTATAAAATTTTCTAACCTAGGTCAAATGATACGGATAATATATCATTTCAATCCATAATTTACAAAGAAAATCCGGGTTCTATCATTTCAAACCCACAATCCCAAATTAAATAAATAAATAAATAATAAATATCATTCATGCCTATCATTTCATCCCGTAATGATTCTATTCTACAGGGGACTTGTAGTGCGATAAACAGTAAATAAATAAATGGTATAACAGCATAAATATAAGAGTATAAAATATAACTGATGATGGTAAATTTAATAACGGGGTTTTTAAACATCATAAATTTATCGCAGGAAATTAAAATATAAAATAAAATCATTCTACAATTTTACTTGTTAATAATTTACAGATCTATAAGTACAGGTGTCGGGCGAGAAATACTCACCTTTTCGCTACTGATGATTTTGTTCAAACAATGATATCCACACCGAAAAGAGTGTACATAAGGCACGATCAATTGTTAACGGAAGCAACGACTTGATTCAAATCTTGGAACAAGATAAACAAAACTAAGTGCGTGAATCCAATTATGGTCAAAGCAAATTTTAAATAAATCAAGACTGGAACGGGATTAAATAAAGGATAATTGGACCAAATTTGCTCAACTACTTCACCATACAACTCGACTCATCATAACCAAGGCTCTGCCTACCCTTTTCTCTGAGACATGTAATCACTAAAACAGTGGTATAATTTCATATAGGCTGTACTAAAAAAACAAGGTGGTGAACTTTGGTTTCCAGAGTTTAGACAACGCATCACTGTGCTTGGCCCATACATGCACATTAAAAAAAAATTTAAATTTTTTTTACCAAGTGGCGAAAACTTTGATTCAAGAGTTTAAACAACTCATCACTCGGCTGTGCATGGGCAAGAAAGGGGAAAGCTGGGTCAAAATAGGCGGTGATTACATGATGTACAGGCGCATGCATTATTTTTCATTTTTTTTACAATGGCACAGCCCCATCCTATTTACACAATTCGAATGCATGCACGCAAGTCATGGCCGTGACACACACTTATGCACAGGTGGAGGAAGTGCAAAGGGGAGGGATCAGCTAGTCTTGATATTGGTTTGAGGTGAAAGTGGCACCTCATGGCCAGCTGGATGCGTCAGGGAAATGGTGATGGACAGCAAGTCAGATGTCATGTCAGAGAGGAGAGGGAGTCTGGAGGCGGTCGTGCCTAGGTGGTGGAGAGGGGTAGGTATAAACCGAGATGAATAAAATGAACAGAGCAAGGTAAAAAAAAGGTATAAAATAACAAGAAGAAGAAGAAGAGACTAGCGGCCATACCTGAAGTAGCTCGCGCAAAATAGAGGAGAGTGAAGGCCAACAAGGAGATGCAGAAGAAAAGTTTGGGACGAGTTTAGTATTTATAAGAAGAAGGCAAACCTTTGGCCAAAAATTTCGTACGTGTGAAAACAAATTCAAAAAAAAAATGGCAAGCAAATCTTTGATTGATACGTGATGTTTTCTTTACGTTATCAGGGGTAAAATGCGCTGATTTAGGTGAGAGAATATATGCAAGAAAGATTTGAGCGAATATTTACAGTGGTATTGATTGCGTGAATTTAGCAAAAGGAAACTGTAAGAAATTTTTGGCAAACATTTTGTACCCATTTAAAATTATTAGGAAGTAAATGCGTTGATTAAACGCAGGAAATATTTATAAAATGGAAAGGCAAAGATAAAGGAGGCAATCAGATTTGAAACCAAATATTGCGTACGTGACTGAGTATTTACACGAAAACTTGCATTGATTTAGAGGGGCAACAGTCAGCAGAAATTTAATTTTGAATGATTGAAATTTTGATAAGCAATAACTGATTTCGGAACGGCTCTGAATCAAAGATTTTATACCAAATTTAAAACAATTGAAGATAATGGAAAGTGTAACGTTTACACGTGAATTCAGGGTACTATAAATTTGAACGGCTATAATTTATTTATTATTTAAGGTAAGAGTTTTAAGAACGCGTGCTTTAGACGCAATAATTTAATCAAACGTACTCCCACATTTAATAATAAAAGTAACGCATTTAAATTTACACGTTTTTATTTATTTGCTACTTATATTAGTAAAATATACGTTTAAAGAGTATTTTATTTAATAGGTACTATTTATACCACCAAATTAAATCAAAACGGGTATAAACGTAAAAATTAAAACGTGCCTTTTATAAAGTTTATTTATCCACTATCTATATTATTCAATCTAAAATTTTATTTATTAATCATTAACTAAGAAACAAATGTTTATACATATAAAGTTTGATTCTTTACAAAATATTAATTTCTTGATTTAAAGGTGTATAACAAAATTTTTAAAAGAACAAGAGTACAAATAAAATGTTGTTACAAATATTTCCAGTTAAATTAAAAGATTTGGAAGTTAGGATTTTAAAAGATTTAAAATTCCAATAAATGTTAAACTCTAACCAAAACAAGAATCATATAATTTGTTTATATTAATAACATTTGGGTGGTTTTTTATAATTAAATTTTAAAATTCAACATTTTGTAAAATAAAACCCCAATGTTTAAAAATAAAAGAATAAAATATTGCTAAAATTTGGGCTGTTACACTCTCCCCTACTCAGAACTTTTCGTCCTCGAAAAGGAACGAAAGAAAGAGCAAAGGAAGATAAGATAATAGAGCAAAGTACCCGAAACAAATAATTCCGGATTCGAAGCACGAATGCTCTCCTCCATTTCCCAGGTGCAATCCCGTTCATCAGTGCTCCACTGCACTTTGACCAGGCGGACAGATTTTCTTCTACGTTGTTTCGTACCTTGATCGACGATACGAAGTGGCTTCCTCTCAATAGTCTGGTTAGGCTCGATGTCCAAACTATCAAGAGCAGAAGGCTGGATAATAAGAGATGGATCATGAAAACAGCGACGAAGGTGGGATACATGAAATACATTATGTATTCCAGCGAATTTCTCGGGCAAATCCAGTCGATATGCAAGAGACCCAATCCTTTCCAAGATGCAGAATGGACCGATGAACCTAGGAGCAAGCTTCCTTCTACGCCCAAACCGAACCACGTTTCTTAAGGGAGAGACCTTAAGAAAAACCAAATCACCAACCGCAAACTCCAAACTTCTTCTTCGACGATCAGCGTACTTCTTCTGCCTATCATGAGCAATCCTTAACCTTCTCTTAATCTCCTCGACTTTCTCCGAAGCTTCCAAAATCATCTCAGGACCGAGAACTAAGCGATTACCGGATTCAATCCAGCAGGATGGAGATCTACAAGGCCTCCCATATAGAGCAGCAAACGGAGACATCTTAAGACTAGCCTGAACAAAAGATAGAATGAGACAGATAGGGGATTAAGATAAGATAAGAACCGAGGGTTGGAATTTGTACCTGATAACTATTGTTATAGGTGAATTCCACAAGGTGGAGATGATCTTCCCAAGATCCTCCATAATCCAAAATGCAAGCACGCAGAAGATCCCAAGAATCTGATTCACCCTTTCCGTTTGACCGTTAGTCTATTGGTGGTAAGCAGTGCTCAGATTCAAACGAGTACCCAAGGATTCTTGGAAAGCTTTTCAAAACTAACTAGTGAAGATGGGGTCTCGATCATAGACAATGCTGAGGGGAACACCATGGAGGCGAACGATCTTCCTCATATAAATCTCAGCTAAGCTCGAAGATGTACTGGTAGACTTGACCGGAATAAAATGAGCGGACTTGGTCAATCTATCCACTATAACCCAGATGCTCTCATTTGCCTTCCTAGATCTCGGTAAACCATCGATATAATCCATAGAAACTTGCTCCCACTTCCAATTGGGAATCTCCAAAGGCTGCAACAAACCCGATGTCTTCTGATGATCCACCGTGACTTGCTGACAAGTCGCACACCTACTAACAAAGATAGAGACGTCGCGCTTCATACCCTTCCACCAATAAAGCTTCTTCAAATCCTGATACATCTTCGCTACACCAGGATGAATGGAGAGTCTGGATTGATGATGTTCCCGGAGTAACTCCTGCCTCAAGCCATCAACATTCGCGACACAAATCCTATTATTAATCCTCAAAATTCCCTTATCATCAATCTGCGCTCCACTACCATCAAGACTACTACCTCCAACCCGGCTCCGAACACTTCTCTTCATACATCTAAGCATCTCATCCTCATCCTACTTAGCCTTGATACGATCCAAAAGAGGAGAAGAAACCATAAGCTGACACAACAAGGACTTCTTCCTACTCAACGCATCCGCCACAACATTTGCTTTCCCAAGAGTATAGTTAATGTCAAGATCGTAAGAAGCAAGAAACTCAAGCCATCGAACTTGTCTCTGATTCAAATCCTTCTGGGTGAAGATATATTTCAAAGACAGATGATCGGTGAAGAGGTCAAACTTAGCACCCAAGAGATGATGCCTCCAAAGAATCAACGCAAAGACGACAGCCAGCAATTCTAAATTATGAGCAGCATAATTAGCTTCGTGGGTCTTCAACTAACGGCTAGCATAGGCAATCATCTTCCCATCTTGCATCAATACCGCTCCCAAACCCTCGCGACAAGCATCGGTGTATACCGTCAAGCTTTCATTTCCATTCGGAACGGTAAGCACTGGTGCGGAAGTAAGCTTATCCTTTAACTCTTGGAATGCCGCTTTACACTTATCGCTCCAAATAAACTTTGCATTCTCCCGAGTTAGAGCAGTGAGTGGTGCAGAAATCCAGGTAAAGTTCTCAATGAACCTTCGATAATAACCGGCAAGGCCCAGAAAACTACGAATATCAGTTGGAGTCTTAGGTTCTTCCCAATCTTTGATCGCAGCGATCTTGACTGGATCAACAGAAACTCTTTCACTAGAGACAATATGTCCGAGAAATCGGACTTCCTTTTCCCAAAAATGACATTTCGAGAATTTAGCCTTTAATTGATGGTTTTGAAGAGTCTCTAAAACATATCTCAAATGGACCCTATGCTCTTCCTCAGACTTGGAGAACACAAGGATATCATCAATAAAGACTAGAACAAATTTATTGAGCACATCGCGAAAGACCCGATTCATCAAGTCGACAAAGAAGGCAGGACTGTTAGTCAAACCAAAAGGCATAACTAGCCATTCAAAGAACCCGTTCTCTGTGCGGAAAGCAGTTTTGGGAATGCTCTCCTCAGCAACTCTGAGCTGGTGGAAACCTGTGGCTAGATCAAGCTGAGAGAAAATAGTTGCTCCATAGAGTTGATCAAACATATCATTGATGCGGGGCATAGGATATCTGTTTTTCATGATGAGCTTGTTTAGCTCCCTATAATCCACACACATCCGGAAGGAACCATCAGACTTGGTGACAAAGACTACGGCTGCTCCCCATTCTGAAAAGCTAGGTCTAATCAGACCTTTAGAGGATAAGTCTTGAATCTGCTTCCTTAATTCGATCTTCTCGTGGGGCGCCATTCTTCTGGGTGGAAGGACTACAGGTCGTGCTCCCGGGATAAGGTCAATACGGAAATCAATTTCCCGCTTCAGAGGTAAAGAAGTGACTTCACCAAATACGTTGTGAAATAGCTTGACTACAGGAGTCAAATGGAGATCGCCAGGGAAGGTGTCAAGAGAATAAATGAAGCTACCAGCGAAATCCTGGGGCAAACTACACTGAATCACTAAAGAATCACCTTTATCTCCAACAAGTGAGACAGCTCGGGAACTACAAGAGATACGGGCATCATGCCTATCTAACCAATCACCTCCAAGCAGTAGATCGAAGGCGTCAAAACCCAGAACATAGAAGTCACCAGTGAATCGGTAATTATCGAGGAAGAGCTTCACATTCCTACAAACCTTACTAAGGTTCACAGGGCCACCGATGGGCTTCGAAACACATAAAGGCACAGAAAAAACTCAAGAGAAAGGAGATGCTCAAATTTATTACAGAGACCCGACGAGATGAAGCTATTGGAAGCTCCGGTATCGAATAAAACACGAACAGGAGATTCAAACAAATTAAAAGAACCCTGAAGTGTACCTTGAGAATCGCTAGGACCAGGAGCAGGCGCCGGTGCAAGCTGTGGAGTTGGGGAGGATGCAGAAGTGATAGCGAAAATCCCGGATGCGTTACCCTTCTTCTGAGTAGGGCAGTCTCTTTTGAAATGTCCCGGCTGAAGGAAGATGTGGCAGAGGTCCCGTCTAGCCAACTGAGAAGGAGGTGGAATAGCAGCACCCAAAGTAGGGCATCTATTTGCGTACTGTCCCTTCTGGTGGCATCTATAGCAAGTAATGGTAGAAAGATCTACAGTCTGCCTCTAGGATGCAGAAGACAATGATCCAATCCCTGGAGTCCTATTATTCTTATGACGGTAGAAGTTGGACTTCCTTTTCTTAGAATTTCCAGAAGCCTGAGATGGTGCAGATTGGGCAGCTGGAGGAGCTCTGGAGGTAGGGTTCTCATACCTGATAGCCATGTCCATCAGAGCGGTGAACGTACCATGCACGTGGATAATAAATCGATCATAATACTCAGGGCGTGCACCGACGATAAATTTCTCATTTTTCTTCAGTGGGATGTCTATCAGATTAAGGCCATATTGCTATAGCTCGTTAAATTTTCTCTCATACTCGGTAAAGGACATATCGCCCTGCTTCAAATCCATAAAGTCTCGAGATAACTGAGACTTACCCGCTTCAGGCATCCATTTCACGAGGAAAGCATCCCTAAATTGTTCCCAAGTGATGTCAGTCTCAGTAGTGTGAGTTGTAATGGACATCCACCAATCCAAAGTCGCTCCCTTTAATTGCCAAGCTGCCAATTGTCGTTGTTGGGCATTAGTGATTTCGAGACTGGAGAAGATTCTCTCCAAGTCTCTCAACCACTATTGAGCTGAGCTTCTATGATACTTTCGGACCCTGTGAACTTGGTGCCACCAAGCTTGGTATAATCTTTGCAAAGCTAAGAGAACCTAACTGGGGCAGCGGGTGCAGGAGCTGGGTCAACACCTCGTCCCCTACCTTTGGCATTTCCTCGATTCATCCTGAGAAATCAAGAATGAATTTAAGGGCAGAGGAGAAATATAGAGACCAAGATAGACTTATATAAGACAGAGTTTAACTAGAACAGGCATTTAACAAAGGACCTAATAAGATGGAGAAAGGGAAAGAAGTAGTTGAAAAATTGATTTTAAAACCAGAAAGTTTTTATATCAAAATACTTCTTTGAAAATCCTTTAAAAATTTATTTTATACTTTAAAATACGCTCTCTCACAAAGAAGGGATTCTAAGATTGACTTCACTCATTCTAGGGTATTTCTACCCTATTTCTAATGAGTTTTTGCTCCCCAGACTATGGTTTGCCTAAAAACCAAAGCTTTGATACCAACTGTAACGACCCACTATTTTGCACCATTCAAATTCGACAATAAATTAAAATCTGTCAAACTTTAATAGTTCAAAACAATAGATTCGAAATAAAATTTGGAGAAAAGGAAATCAAATCACAGAATCGCAGACACAGAAATCAGAATACTCGCAGCGGAATAAAATAACTTAGTGGTTCATGAGGCCACTAACACATAGTTCTCAAAATAAGTAAAATTACATAGTCTTTAAAACCAAATATAGTTTGAATCATCCACAGAAAATCCACATTTATTTGTCTCCATTGCATAATCTAAGATAAAGAACTGAATGGGAAATTTGACAGCAGTTTGAAAGATGAATAGCAGAAGTCCTAGCTCCGGGGATGAAGTCCGACCTTAACTCAGGCTGAACCGAGCGTAAAATAAAACATAAACACTCGAGTCGGGACATACATACTTATACAGTGTAAGTTAATTCAAGTGAACTATAATATCAAATACAAGTAACTTAAAGGATGCTCGGGACCGCCCATCCTCTAAGGATCCGTTAAACTATTTACTATGTAGTAATATTTCGCTATTACAATAGTGTCTATTAGTAAAATAAACTTACTTTTAAATAGCGTAAAGGGGTTACCCATATATCCCTTAACACGTAATAGTGCCAATAGTCTATACAGTACCGTAATACCTCCTGATCGGGAGGCTACCAGAGGATACTCCATAGGTACAACACAAATCAAACTCGTATAAGGCTCGCTAGGGTAGGTGACACGGCACAACTAGGCAATGCCAGGGTAGATATACCAATTACGCTTTCGGACCGGTGGTAATGCGTAGCGCGCAGTTACCGCCCACCTCGAACAACACTCCCAAATTAAAGGTGCGCACCAAACAATCACAAAGCAAATAGAATGGCATACGAAGAAGTGCGTCCGATCAAAGGTGCTACCTCATTAGTCCGTCGATCGCTCCTGTTTTAGCCACCTTATGCCAACTCACGGGAGTCGGGTCCACGTATTTACCTCAAAGGAAACGTCACCACCATCTTACTTCATTCTAGAATCTCCACCGCGTACACGGTTGTCAAAGTGGTTTTCGGTACCGACAGAGAGTATGCCCATATCCGATCCCGATCTCTTTAACAACCAACGTTTTTATTACCCGTGGTTATAAAAGTCCAAAATAGTTTTATATTTCAGTCGAAATACTACATTTAAAACTATTTAAAGGTGAAGTTATAATTCTTACAAAATCCAATATAAATCCCAAAGGTTTAGCCTTGGTTCATTTGTATACACTACAGCACTTGCACAGTGCGGTAATATCCTTTAAAACATAGTTGATTAAAATTTATACTTCAAATATAATTTCAACAATAATTTAACCTTAAATTAAACCAATTTACTTATCTAGTCATAATTTCCACCTTTGAATAGTCTTTTAAATTGCTCAATAATTTATGATTTATATAAAATAAATTTTGCAAATATATATCTAACTTCCCTATACCTTACTTATTAAATCAAGTGCAAAATACTCTATAAATTTTACTTAATAATTAAGTCCAATTGCCACTTCAAAAATAAACTTAATTTCTGATCAATTTCTTAACTTACCTTTATTCTAAACCACTTTACATTTCTAAATTTGGTTATATTTCAACTCCCTTTTAAGTATTCACTTTATTTAACTATTTAATCCATAGACAACTTAACCCTTTGTTTATTTACTTATATTCAAATTTATACCAAACATCATATTTTATCTCTTAACTTCAATTCTATTTTCATTTTACCAATCAAAATTTTCAAAACAAATTTATACTTTAAATTCTTAATATTTACATCTTTAACTTGTATAATATCACTATACTTATAAGAATCATTTTTTAATTCCATTTTAAACAAAATATTATAACATTCTAATTTAAAAATATTTAATATTTCCAGAAAATATATATATATATATAACTACGGGTCTGTATAAAATTTTCTAACCTAGGTCAAATGATACGGATAATATATCATTTTAATCCGTAATTTACAAAGAAAATCCGGGTTCGATCATTTCAAACCCACAATTCCAAGTTAAATAATAAATAAATAATAAATATCATTCAGGCCTATCATTTCAGCTCGTAACGATTCTATTCTACAGGTGACTTGCAGTGTGATAAACAGTAAACAAATAAATGGTATAACAGCATAAATATAACAGTATAAAATATAACTGATGATGGTAAATTTATTAACGGGGTTTTTAAACATCATAAATTTATCGCAGGAAATTAAAATATAAAATAAAATCATTCTACAATTTCACTTGTTAATAATTTACAGATCTATAAGTACGGGTGTCGGGTGAGAAATACTCACCTTTTCGTTGCTGATGATTTTATTCAAACAATGATATCCACACTGGAAAGAGTGTACAAAAGGCACGATCAATTGTTAACAGAAGCAATGACTCGATTCAAATCTAGAAACAAGATAAACAAAACTAAGTGCGTGAATCCAATTACGGTCAAAGCAAATTTTAAATAAATCAAGAATGGAACGGGATTAAATAAAGGATAATTGGACCAAATTTTCTTGACTACTTCACCACACAACTCGACTCATCATAACCAAGGCTCTGCCACCCCTTTCTCTGAGACATGTAATCACTAAAACAGTGATATACTGTACTAAAAAAACAAGGTGGTGAACTTTGGTTTCCAGAGTTTAGACAACGCATCATTGTGCTTGGCCCACACATGCACATTAATTTTATTTCATTTTACCAAGTGGTGAAAACTTTGATTCAAGAGTTTAAACAACTCATCACTCGGCTGTGCATGGGCAGGAAAGGGGAAAGCTGGGTCAAAATAGGCGGTGATTACATGATGTACAGGCGCATGCATTATTTTTCATTTTTTTCATTTTTTTTACAATGGCATAGCCCCAGCCTATTTACACAATTATAATGCATGCACGGAAGTCACGGCCGTGACACACTCTCATGCACAGGTGGAGGAAGTGCAAAGGGGAGGGATCAGCTAGTCTTGATATTGGTTTGAGGTGAAAGTGGCACCTCATGGCCAGTTGGATGCGTCAGGGAAATGGTGATGGACAGCAAGTCGGATGCCATGTCAGGGAGGAGAGGGAGTTTGGAGGCGGTCGTGCCGAGGTGGTGGAGAGGGGTAGGTATAAACTGAGATGAATAAAATGAACAGAGCGAGGTAAAAAAAAAAGTATAAAATAACAAGAAGAAGAAGAGACTAGCGGCCATACCTGAAGTAGCTCGCGCAAAATAGAGGAGAGTGAAGGCCAACAAGGAGATGCAGAAGAAAAGTTTGGGACGAGTCTAGTATTTATAAGAAGAAGGAAAACCTTTGGCCAAAAATTGCGTACGTGACTGAGTATTTACACGAAAACTTGCATTGATTTAGAGAGGCAACGGCCAGCAGAAATTTAATTTTGAATGATTGAAATTTTGATAAGCAATAACTGATTTTGGAACGGCTCTGAATCAAAGATTTTATACCAAATTTAAAACAATTGAAGATAATGGAAAGTGTAACGTTTACACGTGAATTCAGGGTACTATAAATTTGAACGGCTATAATTAATTTATTTATTATTTAAGGTAAGAGTTTTAAGAACGCGTGCTTTAGACGCAATAATTTAATCAAACGTACTCCCACATTTAATAATAAAAGTAACGCATTTAAATTTACACGTTTTTATTTATTTGCTACTTATATTAGTAAAATATACGTTTAAAGAGTATTTTATTTAATACGTACTATTTATACCACCAAAAACGGGTATAAACGTACAAACTAAAACATGCCTTTTATAAAGTTTATTTATCCACTATTTAAATTATTCAATCTAAAATTTTATTTATTAATCATTAACTAAGAAACAAATGTTTATACGTATAAAGTTTGGTTCTTTTACAAAATATTAATTTCTTGATTTAAAGGTGTATAACCAAATTTTTAAAAGAACAAAAGTGGAAATAAAATGTTGTCACAAATATATCCAGTTAAATTAAAAGATTAGGAAGTTAGGATTTTAAAAGATTTAAAATTCCAATAAATGTTAAACTCTAACTAAAATAAGAATCATAGAATTTGTTTATATTGATAACATTTGGGTGGTTATTTATAATTAAATTTTAAAATTCAACATTTTGTAAAATAACACCCCAATGTTTAAAAATAAAAGAATATAATATTGCTAAAATTGGGGCTGTTACAAGAAGTCTCCGGTGATTCGATGCTTGTTGTAAAGGAGTTTCACCCTTTTACAAATCGTACTAAGGTTGGGGGGACTGCCGAAGAGATTTGTCACACATAAAGATGAAGATGCTAATTGAGGTGGCAAGATGTGCTCAAATTTATTACAGAGATCACATAAATAAAGCTATGGGATGCTCCAGTATCAAAAAGAACACGAACAAGAAATGACAAGAATGAATTTTAGAACAAAGGTAAAGATTCAAAATTCAAAAGAAATCCAAATAAAAGAGGATCCTAACGAAGAATTTCAAGCTTGAACAAATATGATTCTGTAATTAATTTCTATTATTCTAGGGTATCATTATCCTATCTCTAATGAGTTTTTACTCCATATGCTAAGTTTGCGTAAACCAGAGCTCTGATACCACATGTAACGACCAGGCATTTCGAACCATTTAAATCGACAATAATCCACACATGTCGGACTTGAATCACTCAAAAAACAGATTGTTAATTTATATTTGGCAAAACTTAGCATATACGGTAAATAATTCAATCACAGAATTATAGACACTGAGTAATATAGCAATAACCAGTGGAAATAGATAAATAATAGTTCATTAAGCTACTACAGAACATTAGAGTCTAAAACAAAATATAACATAAATCTTAATACATAGAAGTATCAATAAAAAAGCAATAACGAGTCTAAACATAAACAACCGAAATAAACTGAAATAAATGAATAGATAAAATATAGATTTCAGAGCAAAAACTCCAAGCTCCAAAGGTGAGTCTTAAATGCTGTGACGCTCAGTTTGACCCGAGCATAAAGCAAAACACAAAACACTCGAGTTAGGACCAACATTCTTATGCAACTCAAGTGAAATGTCCATGTGAAATGCAAATAACTTAAAGGATGTTGGGATTCCATCCTTCAAGGATCTGTGGAACTATCTACATACATAATACAATACACTACATAGATAATGTCTATAGTAAAGTAAACTATAAAAATAGCATTAAGCCGTTACCCATAGCCCTCTTAACACATTTTTTATAGATATCGTAGTCTATACAGTACTGTAAATCCTCCATAAACTGGAGGGTAATCAAAGGGCACTCCATAGTGTACGACACAAACCAAACTCGCAATGGGCGCGATAAGACATGTGAAAAAACAAGCGAGGCAATGCCCATGGTAGGATACTACCGTTTTGTGGATCCGGACTAGTGGTAACGCATAGCAGCTATTACTGCCCACCTCGAGACACACTCTCATAATCAAAAGTGCACCCAATCATATCACAAGGTAATAGAATAGCGTCGAAGAAGCATGCTTGATCAGAGGTGCGACCTTACTTGGCCTGGCGTGGCTCCTGTTTTAATCACATCAAGACGACTCAAGGGAGTCAAGGCTGCGTCCATACCTCATACAGACGTTTGCCAAACCATCCTACTTCGTTTTGGAATCTCCACTACATGCATAGTTGTTAAAGTGGTTTCTGGTATTGGCAAAGAGTATGATAATATCCGATCCCGGTCTCTTTAACAACCAAACGCTTATTTCACACCATGGTCATTTCATTCCAAACGGTTCATACTTCATATCAAAATATCATATTCATTTCAAAATCATATCACTTTCGAAATCATTTTCACTCTGAAATCATATCACTTTCGAAATCATATACACTTTCGAAATCATATTCATCCCCAAAAATCATAACCACAAATAGATTAAACCATCATATCAAAGTATTCGCATTTAAATCCATTAAATCTAAATCATAACAGTTTCAACTTAAAAAGTTTGAATATTGAAAGTACATTATATATATTGGAACAATTATACATAAAAAATAGCTTATATTTAAAAATAGTTTATAGATTAAAATAGTTTATATATTAAAATAGTTTTATATTAAAAATAGTTTATATATTTAAAAGAGTTTATATCGAAAATAGTTTCAATTTAGAATTGTTTCATCCAATTTCACAAATCTATTCAAATCAACTTTAGTTTCAAAAATTCAATTTAAATAAATCCCAGTTCAACGATTTCAATTAAAAAGGTTAAAGGTTCAATCGGATTTTCATTAAAGCCCATTTAATTTATGTCGATTTCAAATCCAGATTTGAACTACAAATTTAAACCACTTCCAAATCAATAGGTTTCAATATTTAAATATTCAAACAACCTACAATAACTCAATTTGTAAATTTCATTTATATTTCTAGATCAACTTTAATTTATATAAATTTTGAAAATATTCACTTAATCACTTTTAATAACATTTAAATAAAATCTCAAATTACAAATGTATATCAACAATAAATATCCCATTTAATTTTTAAAAAAAAATTGAAAATATTCATTTAATCACCTTTAATCAAAACCCAGTTATCAAGTTATAAAAATATCATATCTTTAAAATCTCAAAATTAATAAGTTTCAAATCAATTTTTATTTAAATACAATTCTTAAACAAATAAAATTTAAAATCAATTTCAATTTATATTTCCAACCTTATTAAAGATATTACAAAATCATTTTTCAAAATATTAATGTAAATTTTAAATAAATATTTAAAACATATTGTATATATTAGTTAAATTAAATTCTTATTAAATTTTATTATATTAATTATTATTAAATTAAATCTATTTTAAATCTTAATTATGTACTTTAAAAAAATAAAGTTATAAGTAAAATTTTATAATTTAAATTTTCAAACTTAACTTATAAATTCAAAATTTCCAAAACATATAAATTTAAAAATTAAATAAAATATATTTATATTATATTTAAAAATCAATATTTATTAAAACCCATTTATTTCCTTTCAAAATTTTAGAAATCACTTTTCAAAAATAGACAATGGTGTCCGTATATAATTTTCTATCTTATGGTCAAGTGATGCAGATATTATCATTTCAATCTGCAATAATTTAAATTTACGGCAATATATTATTTCAACCCGCAATCCCAAATCAAAATCAATAAAATCGCTTGGGTTTATCATTTCAACGCATAACGATTTTCCCTAATCTGTAATAATATCATTCGAGTATGTATCATTTCAACCGATAGGGATTTTCCTGACTAACAAGGAACTTGCAATGTGAGAATAATAGAATAATAATATGAAATAACATACATATCGATAGAAATCATATATCATTATTTTCATTTTAAATATATATAACAGATTATGGTGTCGTGTGTCAATTGATATAGGTGAAAAATTACAGATAATAACATATCATATTTAATGATTTAATTACTAACAAATTCAAATTTAACAGCATATTTCAATCGTCATTTCATGTGAAATAAATTTACTAAATATAAGAATGTTAATTGTGAGTGATCGCTCGCCTTTCGAGGCTAGAGAAAATAGACAACACGAGAAGCTACGAATTGAATCACGAACTCGACAATCGACCAATTCAAACGTCAATCCTAAAGCAAAGCAAGGTGGACTAGAGATTGATGATGACAAAATATATAATTTTTTAAAAATCTAAAATTTACTTACATATTTAAAATAAAATCTTTATATTATATTTAAAAATCAATATTCAATTTAAATAACATATATAAAATCAAAAAATATTTTTTTTATATTTTAAGAATCAATATTTAAAAATCAATAGTCTTTTTTTATAATAATAAAGGCTAAGCTTTCTCAAGCAAAAAAATACAAGCAAACTATATATATATATATATATATATATATAGGAAGGGGCTAAAATGCTTATGGGAAAGGTGAAGTTGCTGAGGGGGTTCGGAGCTAATGATGGCTGGAGGGTTCGGTGCGTATAAGGGAGAAACAGGTGGTTGAAGGTGGGATCTGTTCGGATCAAGGAGGAGTCGAAAGTGGTGAGCTCGGTGAAGTGGTTGCTGAAGGGAAGGAAGAGATGGTGGCGGGCTTGAGTGGTTCGGTGTGGGTTTAGAGATGAACATGGCTGAAGGGAAGATGGCGGAAGAGGCGGAGTATGGTGGAGAGGCTGTTTGGAGCGGCTATGGGTTGAAGCATTAGGGAGGACGACTAGAAGGAGGAGAGTTTCGGCAAAGAGAGGAGGTGGTGCTAGGTGTATTGAGTTCGGTAAAGGGAAAGGGTGGTGGAAGATGATAGGTGGATGCGGTCGGCTAATGGCGGAGAGAGATCAAGCATGGGAGAGGTGAAAGCATATATGCGGCTGTTGCGTGCTTTGAGGGGGTGTGCTCGGTTGTGGGAAAGAGACGGGCTATGGCGATGGCTGTGACTGCTAAAGTGTGGGTGGGCTCAGGGGAGATGGCTGCTCATACGGTTGTGGTGGAGATCGGGTTTGGCTGTCAAGTCGTTCGATGGAGGGTGCAAGGCAGAAGAAGGACAGCGTGGAGGATCGGCGGGGGAGCCTGTGTTCGGAGGGAGGGTGCAATCCCATTGGTAATGAAGGTGACGAACAAGATTTAGCAAATGGAGGTGAGCAGTGGCCACAAATCAATATGCAGACTTTATTATATACGAACTTATATAAAACTTAATATATATTTTTTTCAAAAGAGCAGAACAAACGAACAGAATGAGAATAGCAAGGCACAAGCAAATATATTGAGTATCTAGGGAATGACAAAAGCCATGAATGTGAATTCAGGAATTATAAAAGCAAATGGCTATTTATATTCAAGCGATTGGTAATTGAAAAGACATGGGAAACCAAAAGCTCAAAAATGGGTACTGATATGGCTAACTGTTTCGTAGATTTCGCAACGTACAAAACGCCAAAATGCACAATTGGATATACTATGGAGATCAGTACAATGAGACGAACAGAGTGGTGCATAAATATGGGAGGTACGACCCACTAGTCAAAAATCGAGTTTTGCTGCCAAAAATGATGTTAAAATGCCGAAAATAATATAAACGGAGCTAGAGAAGTCCAAATTTGGCGAAACGAATTACGACGTCTCACTCAGAAAATGATTGACATTTTTATTATACAAAAATAGATTTCAAAAATATTTTATTTTCAGCAATTTAACTGAATTTAAATTTAACTTGAAAATTTCACAACTAAACAAATATGCCATTTGCTATGCTACCATAGATGCATACCAAATACCAAATTTTTATTTCTAAATTTTTATTATATATTTTTATGAAAAATTTAGTTAATTACATTATTAAAAATCGTTAAAATTCCTGAGTCGTTACAATAGGCCTGGTCGGTGGCCATAATTGTTTAACATGTACATGGAAATATACAAACCCAGCAAAATATCATAAGTGTATGCAAAACATACTTCATTATAAAAACCCACAAAAAGATACCTTAACCTAGATCAAACAAACACAACAATACATATAAATTCTTCCAGCATGCAGTCAAAGACACTAAGGTCCGGAGGCCCAGTACTGGACACCACTAACCGGCAATATGTATCACCTCGGATAGGGACCCACAAAGTGTTAACGTGTGTCCCATACCCCACGTTCGCACTAAACGGTTTATTAACCGTTAGTCAATTCCACACTCAAAGTACTACAAAGTTTATCTCATCTCATCGGTAAATAAGACCCGAAGGTCAAAACGATCAAACGAATAGATTAGGAATCAACTGAAAAGATAAACACATGTGTTCATAGCACGCGCTTTATCTAATCATTTAATTCTCCTCCCTCTTCGCTCGATGTGCAAAATTGTGTGTTTTATATATAAGTTTAAGTTGAAGAAAATGAGTTTCAGGAACGTTTCGAAATCGCTTTAGAAATTGCCTTTGAAATTCTCTTGTTATAGAGTATATAATTTTTATACTAAAAATATATATAATAATAATTTCAAAAGCCCATTTATTTGAAAAACATCTTTAAAACACATTACAATACCCGTGTAAATCCAGAAAGAAATATCAAGAAAACATCGAAATAACGGAAAATACACGTATTATCCGTTTAAAACAAGCTGCAACACAATATTCAACGGCATATTTGAACAAGTTAACAGTGTCAAAATGACTTGTAATTTTGCAAGAATGTAGTTCAACATTCCTACTTCAATCTGAAAAAAGAATCATTCAAATCCGATTTGAAACATAAAATCTACAACGTTTCAAAGTTGGACCAAAACAAGGTTAAATCGCTGAATTCCAGCAGGCTGCGGGTTCAAGTTCGACAGCAGTTTTGAAATAGCGAACGAATGCAGATTGTCATGAAAATTTGCAAGAATGTAATTCAACATTTCAACTTCAATCTGAAAAAATGAATCACTCTAATCCGATTTGAAACGAATGAGTTATGTTGTCTCAAACATGGACTCAGGCCATGTTTGCAACAGTTCAAAAACAAATGTACAGGCCTGAAACCATCTTGGGTTCAACTTCCAGGCATGAAACAAAGAATCAAATGGTATCAGATTGAGCTCAAAATTAGTATCCAAGTAGTAGAAAACTTCATCTTTCAACAAAAAAAGAATCATTGAATTCCAATAAGAATTTGAATGAGTTATTTTGTCTCAAACATGGACGCAGGCCATGTTTGCAGCAACTCAGAAACAACTACAGACATAAATCTGTGCTTGAGTTGGTTTTGCAGCAAAGTTTTGAACACTCAAATGACAATATTTTCTAACCAAATTTTGCAGCAGCAAATTTAAACATACAAACTACCAAATGTAAGAAATATGGCAGCATTTTATGGCCGGAATCAAAAGTTATGGCATTCAAAGAGGCAATATGAAATAGATATCAAACAGAAAACAACAACAAAAATTTACCGACAAAAACTAAATTTTTGCTTGCTTTTACAATTTTTTGAGCTTGGCTCAGCTACATTATGTGAGTATTTCAACTTACCTTGCTGTTTAGATGCAAAGACTCAGATTTTAGCAGCAAGTTGGAAGCTTTGGCTTAGAAATAGCCTCTAAAAACCTATAAAAGAGAAGAACAATGCATGCAAGAACAAACAAATGACAAATTACAAAAATATTCACCATAACAAGAAATTATTTAATGAAATTGGGTGATTCTTTTTTTCTTTGAAAGATGAAGTTTTATACTATAAGCATACTAAAGTTCAGGTCATTTTGACCTACATAGCTTACAGAAATACGATGCCGAACTTTGACTCGGAGCATGTTTTTGCTCAGATTTTTACAGTGAAAACAGTGTCTGGGTTCAACTTTGAGACATCATAACTTTCTCATATTTTATCCCAATTGCACGATTCTTTTTTTGGATTGGAAGATAAAGGTTTCGAATAAATGCCTACCAATTTTGAGCTCAGTCCGATGCTATTTGATCCTCTGTTTCATGCCTGGAAGTTGAACCCAAGATGGTTTCAGGCCTGTACATTTTTGGTTTTTAAACCGTTGCAAACATGGCCTGAGTCCATGTTTGAGACAGCATAACTCATTCGTTTCAAATCGTATTTGAGTGATTCTTTTTTAAGATTGGAGTAGGAATGTTGATTTAAATTCTTGCAAAATTTCATGACAATCTGGTTTCGTTTGCTATTTCAAAACTGCCGTCGAACTTGAACCGCAGCCCGCTGGAATTCAGCGATTTAACCTTGTTTTGGTCCAACTTTGAAATGACGCAGATTCTTCGTTTCAAATCAGATTTGAATGATTCTTTTTGCAGATTGAAGTAGGAATGTTGAACTACATTACTGCCTAATTTCAAGTCATTTTGACACAGTTAACTTCTTCAAAAATGCTGTCGAATATTGAGTCACAGCTTATTTCAAACGGATAATACTTGGTGTAATTTCCATTTTTTCGATGTTCTCTTGATATTTCTTTCTGGATTTCATACATGGGTTTTTATAATGTGTTTTAAAAATGTTTTTCAAACAAAAAGGATTTTTAAATTATTATTATTATTATTATATATGTATATATTTTTTAAGTATAAAAATTATATACTCTATAATAAGAGAATTTCAAAGGCAATTTCTAAAGCAATTTCGAAGCATTCCTAAAACTCGTTTTCTTCAACTTAATTTCTATATAAAACACACAATTTTTCACTTCGAGCGAAGAGGGAGGAGAATTAAATGATTGGATAAAACGCGTGCTATGAACACATGCGTTTATCTTTTCAGTTAATTCCTAATCTATTCGTTTGATCGTTTTGGCCTACGGGTCTAGTTTACCGATGATATGAGATGAACCTTTTACTGCTTTGAATGTGAAATTTACTAGCGGTTAGTAAACCATTTAGTGCGAACGGGTGGTATGGGACACACGTTAACACTTTTCGGGTTCCTTTCCGAGAGTTTGTGACACATAATGCCACTTAGTGGTGTCCAGTACTGGGCCTTCGGACCTTCGTCGCTACGATTTGTTACCTTCGGGTTTGTGCCTTTGGGTTTGTATCCTTCGAGTTTGTTGCCCTATAGTATCGCTTTTGTAGTTGGTCCTTCGCCACCGCTCGAGAGATATTTGGGTTTGTCGCCTTCAGGCTTGTGGATCCTTGTTTATACAGTTCTGAGCACGTGCATCTTTTGTTTCTTTGATATTTATATATTTCCCTAGTGTATCACCTTTCGGAGTAGGTCCTTTGAGCCATACGATACATAGCGATTAGCTTGTGAAAACTTATATTACCTTCATTGGTATTTGTTATTTGCCTTTTTGGCCTGATTTGGGATATTCATATCCTTTGTTTATGTGAGTTGCCAATGATATGAGGCTTGTTATGATTCATCTTTTGTTAGATGAATCATGTTATCTCTTTTAGAGATTATTGTGGTACTTTATGACCTTGCATGTTCATTATCATTTAGCTTATCTAACTGATTGTTTTGCTAGACCGAACCGTGTATTTTATACCCGAGTCAGACCGAGGTGTTTCAGGTTGGTACATTTGGACTTAGCCTATTCTGCTTCCGAATGGACTCTATTCTGCTAGCTCTTTTGTTATAGCTTTATGTGTAGACCTTTTTGGTTGTAACTCTGATATGTATATTCTTTGGACTCGCCTATATATTGTGGTTGCTACACCACTTGACATGTATCATTTTGTATACTCTGTGATGTATCTGTATATGTGTATATGTATGTGATGATCTACTATTCTGTGATGTGTTTTACATTTGAGTTATTATATTTTTCTCTACTAGATCTTAGCCATTATAGTTTTGTATTAAATATCTATTGGATATGTCTATCCACTTGAGAGAAAAAATGCTACATTTATCGACGTATTTAGTAGATAGTTAAGATAAGGTTATAGATGTTCGCTCCAATCCAACTCTATTCTCTATATTAGCAGACGGTATTACCTTGTAATACTCTTTGCTAATGTGGGTCTCAGAGTGAGGCATCACAACTTGCAATTTCAGTAAGGAATGAAAGAGATATGCTATCTTAAACATGGACTCAGGCCATGTTTGCAGCAACTCGGACAACACAACCTATAGGCAAAAAAAAGAGTTTTGTTGATTTTGCAGCGATGGTTTGAACACTCAAATGACAATATTTTTCAACCAAATTTTGTAGAAACAAAGTTCAACATATAAACTTGACTCAGAAAAAGATCCGGCATCATTTCATTGCCGGAGATGAAAGTTATGGACAACCAAAGCTGGCACTTGAGGCCAGAAACGAAAACAAGAAAAGAAATGAATAAAAACTTGTACAACCAAAGAATGTAGCTACCGATTCAATATTTTTGGGCAATAGAAGTTAGATTTTAGTCTTACCTTGCCGATTTGTTGCAAAAGCTTAGATTTTGGCAGAAAGTTTGAAGCTTTGGCTTGAATTTGACCTTCAAGAACCTGAAAAGGGAAGAAACAAAAGCATGCACAAAGAGCTCTACTGTAATTAGTAAATCACAACTCAAAATCAAGATTTGATGAAATAGTTTAGGTTTTGGATTAGATTACTTTTGAATTCACTTTAGTTTGATAAAATTACAGCTTGAATTGAAGAAATTAAAGATTAAAAGCATTGGATTTGAAAATTGTTGAGGTTGCTTTCTTTTTCTGTTTACTGGTATTGGAGAAGAAGGTGAGGATTGTTTTGAACGTACAGGTAAACTATTTTATCTTTTCTCATTTTCTAGTTGTAGTTGGCAAAGTGGGCTTTGGACCCAAATTAGAGAAAAACAAGCCTAAGATAATTTAATTCACACTTAATCAAATATGCACACTTATATATACAAACTAAGTTATAAAACAGTATATTTTCTTTCAAGTTTTCACACAACAAAGTTGGTAAATTTACACACTTATGAAATATCATATTTTATACTATATAAAAAGATAAATTTTAATTTTTTAAATATTTTGGAAATTAAAATGAGAAAATGAAATTCCAAGGTTTATTCTATTTTGTTGGGTTGATAATAATGAAGATGATTTTATTTTAGAGAAAATGCGGTAATTATATTAATTATTACCCATTTACTTCTTTTAATAATTTTTAAAGGAAGTAGTTGATTTTTTTAAAGGTGTTTAGTTAAATAAGAAAGGCTATTAGTTCCCCTTATTGCCGTTCTTAGCTGACTCCAACTCCTGTAGGAAGAACTGGAGGTTACCATAAGGTGCACTATCTAAGAATTATACAAATACATAGTTTTTAAAGCAATTGTTCGAAAAAAGTTAGAGTTCTAATTGAATCAACGATCAGTTCTCTCCAACCAAACTGCCTATAGGAAAGCAAGGTTTAGTATGGCTTCGAATATAAAGAGGAGCAAGTCTCTCAAAGCCTCGGTATATTGCGTTCGGATAATGAGTTTCGAATATGCAAGTTGGAGGCACACAATGTCCAGACCTGGAAAGAGAATTCACAATCATAGAAGACATGATTACATGAGTCAGTACTGGCCAAGCATATATAACAAGGCAGGGGATTTCCTAGGTTCTTACTAGCTGGCCGGTCTATAGCATTCAGTTTGCCTAACAAGACAAACCAAGCATGGATCTTAGATTTTAAGGAGGGGCCTTGACTGCCCATAAGTTGCCAAAGTTCATGGTCATACCAGAATGCACGAAAGAAGTATACATGGGTTTCACTATGTAAAGACCGGATTTGCTTATGCCCTAGGAGAATTGATCCACTTTGTCTGTCAAGTGAGTACTAGCAGTGAGTTGCAAAAGGGAGCAGAGAGAAATAATGCTACTGTTAGTGATAATTTCAGAGAATTTTATATTGCAGGCCGTTTATGGAAGGCTTATCTCATAAATATGCATTTGTAAGACACAATCTAGAAAAAAGAATGGAACAAGGAGCGGAGCGCCATGTTTCCTAACCAAGGATATGTCTAAAACGCAATGCAAGTTCGTTATTAGTGGTGCAGATTCACACCTGTTGGCTGCATGGAAGGATTCCTTTCCTTAAGGCCGAGCGCGAGATTGGTGGAATTGATCTTAGATCTGCAAGGCTGAATTCACCCGATCAGTGACATTGGTTTACCCAATGAGCCCATGGCTTGGAGCATCTCGAAAGAAAGTTCCAACTCCACTTTTAAAGAACGACTTAGTTGAAAAGTGCAAGGTTGATGATTCCTAACCCGCCATGAGACTTGGGCCTACGTACTCTGCCCCAGGCCACCAAGCAATTGGCTGGGGTGATGTCGGTGGTGCCCTTCCACAAAAAGGCATAACATAAAGCGTCAATCCCGTTGATGACCTAGGGAGGAGCTTTGTAGAAAGAGAATCAATGTGTAGGGACGTAGCTGAGAATAAAGTTCACTTAAGTCAGTTTGCCTGCATGGGAAAGTAAAGTTCCCTTCCAACCAGCAAGGTGTTTTGTCATTTTTTCAAGTAGCACGTTCGAGTCCTCACGTTTTGGCTTTGAGGTTCTTATTTTAAGTCTAACATAATGAATCGAAAAAGGTTGGAGGGACCAATTTAGAGTGGATGCAACTAAAGGACCTAACATGTGCTCTTCATTAATCATAGTAACTAAACTTTTGGTGAAATTAATCTTGAGCCCGGAAGCCAATTCAAAGCAAATGAGAAGTTTCAAGGTAATAGATAGAGGGGTTAACAAGGTCAAAAGGATTGTGTCATCAACAAAATAAAAGGAACTCAAAGCAGAATGGAATACCTTATTTCCAGAACAAGCTAGAACGTCAAAGCTGCAAGCTAAATCAATCATAATGCAAAGAAATCAGCGACAAAATTGAAGAAAAATGGGGAAAAAGGGTGCCCCTATCTAAGCCTAGGCTCATCGAGAGGTTCCCTTTTTTCCATTAACATAGATTGATGAAGAGGAATATGCCAATAGATGGCCTACCCAGGTTATTAATCGGTTGGGGAACCTTCTGGCCTTTAAAGAATCCAAGATAAATTTCCAAGCAATTGAGTCGAATGCCTCGGAAAAGTCCAATATAACTACTGCACAATTGATGTTGTGGCTGCGCAGTAGTTAATGGCTTCATGAACAGATGCATCATTGTCAAGGAGGGATCTATCAGAAGTGAATGCAGATTGCTTTGGGGAGATATGATCTTGCAAGATGGGTTTAAGGCAGTTGGTCAGAACCTTTGAGACGAGCTTGAAGATTGAGTTTTGAAGGCTGATTGGGTGAAAGTCCTTAACCAAAGAATCCCCTTCGAATTTGGAAATAAGGATGATGTTTGCGTAATTGAGTCTTTAAATCAAATCTGGGTGGCAGTAGAATTGATCGAAAACTTGGACAATACTAAATTCGAGGAATCCCCAATAGCGCTTAAAGAAGGAGGGTGGGAAACTGTTGGGACTAGGAGCCTTGTTACAAGCCATGTCGTTGAGCGCTGCCCAGAACTTAACAGTTCCAAATTCTGCATTAATAGGATAGGGTAGAGAGACGATGAAGGAAACAATTATTCCCATTTGATGATATCAAAAGTGGCACTCAGGACTTGGGGAGAGGTTTTGAAGTGCGAGGTGAAGGTGTTAAGGAGTACATTCTCATCAGTAATTAGGTTGCCATCATAGGTTCATGTTGGATCTACATCTGTTATTTGCAACCCTATGGAAGTAAGTAGGTGTTCTGATGCCCTTCCTTGAGTCATTTAGATCTGGATCTTTATTTCTAAGCCAGATCCTCCTACCTTAAAATTCTTTCCAACTTAGCTTCCAAAGCACTTAGCGCATCTCTATAAGACAACAATATGGAGAAGCTCTCTTCCTTTATGTTAAAAACCTAAGATCCGGTTCTAAAGTCGCTCCTTCTTTTTGCTCAAGGCACCCCGTAGCCCAGCAGACCAATTCTTTAGGGCCTTACGTAATTGGTAACTAATTTCTTAATAGTAGAGCCAGCGCCTCTAAAAGAGATCCACGACCTTTCAACCATATCATCAAATCCTGGTTCGAGGGTCCAGATGTTTTCTAACTTGAATTGGG
Organism: Allium cepa; assembly: GCA_030765085.1. NCBI lineage: Eukaryota > Viridiplantae > Streptophyta > Magnoliopsida > Asparagales > Amaryllidaceae > Allium > Allium cepa. The sequence continues at coordinate 2,818,491 of CM060936.1, read as the reverse complement.
CCTATGAGGATATTTGTCTCCAGTGTCAAGGAGCACACAGCAGCGGCCAAAGATGAACGATGAGAGGGCAACTTAGGAAGAAAAAGGATGCATGTCTTCCTAGGACAAGTTGAAAGGAATCTTTCGAGTTTGGCAAGAGAGGGAGAGGCATGTTTGTTAGACATGTGAAGGCATGATTATATATAGGCAAATCGATAAGGTCACAAAAGAAGGTAAAATCGTTGAGCCCCTCCATATCCGGGTCTAGACCCAGGTTATTTCTTTCAAATTGGAGGCGTGTAACATTGAAGTCACCTCCTAGAATCCAATGGCCGTTAAAATGGAAGGAAAAATCGAAACAATTCTCCCAAAGTTTCAAGCCTAGAGAAGGAGAGTGAGGACCATAGATATTAGAGAAAGAATAGATAATTTTGTATGAAATGTGTTGAAGGATTACATGTAAGACACTAGAGGCCAAAAAAGATTGCAATTGAGTCCACCTAGACCCATCCCAAATAGTGATGACCTCCCTGGACCCAAAAACATACAAGGAGTTCCAACTTGTCATCAAATTTCCACCTTGAGTCTAATTCTAGCATGGTTAGGGTTGCAAAGCTTTGACACTTGGATGAAAAGTATATCTAGCTTCAAAGGCTTAATAAAATTATTAATTAAATCACACTTATCCAAACAACCTAGACCACGAACATTCCATGAAAAAATCTTCATTGGTATCGAAGCTCTTACCTTTTCCAAATTTTTGATGATAGATACCACTTTCAACGATAAATTAATACCAATTTAGAAGCACTAGACATAAATGAAGAATAATGAATCAAGCAAAGAATATTTGGTAAAAAAACGCTACCTTAAAGATTATGCCCTCTAATCAAGGAAAGCTAGCAACTGCTCCTCTTTGCTGTCGGAACTAATGACGTAGGGGTGAAGACTGGGCGGTTGATGAAGCAGGTATGTAGGCAGGGGGTACTGAACAGCCTGAGGTCAGTTTGATCCATCATCTGAGGTGAATCATGTTGGGCGCCATGAACCAGGTTTCTCTTGTAATCTCTTGAGTTAGAAAACGGCCACTCTCTTCTGAATTGATGTGCATAGGATCAGGCTCCAGCGATGGGATCCAGGATGATGGCCTGTGGAGGATTGTCAGGACGACATCTTCATCTTTAGATGAAACAATTGTTACCTCCTTTTTACCAATCGTGATCTCCTTTCTCTTATCCTGCAGCCCAGCCTCTTCTGACATTACATCATTAGAAAAACTAAAAGGGGGTGAAGAAAACCCGTTCAAGTCTGCAAACCATTATCACTGAATAAATGGACAGACTTCTCCGCCCACAACTTTAGGCAGTCGGCCTCACTAAGGATGATGTACTCAGGCTCAACGGGAGGATGGCGATGGAACCAATGTTGGAAGCTGAAAGCGAAGTCATGATTAAAAGCTCTAGCCACAAGAAAACCTGGAATGGCTACGGTCATGTCAAGTCTGATCTTGATGAATGTATAACAATGATCCTAAGACGCACAAGTACAGTGATTAGCAGCAATAAATTCGCCTATAGGAAAAAGAAGTTGACGTAGTCATCGTCGCTATGAAGGAACGGCGGGAGCCTCGAAACACGAATCCAAAAGGCTCAAAAAATTCTCTAGTAGATCTTTCTTGCTTGAGTGCATATAGCTTCACGAATACTATCCCGTAATCTTTATGAAAGGAACCTTTGCTGGTCGTAACAAAGATGAGATGATGGGTTGGGGAATTTAACGATAAGGAGCAATTGGTGTAGATAGCGATTCGCCAACCCAAACAGCCAAAGTGGAGCTCCAGGCATTGTCGTAGATCGACCTCAGACCATAATCCAGTAACCACTAAAAGATGACATGCATTTGGACATCAAGGAGTTTAGCCTTCAATGCATGCATAGTGAGGGAAGAGAATGTGGAAATGGGATTAGAAAAATCGAGGTTAGGGTTAATTAAATTTGATTTTGAAGGGGCAGGTGGTGGGACCTGATCGAGAGAGTGTATTTACAAAGGCGGATATGGGTGCAACTGAAAGGAAGACACATGTGGCCTTGCCTCGAGAAGTCATAGCCTGCAATGCACTAAAAGCCATAGATAGAAAATCTCTCTTGTTTTTTATGGAATATTGCTTCGAATTACGACATCTTGCAGAGAAATGCCTTGATTTTCCACACCTAGGACACAAAATAGGGTTCCTACACACATGAGCCTAATGACCAAGGGCCCCACAATGGAAACATCTTCTCTCTGAAATGATTTTAGATACGTGGTTAAAAATGATTCCTTTAGAATTATGCCTAGCCGTTGCAGTCGGACATACACTTGAATTTGAATTTCGAAATGGCGATTGGCGGGATGTTGGGAAGTAGGCGACCAAACCACATCCGCGTAAGATCTACGTGCCAACGGACGCGGTGGAGGCGGGAGAGATCTAGCCGGCAGAGCAGCCTCAACAACCATAGGATCACGATGTAGCCTTGCATTATCATTAGAATACGAGGAGAGCCGGTCCTAGAATGATGAGGATGGTGGTGCATCTAGGGTCGGAGGCAGAGTTAGGTCCGGAGGATAACGAAGCAGGGTTGATGGTGGGCGGAAAGAGGATATGAAGAGACGAAAGAAGGACAGTTGGAATTAGTCGCTTTTGCACATTCACACTTTATTTGTTGTTCTTTTATTAATTTTATTTAGCAAACAAGGCTTTCAAGTGAACTGTTTTAGTTGTTATCTCAACAATAAACAGAGCTTCTTGTGGAACCTTTTATGTTCCATCGCAACCCGGAAAACGCATCCAAATTAACTTTGTATTTTTTTCTTTCAAATATTGTTATTTCTCCAAGTAATCTATCTATTCTATTACTTAACCATAATAGCGGGAAAGTAATCATGCTTACGTGTCCCCTTGCTTATTCGGCAAAGCAATAAGGCCTGAACATTAGATATGAAACATGCCCGAAGATAATCCTCCTGCTAGTCTTCGTTGAAAAATTTCAAATCTACGCTACCCCATAAATTACGCCTCAATCTGCACTTCCCTTACCTGACCTTTTCGGGCTCCATAGCATCGTTCTTCTTTATTTTGAATTATGCATCGCTAGATCATTATATCCGCAAACAATGCTCTCCTTTTAATTCTGATGGTCAACAATGCTATTTTGACCGAAGGGAAATCGGGTATTTCCTAAGGCTGATGTGGATTATAGCGCCAAGCATACCACGTCCTCTTTTTTTTCCTGTTTAAAATTATTCTTAACTTGTTCACCTATTTTTTCCATCTACTTTTTTCCTCAATCTAAGAAATTGCTATCGGACCTTTTATCACAATTAATGAAACATGTTTCCCGTACAATTGGCCAACAAAGGTAATATAGTTCTTCTAATCTTCTTCTTCTTTCCCCATTTCTCTTTTCCTCTTCTTCTTCACCTTGATTGATTTTTTTATGCATGCCGGTTTGATGTTCTAATTATGCAAAGAATAACATCACATTTTTCAACAACGTATACCCTTTTTAAATATATTATTTTCATAATTCATCAATAGATTCTTACATTGCTTTACTACCCATGGTTTATTCTGTTAGATAGACAATGGTAACCAATTTATCATTTACAGTTTAAATTAGACAATTATATATCAAAAAGTGATAATTGGTTGAACAATGATTGACGATCATGTTCAGTGGAGTATACACTCACAATCATTTGAATCAAAACATAACTTCTGAAGTTCCTATCGTAATATAATGCCTCTACTAAATAATTTTCATTAAACATTTTATCTACTATACTGTAGATTTAGATAACGAATCCTTGAATTGGATAAAGAGGCACTACACAATGAAATTGACATATGTAATCCCACTGTTGTAAATGAAGATGTATCGAAAAACTCAAATCATGTCGAGACAGTAAATGAAATGTAGTTGTACTTGAAAAAGAAGTTATTACATCTAAAATGCGTATGAAATTTGATATCGCTGAAGAAATTTTACAGTGCTTTCGAAATTATCAAAAACACATGGGGTTTCTAGCAAGGAAAAGGTCGAGTAAAAGAAATGACGATGGATGCATAAGATATGTGACATTTGCTTGTGAATGATGTGGGAAGCCAGATCGTACAACCGAAAACCTGTTAGAGCCTCAACCAACCAATGTAATAGGTTGCAAGGTGAGACTCACATCTAGTTTAGGTCAAGACGAAAAATGGCGTATTAATAAGTTATTCTTCAATCACGGTCATGAATTAATTCCCTTTTAATATTTTAAAGAAGAAAGAGACATAAATCATAGTTATATTGAAAAGGCATTATACAAGCTATACTGTGAATTTTTGATAAGGAGATAAGCAATTTTCACATATCTTTTGGCCTCTACTAAATAATGTTCATATTTAGATAATAGCACCTTGAAGCCAAAAGGGAATTAAAAAGGTAAATAAAATAAAAATAAACATTATGCATTTAACTAACCACAGAGAAATTACTGATAGCAAAATATTAAAATAGAGATAAATAGCATGTAGATTTAAGCTACTGATTTAACCTATCCCCAATCGTTTTGGTTGACTTGCTCACCATTTTGGCAAGCATTCTTTGGCTTCCACTGTCCAGCTTTGTGCCTTATATTTCTAAATGATTTAGTTGTTTGAACATTACTTTCTTTATGCCAATGTTGCATATTTAAACCTTATGTGGTTATAATGGCTAAATTATGACACTTAAATGAACAGTACATTTATTTTATTATTTTTAATAAATACATTGAATTCAGGCGATTTCTTTTCCATATTGCGGAATTACACTACTGACCCGTCGATTTCAAAAAAAAACAAAAAAGGGAAGAAAAAAAAGAGTGATGATACTGTAGCAGATGCTGCAATAATTTTGAGCTAAGATTAGTGGTACCTTCAAAAGAAGAAAATGTTGTAAGAAGTGAAATCACAATGCGACAAAAGTTCTTTATTCCATAGATGTATACAAAGGTATAATTATTTCATCATATTTGAATGTTTAATTTTTTTGGATAGGTTTTAATATTCATATTGATTTTTGTTGTGTATGTAAGGGACACATGGATTTGATTAGGGCTACACAAAGTATGGGTTGGACCAAATATTTTACCCAACCCGTATATATAGATATGAGTTAAAGATAGTTCAACCCATACATAACCCCATACGAGATTGAATATGGGTTGGGCTGAAGTATGAGTTGGGTCGAACTTAGTAAGGTTGGGTTGGGTTATATAAGCCTAATACAAAAATGAGAATTTGAAGGAAAAATCAAAATATTAAAATGTTCAACTGAAAATAGCTGATTTTAGCTAGCATAATACATTAAATATAACCGATTCACTACAACTATTTTATTAGAATTTCATTATAAAATACATCTCGTAGAACTGATTCACTATGTATTAGAGTAAGATTTTCATTCCATACACTAAAATGCTTCTCAAAATCTCTTAGTCAATCCTATGTGTTTTGAATGCACTAATTTACTTGGACCGACATCAAATATGATTTTTAAGTTTATTTATTCTAAAATGCATATACTTTATTCAAGATGTTGACTTCTCCAATTTTACATGGCTTGATCTTGAATGAGTTTTTTAATGTAGGGTTAGGCTGGGTTAAAATAGGGTTGGGTTGAATAAAATATCATATTCGACCCATATATAGTATGTGTTACAAACTGTGCAGTTAATGCCTCGCTATTACCCCACTATAACCCTGCTATATCTCATAACAGATTTATACCGCTACGATTTTTCCGTATAGCCCCAAATATAGCCCTTCCGCTTTAAGCCCCGCTATTTCCGCTATATCTCGTTATTCCCGCTATATTCGGCTATTTCCGCTATATCTTTCTTTAAAAAATTGAATTGAAAATGACATTTATACATTATCTTTGTTACCTTTTCTTAATAATGAAAAACAGTTTGAGAGAGCTGAGTCGATCCCTAGAACGGCTGGTCCCAGAACCCGAATTATGAAATTAATTTATTTAATTGAATTTTTAATACATTTGTAGAAATGAAAATACTCTAATATTCTACTAAATTCAATTATGTTATATAATAATTTTACGTTTATTAACAGTATATTCGCACATGTTTTTATTTAAATTATTTATGTATTAATTATAATTCAATTGAATGTTAATTTTTCATTTAATTACCATTTATATATCTGTAAAAAAAATTAAGTACGAGTTTCATATGCTATTTTAGAGTCGTCCGCTATATCCCGCTATATCCTTGCTATATCCCGCTATGACTTTTTGCACCTCTGTCGCACTGAATCTGCCGAGCGCTTTAACTACACAGGTTCTGAATTGTAACCCATATCTAACCCAAACTAGATTGAGTTGGATCCGGTTTATGTGGGTTGGGTCGGGTTGGCTGGTTGGGTCGGGTCAAGTATGGGTTGTGTGCACTTCTAGATTTGACGTGGGGATATGGAGCACCCATGCAATCTTTATATGATCATCATCATTTCATGGTGTAACAATGTGTTATAGTATATTTCCACATCCCTATGAATATCTTTCCATGTACTTTATGACTGCTATTAGAAACTATCTATTTCATTATATTAATAGTAGTTCATACCATTAGGAACAAAACGAGTATGATAACAATGGTTCAAATAAAATCGGCTCATCCATATTTTCACCTCCTTTTTCTTATCAAAAGCAACATGCAAATGTTGGCTCACTTTAAATTTTGATTCATGCACCACAGATATATAATATGATGAGTCTTTCATCAAAATAGTTTTAGTTTCCTATGCCATTTCAGAATCTTAGGCCATTCTTATATATAGCTTGCTTGTTTGTTCACATAGGGATACCATGGGAAAATGGAACATGAGAAAGAGGACAATACCTAAGAAAGAACCATTCATCCTTATTATCCTTGAATCTCATAGAAGAATATATTTTGGGTGAAAATGGGATGTATGAACTGCTGTTCATTTCCCTTCAAAACTGCAACTACTATTTGGGTAGATTTGCTCGTAAATATTTTCTATTTTGAAGTAAATTCCAGTATTGGATTTAAAAGAAGTTCGCTACTTGATGGAGACGATTATTTTTTGTTTTCTTGTTGTGTATTGCTCAACTCAATTTGTATAGAAGTAGGGTAGTAATGCAAGTAATCTTACTTTTTTAGTCTACAATGTATTGGTTGATTGTACTCGTATAATTATATTAACTATTAAGTGTCAGTTAATTGTGTTCACATGCGAATAAACTAAAAAAATAGAACCGTAAATATTTCAACTTTCTCACACAATCTCACAAGTAACTATCAATTTATTTACATACGGAATTCAAATATAAATGTTAATGGGATCATTAACACTTGATCCACATGTTTTAGATATTCTTATACTAATGAAATAACACTTAGCATTATCACCTAAACCCTTTATATTACAAAACATGTGTGTCTCGTTAATAATTTCATTGAGTTAGCCAGAGACTGCCAATCTACAATGATTTGATTGGTTGCTATGTTGTAGAATTTTCAAAAGATTTTGGGATTGGCTTTTTTATTTGGAAGAGAAGAAAGAAGGAAGGAAGAAGAAAACAAAGTCCTACATTCTAGAGTTTTATACAAAAATCTTGTATAGGCATAGCTCTCTCAAGTGGATGTTGGGGCCTTGGCACTCCCACATGTTTGCTTTGTTGTGAGGAGAGAAGTCATGCAACACCACACGCACGCCGCTGTCCGTCCGACCGAACCGAACTGGACTGGGTCGGGATCCGAAAATATTTTTAGATCAAAATGTAAAAGTAACGGGCCAGATTTCAGCCCGGTAAGGACCCAGAACCGAAATTCAAAATTTAAATTGATGGCGGGAATTTGTAACGTTTTCTAAACGTTGCAAATATGAATGGATGCGACGTTTGATTTTTGAATCTGTTCGTAACAGTTGCGTACGTTGCTAACGGTCGCGACGCTTCGCGAATGGACACCTCTTCAATACTATAAATAGCAACGTCCGGAATTTATTTAAAAACAGTTTCGAATTCTTCTTCTTCTTCCACGAGCATTTCTGCAAAGCCAGAAGACCATTGCTCTGTTTTGCGATGCTTCGAAGGTGTTGCAGATTCAGAAACCGTTGCAGAATTGCTCTCTTCTTACTCTTCATTCTATTATATATAAATTGCATCATCATATACAATTTCTAAAGTTTTCTTGGTCGGATCAAAGTCGTACAAACTTTGAATCTGATTACGCTGTTATAGGGCTTCATTGAATCCTGAAAGTCAATAGTTCGATAACCCGTTTGTACCTGATGGGTTGAACTATTGTTTGAAAGAATCTATTCCATAGATCTTTGAAGTCAGAAGTATAGCATTATCATCATCACAACCGCCATCAAATTCATCTCGAACCGCAAAATCCCCAACAATTTCAGACAATATTCTTCAACCATGGAAGGTTCGAGCGCTTTACAAGTTATGAATCAGCATCTAACTCGATTGGAGCGTTTTGATGGCGACAATTTCACTCGTTGGCAAGAGTCGATGAAATTTTTCCTGGTCACTGTCAAATTGTTCTACATTTTGGAAAATAACTTGGAAGAAATCCCAGAGGAAACTGATACAGATGATGCTACTCTAAAGGCTAAACGTGCAAAGCGCAAAGAGCACGATTTCCTATGCAGAGGCCACATTCTGAATGCGCTATCTAACCCAGTCTACAATGCTCATAAGACCTTGGAAACAGCGAAGGCACTCTGGACTGCACTGGAGAATAAGTACTGCATATCCGTGGCAAGTAATAAAAAGTTTCTTATTTCTAATTTTATGGATTTCAAAATGGTCACCAATAAGTCCATAATTGGACAAGTAAGCAAAATCTTATTGTTGGCGAATCAACTTAAAGATGATGTAATTGATCTCCCTGAATCTTTTGTTGTTGGAGTTATAATTTCTAGAATTCCGCATAGTTGGAATGATTATAAGAAAAGATGAAGCATGCAGAAACAGATTATAATTTAGACGGTTTACAGCGTCATTTTCGTATTGAAGAAGACTCTCGCAAATGCGATCTAGATGATAATCCGCAAACCGAGTCCCATTCTAAGGCAAATAATGTTGAAATTACCGATAAGTTAAAGCCAAAGAATGAGACACGGTTTAAAAAGAAAAATCATTCCAAAACCAACAACAAAAAGAAAGGTGCTTGTTATTTTTGTAACAAGCCCGGCCACTATGCCCGCGACTGCCGTCTGCGGAAGAAACAACAAAAAGTGAATGTGGTCGAAGACACGCTTGTGGCTGTAGTGCAAGAGGCGAACTCCGTCAGTGGCAATGATAATGATTGGTGGTTCGATACTGGAGCAACCATTCATATTTGCAAAGACCGTAATCTGTTCAAAAGTTACGAAGAAAATAAATGAGAAGCCGACGAAGTTACTGGAGCAAATAAGGTTCCAAGCAAAGTTCTGGAAAAAGGCACTATAGAATCCTCTCACCTCTGGAAAAGTTCTTACATTAGTCAATGTATTTTACGTACCTGATATGTGTAAGAATTTGATCTCTGGATACCTTCTTAACAAAGAAGGATTCAAGATGGTGCATGAGTCTGATAAGCTAGTGTTGTCTAAGAATGGTAAATTCATTGGACATGGATACTCTTGTAACGGCACGATTAAGTTGAATCTAATAAAGAAATCTTCTGTTTATATTGTTGATTCTATTAATTTATGGCATGATAGATTAGGACATGTTAATTATAATTCCGTTAGAAATATGAATAAATTAGGATTAATTTCTGATTGTGATTTCGATACCATTTCTAAATGTGAAATATGTGTTTAAGCAAAAATACACGGAAAATCCTTTAAATCTGTAGAAAGGAAAACTGGTTTGCTTGATTTGGTGTATAGTGATGTGGGTGACTTAAAAAGTCATATCACCTATGGTGGTAACCAATACTATATAACATTCATTGATGATTATACTAGATATGTATGTATATCTAATGAAAACTAAAGATAAGGCTTTTGATAAATTCAAAATTTACAAAGCAGAGGTCGAAACACAATTAGGAGTTCAAATTAAAATATTACATTCAAATCGTGGTGGCGAATATTTCTCAAATGAATTCACCTTGTTTTGTAAACAACAAGGTATAGTTCACCAATGCACTGCCCCATATACACCACAACAAAATGGTGTTGCTGAAAGGAAAAATAGAACTTTAGTAGAAATGGTTAATGCCATGCTCATAAGTTCTAATTTACCTTATAATGTATGGGGTGATGCTATGTTATCTGCATGTTATATTTTAAATAGAGTACCACTTAAAAGGAATAATATTTCCCCTTATGAATTATGGTTTAATGGGAAACCTAACCTAACTAGACTTAAAGTTTGGGGTTGCTTATCATATGTTAGAAAACCAGACCCTAAACGACCAAAGTTAGGAAATAGAGCATCTAAATGTGTTTTCATAGGATATTCACTTAATAGTATAACTTATAGATTCCTTATTCTTGACACCCTAGAAGTTATAGAATCAGTAGATGTAGAATTTTTTTAAAATCAAACTGTTGAGATCCCATTGAGATCATCTAGTCCAGAACCTAGTCTAACTAATGATATCAATGACGATGATTATGCTCCTGCTCAAAACAACAATGAAGTGTCAGTACCAGATAATAGTACTAAACAATGGAGAAGTAAAAAGCGAGAATAGAGAAGGACTGTGGTCCTGACTTCATTACATATCTTGTAGAAGGCAGTAAGGACGAAGTCCTTAATGTGACTAAATATGTAATGAACGTCGACGACGATCCCAAAACTTATTCTGAGGCTATGAGTTCCAGAGATTCAAATTTCTGGAAAGAAGCTATCAATGATGAAATGAATTCCATAATGTTAAACCAAACTTGGGTTTTAACTGATTTACCTCCTGGTGCTAAACCTATAGGATGTAAATAGATATTCAAGAAAAAGTTGAATACAAATGGATCCATTGATAAGTTTAAAGCCAGATTAGTTGCTAAGGGATATAAGCAAAGACATGGAGCAGATTATTTTGATACATATGCTCCAGTTGCTCGCATATCTTCTACACGCTGTTTAATTGCACTTGCATCAATTCATAAATTAGTCATACATCAAATGGATGTAAAGACTGCTATTCTAAATGGAGATTTAGAAGAAGAGATATATATGGAACAACCTGAAGGTTTCAAAACCCCAGGCCAAGAAAAGAAAGTTTGCAAATTAGTGAAATCTCTTTATGGCCTGAAGCAAGCTCCCATGCAATGGCATGAGAAATTTGATAAATTTGCACTGTCATATGGATTCGTTGTTAATGATGCCGATAAATGTATTTATAGCAAATCGGATAACAACGGTATTGTTATAATATGCTTATACGTTGATGACATGCTAATATTTGGTTCCAGTATATCCTGTGTGAATGAAACTAAAAAGTTTATGTCTTCTAAATTCGATATGAAAGATCTAGGAGAGGCTGATGTAATTTTGGGAATTAAAATTTTTAGGAAAGAGGGGGAGTTATTACTAACTCAATCTCATCACACAGAGAAATTCCTACAAAAGTATGGTCAGTATGATGACAAACCAGCACCAACTCCTTTAGATCATAATATTAAATTAGAAAAGAACACTGGACGTACTATCTCTCAACTAGAGTATTCCAGTGTTATTGGGAGTCTTATGTATGCTATGCATTGCACTAGACCAGACATCGCACATGCTATAAGTGTATTGTGTCGATTTACGAGTAATCCAGGTTTCGAACATTGGAAAGCTATTTCCAGAGTTTTAGCTTATTTGAAAGGAACCATTGAATATGGTTTATCTTATAAAGGATATCCTGCTGTAATAGGATATAGTGATGCAACCTGGAACAATGTAGAATCCAAATCCAAGTCTATGACTGGATGGATCTTTACATTAGGAGGCGCTGCTGTGTCTTGGGCTTCCAAGAAGCAGACCTGCATTTCTGACTCAACAATGTTGTCAGAATTGATTGCATTAGCATATGCACGTAAAGAAGCGGAATGGCTTAGGAATTTAATAATGGAAATCCCTTTATGGAAGAAGCCATCTCCAGCAGTCTTGATTAACTGTGACAATCAAGCAACGATATATAATGTCTAATAAGACATATAATGGAAAGTCTTGACATGTGAGTCTAAGACATCAAATAGTGAGACATTTACTCAAAAGAGGAGTTATACTGTTGACTACATAGAAACGAAGAAAAACTTGGCCGACCCACTTACAAAGAGTCTTCCAAAGGCAATGGTTTCTATAAAGTCACAAGAAATGGGACTAAGGTCTGTGAAAGAAGGTTGATCATCCTTAACAGAACCCAACTTATGTCTTGAAATGGATAGACAAAGTTCAATGGGCACCAACAAGTTAAGAGAATGGTTATGGAACACTAAATAGATAATCCCATAATATTTAGTGTTGGATTCTGCAAGAACAAAGGATGGATATGTATCCTTAATAAGTCTAGAAACCTTAAAAGGTGTATCGCAGAAATAACTTAAGAGACTTGCCTATATGAGTATGGAAATCAGGCCGTTTTCTAGGAAAGTAAGACCGCTTTCTAAGTAGACTAATGAACCAGGATTTAAGCACATGGCCATTAACGTGTTGAGCAATACAGAACACTTTACCTAAGGAAATCAACATGTGTGATTGTTCCGGTTTTATCATTAGGGATACTTGGTTCAAGATTCGTTCACCATAGAATCTCGATAAGGCTTTGAATGGTTTACACTAAATAAAGGTTCAAATCCAAAAGATACCTTTTATTTATGTGTTAGTTTTCACGATGATGAAAAACTTGATCTTAGAACTACATAGGCTTGATCTCACTTGGGTATGTAAGAAGTCACTCTAGTGATGCAGCCGTCCTATTTATTTATTTTCTTATTTTGAAAATTGAGGGAGAGTGTTGTAAAATTTTCAAAAGATTTTGGGATTAGGTTTTTTATTTAGAAGAGAAGAAAGAAGGAAGGAAGAAGAAAACAAAGTCCCGCATTCTAGAGTATTATACAAAAATCTTGTATAAGTATAGCTCTCTTAAGTGGATGTTGGGGCCTTGGGGCTCCCACATGTTTGCTTTGTTGTGAGGAGAGAAGTCATGCAATACCACATGCGCGCCGCCGCCGTCCGTCCGACTGAACCGAACCGGGCCGGGTTTCGGGTTCGGATCCGAAAATATTTTTGGATCAATATGTAAACAGTAACGGGCCAGATTTCAGCCCGTTAAGGACCTAGAACCGAAATTCAGAATTTAAATTGATGGCGGGAAGTTGTAACGTTTTCTGAATGTTGCAAATATGAATGGATGCGACGTTTGATTTTTGAATCCGTTCGTAACAGTTGCATAAGTTGCTAACGGTCGCAACGCTTCGCGAATGGACACATCTTCAACACTATAAATAGCAATGTCCAGAATTTTTTTAAAAACAGTTTCGAATTCTTCTTCTTATTCCCCGAGCATTTCTGCGATGCCAGAAGACCATTGCTCTGTTTTGCGATGCCTCCAAGGTGTTGCAGATTCAGAAACCGTTGCAGAATTGCTCTCTTCTTACTCTTCATTCTATTCTATATAAATTGCATCATTAGATACAGTTTCTAAAGTTTTCTTGGTCGGATCAAAGTCGTACAAACTTTGAATCCGATTACGCTATTATAGGGCTTCATTGAATCCTGAAAGTCGATAGTTCGATAACCCGTTTGTACCTGGTGGGTTGAACTATTGTCTAAAAGAATCTATTCCATAGATCCTTGAAGTCGGAAGTACAGTATTATCTTCATCACAATCGCCATCAAATTTGTCTCGAACTGCAAAATCCCCAACATGCTAGAAGCAGAGGGTTATGAAGGAGAAGCAAGGCACATGGATATGATAGATACAATAATGATAAGTAATGGACATTGTTGTATTTTACATCAACTAAACCAAATTCTACCATTGTTGCTTTGTATATTTTTTAGTTCTATCAGTTGCAAATGTTTTGCTGAAATGTAAAAGATAATATTAGTTTGGTTTTTTTAATATTGCAATTTGACGAAGTAAGTTGATGCCCAAATCTTAGGAAGAAAGTTGATGCTCAAATTTCAAGAGAATAAAGAAGAAAAGGATATATACAGAAGAAAAGAAAAAAAGAGGAGAGGAATATTATAGTCATGGTTATTGACACTCCGTTCTTGGTTCTTGGTTAAGGGGCTCACTCTTTTAAGGGGACTCCGTTGAAAAATAAATTACTAAGGAGGGATATGCACTATTATAAACTAACATTGATTTTTACCTCCTCTGCCAATTATGTTCACCTTCTCCCTTCCTTCATCTTTCATTTTTTTACTTCATCCTAAACCTTATTTTTTTTACCGCAGTAAAAAAAAATGGCAAGAACAAAGAATACCGGTCTCTCTTCATTGTCAGATCCGAAACCCGTCGACCATGCCATGGCTAGGTATGATCTTTCGTTTAGTTCGACAACTAGTTTTTAGTTTTCTTTTGTTTAGTTTGGCAGCGAGGGTTTAGTTTGCTTTCGTTTAGTTCAGCAACTAGGTTATTAATTATCATATCAAATTCGACATTCGTACATTGCACAGTAGTGTTTATGTCGGGTTTTTGTAGTCGAATGCGGACGTGTGACATGGTTTAGGTAATCAAATATTGTTCAGGCATGGTCTGACGTTTTAAGCAATTTAATTCGGCCAAGTTCCACCGTGTATATTTTTCGACAGGTGTTTGTCAATTTTTTGTTGTTGTTCGGCTTACTGCTATCGAATAAGAGTTGTTTTCTAGTTTTTATACTTGTACTAAACAGTGTATATAATTTATTTCGGTTTCTTGCAGTAAGAAGTCGGTGGATTTATCTTCAAGCACGAGTATTCCACCAACAGCTTTGAACGGAAAGAAATTAGTAGTGGAACAGATGATGTAACGAATAGAGAAAAGTAGTACTGGAACTGATGAACAAAGCAATAATGACGAATATGGTGCGAGTGAAGATAATGGTAGTCAACATGATCATACTGTAGAGGGAATTGTAGGTTTTAGATTGCAAGTTTTGTGCATGATCATATGCACTGTAAAATTAAAATTCAGTTTGATATTTCATTTAACAGAGTTATACACATCTTTTGTTATGAATTCAAAAATTAATTTGATAAATCTTTTAGAATGATTTTTTGTTGACCATTGAATCAAGATCAGGAGGAAGAAGTTGAAAGTGAGGATAGTGTACTAAAATTGAACCGTTGAAAAAAAGGCAAAAAGTTGAGGACATCCCGTCAACCTTCGAAAAGTGAGGCAAAAAGGCAAAATGGTTTAGCATTTTGTATGAAATGGTGATTCAACTATGTTTCGATGATTAAATTTTGTTAATTTTTTTTAATTTGTATTTGAATGCATGGATTGAAGAAACATGGATTGTCTTGTTTTCTTCACAGTTTAACAAACTATTGTTTTGCAGTTCGGTCACATGCTGTCAAACTCAAGTTGCTAAGCATGGACCGTGTTGTAGTACAATCGGTTAAAACCGTAGTTCATATTTTAGTTCGGTTGGCGTCCATCGAATAAATGCAAACTCTCAGGAACGATGGTGGTTTATTGAAAAAGCTTGTCCAGATGGCCATGACATGCTAAATTTTCAAAACATATGTACTTAAGTTATAACATACAGTAGTTCGACAACAACATATCAAATTAAATATTTTAATTCGACCTATGCACTTCAAAAGTGCTTGAGAATATGACAATCATGTTGCCGAACTTTAATCGCATTTGTATTGAAGTTATAATACTATTGTAATTCGATGAAGATTAATTGAACATAACATTTTAATTAGGCAGTCCTTAATCGAACATTGGAAAAACTCTCGGAAACGGTGGGGGTTTATTGATTTAAATTGACTCAGACGACTAAGGCAAGCCGAACTTGAGTTGAGAAAAGTTGTTTCGACATATGCCCTTCGAAATTGCTTGAGAATACGACAATCATCTTGCCGAACTCTAATCATCATTGCAATGAAGTTAGAATACTATTTCTTGTTCGATCGAGGAAATTCGAACATAGTATTTTAATTTGGCAGCCCGATATCGAATTTTGGCAAAACTCTTGCGAACGGTGGTGGTATATCGAGTTATATTGACTTAGATGACCGAGGCAAACCGAACTTAAGTTGAGAATTTTTTTTCAACGTAACCCATTGAAATTGCTTGAGAATACAACACTCATCTTGCCAAAATCTAATCACCATTGCAATGAATTTAGAATACTATTTGTAGTTTGATCATGAAAAATCAAACATGGCATTTTAATTCGACAGCCCTTTGTCAAATATTGGCAAAACT
Source organism: Allium cepa (assembly GCA_030765085.1). Lineage (NCBI taxonomy): Eukaryota > Viridiplantae > Streptophyta > Magnoliopsida > Asparagales > Amaryllidaceae > Allium > Allium cepa. The sequence goes on along the minus strand of CM060936.1, from coordinate 2,802,096 downwards.
CTTGGGAACGGTGTTGGTTTATCGAACTACTATATTACAGATGGTGATGTTTCATCGAATCTGCTTTGCTTCTGGTTTTCTACCCTATCGAATAGAATTACACCCCTCTCCCTAGTAAACATTCATATGCATAACATAGTCATATTTAATTACATACAATTTCATTGCACTCCAAAATCACATACAATTCCATACGACGTCAAAACAACTTCATCGTCACTCCAAAATCACATACAATTCCATATGACATCACAAATATTTGGTTGTCACTCCAAAATTACAAACAATTCCATATGACATCAAAAATAATTTCATATAAAAACTAATCTACTAACTAAAATCTAGTTTAATTACACTCTCTTCGTCTTCACGGTCCTATGTAAAAGCCAAGTATTTGTTTATTATTTCAACATGCGGTGTGATCCAATATTCTGCACTGATATTATAAAATTGTTGGAAGTGCGGAAATTGAGGTGTAGGAGGCAAAGGAGAGTCCGGACTGAATTTAATATTAATAAAATGCGAGTTGTCTACATGGCCCATAAGCACCGTCCAATTTTGGTTCAACAGATTCGTACGAACTATTGTGGGAACAGATGTACAACACATATGATTGCCTATTAAGACCACCACAGTGCCAAACGTTTCGGCTATTAAAAATCCCAATCCTTTTATCTGCATCCACTCACTAAACCCAATTGCATTCGTACATTGTACCCTATTCTTCAATTCCTCATAGCCACGTTCATCCCACATTTTTTGTACATACTTGAATGAAGCACTAAATTGTAGACCATATACTCACGTACAAACTTACACGGATGTTCTGGTCTTTGATTATGGAAGTCACTTGTTTAACCACAACGCAATAATCACAATTACCATCACTAGGCATATCGTCTATACCAATTATGTAGGGTCTCATACATTTGGATATTTGCAACAAATATTCATCGTCAAAGTTCTGATGCCAAGCTTCTTTAAGTAACAACCAACTAAAGTAAGATTTGAGCTACACAACAGTGATGCTTTAGCACGGTCAAAGTAAGAAGGATCTTGTTTAGTTGACTTACCTTTTTTGGAAGGTCTACCTTTTCTGATAGTTGTCACAAGGGGTTCTAAAATAGTGGTTGTTTGAGGGAATGCTAGCAATTTCAAATCTTGTTGCATAACAAGTCCCACATTATCAAGTGATTCATCATACCTACTTTTCAATGCTTTGATTTCGGGCAAGTAAAAAAAAATCAATAGTTGAATGATTCAATGTAGGAGTGCAAGATAATTGCTTCCAAAAAGAGTCTATAACGCTTAGAGGTATGAAACCTTGTGAATGTCTAAAGTCCGTAGCTTATGTGCACATGGTAGTCTATTTACTTGCCATAAAACACAACCACAATTCTCGATACTCAAGCCGACGTTTGAAATGGTACTTAATTCATGTAGTAGTAAATCAAGTGCTTTGTGAGATACAACACCCGATATTTCTTTGAACACAGGTTCACTTTGAAATCTATGCATTGTCGTGATGTATTTGTTTCAAATGCATGTTTGATTGCAAATAATTCATTCTCGGCACAAAGATTTACACTAGTCCAACATTGCATAAAGTTACCTGCAACTGAATCAAAATACAATTTTAAACGATGGTGTGCACTTTCAACTATGCTAGTTGATCCATTATCATTGTGTTTTATTTTGTTGGTCCAAGCCAAAACAAACATCGCCTTATATTTACTAAGCTAATTTCTTAGTACATACGTGTTAGATTTTTTTTGTTTCATGAGCCGTGTATCACGAAACGAGTTTAAGTTCAGATGATACTCTTCTTCGGACAATGAGTTTATCATATTTATCCAACCATCATAAAAAAGTTCGCACTCCTTTTTTCCTTCTTCATTCTCTAAAACTACCTTTTTATCCCCAATCAATACTCGTTACTTTTTTTATAAAATTTGGTTTACAATTCTTGGACATTCTTGGAAATATGTCATGCATAAAGAATATGATGTGCCGCTGGAAACACAATAGCTACTGCATTTGTAAAAGCAATTTCAGCATCCGTAATGATAACATCTGGAATTTCTTTATCCCTACAACACTTTCTAACACATTCAAGAGCTCATATGCATGACTCTATAGTCAAGCGACTAATAAAAGCAAGTGCAACGGTAAATGATGCTCTAGTAGATGTTTTCGACACCATATGTAAACACGATAACTTATACCGATTTTCCTTGAACTTGCAATCCAAGAACAAAATTTGATGAAAACACTGTGCAAGAACAACACATCTAGGATGGCTAAAGAATAAATTGAAAATTTTATTGGTTGTACCATCAACTCCATGATGCGCTGAATAATGATGACTAGAGGCCAATTTCATAAACTGTTGCATAATCGACTTACCTTCGATATTCTGTAGTTTAAGTTTCACTTTTGCATATGTAAATATTTCTAATAGTTGATTGGTTCTCTGGGCTATCAATTCTAATAACGATTAAAATATTTCAAGGCTTGACTCCACTATCTGTCATTGTTTCAACGGTCTTAACTTTATGATCCTTCAGCCTCGCCACATACAGATGCCCATTTAATACGTTAGGAAGCATGTGATTGTGACGTCCATTTTTTACCTCCAAAATCCAAATCCCAACATCTGTACAATGTGCGCTTAACTCAAATGGACATCCACATTTTCCCGATCTTCTCCCTTTTTTGGGTTTTTGGAACATGATTCTTTGGCTTATGATCAATATACTCTCCGCTTCTTTCACATGCTGGAAGCATCCACGATCATTTTCCATTAGCTAACAATTTCTCGTTCTTGTTCTTTTGGTCACAACAATACAATTCACACTGATCCCGTGATCCATGCATCAATCTCGTACATTTTCCTTTGATTCAAACAACTGCATCATAAATCAATAACATGACTCAAACCACAAAAATCATATATAATTCCAATATTTTTACGTACCTTATCAGTAGGGATGAGAAGTCAAATCAGGGTAATTGAATTCATTGCAATTGTCATTTTGGTTATCATTGCCATCATCTTCCTTATTTTGATTATTGTTGTCATCTTCGTTTTTAGATTCATTCTCTCGTATCTATTGAAAAATATAACTTAGAATCTTTAGTTTTAAAAAATAATTCGGATATCAATTGCCGAACAAAATTTCGGCTATCCACTACCAAAACAAAATTTCGGCTACCCGCTACCCAAAAATATTTCGGCTACACACCATCCAAAAAGATAGCGTTCACTTTCTTGGGTGAGAATTATAGTATATTCTTCCTCCAAAGGAGAACTTTCACTAGAGTTTAATTCCCCATCGGTTGTAATTACTAATTAGAGAGCAGCTGATAGTAATGAGTTTAGGGTAAAAATAGATTACTAAGGGTAACAAGGCAACATAGGTAAATTTTAAGAGGAGACTACTTTCATTAGTCCTAGTAAATTTTTTTTCTATAAAATTTTTTTAGTTGGTGTGACGACCCGCACTCGGGACCCTCTGAATCCAACACCAAACTACACGTGTCCGACCCAAAGCGCACCGATTGCAGATGATCATGAGAAAGAAAAGAGAGGGTGAGAAGAAAGAGAGAAGAAAGAAGAAGAGAAGAGAAGAAGAATAGAGAAGCAGAACCAAAAACAATATAGGATCTCACATCGCAGCGGAATAACATATAATATAGATCAATCTTTACAAAGAGAAGCTATAATATACATAAATCAATATCAGAGTACACAATAAATATTCATCAGCTTGGACAGTTATAATAATCTGTCCTCACAAATGCTGATAATTTACAACAACAATGCAATGCAGCGGAAAAATAACAGATACGTGTATACGACATAAACATCTTCAGCTCGCCTACTGAAGCTTCAAAAGCATCAAATCTGAACCTGTAAATATACTCGGTCTGATCCGAGCATTGAAAGGGAAGAACGTCCGGATCAGTCTGGTAAACCAACGTGAGAAAAACACACATCAACTAAATTTTAAAGTTATCAAAACTTTTCTTTTATCAAAATAAAAGGTATCTCATAAGACCACGTCGCAAATAAATACGGACAAGGTTTTTACCTTACGATAACCAAAACATTTCATATCAAATTCTCTTATATTATAATAACGTCTATTGCACAAATGATAAATTAAATAGCTGAAATTGTTACATTATTAAATCCCAATGAAATAGGTTTACAATCAAAATGACAGACATATATTGGATTTTGGATTTCCATACAAATGATTAGTTGAAGGGACTACCTTTTCGAAAACTCGGTACACCTCTAGAGGGATGTACCTAGGGTCGAGATACTCGGCGCCTAAACCAACACAAGACCGGCCTACCTATCCCTGGATAGTAACGAATGTGTCATTACTTCGGTCGTTACTAACCTAAAATCCATGGCCACAATACATCAACAATAATCAGATACACGACGTCATAGCGTGTAAAGATATATCTAGAAGAGTGATGACATATCCTAATGGCAGTGACCCATTTTAGCCTTACTGCTTCTATCCCTGTTTCCGTCATTTTCCGGGGGTGAGGCCAAAAGAGGTATCAATTACCTTTCACATATCATATATCACTTCATCTTTGAATGTCACATTGTCATTTCCGTTGACTACTAATTGTCTTCCACAAAAATACAACTCTTGAGCTCGTACGTCTAAATAAATTACAGTAGTTGAGACGAATCCCTTACATATTGAGTGTTGGACAATTAAAAATTGCTACGTTAATCAAATAGTCTACTTATTCTTGCTATATAAAAAAGTTGACCTGAAGTTTAGTTGAAAGCATAAACACATGAAGTGAAGTTTATAATATAATTTGAGTGGATTACATGACCTCCACATTGGTATCACTTAATTTTTCAATCAATTTTGTAAACTGCATTATTTCTATCTCATTTGCTTATTGAACCATAGCACCCGACACCTGCCCAGGTTGGAGCCATTATTATTTCTAAATATTTGGAATTTACTAATGGGATTTTGCACGAAAGGTCCCTGTGACGACCCGGAATTTTTAGGCATTTGAAATTGGAATATTTATTTGATTTTAAATATTTAAAAGTTTGATTTCTAACTTGAATTCAAATATCATAATTTATTTGATAATTAATTTATTGAATTAAATAATTTGAAGTTGGGTAAAATGTTGAATCTTCAGTTTTAAGCCCGTTAAAAATAATTTGAAGGCTTATAAAATTCATATTGTTAATACCGAGGATAATAGAAGTTGTAAAATTGAATTTAACACCGACTTGTTCAGTTTTGAAATTTTATCGTTTAAATTGAATTTAAAAATAGCCTTCCGAGGCACAGTCTCGGAATTCGACGAAACCTGTTCCATTGGATCCATAATATTGTATTATTATCGAATTTCAAATTTCGTATTGATCGGAGTTGTTGTGTGAGCGTACGATATATAAACGCGTTGAAAATTTAGTTGATAATAATCGATTCGGAAAGCTATCTTCTCCATACGATCGAATTCGACCTCGAAACCTTTTCAATCGCGTTCGGAATAGGGGTTTGATATTAAGCGTCCAGCGGCACGTCAAGATAGGAGGTCGAAATTCTAACTTGCTAGAACATATATTCTGAAAATTTAAATAAAACTCAAATTAAAGGATACCGGTGCCTTCTTAAACACACATCCCTTTTTATAGTCACAGCCCAAGCCCTCATTTCTTTTCCTCTCTCGTCTTCTTTATTTCGCCGCTTTCCAAATCGAAGTAGGACGATTCTTAAAAAAAAAAAAAAAAAAAAAATAAAAGGGTTTGAAATGGTTTGATTGAATATTGAATGTTATGGTTTGATTGAATATTGAATGTTATGGTTTGATTGAATATATTTGGGTATAATAAGTTACCAAAAATATATAAATTGGTTTTTGGAAAGAAATAAAAGAAGTGAATTTGTAAGCGAAATAATTATAGAAAATTTGAATAAATTAGAATGAATTGAAAAGAAATGAAAGTGATATTAAAACACTAATAAATAACTTCGAGTATGAAAGAAAAAAAAAGATTTTGAATAAACAGAAATTAATGAATTGTAAAATTAAGTGATATTATTTTAAAGGAATAAAGAATTATTTTAAAATTTAAAGTTTAAACTTGTTAAAAAGGATTAAGAAGTAATTTGAGAAATCTAAAATTGGTATTTTCAATTAAAAGTATTTCAAATCATAATTAAGGAATAAAATCTGAAATTAATGGATTTTGGAATAAAAGGGAGTTAATTGGAAATCAATTTGGAAATTGATTCAAGTGTTTGAACTTGGAAATTTAAAGAAGAATGTGAAGAGAAGTATATTTCTCTGGATAGCCAAGTATGCTCAAAGTAAATTTTTAAATATAAGATAAAAGTTTTAATGTTGTTTTAAAAAGCATGTTTTAGGAGTTTATTGTTTCTAAATATCTAAATTCTAAAGTAAATATTTTTCAAATCTATTATCTTAGTAATTATTTAAAGATGACTTAGTGTTTTGTTTTAAAAAGTGAAAACCTAGTTTTATATTTTATAAAGTAACCTTATTTTCAAATATTCATATAGTATGTATTTTTAACAAATTTTTGAAGTAGTTTAACTTAAATGTTTCAAAGTATATTTCAAAGTAAAGCGTTTTAAATTATTTTAAAAATCTAAAGTTTTGTGCTTGGTAGTATATTTCTCTGGATAGCCAAGTATGTTCAAAGTAAATTTTTAAATATAAGATAAAAGTTTTAATGTTGTTTTAAAAAGCATGTTTTAGGAGTTTATTGTTTCTAAATATCTAAATTCTAAAGTAAATATTTTTCAAATCTAGTATCTTAGTAATTATTTAAAGGTGACTTAGTATTTTGTTTTAAAAAGTGAAAACCTAGTTTTATATTTTATAAAGTAACCTTATTTTCAAATATTCATATAGTATGTATTTTTAACTAATTTTTGAAGTAGTTTAACTTAAATGTTTCAAAGTATATTTCAAAGTAAAGCGTTTTAAATTATTTTAAAAATCTAAAGTTTTGTGCTTGGTGATTTCAGTGGAAATAGAAAATATTTGGGAAATTTATTCTGTAAAGGAAGATAGTTTGAAACTGTTTTCAAAAGGGTTTGAAAGTGGAAATATATCTTGTGAAGATATTTTTGGGATTAATAAATAATTTTGTTTGATGGATGTTTGTGAATGTTAATTGATAGTTAAATAACCGACTATCAATATTGACCAAATGCGCTGATCGTTTCGAAGAGAACGGGATCATGATTTATTTCTCGAAAACCACTTCGATTCGGTTTGTACGTTTTCGTGGGAAAACGAGTTCGGAGTCGAAGATGGAGCAGTGAAGTGCAAGGGCTAGTCGCTACTAATCTTGAGGTTGTTTCCAAAATGGATGTAGTATGAATAGTGCCTTCGGTTCCGTTCGAACCCCAGACGTACTTGTATGGATGAATGCTTTCGGGACATCGTCAGGTGGACGATGGATATTCTAAGGGATATGTTCTAAAAAGGTAATGCTTAGCCTCTGTTAGAGGAATAATTCAAAGTTTGTGTGAGTGGATGCATAAGTTTAGCAGTTTTTTTTTGTTGTTGTTGGTTTTGTGTCACGTTAATAACTCCTAGTTTTTAGGAGCATGTGCAATGTTCATGACTCTTTCAGTCTGCAGAATGCTGCATATGCGGTTAGTGCCTCTACTTTCTTGTAATGCCTATTTAAAGGCTTTCTGTTTTGCTCTAATAAAGGAGTAAGTACGTTCTCTGTTTTATGATATAGCTTTGATATTTTTAACAATCTGGTATCAGAGCCAAACAGAGTGAGAAAAGGGCGTGAAATGGCAGCAGAATCAAGCAATTTTGTGCAGCCAAGTGTTCCCAAATTTGATGGGGACTATGATCATTGGAGCCTGATCATGGAGAACCTTCTACGTTCGAAGGAATATTGGAGTGTCGTTGAAGCAGGATATGAAGAGCCAACCAGGGAAGGAGAGTTGTCTGCTGCGCAAAAGAAATCCCTGGACGAGGCAAGGTTGAAGGATCTGAAGACAAAAAATTATCTCTTTCAATCCATTGACAAGACCATATTGAAGACAATCTCACAGAAGGAAACATCAAAACAACTATGGGATTCAATGAAGCTTAAGTATCAAGGGAGTGCGAGGGTACAACGAGCGCAACTTCAAACACTTCGAAGAAACTTTGAAGTGTTGGAAATGAAAGTGGGAGAGTCGGTGACGAGCTATTTTTCTAGAGTGATGGTGGTAGCTAATGACATGAGGAATTGTGGTGAGGATATGCAGGATGTGAAAATTGTCGAAAAAATTCTCCGAACCTTGACAAAGAACTTCAACTATGTGGTATGCTCAATCGAGGAGTCGAAAGATATCGACAAACTGTCGGTCGATGAACTGCAAAGCTCTCTCCTTGTTCATGAGCAGAAATTCAAAAGAAGATAAGAAGATGAACAAGCTTTGAAAGTTGAATACGACAGGAGCAACAATAATGGAAGAGGAACTGGTTTTCAGAGAGGAAGGGGAGCTGCGAGAGGTAGAGGCCGAGGAAAGTTTCTGAACAGAGCCACCATCGAGTGTTTTAGATGTCACAAACTAGGACATTATCAATATGAGTGTCCTACTTGGGAAAAATCAGCGAACTACATGGAGATCGATGAAAAAGAGGACCTTTTACTAATGGCTTATGCAGGTGCTGAAAATACTGCAAAAGAAGGTATTTGGTTCTTTGATTCGGGATGCTCTAATCATATGACAAGCAATAGAGAATGGTTTGAGAACTTCGATGAAGAGTTTAGGCGCACTGTGAAGCTAGGTAATAGTTCGAGGATGTCTGTGATGGGGAGAGGGAATATAAGGTTTGAGGTTAAAGGCAAAACTTTAGTTTTAACAAATGTTTTTTATATTCCTGAACTCACTAACAACTTGTTAAGCATAAGTCAATTACAAGAAAATGGACTAACCATTATGTTCAGTGAAGGAAATTGTAAAGTTTATCATCCTCAAAAGGGTCTCGTCGCACACGCGCAAATGACTGAAAATCGAATGTTTGCATTGCTTGCTCACATCAAGTTGCCTACTTTGGAGTGTCTGCAAGCAGAGGATGAAATTGCAAGCCTGTGGCATCGAAGATATGACCATTTGAATAACAAAGGTCTCCATACCTTGCAACATATGTTAAGAGGATTGCCACGATTCAAAACATCAAATAAGGTGTGTACTGTTTGCAATTTGGGAAAGCAACATCGTGAACCAATGCCGAAACAAAGTCAGTGGAGGGCTTCAGAGAAACTTCAATTAGTTCATGCTGATCTATGCGGACCTGTCACTCCAACTTCAAATGGCGGAAAGAGGTATTTTTTGATGTTCGTTGATGATTTTAGTAGAAAAATGTGGACATATTTTTTGGCTGAAAAACGTGAGGCATTTGCTATGTTTAAAAGCTTTAAATCTTTGGTAGAAAAAGAGACAGAGAAGTGTATATGTTGTTTACGAACTGATAGGGGAGGCGAGTTTAATTCACAAGAGTTCAACACTTTCTGTGAGACTAATGGCATAAGATGACAACTCACGGCTGCATATACTCCACAATAAAACGGAGTAGCGGAACGAAGAAATCGTACAATTATGAACATGGTTAGATGTTTATTGACAGAGATGGAAATGCCAAGAACATTTTGGCCAGAAGCAGCTAGGTGGTCAACTTATGTTTTGAATAGAAGTCCAACGGCAGCAGGTAAAGATGTGGTTTCGGAAGAGAGATGGAGTGGGATTAAACCAAGTGTGGAACATTTTAGAGTGTTCGGCTGCATTGGGCTGGTGCACGTTCCGGGTCAGCAAAGACTAAAGCTTGACGACAAGAGCCGAAAATGTGTGTTTCTTGGCATGAGCGATCAATCAAAAGCCTACAGACTCTATGACCCTATAAGCAAAAGAATAATTACAAGTCGTAATGTGATCTTCAACGAAGAAGAGAAGTGGGATTGGAAAACAAATGCGAACGAAATTGATAATGATGTTCTTGACTGCGATGAGGATGATACATCAAATGAAACAAATGAAGATGAAGAAGCAGCTGAATTAAATCATAAAGACAAGGATGAAGAAGTTCGCGGTGAACCAGTTCAAAATGCACCAACAGGCAGAAACAGAAGAACACCAGCATGGTTATATGATTATGTAAGCGGAGAAGGGTTATCAGAGGAAGAAGATGTGCAAAACATGGTTTTATTCATGTCACATGAAGATCCTACTAGCTATGAAGAAGCTGCTACTGAAGAAAAATGGAGGAATGCAATGAGATCAGAAATTGAAGCCATCGAAAGGAATGAAACATGGAAGCTCGTGGACCTTCCATTCGGAGAAAAAGCATTTGGTGTGAAGTGGGTTTTTAAGACCAAGCTGAAGGAAAATGGTGAAGTTGATAAATGTAAGGCGTGATTGGTAGCAAAAGGATATGCTCAAAAACAAGGCATCGACTACAATGACGTATTCGCTCCAGTGGCAAGATGGGATACAATAAGAATGTTGCTGGCAACTGCAGCTCAACAAAATTGGCTAGTGCATCAACTTGATGTGAAAAGCGCATTTTTGTATGGAGAGCTAAAGGAAGTGGTGTACATTGAGCAACCAGAAGGATTTGTCAAAGTAGGGGAGGAAAACAAAGTGTATCGACTCAACAAAGCTTTGTATGGACTGAAACAAGCTCCGAGGGCATGGTATAGTCGGATCGAGGGATATTTTCTTAAGGAAGGTTTTGAGAAGAGCAGCCATGATCATTCTCTTTTTATCAAAACCAGAAAAGGAAAGCTTGTGGTGGTGAGTTTGTATGTAGATGATTTAATACTTACAGGCAATGATGTCGATATGTGTGAGAAGGTAAAAAAACTCTATGAAAAAGGAGTTTGAAATGTCTGATCTTGGTGAGATGAAATATTTTCTGGGTGTAGAAGTGCATCAGAGTTTGAAAGGGATACAACTGTGTCAAAAGAAATATGCAAAAGAAATTTTAGAAAGATTCAATATGTGGAATTGCAGACCCGTTAAAAGTCCTATAGTTCCTGGAATGAAGTTAACTAAAGAAGGGGGAGGAGCAGATGTTGACGCTACTCTGTACAAACAGCTGGTTGGAAGCTTAATGTATTTGACAGTAACTAGGCCGGATATGATGTATGTGGTGTGCCTCATTAGTAGGTTCATGGCCAAGCCTAAAGAAGAACACATGCAGGTGGCAAAACGAGCACTGCGGTACTTAAAGGGTACTATAGAAATGGGTCTGTTTTATAAAAGAGGAGCTGGTAATGAACTGAAGGAGTTTACGGATAGTGATTACGCTGGCGATGTGGATGATAGGAGGAGCACTTTCGGATACGTGTTTCTACTCAGTGAAGCTGCTGTTTGCTGGAGTTCAAGAAAACAAGCAATTGTAACTTTGTCCACAACCGAAGCGGAGTATGTCGCAGCTGCAGCTTGTGCGTGCCAGTGCATTTGGATGAAAGAAATTCTCAACAAAATCAATGTTTCTCAGTATGCATGTGTTCAGATATTCTGCGATAACAGTTCATCTATTAAACTGTCAAAAAATCCGGTCATGCACAAGAGAACCAAGCACATAGACGTGAGATTTCACTTCTTGCGTGATCTCATACATGAGGGAGTTATCGAACTAGTTTACTGTGGAACTAATGATCAAATTGCGGATACAATGACGAAGCAACTGAAGCTTGATACTTTTGAAAAGCTTCGTCGACTGCTTGGTGTTCAGCTGGAGAGTAAACTGGATGCTGTGTAGCATTTCCAGTTTAGGGGAGGAATTTGTTAGAGGAATAATTCAAAGTTTGTGTGAGTGGATGCATAAGTTTAGCAGTTTTTTTTTGTTGTTGTTGGTTTTGTGTCACGTTAATAACTCCTAGTTTTTAGGAGCATGTGCAATGTTCATGACTCTTTCAGTCTGCAGAATGCTGCATATGCGGTTAGTGCCTCTACTTTCTTGTAATGCCTATTTAAAGGCTTTCTGTTTTGCTCTAATAAAGGAGTAAGTACGTTCTCTGTTTTATGATATAGCTTTGATATTTTTAACAGCCTCAAGCCTCATCAACCGAGAATGACATAAAATCAGGAGTTATGCAGCAAGACTATGTGGGTAGCACCCATTAGGGTAAGGTCATACCTGTCTAGATGTCCCTTTTTATTTCGGCTTAGTGGGCGGTTGCTGATCCCAACCGCGGTGTGATCTTATTCGGGACTGTCCAGTAAGGGATGGTACCGGTCTTGTGTTGCAGGGGAGTTAGGGTAGCTCCTCGGTACGGTGATCTAGGGCACGTACCGTGACAGGTGGTACCCCAGTGCCTAGTCATTAGTTGGAAATCCATACTCCCTATGCGCCTTTTACGAGTTTTGTTTGTATCACCCACTTTGTGGCTAGTAGCTGGAATTTAATCATGTAACAATTTCGGCTATTTTAATAAGTATTTGTATATAGACCCTATTATAATATCAGAGGATTTTAATAAAAAGTGTTTTAGCTATCGTAAGGTAAAAATTCGACATGTTTATTTGTGGCGTGGTCTTACGAGATGCTTTTGTTTCTAAAGGATTTTTGAAACTTTAATAATCAATTTGAGTGTGATTTCTCACGCTGGTTTCCAGACTGACTCGGGTGTTATTTAACTATAATGCTCGGGTCAGACCCAGAATTATAGGATACATGAAAGGATGCTGTGGAGCTCAGGAGTCGAGCTGGATGACGATACGTACTTCCGTATTTGATATTTGTTCCGCTGTGTATCCAATTGTATGTTATTGATGTTGAACTTTGATGATGTACTCTGATAATATATGTATAAACAGATATAATATTTGTTTTTGGTGTAAAGATCTGTGATTATCTATTATATTTTATTTCGTTGCGATGGTAAGATTCTGATGTTGTTTTCTATTTTCTTCGTCTATCTCTTCTTCTTTAACTCAGATGGTTCGTATTTCTGTGCAACTTGAGTTGATTGATGTAGAATAGTGTTGACTCAAGGGGTACAGATTTGCGGGTCGTTACAGTCCCTATTTCTAATGTTGCTACAAGAAAAGTCCCTGTAGAAATAAGTATGTAAATTAGGTCACTGTTTTTTCTAATTCAGAAAGTGCAATTTAGCTTGCGCTTTTTAAAATATTCAAAAATATCAAAAATTATAAAAAAATTATAAAATCAGAAAGCGCAAACTAACTTGCGTTTTCCTGATAGAAAGTGCAAGATAACTTGCGCTTTTCAAAATTTTCAAAATTTCAAAAATGATTTCAGAAACAGAAAAGTGCAAATTACCTTGCATTATGTACCTTGCGTTTTTTATTTTTCAAAAATATGGATCAAATTTGCATATTCATTTCTGCAGGGACTTTTTCTAAAATAACGTCGAAAACAGGGACCCAAGACTCTTTTCTTGTTTACAAATTTCTCACGTCAAAAAGAAAAAAATAAATAAAAATAAAAAACCTATAACTTTGACTGATTGTTTTCTCTACACCTAATCCATTGTCAGTATCTTTGTATATGTCTGCGTATTGCATAGCTTACATCATTTGGATTTTAAACTGTGGTTACACACACATATATATAATTTCCACGTATCGACGATGCAAGTAGTATACGTCGATGAAATGATAAGAAATTAAGAGCGATAATCATTTGCCAATTGGTTTTTTGATAACCGGAGCATGATGATATTTTGACATTACTTTATTGTGTGAATGTTTTGATCTAGGTTACAGTAACCAAAAAAAAGCAGCCTTACAACTTTCTATTAAAATTAACTAATATTTACGTAAATATGTCTTTGTGCACATACATATATATACATGTGTGTGTATTTATATGTGGATATCCCTACACACATATGGGTATCTATTGTTGTTCCAGTACTGCGGCAATATCGTCTATATTATACATACATACATACATACATACATACATACATATATATATATATATATATATATATATATATATATATATATATATATATATATATATATATATATATGAATATCTGTTTTATGGCTTTCCTGGTAGAACATCATCCATGTTGATTTTTGTAGAAGTGTTACTTTCATCAACACACTGTCCGTGATAGTTTAGAATGTAGTTAATGAATTGGAACAATTATGTCACAATTTCTTTTGTTGAATCAGCTTCTATGTTTGGATTCAACCATGTTTGATTACTAAGTAATTTTATGTGTTAAGTTGATTGTTAATCTTCAATGATATGTTTCTTTCTCAGATTCGTGTGTAGTGCATACAATTTTAGAGTAATAACATGGATATCATGCATGTGCCATGGAGTGGAACAAACCCAATTCAAGTTTCTTGACCTGCTGGATACCAAAACAGAAGCCTTAACATACCAAAAAAGATTGTTAGGACAGGTAACCTTTTGATTCTACAATTCTTATCTTTTACATACCAACCATCTTTCATGCTTGACTGGTCATAAATAGAGGTCATTGTATGTTTTTTTCAGGTAAAAGCCCAAGAGTCGTCATTTTTATATACATGGCTATGATTTTTACCTTCTTTTTACTGACAAAGGGACCACGAGGGATACATAGATTGTAACAAAATAATACTGCACCCACTCCTTGTGCTTATGCATGTTATAGTCAGCAAAAACATGTCACCTAAAGCACAATGGTAGGTTACATCACCCACTCCTTGTGTTGGAATTTTAACTTAATTACCATGTTTCTCATGTAATAGCTTGTTATTGTTTACGTCCATTGTTCCACCATTATATGATTTGGTATTAAAATGGTTGAGAATCATATTAATGGATTTACCCTTTGATAATAGATAATTTGATACTTCCACATGTACATTAGTGTTTAAAACGGCAAAGGTTGGCACAACTCAGCCATTAAGAAGCAATTCATGCTTTTTTTTATTCTCATTCACGGTTTAGTACTGTTGTCAGGGTCAAGCGATGAATCATAATGCTGATAACTGGATGAATTAACATCCACAAATGCTGCATGATAAAAGCAATTAAAAAGTGGTGAGTGTAACCTCTTTTGCATGCATAATAACAAGTACAGATTTTATTGCCGTCATCCGTGTACTAATTTATATGGTTAGGCAATTCATTGTTATCATCAGATTTTGCATTACACTATTTTACTTTAACCTGAGTGAGTTAGCGATTTGTGAATGTATTATTCAAACATAACCTCTAACCTGAGTGAGTTGGCGATAAAATTGCATGGCTTATTTTGTTTCTAAGACTTAGTATGTGCATTATCCAATATTTCCATGTAGTTGTTGCAAACTCAAAACCCACCGTCGTTTCCAATTCTTGATAATTATTCTCTTTGTCATCAAATGAACCAGCTGTAGTATACATGTTTTAAATCTTGTACGTAAGATACCGATTCTCTTATACCACATCAATCTTCTATTAGTGCGAGACACATATATATACATTGGATGAGCATCGGTAGAACTATGTATAGTTCACCATAGATTTTAGCCCGGTCTCTATTTTTATGACACCGGCGTACATTTATAATTTTAACCTTTTCATTTTGTTGTTGTTGTTATAAAATATATTTAACTAAATAGTTTGGAACACTAGGAAATATGAATACGATAAAAATGTAATTTTTAATTCAAGTTACATGATGATATATGTGTCCTAAATTTTATAGACAGCAGCCAACTGAATGTATTAACTTATTTAGTTTGTGGAAGTTATTAACTCTCATCTCATTTGTTAAAATATTGCTAATTTACACCTAGGTTTTCTATTTATTCAAAAACTTGGATTTTAACCAAAATTTGCATGTTGGATGCAGACGTGTAATATTGCTCTGCTAAACAGATTAGCCTTAACAATTTTCTGCGACATCACACTACATTGTAAATAACAGTAAATATGCAAACACTCTCCATTCTTGCCTCACCACACACACCGCAGACAATAAATTATTATTTTGAATGTATACTTTCCTTCTAGAAATTGATATTAACTCCAAAACAGAATTTAAAATAATAATAATGTATGCTTTACATGTGTATACGATGAATACGGACTCCTCTTTAACTCACATGTACAACAAGAGCAGTATAAATGAGGCTAGAAGTGTTTTTTTTATATTAAAAATGGTAATAAACTGACTAAGTTAATCGGGTAAATGCTATTAAAATTACCATGGAATCTTTAGCATCGGTTTTCTTATTTGGGTTAATTGTAGAAATAGAAGCATAGTATTCCTTTTGCACAGTATTCATGGTACAAAAAAAGAAAAAAAAAGAATTTTATTCGATGATATTATATTAGGCAAATAAACAATGAGATATGAGCATTAGTAACCTATGTGACTTAATATAGGATCTATTACAATTTGCTCTCCAATTAGAAAGACAAGTACCACAATACTGTAGTATGTATTTTATCTTACTATTAATTCAGAAAGGCAAGTATTTTCATTGTTAATGGAACTTAAGATACATGTTTATCCGACCCTTCGATTTTTTTGATACATGTTTTGGAGTGATATGGGCAGGCACCATGTTTATATGTTTGTTTTCTACTGCCAAAATGGGTTTATGACTTTATGTAAGAAGCTGACATGAATTTGATGAATTTTTTAATGATTGATGCTGACAACCGATCAATTTAGTTAATGGGAGGGATCGAGATTAAAGTTTATTTCTGTGACTATTTTGCATGGTAATGGAGTTAAAATTCTTTCTTCTTTGCTTACATAAATACAAAGTACAAAGGTGTTTGTATATCATACATTATATCATGTTGTAAGGCAAAAATTAAAATGGTGCCTATTTCTGAAAAGTTACACATACAGTAAGTAGATCTCCATTTGAAGCTACTTTTTTTTTAGTATGTAGTGAATAGAGATGAACATGTATTTTGATCTCCATAAAATGTTTATGCACTTAATTTGAAGCGCAAAATGAGAAGTTATATACAAACCAAAATTCTGGCTATATAAAAGATTGAAACTACAAGTATAAAGCTTTAAGTACAAGTATATCCCGGAAAATATAATTTTTTTATTCTAAAGTATGTTCAGCTTGTGTTTTATGACATACATACATACACATACATTATTTAAACATTTAAAAATATTATACACAAACATGTGCATGTTATATGAACATCAATTTTCCATCAATCATTTCTTTGTTATACATTGTTTCTTTTCTTATTTCACAGATTATAGCGGTGGGTGGTGAGGTTTTTGGAGATGATGAAATGGTTTGGAATTTTGAAGTGCTGGACAATGAGAAGGTTTTTGTATGCACTGGTATGAATGCAGCATATGTATAATGAGCACAAGCTATTCCGAAATGGCATAGTTTAATACCAAAATCTGGAGAAGGTTCTGTATTTTTCATCAATTTTATGCTTTACCATGTGTAGAGCTTTAGTAGACTGTAGATATGATTGAATATGGTTAATGTTTTGCACATTTTCCGGGACATGTGTTATATATATATAGTTCATATCTAATGGTTATCAACCTGGAACGGGTTAACTTCAGACCACCTCATCTCAAATGTCAGCAAAGCTGAACATAAAATATTTTATATTCTAATTGTTCAGTACTTACGTTGAATTGTATACCAAAATACTGTCTCAACCTTATTAATTACAACGACACTTATAGAAGCTAATGTTAATTAGGCATTTGTCATCAGCTTTATAGACTTATTATTGAATTAAAGCTTGATATATGGGTATGCTGTCATCTACTATAAAAAGGTATAAAATACTGCTAAATCTTTGATTTTGTTTTGTTAACTTATAGTTTCATTGTTTCCATTTATTTACTGAAAAAGATACGTGTTCATTTATAGATTAAACCTAATTTACACCTAGGCTTTTCATTTATTCAAAACTTTGATTTTGACCAAAAATTGCATGTTAGATGTAGACGTGTGATATTGCTTTGCTAAACAGATTTAGCTTCTAACAATTTTTTGGGATAGCAAACTACATTGTATATAACAGTAAATATGCAAACACCCCCCACTCACCTCTTCCCACAAATAATAAAGTGTTATTTTAAATATACATTTTCCTTCTAAAAGTTAATACTAACTTCAAAACGAGATTTTGAACAAATTTTCTTGACACGTGTATGTGATCAATACGGATCTCCTTTTTAATTCACACGAAAAAGAGCAGTATACTTGAGGGCGAAAGTATTTTTGACTGGAAACGGTAGTAAATCGACTAATTTAACCGACTAAATGCTATTAAGTCAAATTAATTGCCATGAAATCTTTAGCATAGGTTTTCTTATTTGGGTTAATTGTAGATATAGAAGCATAGTATTCCTTTTGCACAATATTCGTGGTACAAAAAAAGAAAAAAAAAGAATCTTATTCGATGATATTATATTAGGCAAATAAACAAAGAGATATGAGCATTAGTAATGTTATCCCAGCTTTTGGCAAGGTTGAGATACCAAGGATCATTCTTCCTGGATACCAAACATGCATAGGAGCACTATGAATATCGATGAATTTTGTCCGAGTCCAGATTGGGCTATAATTGGTAGAACATGGCTAGCAGAACAAAGAGAGCCAACGTTTCAAATTTCAAGTCAATCCAAGTTCGTATGCTCAAGTTATGATCGATTCAATTTGAAGGGAAAGACTTCGGTTTTGTATCCATCCCCAAGCTCCAGTTCGAATCGATAGTTTTCATATCGATCAGAGGACCAGCGGCTTCGTATCCATCGAGGAAACTCAGTTCGTATCGATCGAGTTCGAATCCAGTGACATCTCCCTGCTTTGCGTCCATTATAAAAGCTTCACTTCGTATCCATCTGGGCAGAGTACTTCGTATCCATGCTTGTGCCTTCCTTCGAATCCACCGTCATCGTCTTGATCTGGAGTGTGACACCTTCGTATCCATCAGCTTCTGCTACTTCGTATCGATCGATTGAACTGTCATTCGAGTCCATAACTAGTGCCTTATTCGAATCCACTAAGTCTACAAAGCTTGGATGATGTGTCTTTCCACGATACGAATAGGCCTAAATCCATGGATTCGACACGGTCAACTCGGAGTGAAGACCGGGTCGAGGCAAAATGAACGCACCACGTCATCAAAGAACCACGTGAGTTTATCGAGTCGAAGATATCGACTCGAAATGATCGATTCGAACCAATCAGCCATCGAGGATTTCCATTTCGTATCGACCATATCTCGCGATCCACTTATCCAAATGCTATGAAATTTTCAGAGATGACTACGTGCAAGCCAAAGAACGTCTCCGCCAAGTTTTGACTCCATTGGACGTGATCTTGATCGATACGAATTGACTTCGTATCGATCGCCGATCGAGTCGAAACTTTCCAAGGTTGGTCGCGTGGGCCCTCTCACGTGCCAGAACGAGTCTCTCGAAGGTTGAGCGAAATATTAGCCTCCTACGCCTATAAATGGAGCCCCAGAGCCTACAGAAGGGGGATATTTAGATTCTCAAGTGCTCAGACTCTGCCGGATCAAGACTTACACCTTACCTTTGTTGTTGATTTCGAATTTCAAGTTGTATTTCTCTGATTGTTTGCTGTACTCACTTGTAATCGTTGAAAGAGAATCAATAAAGTTATCAAAACTTCATAGTGGACGTAGGCAACACGTCGAACTACTCTAAATTGCTTGTCTTTGCGTTTATCTTTTTGTTAATCAGAGTTTTTGTTAGATAATCCTCATTTTTAATTTACTTTCTTCATTTATTATCTCTTCAAAAACTTCCGAAGAGTGTTGTGCCCAATTTTGGTACAAACACTTTGGTGCTTTCACCGAGAAAACACAGTTTTTCTCCTGCTCCTTGGATCTGTCATCGATACCGGATTGCATAAATCTAAGAGGGAGATCCAAATCTCAAGTCTAGATTCCTTCCATTCTATTCAGATTTGCAAAAATCTAAGGAAAGGATTCCACTTCTTAAGATGGTTAGTACAAGAACCGCTTTTACCGCCGCAGATCAAGAAGGTCGGGATAGACAAAATCCCGTGCAAATACCTCCACCCAATCAAGATGCTACTGGGTACTCAGATCCATCAGGTTCGGTCACAAGACAAGAGTTCTAGACATTGCTTCAGGAACTGACCCAAAGCCGGCAACAGCTAACTAAGCAGTTGCGCGTTAATGTTGAATTGGCTAATCAACTAGACCGCCAAAGGCGTAGAAGATCCAGAAGGGATCATGCATCTCGCTCCTCCGCTGAAAGTTCCGCTTCATCCGACGCAGATCTACCCGTCCCAGGCTAGACGGAAATTATGTGCAGGCAATTGATCACCAGCCGATGTTAACCACTAGGCAGTTAAGAGTTGGCCCTTCTGCCAGTTTCCATACTGGACCCTCCTCCCGAGGAGGCACTGTTCCACAGTACACCACAGATAACCGTGCCACCGCTACCACGGCTGATATATGGGTTGATACCCGGAACCAACAAGAGCGTACTCCTGAACCATATGTTCCAGAAAACGTTAAGCCAAGGAGGCGAGACACGGACCGTCGACAACGCCCGGTCCAACCTCGCGATGTGGAACCCGACCACACTTTGGCCCAACATGCGCAAAATGCTTCAATGCCAGACCTCTCAGCCATGATATGCCAAATTATTCGTGAGAGTCAGGGCTTGACAAATGACGATTGGGGAATCTTCCGAAGTCATACTACGTTCACGGATGAAATATTATATGTTGAACCCCCTCGGCGATTCAGGATGCCGACTTTGCCTATGTACGAAGGAAATTCCGACCCCAATCAACATATCCTGAAATACGAATGGTCAATGAGTGTTGCAAGGGCTGATGATGCAATAAAGTGCCGTAGTTTTCCCATCTCTTTGGGGGGCATTGCAACGATGTGGTTCACACGATTATCACCCCGATCAATCTCTTCGTTCGACCAGTTGGCTACTAAGTTTGTTGAGCAGTTTCGTATGCACGTCGCCAGGCCTAAAGATGTTAATACTTTATCCAGTGTCACTCAGGCTCCCGGAGAGACACTCAGACGATATTTGGAAAGGTTCAATGTTGCATGCGTAGAAATCAGTAACCCCAATGACAATTCGATTTTAATGGCATTGAGTAAAGGAATTGACCCCGACTCCGAGTTCGGAAATCGGTTAGCTGAGAAGCTTTCCGGATCGTTGGACCGTTTCTCTTCCAAAGCCGCTCAATTCTTGAGGCGTGAGGATGCAAAACAGTCTAGGAAGCAGGACGATGTGAGACTTAGCAGTGAGGGGATTCAGAGTAATGTCGCAGTTAAACAATCTGGTGAAAGTTCAGGAAAAGTCCAGTTGAATATTCAAAACAAACTCAACAACCAAGAGACAGTGATAATCAGAACAGAAAACGGGATCAGAATCGTGGCCCGCCACGTAGGGCTTCGATGTTTGACAATTATACACCACTGAGCACGTCGCTGGAGAACGTGTATCTACAGACTTGCAATGCTATGCAATATAAAAAACCTGCTCCGAAGCCCTCGTCGGAGAGGCAAATTCAAACAGGGAAGTTCTGCAGATTCCATAAAAGTTATGGACATAATACCAATGAGTGTATGATATTTGCAAGACCTCATTGAGAAGTTGATCAGAGAAAGGAAGCTAGATCAGTTCGTTTGGGCGCCGCAGTCTGGTGGTGCGGGCCCATCCAATCAAAACCGTATACAAACTCAAGAGAGACGGGAGGATCCTGCCCGTACAGGCGGGAGGTTAGTTATTAATACAGTCAGTGGTGGTCCCCATCCAGCTGATCGAAGCTGGAGAGAAATGAAGTCATATACCAATTCTATCAGGCATGTGGACTTTGAGTGTTGCAGTAATTTCGATGAAGGGGCTTCGGCCAAACTACAAAAGACGATGACGGATGACATCGTATTCAGAAGTCGAGATGCTGATAGGGTCGAGGCCCCAACTATTGACCCACTTGTCATATCTGCCCAGGTTGGTCCTGCTTGGATGAAGATGGTCCTGGTGGACAGTGGGAGTTCGGTGAACATTCTGTTTAAAAGAGCTTATGATCAGATGAAAATGGAAGCCAAAGATTTAAAGCATTGTCAATATAGAATTCATGGCTTCGATGGGAGTGCTAATATACCCACTGGGGTAGTAGAGTTACCAGTGGAGTTGAGAATTGGAGAGTGCTGAAGAGTTCGGATTCTACAGTTTGTTGTTTTGGATATTCATTCGCCGTACAATGCCTTTTTGGGCCGACCGACCCTTGCCGAATTCAAGGCAGCAATTGCCCCATGGTGTTTGACCTTGAAGTTCCCCACTAATCGTGGGATTGGAGTTATACAGGGGGATCAGGCTGCTGGAAGGGCCTGTTACGTAGCTGAGCTGCGCGAGGCGCATCGATGAGAGAAAGGAAAGGACGTAGAGGAATATCTCTGCGTTCGTTTTGCTGACAATTGACAATTGACGCCTGGGCCTCGGCCCGGGCACCATAACCAATTCCAGAGGGATCTGACCCCAGAGACAACGAAGATAAAGATGAATCTATAGAAAGTCAAGCTTCCCCGGCCGAACTGACGATTGATGTTCCAATCGATGGTGATGATAATGATGATTCGGGAATGTTGAAGATCGGGTCTCAGTTGAGCCAAGAGACGCAACAGGAATTGGTTGATTTTCTCCGGGCGAATCTCGACGCGTTCGCCTGGACACACTCCGATATGTGTGGGATCACGCCGGACATCGCGAGCCACACCCTGAATATTGACCCGCTGTATATCCCGGTCAAGCAGAAAAGACGTGGTACGAACCCAGAGAGATCTGCCGCCCTTAAAGAAGAAGTTGATAAGCTAATAGCGAATGGGTTTATTCGAGATGCTTTATACCCAGAGTGAGTATCCAACCCCGCACTTGTCCGTAAGCCAAATGAGAAATGGAGAACGTGCATTGACTATTCTGACTTAAACAAAGCCTGTCCAAAAGACAGCTTTCCACTTCCCCGAATTGATCTTGTAGATTCGACGGTCGGACACGAATTATCATCTTTCATGGATGCTTATTCGGGCTACAATCAGATACCCATGCATGTGCCCGACCAAGAACATACTAGCTTCGTAACCGATCTGGGACTATACTGCTACAAAGTCATACCCTTTGGATTAAAGAACGCCGGAGCAACTTACCAACGTTTGGTTAACCGGATGTTTGCTGACCAGATCGGAAAGATCATGGAGGTATACGTAGACGACATGTTGGTGAAATCACAATACTCCACTGATCACGTCAAAGATTTGGAGTCTATGTTCAATATTCTTCGGAAGTACGGAATGAAGCTCAATCCGCTAAAATGTCACTTTGCAGTTGCATCCGGAAAATTCCTTGGGTTCATCGTCAACGCCCGAGGAATAGAAGCCAACCCCGAAAAGATCTGGGCTATCAGAAACTTACAAACTCCGAGAACTATAAAGCAAGTCCAGAGTCTCAACGGAAAGGTAGCAGCATTAAGCAGGTTCATATCAAAGTCCACTGATAAATGCATCCTCTTCTTCGATCTGATCCGAAAAGGAAAACGAAACTTTGAATGGACCGCGTAATGCGAAGACGCATTCCAATCATTGGTTCAACACCTTTCCACACCGTCGATTCTCTCAAAGCCTGTCAATCACGAGCCATTGTATCTTTACTTAGCAGTATCAGAGAATGCGATCAGCGCTGCCGTTGTTCGGGAGGAAGACTGAGTTCAGAAACCGGTCTATTATGTTAGCAAAGGACTCACCGGAGCAGAAAAAAACTATCCAAAGCTGAAAAAATTAGCCTACTGCTTAGTCATCGCCTCCAGAAAGCTCCGTCCGTATTTCCAGGCTCATCCCATCACTGTGTACACCGATCAGCCGTTACGACAGGTCCTCACGCGGCCTGAGACGTCTGGTAGGTTACTCAAATGGAACATTGAACCGAGTCAATTCGACATCACTTATACTCCAAGAAGAGCCATTCACGGTCAAGTCTTAGCAGATTTTATAGCCGAGTTCACTGTTCCTGAAGATTTGCCTGAAACTAGCAAACCTTCAGAATACATCTGGAAGCTGTACACCGATGGTGCATCCAACGATCGGTGCTCGGGTGCTGGAGTAGTACTCGAAACCCCCGAGGGTCGATCCATATGCTACGCTTTGAAGTTCGAGTTTCGTGCAACCAACAATGAAGCCGAATATGAAGCTTTACTTACCGGGTTGAAGCTAGCTCGTGATCTGAGAATTATTGCTGTAGAAATCTACTGTGACTCCCAATTAATTGTATGCCAGGTCCGGGGTGAATATCAGGCCAAAGATCGAAGACTAGCTGCATACCTAGCTCGAGTTCGGGAGATACTTGATCAATTTGATTACTATGCCATTTTCTACATACCCCGAGAGAATAATCAGAAAGCTGATTCATTGGCAAAATTAGCAAGTACGGGCGAAGCTCAGCAATTGGGACTCGTTCTCGTTGAAACTCTACCTTCTCCGAGCATTGATCAAATAGAGACTGATTTCACATTTGAGGCTACTTCCAGTAGGGAGTCGTGGATGACCCCTTATCGAGATTATATTGAGCATGGGATATTGTCTGAGAGCAGGAGCGAAAAAAGACAAGTTCTTCGAAAGGCCTCACGGTTTGTCATTCAGAATGGAGTTATGTATATGAGAGGGTATTCTGTTCCTCTCCTCCGGTGTATCACGCACGACGAAATCAAACGAGTGTTACATGGTCTACACGAGGGAGAATGTGGTGATCACACTGGAGGGCAAGCACTCGCCAAGAAAGTACTCCGATATGGATATTACTGGCCTACTGTTAATCGCGACGCAGCGGACTATGCCAAGAAATGCGATAGATGCCAGAAACATGCTCGGATTCCTAGAGCCTCACCTACTGAGATAACCCAGATGGTCAGTCCTTGGCCGTTTGCAGTATGAGACATTGATATAATTGGTGCATTGCCTCTAGCCAAAGGTGGCGCGAAGTACGCCATCGTCGCAGTTGATTACTTCACAAAATGAGCTGAAACTGAACCTCTTGCAACGATCATGACAAAGAAAGTAATCAACTTCGTAGTACGCAACATTATCTGCCGTTTTGGTCTCCCGCATACTATTATCACCGATAACGGAGCCTAATTCGACAGCGTTGAGTTCAAGAACTTATG
Organism: Allium cepa; assembly: GCA_030765085.1. Taxonomy (NCBI): domain Eukaryota; kingdom Viridiplantae; phylum Streptophyta; class Magnoliopsida; order Asparagales; family Amaryllidaceae; genus Allium; species Allium cepa. The sequence continues at coordinate 2,776,900 of CM060936.1, read as the reverse complement.
CCAACGATTCCATACTCACAAGAAATTCTCCGCAGTAGCACACCTTCAAGCAAATGGTCAAGTCGAAGCTGTTAATAAGGTTATCAAATCTATTCTGAAGAAACGACTAGAAAAGGCCGGGACAAATGAGATGATGAACTTCCTATGGCTTAATGGGCTTACGAACGACCCATAAAACTGCAATCGGACATACTTCTTTTTCTCTATCTTATGGCTCGGAAGCCGTTATTCCAGTCGAGATGGAAGTACCTTCTCATCGTGTGACATACTATGACCCGAAAACGAATGCCATAATACTTGCTGAATCTTTGGACTTACTCGATGAGAAGCGTGAGGAGGCTGATTTGAGAGCAGCCGCGTATCGGAGTCGAGTCGTCCGAATATACAATGCCAAGGTCCGACCACGAACCTTTGAACTCGGCGACCTCATACTCAAAAAGATTTATCCAGTTCCTTCACACATGAAACCAAATTGGGAAGGAGCATATGCGATTTCACAAAAGCTTGGAGATGGTACGTTCAAGTTATCGACCGTTGACGGTCTTACTTTGCCAAGAGCCTGGAATAACGAAAGTCTCCGTCGCTACTACACGTGACATGCCTTAAAAATAGTCTATTTCTTCCTTTGCATTTTGTTCTTGCATTTCGAAATTTGAATTTGTAATAAAGCAACTGACTTTGCCATGTTTTCTTATTTCAGCAATAAAATGTCATCTCTTCGAGCCAGAGCTGTGATTTATTAATATGACTTACAACATCGCAACGCACAAAGAGCTAAGTTCCATCATTCGGTGGGATTTATTCAAATAGGGAGTGATTGTGATACGACCGGCCACTCACTATGTGAAAACCGAGCTCGGGGGCAGGACACTACACTAACATTGAGAAGGATTGATACACGACAATCCTTCCATCAACTCCAAATTCGCAGAGCGCGAATTGGAGTATAAACACCAACTCTAGGTTCCCGAAGCGCGAACCGGAGCGTAAACTCTAACTCCAGATTCGCAGAGTGCGAATTGGAGTGTAGACACCAACTCCAGATTCCCAGAGTGCGAACTGGAGTATAAACAATAAACTCCAAACTCCCAGAGTGCGAGTTGGAGTGCAATACTTGAAATACGGATTCGAAGAGGGTGGACCCGTCCGTCTAACGACTTCAACCGTATCCTAACCAAGTTCGAGTAGCATGGATCCGTCCATCTAACGACCTCACTTGTTAACTCGGGGTGGATGTGATTCGACCATCCACGATCCCGATGAGTCAAACGTTCCCGGAGTGCGAACGAACTTCTGATAAACACTAACTCCAGATTCGCACAGTGCGAACTGGAGTATAAACACTAACTCTAAATTCCCAGACTGTGAACCGGAGTATAAACACTAACTCCAACTTCACAGAGCATGAATTGGGGTGTAAGTATCAATTCAGAGTTCCCAGAGTGTGAACTGTGCCATGGACATAAATAATTATCGGATTCCCGGAGCGTGAACCAAATTATCATGTGCAAATTATCTTAAGTCCCCGGAGTGTGGACATCTGTCCAAGATTTGTGATAAGTGCGGTCATGAGCTAATCATTACAACACTCAAGCAAGATAGACAAAAAAAAACAGTTGAGAATAAAGGAAGCTAAATTTTATTTCAAATAACTGGAAACAAGAACTTATATACAAGTTCTTCCAAAAAATTCCTACTAGCATGGGCTGAACCTGCGTCTATACATGGCCTACTAATGGGAAACAAAAACAAGTTCCTATCTATCAAAAATTTGCTTAAGTTGCCAAACTACTTCTTCCTCGGTCTTCTTTTCAACGGTTCACCCTCGGACTCGCTAGAGACAGAGATTCTTCGTTTTGAACTTTTCCTCTCCGGTGGTTGCTCTCCGGCTGGGGGCATGACGTCAACATCCTCTTCTGAGCTTGATTCCAAATGTATGCTTCCCACCGGAGGAGATGTAGGGACTGGACCCACAACGGAGGACGGGACGGACATCCGGGTGTCAACAACGGTACCACCCAGTGATATTATCCTTAGGGGTGCTGGGCTGTGCACCGCCGCATCGCTACCCGCATTACCGCCTGCCCCGCAGCCTCTAATTCAGCATTTATCTCGGCCATGATTTCTTCATCACGAATTGTTTGGGCCTGGCTGGGGGGGGGGGGGTCTGTAGTCTGCACTAAAGAGCTGGAGGCTGGCGGGAGTTCACCAATGATGAACGGCAAGTCTGCGAAAGAATCACTATGTTGGCCAAGTAGTTCACTCACCATTTGCTCATCAAGAGATAGTGAACCCTCCTGTGCTGTCTCAGTAGACACTGTCGTTGTCACTACAGTTGTTTCGGTGGTGATGACCTTCTGCCCTTGACTAGACTCTTGAGCTGCTGAAGTCGGCATAATTCCGGTCACTGAACGAAAAAGAGAAATTGTTAGAGCACACTTCAAAACAAATGCTTCATTTCAAGCAAATGCGACATCTGTACAAAGTACCTTCCTTAACTTGGCTCGTGGCCGGCTGAACAACATCTAATGAATGCTTCCGTATGGGGGATAAGTGTGGCTGTTCCGGGTCATAGCCTGGTACCGGCTACGGATCAGTTGCTGACGTCGGTTCGGATTTGGATGAAGTAATCATCTCTTCACTTGTAACCTGGTGTGCGACGCCATAACCCTCACCAACTTCCAAGTGCTGGATGCCCAGTCTCTCTTTCGCATGGGAAATCATAAAGTCGTGGACATCTGCCATTTCTTCTTCGACTAACGAATTCCAGGCATTGAATATATGAGTGGGATAATCGTCGAGTCATGCCAAGTTGCTGCTGCGAAAATTTCTAAGTGATCTATTGTGCATTTTAACTGACAGTATTTTACTCATCAGATGTATTATTACCGTAAAATATACGAGTTGTTGGTTTGGCAATGTTTCCTTATTTAACATATTTTCTTTGTTGACCTTTTTTATTCTCAAAATTGTACGCCTGGCTTAGAAGTTACAACCAATTTACAGATGTGATACTGAAATTCTAAAATGTAAGATCAGAAATTTATATTTTCTTGATTGCGTTACCTTTTTGGTCAGCAAAGTTGAATATAACATATTTTTATATATATCTAATTTTTATTTCCTTGATTGCGAGACTAGAACTGAATCTTATACCAAATTAATGTCTCAACCCTATTAATTACAGCGACACCTATAGAAGCTAATGTTAATTAGGAATATTTCATCAACTTTGTAGACTGATTATTGAATCAAAGCTTTATGCTGTCATTTGCTATAAAAAGGTATAAAAAATTGCTAAAACTTGATTATTATGTTTTTTGGTCAACTTGCACTTCCATTGTTAAAATATTGCTAATTTACACCTAGGTTTTCTATTTATTCAAAAACTTGGATTTTAACCAAAATTTGCATGTTGGATGCAGACGTGTAATATTGCTCTGCTAAACAGATTAGCCTTAACAATTTTCTGCGACATCACACTACATTGTAAATAACAGTAAATATGCAAGCACTCTCCATTCTTGCCTCACCACACACACCGCAGACAATAAATTATTATTTTGAATGTATACTTTCCTTCTAGAAATTGATATTAACTCCAAAACAGAATTTAAAATAATAATAATGTATGCTTTACATGTGTATACGATGAATACGGACTCCTCTTTAACTCACATGTACAACAAGAGCAGTATAAATGAGGCTAGAAGTGTTTTTTTTATATTAAAAATGGTAATAAACTGACTAAGTTAATCGGGTAAATGCTATTAAAATTACCATGGAATCTTTAGCATCGGTTTTCTTATTTGGGTTAATTGTAGAAATAGAAGCATAGTATTCCTTTTGCACAGTATTCATGGTACAAAAAAAGAAAAAAAAAGAATTTTATTCGATGATATTATATTAGGCAAATAAACAATGAGATATGAGCATTAGTAACCTATGTGACTAAATATAGGATCTATTACAATTTACTCTCCAATTAGAAAGACAAGTACCACAATACTGTAGTATGTATTTTATCTTACTATTAATTCAGAAAGGCAAGTATTTTCATTGTTAATGGAACACAAGATACATGTTTATCTGACCCTTCGATTTTTTTGATACATGTTTTGGAGTGATATGGGCAGGCACCATGTTTATATGTTTGTTTTCTACTCTGCCAAAATGGGTTTATGACTTTATGTAAGAAGCTGACATGAATTTGATGAATTTTTTAATGATTGATGTTGATAACCGATCAATTTAGTTAATGGGAGGGATCAAGATTAAAGTTTATTTCTGTGACTATTTTGCATGGTAATGGAGTTACAATTCTTTCTTCTTTGCATACATAAATACAAAGTACAAAGGTGTTTGTATATCATAAGTTATATCATGTTGTAAGGCAAAAATTAAAATGGTGCCTATTTCTGAAAAGTTACACATACAGTAAGTAAATCTCCATTTGAAGCTACTTTTTTTTTAGTATGTAGTGAATAGAGATGAACATGTATTTTGATCTCCATAAAATGTTTATGCACTTAATTTGAAGCGCAAAATGAGAAGTTATATACAAACCAAAATTCTGCCTATATAAAAGATTGAAACTACAAGTATAAAGCATTAAGTACAAGTATATCCCGGAAAATATAATTTTTTTAATCTAAAGTATGTTCAGCTTGGGTTTTATGACATACATACATACACATACATTATTTAAACATTTAAAAATATTATACACAAACATGTGCATGTTATATGAACATCAATTTTCCATCAATCATTTCTTTGTTATACATTGTTTCTTTTCTTATTTCACAGATTATAGCGGTGGGTGGTGAGGTTGTTGGAGATGATGAAATGGTTTGGAATTTTGAAGTGCTGGACAATGAGAAGGTTTTTGTTTGCACTGGTACAAATGCAGCATATGTATAATGAGCACAAGCTATTCCGAAATGGCATAGTTTAATACCAAAATCTGGAGAAGGTTCTGTATTTTTCATCAATTTTTTTGCTTTACCATGTGTAGAGCTTTAGTAGACTGTAGATATGATTGAATATGGTTAATGTTTTGCACATTTTCCGGGACATGTGTTATATATATATATATATAGTTCATATCTAATGGTTATCAACCTGGAACGGGTTAACTTCAGACCACCTCATCTCAAATGTCAGCAAAACTGAACATAAAATATTTTATATATCTAATTGTTCCGTACTTACATTGAATTGTATACAAAAATACTGTCTCAACCTTATTAATTACAACGAAACTTACAGAAGCTAATGTTAATTAGGCATTTGTCATCAGCTTTATAGACTTATTATTGAATTAAAGCTTGATATATGGGTATGCTGTCATCTACTATAAAAAGGTATAAAATACTGCTAAATCTCAATTTTTTTTGTTAACTTATAGTTTCATTGTGTCCATTTATTTACTGAAAAAGATACGTGTTCATTTATAGATTAAACCTAATTTACACCTAGGCTTTTCATTTATTCAAAACTTTGATTTTGACCAAAAATTGCATGTTGGATGTAGACGTGTGATATTGCTTTGCTAAACAGATTTAGCTTCTAACAATTTTTTGGGATAGCAAACTACATTGTATATAACAGTAAATATGCAAACACCCCCCACTCCCCTCTTCCCACAAATAATAAAGTGTTATTTTAAATATACATTTTCCTTCTAAAAGTTAATACTAACTTCAAAACGAGATTTTGAACAAATTTTCTTGACACGTGTATGTGATCAATACGGATTTCCTTTTTAATTCACACGAAAAAGAGCAGTATAAATGAGGGCGAAAGTATTTTTGACTGGAAACGGTAGTAAATCGACTAATTTAACCGACTAAATGCTATTAAGTCAAATTAATTGCCATGAAATCTTTAGCATAGGTTTTCTTATTTGGGTTAATTGTAGAAATAGAAGCATAGTATTCCTTTTGCACAATATTCGTGGTACAAAAAAAGAAAAAAAAAGAATCTTATTCGATGATATTATATTAGGCAAATAAACAAAGAGATATGAGCATTAGTAACATATGTGACTAAATATAGGATTTATTACAATTTACTCTCCAATTAGAAAGACAAGTACCAATACTGTAGTATGTATTTTATCTTACTATTAATTCAGAAAGGCAAGTATTTTCATTGTTAATGGAACTTAAGATACATGTTTATCCGACCCTTCAATTTTTTTGATACATGTTTTGGAGTGATATGGGCAGGCACCATGTTTATATGTTTGTTTTCTACTCTGCCAAAATGGGTTTATGACTTTATGTAAGAAGCTGACATGAATTTGATGAATTTTTTAATGGTTGATGCTGATAACCGATCAATTTAGTTAATGGGAGGGATCAAGATTAAAGTTTATTTCTGTGACTATTTTGCATGGTAATGGAGTTACAATTCTTTCTTCTTTGCATACATAAATACAAAGTACAAAGGTGTTTGTATATCATAAGTTATATCATGTTGTAAGGCAAAAATTAAAATGGTGCCTATTTCTGAAAAGTTACACATACAGTAAGTAAATCTCCATTTGAAGCTACTTTTTTTTTAGTATGTAGTGAATAGAGATGAACATGTATTTTGATCTCCATAAAATGTTTATGCACTTAATTTGAAGCGCAAAATGAGAAGTTATATACAAACCAAAATTCTGCCTATATAAAAGATTGAAACTACAAGTATAAAGCTTTAAGTACAAGTATATCCCGGAAAATATAATTTTTTTAATCTAAAGTATGTTCAGCTTGGGTTTTATGACATACATACATACACATACATTATTTAAACATTTAAAAATATTATACACAAACATGTGCATGTTATATGAACATCAATTTTCCATCAATCATTTCTTTGTTATACATTGTTTCTTTTCTTATTTCACAGATTATAGCGGTGGGTGGTGAGGTTTTTGGAGATGATGAAATGGTTTGGAATTTTGAAGTGCTGGACAATGAGAAGGTTTTTGTATGCACTGGTACGAATGCAGCATATGTATAATGAGCACAAGCTATTCCGAAATGGCATAGTTTAATACCAAAATCTGGAGAAGGTTCTGTATTTTTCATCAATTTTTTGCTTTACCATGTGTAGAGCTTTAGTAGACTGTAGATATGATTGAATATGGTTAATGTTTTGCACATTTTCCGGGACATGTGTTATATATATATAGTTCATATCTAATGGTTATCAACCTGGAACGGGTTAACTTCAGACCACCTCATCTCAAATGTCAGCAAAGCTGAACATAAAATATTTTATATATCTAATTGTTCAGTACTTACGTTGAATTGTATACCAAAATACTGTCTCAACCTTATTAATTACAACGACACTTATAGAAGCTAATGTTAATTAGGCATTTGTCATCAGCTTTATAGACTTATTATTGAATTAAAGCTTGATATATGGGTATGCTGTCATCTACTATAAAAAGATATAAAATACTGCTAAATCTTTGATTTTTTTTCTTGTTAACTTATATTTTCATTGTTTCCATTTATTTACTGAAAAAGATACGTGTTCATTTATAGATTAAACCTAATTTACACCTAGGCTTTTCATTTATTCAAAACTTTGATTTTGACCAAAAATTGCATGTTGGATGTAGACGTGTGATATTGCTTTGCTAAACAGATTTAGCTTCTAACAATTTTTTGGGATAGCAAACTACATTGTATATAACGGTAAATATGCAAACACCCCCCACTCACCTCTTCCCACAAATAATAAAGTGTTATTTTAAATATACATTTTCCTTCTAAAAGTTAATACTAACTTCAAAACGAGATTTTGAACAAATTTTCTTGACACGTGTATGTGATCAATACGGATTTCCTTTTTAATTCACACGAAAATGAGCAGTATAAATGAGGGCGAAAGTATTTTTGACTGGAAACGGTAGTAAATCGACTAATTTAACCGACTAAATGCTATTAAGTCAAATTAATTGCCATGAAATCTTTAGCATAGGTTTTCTTATTTGGGTTAATTGTAGAAATAGAAGCATAGTATTCCTTTTGCACAATATTCGTGGTACAAAAAAAGAAAAAAAAAAGAATCTTATTCGATGATATTATATTAGGCAAATAAACAAAGAGATATGAGCATTAGTAACATATGTGACTAAATATAGGATTTATTACAATTTACTCTCCAATTAGAAAGACAAGTACCAATACTGTAGTATGTATTTTATCTTACTATTAATTCAGAAAGGCAAGTATTTTCATTGTTAATGGAACTTAAGATACATGTTTATCCGACCCTTCAATTTTTTTGATACATGTTTTGGAGTGATATGGGCAGGCACCATGTTTATATGTTTGTTTTCTACTCTGCCAAAATGGGTTTATGACTTTATGTAAGAAGCTGACATGAATTTGATGAATTTTTTAATGATTGATGCTGATAACCGATCAATTTAGTTAATGGGAGGGATCAAGATTAAAGTTTATTTCTGTGACTATTTTGCATGGTAATGTAGTTACAATTCTTTCTTCTTTGCATACATAAATACAGAGTACAAAGGTGTTTGTATATCATAAGTTATATCATGTAGTAAGGCAAAAATTAAAATGGTGCCTATTTCTGGAAAGTTACACATACCGTAAGTAAATCTCCCTTTGAAGCTACTTTTTTTTAGTATGCAGTGCATAGAGATGAACATGTATTTTGATCTCCATAAAATATTTATGCACTTAATTTGAAGCGCAAAATAAGAAGTTATGTACAAACCAAAATTCTGCCTATATAAAAGATTGAAACTACAGCTATAAAGCTTCAAGTACAAGTATATTTCGGAAAATATAATTTTTTTTAATCAAAAGTATATTCAACTTAGGTTTTATGACATACATACATACACATACATTATTTAAACATTTAAAAATATAAACATTTAAAAATATTATACACAAACATGTGCATGTTATACGAACATCAATTTTCCATCAATCATTTCTTTGTTGTACATTGTTTCTTTTCTTACTTCACAGGTTATAGTGGTGGGTGGTGAGGTTGTTGGGGATGATGAACTGGTTTGGAATTTTGAAGTGCTGGACAATGAGAAGAAGGTTTCTGTATGCACTGGTACAAATGCAGCATATGTATAATGAGCACAAGCTATTCCGAAATGGCATAGTTTAATACCAAAATCTGGAGAAATGGTACTGTATTTTTCATCAATTTTCTGCTTTACCATGTGTAGAGCTTTAGTAGACTGTAGATATGATTGAATATGGTTAATGTTTTGCACATTTTCCGGGACATGTGTTATATATATAGTTCATATCTAATGGTTATCAACCTGGAACGGGTTAACTTCAGACCACCTCATCTCAAATGTCAGCAAAACTGAACATAAAATATTTTATATATCTAATTGTTCAGTACTTACATTGAATTGTATATCAAAATACTGTCTCAATCTTATTAATTACAACGACACTTACAGAAGCTAATGTTAATTAGGAATTTGTCATCAGCTTTATAGACTTATTATTGAATTAAAGCTTGATATATGGGTATGCTGTTATCTACTAAAAAAAGGTATAAAATATTGCTAAATCTCGATTTTTTTTTCTTAACTTATAGTTTCATTGTTTCCATTTATTTACTGAAAAAGATACGTGTTCATTTATAGATTAAACCTAATTTACACCTAGGCTTTTCATTTATTCAAAACTTGTTTTGGCCAAAAATTGCATGTTGGATGTGGACGTGTGATATTGCTTTGCTAAACAGATTTAGCTTCTAACAATTTTTTGGGATAGCAAACTACATTTTATATAACAGTAAATATGCAAACAGCCCCCACTCTCCTCTTCCCACAAACAATGAAGTGTTATTTTAAATATACATTTTCCTTCTAAAAGTTAATACTAACTTCAAAACAGGATTTTGAACAAATTTGCTTTACACGTGTATATGATCAATACGAATCTCCTCTTTAATTCACGAAAAAGAGCAGTATAAATGAGGGCGAAAGTATTTTTGACGGAAACGGTAGTAAATCGACTAATTTAACCGGCTAAATGCTATTAAGTCAAATTAATTACCATGAAATCTTTAGCATAGGTTTTCTTATTTGTGTTAGCGGTAGAAATAAAAGCATCTGCATAATATTCATGGTACAGCAGAATAAAAAAGTAAAGAAAAAAAAAAATCTTATTTGGCGACAATATATTAGGCAACTAAACAAAGTGATAAGCAATAGTAAACCATGTGACTAAATATAGTATCTATTTCAATTTACTCTTCAACTTACATATCACAATATTGTAGGATGTATTTTATCTTACTATAAATTTAGAAAGCCGAGTACTTTCATTGTTAATCGTTCTTAAGATACATTTTTATCTCAACCTTCCTTTTTTGCATATATGTTTTGGAGCAATCTAGGTAAGCATCTTGTTTATATGCTTTGTTTTCTACTGACAAAATGGGTTTGCGTAGGAAGCTGACATGAATTCGATGAATTTTTTATAATGATCGATGCCGATAGTTGATTAATTTAATTCATGGGAGCGTTCAACATTAAAATTTATTTCTATGTCTATTTTGTGAGGTAATGGAGTTAGTAAAATTTTGTTTTTCATATACTAATACATAGTACAAAGGTGTTGTTTATCATAAGTTATTGTATAAGCAAAAATGAAAATGGTTCTTATTTCTGAAAAGTTATACATACAATAAGTAAATCTCCATTGAGGCCAATTATTTTTAGTATGTAGCGAATAAAGATGAACATGTAATTTTGATCTCCAAAAAATATTTATGCACTTAATATGAAGCGCAAAAAAAAAAGTTATATACAATCCAAAATTTTGTCTACATAAAAGATTGAAACTACAAGTATATTTCAAAAAACACACACACACAAATATATATATATCTATATATATATATAATCAAAACTATGTTCAACTTGGGTTTTATGGCACACATACTTATTTAAAGCACTGTTCCAGATCTCGTTTATCTCACCCGAGTTCTCATTTTCAAACTTGTACAAGACTAGATTCAGCGAAACGAGACATTAAATATTGTTTATACCTTATTTGACATTCATCTTGTCCAAGATATTAAGATCTCAAGGGAAATCTGCACTAAGATCTCATACGAAGTTTTTTTTTCCATTTACATGTCATTTACTTATTTTGTGGGTTAAAATGAAATTCTACTATAATGATTCTTTAATGGTCTTCTAATTATGTTGTTATTTTCTATTGGTAAGCAAAAATAAAAGACTTAATATTCAGATCAGTAGAACTCATTCAATTGACGTCAAATCTGCCAAGCTACCATTCTCCTTTAAAATTTTTATATTATCGATTTATATATAATACCATGTTAAAAAGTTATATTTAGATGAGATTTACTGTAAAAAGCTTCCAAATATCAATCCTATATGATCAAGTTACTCTGAGATAGTCACGAGATGGACTTGAAAATCCGAGATGTCAATTGGAGTTGTACACCCTAGGTACACTCATCTCGTCCGAGATCTCGCCTGATACGAGATATTGTGTGTAAAATTCTCGAGACGAGAGGCGACCAAATTCCAAGATTTAAAACCTTGATTTAAACATTTAAAAATATGATACACACATGTGCATGTTATAAATACACCAATTCCCGTCAATTGTTTCATTATTGTACATTGTTTTTTTTCTTACTTCACCGGTTATGGTGGTGGATGGTTAAATTATTGAGGATGATGAAATGGTTTGGGATTTTGATGCGCTGGATAATGAGAAGGAGGTTTTCGTGTGCACCGTGTAGGGAATTTACTAAGACAAGAAGTACTGACAAAAGCAAAAACAACTACGTTTATTAACTGATATAAGCGGTACATTTTACTAAAACACAAAACACCTCTTAAATCAGCGATCCTAGGATATCTTCTAATCTACTGTCATGATAGAACGGGCTACAAGTTAGGAATGACTTGTTCAACAGAAGACTTAATCAAACAAAATATAATAAAATGTACTAATAGAGTTTGAGTTTATGCAACTCCAACATCCCCCCTTAAACACAAACTCTCATGACTATGAACTCCCATCATCTTCCTCAATTTTTCAAAGGCTTCAACCTTCAATGCTTTGGCAAGAATATCAGCAACTTGGTCTTCTGATTTGCAGAACTCCATTCTGATCTCACCTTGCTTTACAACATCACGAATGTAATGATATTTGATGTCGATATGCTTGCTTCTTCCGTGAAACACTGGATTTTTAGTGAGCGCAATGACTGATTTGTTATCACAAAAAATCTTCGTAGGCAATGGCTGTTTTTCACCCATCTCTTCATAGATTCGTCGTAACCACACAGCCTGACTTGCACTTGTAGCTGCAGCCATATATTCTGCCTCCGCAGTCGATAGTGCCACAACTTGCTGTTTCTTTGAGGACCAAGACACAACACCCCACCCCAAGTGAAACACATAACCGGAAATGCTTTTTCTATCTTTGACATCACCTGCCCAATCACTATCTGTATACCAACCAGATCATAATTTTTTGAACGCGTGAAGAAAAGACCATGACTAAGTGTACCTTTGATGTAGCGCAGAATCCGCTTAGCAGCATGAAGATGGTTTTGCTTTGGTTTTTCCATGAACTTGCTAATAAAGCCTACTCCGAAGGCGATATCATGTCTAGTTGAAGTCAAGCAACGTAGGCTACATACTAGACTTCGATAATTAGTTGCAGAAATGAACTCACCATTCTCATACTTCTCTGAGTTCAACCTTGCTTCAGTTGGAGTTCTGACTGGACTACAAGCTTCCATCTTGAAACACTTTAAGGTATCTACTGCATATTTCCTTTGTGGTTAAAAGATTCCATCCTCTATCTGCAACACTTCCAGACCAAGAAAATATGTCATTAATCCCATATCGGTCATCTCAAAATGACTCTTCATGGCCTCCTTGAATTGACCAAACATGATCGGATCATTACCAGTAAATATGAGATCATCTACGTATAGGCATGCAAGAAGAACACCACCGTCTAGATTAGTTTTGATATACAAAGTAGATTCATAAGGACACTTCACAAATCTATTTCCATAAAATAAGAGTCTATACGGGTGTACCAGGCTTGTGGTGCATGTTTTAACCCATATAACACTTTTTTTTAACCTCAGAACCTTACCCTTGTCACCCCTTTTATGTAACCAGCTGGTTGATCGACATAGACTTCCTCTTCAAGTATACCATTCGGAAATGCCGACTTCACATCCATTTGATGAATTTTCGATTTCTTTTGCGCCACTAGAGCAATCACCATCCGAATAGTATCAAATTTGACTACTGGTGCAAATACTTCATAATAATCAATATCAGGCTTTTGCTTGTATCCTTTTACGACTAGTCGAGCCTTCAACCGATCTACCTGACCATCGGGCTTGAACTTTGTCTTATACACCCATTTTACACCAATGGATTTTTTTTCTACAAGAAGAGAAGTTAGTTCCCATGTGTCATTCTTCTCGATTGAATGTATTTCATCGTCCATTGCCCGAACCCATCCATCGTCCTTGACTGCTTCTTGGAATGTGAGAGGATCACAATCTGCAAACAATGCAAAATTAGCCAATTCTCCATCAGAGTTATCGTTATCATTGGTTACTACATAATCTTGTAAACGGGCTGACATAACATGATCACGGGTCGAACGTCGGGTTGCTTCACTGAGATGTGGTATTGGACTGATAGATTGCTGCTGAGGTACTACAACTTCCTTCTCCACTACATCAGAATCTTCGAACAAGTGAATACCCATCTCTTCAAACTTTTTATGTGTCCAGTTCCACTCTTCATCTTCAAGGAACTCTACATCCCTACGAATAATAACTGTACTTGTTTTTGGATTAAACAACTTATATCCCTTAGTTCGATCACTGTAACCAATAAAGATACACTTCTTACTTTAAACATCAAACTTTTTTCGCTTCTCAACCGGTACATGGGCATATGCAACGCATCCAAAAACTCAAAGGGCTTCAACATTTGGTTTAAACGCGCTTCAAGCCTCCTCTGGTGTCATATTAAGTACACTTTTGGTAGGACACCTATTCAAAATTTACACCGCACAAGATAGAGCCTCGGCCCAGAAAACCTTAGGCAAATGTTTACCTTTCAACATGCTCCGTGCCATTTCAACAATGGTCCTATTCTTCCTCTCAGAAACAGCATTTTGCTGCGGCGAGTAAGCAGCTGTAAGTTGATGCTTTACACCATTGTTCCTGCAGAACTCTCTGAATGCATTTGACGTATACTCACATCCTCTATCGATTCGTAAAGTCTTCAAGCTAGTCCCGCTTTGCTTTTCTACATAAGCTTTAAAGTCTTTGAACACATCAAACGCATCAGATTTACGTTTTAGAAAATAAACTCATATCTTCCTACTGTAATCATCAATAAAGCTAATGAAATACCGGTTACCTCCTTGGGATTCAACCTCCATTGGCCCACATATGTCTGAATGCACAATCTCAAGTTGTTGTGTTGCTCGACGTGCCTTACCCATTTGAAAGGAGTCCCGATGTTGCTTACCCAAAATGCATCCTTCACATACTTGATTTGACTTCTCAAGTAATGGCAGTCCAGTAACCACATCATTCTTAGTTAAGAACTGCAGCCCATTAAAATTTAAATGCCCAAAACGGAAATGCCACAACCAACTTGTATCCTTCGTTAAAGTACTAAAAAAACTAACCGTTTCGGTCCGCAAAGGCAAGGGAAACATGCGATTTCTTGACATTCTAATCGCAACAACAAGTTCACTTTTCTTGTTCTTAAGTGAGCATACACCATTGTCAATGATGATTTTAATACCTTTCTCTGATAGCTGATCCATACTCAATAAATTCCAGTGCAAGCTCGGAACATTATACACGTCGGAGATGTGTTCTGGAGAACCATCCTTCAATCGAATGAGAACGTTACTTTTTCCATGATTGGAACCTTTGTCTTGTTTCCAACATTCACATCTCCACGAACAGTTTCATCCAAGTGAGAAAACAATTCTCTCTTCCCTCACATGTGATTGCTGCATCCGGTGTCCAAATACCACTTATTGAGATGATCATCTTTTGAAATACTACAAGCTAATAGCAAAGTTTCTTCAGCCTGGACCTCATTATTTGTATAGTTAGCATGTTCAGAATTTTTCGAAGGCATTTTAGCTCTACACTCTGATTTAAAATGTCCATACTTATGACAACGACAGCATTTAATCTTATCATATCTTCGATTTGATGCTTGCTCATCAGAATGTGTTTCTTTATCTGAAGTTTGCTGTTTCGAGCCACAACGTTTAGCATTCTTCTTAAAACCTGATGCTTTTGCACTGCTCGAACCACCTTTTTCAGTAATATTAGCTTTGCTTCGAAAAACATGCTCAACAGTCCCTGCATTTTTCCGATCCATTCTATGTTCATGAGAACACAATGAACCCATCAACCCTTCAATTGTCATGGTTGAAATGTCCGTTCCCTCTTCAATTGCAGCAACAACATAGTCAAACCGGCATGCGATCTCAAAATCTTCTCAATAACACGAATACCCTCCATTGTTTCTCCATTCACCGTTAATTGATTCACAACAGATTGAACTCGAGAAAAATAATCAGAAATTGTTTCAGAAGCATTCATTGAAAGAGATTCTAATTCACCTCGTAGAGTTTGCAACCTTACGCTCTTCACTTTGGCATCACCTTTGTAAGATTTCTGCAACAGACCACACGTCTCCTTAGCTGTTGTTGCACACGAGATCCGTCCGAAAACAACCTCGTCTACTGCCTAGTAGACGAACAACGCCTTTTTGTCTTTTTTTTCAATCCTCCCTCAATCTGTCTTTCTGGACTTGAGTGAGAGCTGCAATTGCAGCTTCATCCACAGGCTCAACATAACCATGCTCGATGATCTCCATCAGCTTCTGAAAACCAAACAAAGCTTCCATCAGAATACACCATTGATCAAAGTTCTTTCCATTGAACTTTGGAAGTTGAGGCTGCATCGATCCGTTCATTGTTGTTAATCTGCTTTCAAGTACTCTGAGAACAACAATAAGAAAAAATACAGCTCTGATACCAGATGTAGAAAATTTACTAAGACAAGAAGTACTGACAAAAGCAAAAACAGCTATGTTTATTAACTGATAAGTGGTACATTTTACTAAAACACAGAACACCTCTTAAATCAGCGATCCTAGGATATCTTCTAATCTACTGCCATGATAGAACTGGCTACAAGTTAGGAATGACTTATTCAACGGAAGACTTGATCAAACAAAATATAATAAAACGTACTAATAGAGTTTGAGTTTATGCAACTCCAACACACTGGTACAAATGTTTCATATGGATAACGAGCGCAAGCAATTCCGAAATGGCATGGTTCAATGCCAAAATTAGGAGAAATGGTACTGTGTTTTCCATCAATATTTTGCTTCATCATGTGTAGAGCTATAGTGGATACAATTGAAAATGGTTAATGTTATGTATATTTTTGGGGACGCCTGTTTTATATAAATAATTCAGAACTAACGCTTATCAACAAGATATCGGGTAACTTCAGATCACCTCATCTGCAAATAACAAAATATGATCAATCATTGGATACTGAAATTTTGAATCATGGGGAACTCATTCCTTTTGTCATTAGTTTCTCTCAAATTTGCTCAAATGTTGCATGCTCAAGTTTGCTAATGATGTATTATTATATAATAATTGAGAAGTTAGTTGGTGGCACATGTATTTTGGAGATATTATGAGTAGGGATTTATGGAAGTTGGCCAAAGAAGCTGCCTTTTTTTCGATGCATGCTTAAAATTGTTTATAGTAGATTGGAATAAATGATATGTTTTTTTTCCAGTTATTAAACCATAAAAAAGCATCGATGCAGTCAACTCCTTACACGTCTATTTTCTTACTATAGTTAAATTTGATTTCATTTAGCGCGACCCCTAATGCCATGTTGTTAAATGCAGAACTCCTTACATGTCTACAATGCAGTATGACACGTCACTCACCTGAAGGTCATAAGCAACAAAATGGAAGATGTATTCAGGGTATGTTACCTACACATAAACTGTAAACCCATTTCCTGTAATTTGTTTACCTTCACTCTTATTTACGAAAAATGAAAATAACCTATACCTATTTAAAAACAAGAATAGCCATAACATATACATACATTCATACTTTCATACATATACATACATATGTATGTATGTATGTATATAGATATGTATGTATGTATGTATACATACATATGTATGGACGCGCGCAGGCGCAGGCAAATCGCGGAGCTCGATTGGCTGTAGCAGGAATAGTAGGTGTTCTCAAAAAACAAGTTAGACACACTGCAATCAGTGATCGAAGGGCAGTAATGGCCATGGATGGTGGGTTGTACGAGCATTATGCAATTTTTAGTAATTGCATACAGACAACAACTAAAGAGATGACAATAAAATATGTCACTAAATACGTGGATATTTTGCATGCAAATGATGGTTATTAAATTGATGCAGCCCTGCTCATATAATGTGGTACGTTACTGTCAGTGTTGCAAAATTGTTTAAGTCGCAGAAGTGGGAATGAGCTCCCGATTTTGCTTGATGTTGCATTGAAGGTTGTGCGTTGAGACTATTCGTTGGTTATATATTCTGTATCATTTTGTACAAGTCCTACTGCTTAGTCATCGCCTCCAGAAAGCTCCGTCCGTATTTCCAGGCTCATCCCATCACTGTGTACACCGATATGCCGTTACGACAGGTCCTCACGCGGCCTGAGACGTCTGGTAGGTTACTCAAATGGAACATTGAACCGAGTCAATTCGACATCACTTATACTCCAAGAAGAGCCATTCACGGTCAAGTCTTAGCAGATTTTATAGCCGAGTTCACTGTTCCTGAAGATTTGCCTGAAACTAGCAAACCTTCAGAATACATCTGGAAGCTGTACACCGATGGTGCATCCAACGATCGGTGCTCGGGTGCTGGAGTAGTACTCGAAACCCCCGAGGGTCGATCCATATGCTACGCTTTGAAGTTCGAGTTTCGTGCAACCAACAATGAAGCCGAATATGAAGCTTTACTTACCGGGTTGAAGCTAGCTCGTGATCTGAGAATTATTGCTGTAGAAATCTACTGTGACTCCCAATTAATTGTATGCCAGGTCCGGGGTGAATATCAGGCCAAAGATCGAAGACTAGCTGCATACCTAGCTCGAGTTCGGGAGATACTTGATCAATTTGATTACTATGCCATTTTCTACATACCCCGAGAGAATAATCAGAAAGCTGATTCATTGGCGAAATTAGCAAGTACGGGCGAAGCTCAGCAATTGGGACTCGTTCTCGTTGAAACTCTACCTTCTCCGAGCATTGATCAAATAGAGACTGATTTCACATTTGAGGCTACTTCCAGTAGGGAGTCGTGGATGACCCCTTATCGAGATTATATTGAGCATGGGATATTGTCTGAGAGCAGGAGCGAAAAAAGACAAGTTCTTCGAAAGGCCTCACGGTTTGTCATTCAGAATGGAGTTATGTATATGAGAGGGTATTCTGTTCCTCTCCTCCGGTGTATCACGCACGACGAAATCAAACGAGTGTTACATGGTCTACACGAGGGAGAATGTGGTGATCACACTGGAGGGCAAGCACTCGCCAAGAAAGTACTCCGATATGGATATTACTGGCCTACTGTTAATCGCGACGCAGCGGACTATGCCAAGAAATGCGATAGATGCCAGAAACATGCTCGGATTCCTAGAGCCCCACCTACTGAGATAACCCAGATGGTCAGTCCTTGACCGTTTGCAGTATGAGACATTGATATAATTGGTGCATTGCCTCTAGCCAAAGGTGGCGCGAAGTACGCCATCGTCGCAGTTGATTACTTCACAAAATGAGCTGAAACTGAACCTCTTGCAACGATCATGACAAAGAAAGTAATCAACTTCGTAGTACGCAACATTATCTGCCGTTTTGGTCTCCCGCATACTATTATCACCGATAACGGAGCCTAATTCGACAGCGTTGAGTTCAAGAACTTATGCCAACGATTCCATATTCACAAGAAATTCTCCGCAGTAGCACACCTTCAAGCAAATGGTCAAGTCGAAGCTGTTAATAAGGTTATCAAATCTATTCTGAAGAAACGACTAGAAAAGCCCGGGACAAATGGGATGATGAACTTCCTATGGCTTAATGGGCTTACCGAACGACCCATAAAGCTGCAATCGGACATACTTCTTTTTCTCTATCTTATGGCTCGGAAGCCGTTATTCCAGTCGAGATGGAAGTACCTTCTCATCGTGTGACATACTATGACCCGAAAACGAATGCCATAATACTTGCTGAATCTTTGGACTTACTCGATGAGAAGCGTGAGGAGGCTGATTTGAGAGCAGCCGCGTATCGGAGTCGAGTCGCCCGAATATACAATGCCAAGGTCCGACCACGAACCTTTGAACTCGGCGACCTCATACTCAAAAAGATTTATCCAGTTCCTTCACACATGAAACCAAATTGGGAAGGAGCATATGCGATTTCACAAAAGCTTGGAGATGGTACGTTCAAGTTATCGACCGTTGACGGTCTTACTTTGCCAAGAGCCTGGAATAACGAAAGTCTCCGTCGCTACTACACGTGACATGCCTTATTTATTTTAGTCTATTTCTTCCTTTGCATTTTGTTCTTGCATTTCGAAATTTGAATTTGTAATAAGGCAACTGACTTTGCCATGTTTTCTTATTTCAGCAATAAAATGCCATCTCTTCGAGCCAGAGCTGTGATTTATTAATATGACTTACAACATCGCAACGCACAAAGAGCTAAGTTCCATCATTCGGTGGGATTTATTCAAATAGGGAGTGATTGTGATACGACCGGCCACTCACTATGTGAAACCCGAGCTTGGGGGCAGGACACTACACTAACATTGAGAAGGATTGATACACGACAATCCTTCCATCAACTCCAAATTCGCAGAGCGCGAATTGGAGTATAAACACCAACTCTAGGTTCCCGAAGCGCGAACCGGAGCGTAAACTCTAACTCCAGATTCGCAGAGTGCGAATTGGAGTGTAGACACCAACTCCAGATTCGCAGAGTGCGAACTGGAGTATAAACAATAAACTCCAAACTCCCAGAGTGCGAGTTGGAGTGCAATACTTGAAATACGGCTTCGAAGAGGGTGGACCCGTCCGTCTAACGACTTCAACCGTATCCTAACCAAGTTCGAGTAGCATGGATCCGTCCATCTAACGACCTCACTTGTTAACTCGGGGTGGATGTGATTCGACCATCCACGATCCCGATGAGCCAAACGTTCCCGGAGTGCGAACGAACTTCTGATAAACACTAACTCCAGATTCGCACAGTGCGAACTGGAGTATAAACACTAACTCTAAATTCCCAGACTGTGAACCGGAGTATAAACACTAACTCCAACTTCCCAGAGCATGAATTGGGGTGTAAGTATCAATTCAGAGTTCCCAGAGTGTGAACTGTGCCATGGACATCAATAATTATCGGATTCCCGGAGCGTGAACCAAATTATCATGTGCAAATTATCTTAAGTCCCCGGAGTGTGGACATCTGTCCAAGATTTGTGATAAGTGCGGTCATGAGCTAATCATTACAACACTCAAGCAGGATAGACAAAAAAAAACAGTTGAGAATAAAGGAAGCTAAATTTTATTTCAAATAACTGGAAACAAGAACTTATATACAAGTTCTTCCAAAAAATTCCTACTAGCATGGGCTGAACCTGCGTCTATACATGGCCTACTAATGGGAAACAAAAACAAGTTCCTATCTATCAAAAATTTGCTTAAGTTGCCAAACTACTTCTTCCTCGGTCTCCTTTTCAACGGTTCACCCTCGGACTCGCTAGAGACAGAGATTCTTCGTTTTGAACTTTTCCTCTCCGGTGGTTGCTCTCCGGCTGGGGGCATGATGTCAACATCCTCTTCTGAGCTTGATTCCAAATGTATGCTTCCCACCGGAGGAGATGTAGGGACTGGACCCACAACGGAGGACGGGACGGACATCCGGGTGTCAACAACGGTACCACCCAGTGATATTATCCTTAGGGGTGCTGGGCAGTGCACCGCCGCATCGCTACCCGCATTACCGCCTGCCCCGCAGCCTCTAATTCAGCATTTATCTCGGCCATGATTTCTTCATCACGAATTGTTTGGGCCTGGCTGGGGGGGGGGGTCTGTAGTCTGCACTAAAGAGCTGGAGGCTGGCGGGAGTTCACCAATGATGAACGGCAAGTCTGCGAAAGAATCACTATGTTGGCCAAGTAGTTCACTCACCATTTGCTCATCAAGAGATAGTGAACCCTCCTGTGCTGTCTCAGTAGACACTGTCGTTGTCACTACAGTTGTTTCGGTGGTGATGACCTTCTGCCCTTGACTAGACTCTTGAGCTGCTGAAGTCGGCATAATTCCGGTCACTGAACGAAAAAGAGATTGTTAGAGCACACTTCAAAACAAATGCTTCATTTCAAGCAAATGCGACATCTGTACAAAGTACCTTCCTTAACTTGGCTCGTGGCCGGCTGAACAACATCTAATGAATGCTTCCGTATGGGGGATAAGTGTGGCTGTTCCGGGTCATAGCCTGGTACCGGCTGCGGATCAGTTGCTGACGTCGGTTCGGATTTGGATGAAGTAATCATCTCTTCACTTGTAACCTGGTGTGCGACGCCATAACCCTCACCAACTTCCAAGTGCTGGATGCCCAGTCTCTCTTTCGCATGGGAAATCATAAAGTCGTGGACATCTGCCATTTCTTCTTCGACTAACGAATTCCAGGCATTGAATATATGAGTGGGGTAATCGTCGAGTCATGCCAAGTTTCTGTGTCGCAATACATTGACATTATAGGTAATAAGAAGCTCATCTATTTCTGACTCGAGCTTAGTCTCCGCCGACCGAACTTTCTCATCAACCCCGGCTTCCACCTCATGTACCCTTTCTATGGCTGCGTCTCTCTCTCTTCGGAATTCCACCGCCTGATCACACGCCTCTTGTGCGGAAACATTTGTGGCGTCTCTTTCCTTCATGAACTCCGAAACTCTAGACTTAAGCTCATTCAACTCTTTCAGGGCGACGTCCCTTTCGGCAGTTACCATAGTGTTTCGATGGCCCATATCCTTCACCGTAACATAATGCTCTTTCTTCATTCTGTCCATTGCCGCTTGAGCCTCATCAGCTTTCTTAAGGGCCTTCATCTCTGACTTTCGAGATGATTCAGCCTCTGTATTCAACACTTGAACAATACGATCCTTGTGAGATAACTCGGCTTGTAGCTTCTCGATGGTGGCTGCTCGTTCAAAGGCTAATGTCGACACTTTCTCGGCCGCTTTATCCCACGCCTTATATTGGGCATAGAAGTCATGCACCAGCTGTTCAGCCTCCACCGGAATTCTTTTTAAGTGCGGAGGGAAAATGTAGTTATCAAAACAAATGTTCGGGAAGTCCTTCTTTAGCTGAGCGAGCTTGATTGCTCCTTCCTCCGAAATTTCCGTAGGGGGCTGTTCCGCAACTACGGGAGTTATCGCTTTAGATCTGGGATGATGCGACTCAGACCTTGAAGATTGTGAAGCTGACTTGTGCCGTGAAGATTCGGGGGGACGAGAAACTTGAACGGGAAGTTGCACAGGACTTCTTGGAGGAGGAGTGCGAGATCGAGATCGACGCCTGTCTCTATGACGCCTCTCTTGGCTAGAGTATTCGGAATATCCACGGTCGTGACCTCTGTCTTCCTCCCTTCTACGTAACTCATAATATGAAGAGGACTTACGAGCCTGTCGAGAAGGCTTCCCAGCATCGAACCTCTTCCAGACATAGTATCTGCGAAACACAATAAAAGTAGAATTAGTGACCTTTCGAAACAAATGGCTTACGGACATAAAAGTTGTGTAGTGCCATGAAGTGTGAGTGTATGTGCAAAACCCTCCGACCAACTGAAAGTGTCGATCACGCTGATGGGAAAAGGCTCGCTCAGTCTAAAGTATATTGAAATTCATCCAACCCGGCATCATGTGGGAAGGATGCGTCATCCGGAATTGAAAGATCGGCAAGCCCTTCGTAGAGATTCTTCGTTTTTGAGGGGGACATCTCCGAAATTCTAATTCTGGAGGCGGGCCGCGACGTGACGACAGTTTTCCATCTTCCCTTTTTAGATGGCTTAAAGACGAAATTCTAATTCTAATTCATCGCTTAAAGCCGCCATCATGACCATAGATGGATTTGGTCGATCCACTGATGCTGCCGCCGCATTAAATCGCGTTAGAAAGCTCCTCAAAGTCTCTCCAGTTTTCTGTTTCAAGGTTGCCAAAGTCATCACATTCTTGGGTCTCGCAATATGAACCCTGAATTGCCTCATGAATCTCTCAGTTAAATCTGCCCACGTTCCTATGGAGCCGCTCTCCAGTTGCCTAAACCATAATGCTGCAATGTCCGTCAAATACAGTGGAAAGCACCGGGCCATAACCTCCTCTGATGCTCCCAGCACTTCCATATGTCTCATATACTTCATTAGATGGACCGTGGGGTCCGTTTTCCCGTTGTACATGTCCAATGATGGTAGCTTGAATTCTGGTGGGTTCCTAGCCATCCTAATCGCAGAAGAAAAAGAACTTCTGTTTACATCTTCCAAGTCTCTGTTTACTAAACCGCCTCTCATAGCTCTTCTAACCATCTCTGCTAATCTGTCATTGTCTCCAAGCTGTAGTTCTCGTTCCCTGTCTTCGACCTGCCCCCCAAGTCCGCGGGAGTTTCCATGTGTATGCCTCCCTGGCTGAACGCTCATTCCTCTATTGCTACCGGGTGGCTCGGATGCCCCCATCTCATTTCCCGGGGTCGGATCAACATGCTCTGCGTGAGTGCCCCCTAGCTCTGGTGCTGCGCCAGATGGTCCTGCTCCGTTCTGAACTCCAGTTGCTCCTTGAATTTGTGCTCCAATTTGCCCAATTTGCCGAAGTAAGTTCTGGATCATCTCTTCTTGTCTTCTCATCATGGCTTCCATCTCATCCCTAGTGATGAAGATCGACGCTTGATTCCCTCCTGAGGAAGCCTCTTGACTTCCTTGGTGTTCACTTCTCTCTGGCCTTTGCCTTCTACTTGTTTGTCTCGTCATAACTCTTAGATTTCCAAATTCAACTTCTATCCGATGTAGCGGGAGCTGATTCTTCTCAGTGAAAGCACCAAAATGTTTGCGTAAAAAATGGCCGCAAACACCCAAAGTCGTATGAGTTGGTTGATTTTATGTTGTTCTTAGTGATTTGGGTGATTTATGCAAATATATGAAAAGCAGGGACTAAACTGTAAAAGACACACAGATTTATAGTGGTTCGGCCAGAACGTGCCTACGTCCACTTTATATGTTATTCTTCTTTTTCTCTTCAGATTACAAGTACAAAGCTTTGATTACAAGTATCTAAAGTTGTTTGAGAGTTCCTTCTAGGCTTGAGCTCTCAAACTTGTCTGTCATTGTTGTACCCCTGCCCCTCTATTTATAGAGTGAGGCTGGGGGCAGGGGTATTGGATGTTTATAGCTGCTGGTGGACCTGGCTGATGCAATCTGGCCTGGCAGCGTTCTGGTTCGGCGAAGCTTGGTTCGGTGGTAGAGGAGAGGAGTGTGGTTCGGTGCCACCTTGGGTTTGATTCGGTGGTTACTTGGTTCGGTTGATGGTGAGTTCTCGTGGTTGGTTCGGCATGGGGCAGCAGGGAGATGGTTCGGCATGGGGTAGCAGGGAGTTGGTTCGGTAGCTTATGCCGAATGAACTTGTGCATGTGAATGCCGAATGGGACTGTATGCTTGCATAGCCGAATGAATATGAGAGTATAAGGCCGAATGGACTTTGTATTCGGATCTTGAGTGGAACTCTGGACTTAGGTACGCTTGCTGGTTGCTTCTTCTTAGCTCGATCGTGGTGGAGACGCGCTCAACATTGATATTCCAGTTTTGTCCAAAAAATGGGATAACAGCGAGTAAGCAACTGTAAGTTGATGCTTTACACCATTGTTCCTGCAGAACTCTCTGAATGCATTTGACGTATACTCACCTCCTCTATCGGTTCGTAAAGTCTTCAAGCTAGTCCCGCTTTGCTTTTCTACATAAGCTTTAAAGTCTTTGAACACATCAAACGCATCAGATTTACGTTTTAGAAAATAAACTCATATCTTCCTACTGTAATCATCAATAAAGCTAATGAAATA
Organism: Allium cepa; assembly: GCA_030765085.1. Lineage (NCBI taxonomy): Eukaryota > Viridiplantae > Streptophyta > Magnoliopsida > Asparagales > Amaryllidaceae > Allium > Allium cepa. The sequence goes on along the minus strand of CM060936.1, from coordinate 2,751,626 downwards.
CCGGTTACCTCCTTGGGATTCAACCTCCATTGGCCCACATATGTATGAATGCACAAGCTCAAGTTGTTGTGTTGCTCGACGTGCCTTACCCATTTGAAAGGAGTCCCGATGTTGCTTACCCAAAATGCATCCTTCACATACTTGATTTGACTTCTCAAGTAATGGCAGTCCAGTAACCACATCATTCTTAGTTAAGAACTGCAGCCCATTAAAATTTAAATGCCCAAAACGGAGATGCCACAACCAACTTGTATCCTTCATTAAAGTACTAAAAAAACAAACCGTTTCGGTCCGCAATGGCAAGGATAACATGCGATTTCTTGACATTCTAATCGCAGCAACAAGTTCACTTTTCTTGTTCTTAAGTGTCCATACACCATTGTCATTGATGATTTTAATACCTTTCTCTGATAGCTGATCCATACATAATACATTCCAGTGCAAGCTCGGAACATTATACACGTCGGAGATGTGTTCTGGAGAACCATCCTTCAATCGAATGAGAACGTTACTTTTTCCATGATTGGAACCTTTGTCTTGTTTCCAACATTCACATCTCCACGAACAGTTTCATCCAAGTGAGAAAACAATTCTCTCTTCCCACACATGTGATTGCTGCATCCGGTGTCCAAATACCACTTATTGAGATGATCATCTTTTGAAATAGTACAAGCTAATAGCAAAATTTCTTTAGCCTGGACCTCATTATTAGTATAGTTAGCATGTTCAGAATTTTTCGAAGGCATTTTAGCTCTACACTCTGATTTAAAATGTCCATACTTATGACAACGGCAACATTTAATCTTAGACTTATCATATCTTCGATTTGATGTTTGCTCATCAGAATGTGTTTCTTTATCTGAAGTTTGCTGTTTCGAGCCACAACGCTTAGCATTCTTCTTAAAACCTGATGCTTTTGCACTGCTCGAACCACCTTTTTCAGTAATATTAGCTTTGCTTCGAAAAACATGCTCAACAGTCCCTGCATTTTTCCGATCCATTCAATGTTCATGAGAACACAATGAACCCATCAACCCTTCAGTTGTCATGGTTGATATGTCCCTTCCCTCTTCAATTGCAGCAACAACATAGTCAAACCGACATGCTAAGGATCTCAAAATCTTCTCAATAACACGAATACCCTCCATTGTTTCTCCATTCACCGTTAATTGATTCACAACAGATTGAACTCGAGAAAAATAATCAGAAATTGTTTCAGAAGCACATTGAAAGAGATTTTAATTCACCTCATAGAGTTTGCAACCTTACGCTCTTCACTTTGGCATCACCTTTGTAAGATTTCTGCAACAGACCACACGTCTCCTTAGCTGTTGTTGCACACGAGATCCGTCCGAAAACAACCTCGTCTACTGCCTAGTAGAGGAACAACACCTTTTTGTCTTTTTTTTCAATCCTCCCTCAATCTGTCTTTCTGGACTTGAGTGAGAGCTGCAATTGCAGCTTCATCCACAGGCTCAACATAACCATGCTCGATGATCTCCATCAGCTTCTGAAAACCAAACAAAGCTTCCATCTGAATACACCATTAATCAAAGTTCTTTCCATTGAACTTTGGAAGTTGAGGCTGCATCGATCCGTTCATTGTTGTTAATCTGCTTTCAAGTACTCCGAGAACAATATTAAGAAAAAAAACGGCTCTGATACCAGATGTAGAAAATTTACTAAGACAAGAAGTACCGACAAAAGCAAAAACAACTATGTTTATTAACTGATAAGTGGTACATTTCACTAAAACACAGAACACCTCTTAAATCAGCGATCCTAGGATATCTTCTAATCTACTGCCATGATAGAACTGGCTACAAGTTAGGAATGACTTATTCAACGGAAGACTTGATCAAACAAAATATAATAAAACGTACTAATAGAGTTTGAGTTTATGCAACTCCAACACACTGGTACAAATGTTTCATATGGATAATGGGCGCAAGCAATTCCGAAATGGCATGGTTCAATGCCAAAATCAGGAGAAATGGTACTGTGTTTTTCATCAATATTTTGCTTCACCATGTGTAGAGCTATAGTGGATACAATTGAAAATGGTTAATGTTATGTATATTTTTGAGGACGCCTGTTTTATATAAATAATTCAGAACTAACGCTTATCAACAAGATATCAGGTAACTTCAGATCACCTCATCTGCAAATAACAAAATATGATCAATCATTGGATACTGAAATTTTGAATCATGGGGAACTCATTCCTTTTGTCATTAGTTTCTCTCAGATTTGCTCAAATGTTGCATGCTCAAGTTTGCTAATGATGTATTAATTTATAATTGAGAAGTTAATTGGTGGCGCATGTATTTTGGAGATATTATGAGTAGGGATTTATGGAAGTTGGCCAAAGAAGCTGCCTTTTTTTCGATGTATGCTTAAAATTGTTTATAGTAGATTGGAGTAAATGATATGTTTTTTTTCCAGTTATTAAACCATAAAAAAGCATCGATGCAGTCCCTCCTTACACGTCTATTTTCTTACTGTAGTTATATTTGATTACATTTAGCGCGACCCCTAATGCCATTTGTTAAATGCAGAACTCCTTACATGTCTACAATGCAGTATGACATGTCACTCACCTGAAGGTCATAAGCAACAAAATGGAAGATGTATTCAGGGTATGTTACCTACACATAAACTGTAAACCCATTTCCTGTAATTTGTTTACCTTCACTCTTATTTACGAAAAATGTAAATAACCTATACCTATTTAAAAACAAGAATAGCCATAACATATACATACATTCATACTTTCATACATATACATACATATATGTATGTATGTGTGTGTGTGTGTGTGTGTGTCTATATATATATATATATATATATATATATATATATATAAAGATATGTATGTATGTATATATATACATACATATGTATGGACACGCACACACACGCGCAGGCGCAGGCAAATCGCGGAGCTCGATTGGCTGTAGCAGGAATAGTAGGTATTCTCAAAAAACAAGTTAGACACACTGCAATCAGTGATCGAAGGGCAGTAATGGCCATGGATGGTGGGTTGTACGAGCATTATGCAATTTTTAGTAATTGCATACAGACAACAACTAAAGAGATGACAATAAAATATGTCACTAAATACGTGGATATTTTGCATGCAAATGATGGTTATTAAATTGATGCAGCCCTGCTCATATAATGTGGTACGTTACTGTCAGTGTTGCAAAATTGTTTGAGTCGCAGAAGTGGGAATGAGCTCCCGATTTTGCTTGATGTTGCATTGAAGGTTGTGCGTTGAGACTATTCGTTGGTTATATATTCTGTATCATTTTGTACAAGTCCAATGCAAAAATCAAACACACATTATTATTATTATTATTATTATTATTATTATTATTATTATTTTAGCGGTTATTACTGTTTCACTTTTGCAAGCTATTGCTTATTTCGTTTCTTCTGAGATCAAGGTAAACTATTTTCTATATCTTTGACAACTTAGTACATATTACCCTTCTTTAACAATGATACACCTATGTACCACACATGATAAACTAATGCATCTATTTTCTTACTATAGTTATATTTGATTACATTTAGCGCGACCCCTAATGCCATGTTGTTAAATGCAGAACTCCTTACACGTCTACAATGCAGTATGACACGTCACTCACCTGAAGGTCATAAGCAACAAAATGGAAGATGTATTCAGGGTATGTTACCTACACATAAACTGTAAACCCATTTCCTGTAATTTGTTTACCTTCACTCTTATTTACGAAAAATGAAAATAACCTATACCTATTTAAAAACAAGAATAGCCATAGCTAGCTAGCACGCGCGCGCGCGCACGCACGCACGCACACAAATCGCGGAGCTCGATTGGCTGTAGCACGAATAGTAGGTATTCTCAAAAAACAAGTTAGACACACTGCAATCAGTGATCAAAGGGCAGTAATGGCCATGGATGGTGGGTTGTACGAGCATTATGCAATCTTTAGTAATTGCATACAGACAACAACTAAAGAGATGACAATAAAATATGTCACTAAATACGTGGATATTTTGCATGCAAATGATGGTTATTAAATTGATGCAGCCCTGCTCATATAATGTGGTACGTTACTGTCAGTGTTGCAAAATTGTTTAAGTCGCAGAAGTGGGAATGAGCTCCCGATTTTGCTTGATGTTGCATTGAAGGTTGTGCGTTGAGACTATTCATTAGTTATATATTCTGTATCATTTTGTACAAGTCCAATGCAATAATCAAACACACATTATTATTATTATTATTATTATTATTATTATTATTATTATTATTATTATTATTATTATTATTTTAGCGGTTATTACTGTTTCGCTTTTGTAGTCCAGCAAGCTATTGCTTATTTCGTTTCTTCTGAGATCAAGGTAAACTATTTTCTATATCTTTGACAACTTAGTACATATTACCCTTCTTTAACAATGATACACTTATGTACCACACATGATAAACTAATTCATCATTGTCACTAAACAAATAATATTGAATCCCAGTTTAGCTTGCCTTCCTCCGTGTCCGGAATGACCATCACCCTTCTAAGCGAATCACATTCCATAATAACCTCCGGCTGTCTAACATCACCAGCGAAAAATGGGTACAGTTTGCTCTCCACTTCAATCCAACTGCACCCTGGTTCTTTCCTCGCCCCTATATACCTCATCGTTTTCCTAACTTCAGCCGCTTCACCATACTTACCTGCAGCTGAATAAACATGAGATAATAATACATAATTTGCACTGTTCTTCGGTCCCATTTCAATTACTTTGTTAGCTGCATAAACTGCCAAGTCCATTCTATTATGTATTCTGCAGTTGGATAAGATCGATAACCATATAGATAGCCCCGCTTCAAAAGGCATTGACCACACTACATTCATTGCCTCATCGATCCTTCCTGCTCGGCCCATCATATCTATGATCGACACATAATGCTCTTCTTCAGGCGCTAGACCATAAACATTCTTCATCGCATCATAAAACCTCAAGCCTTCATCGATCAGTCTACTATGGCTGCAAGCTGATAATAAAGTAAGAAAGCACACCCGATCGGGTTGTATGCCTTTCACTATCATTTTGTGGAAGAGGCGAATGACATCATTGCCACGTCCGTGGTAGCCAAGCCCACCAATCATAGAGGTATATACCAAAATATCTGCGTTGGGCACCGATCGAAATATTGATTGTGCATCAACTATTGACCCACATTTTGAATACATGTTCAATAAAGCGTTCGATGTCAAATTGCTCGATCCATGTCCAAATTGAATGAGCTGGGCGTGGAGCTGACATCCGTAATATAATGAACCAAGCATTGAAGCCGCAAATAGCACTTCTTTATATGTATTATCGCTGGGAATCAAGCCATCTAATCGCATTTGATCAAATAGCTTTATCCCTTCTTCGTAGAGGCTATTCTTGTTGAACCATGCTATCATAACCTTGTACGTTTCATCATTCTTCTCTGGCATTTGTTGGAGATGTTCAAATGCAGTGTTTATTTCGTCGAAGCGTAAATAACCCCTGAGCATGACGTTCCAAGATATATTGGTTTTATGCCTAATAGAAGTGAATATTGCTTGTGCATTGTCAAGTCTACCGCAAAATGAGTAGATAGTGGCCAGAGCATTCTGAACTGGCAACGAAGATTTAGATTTCAAATCAAATCCGGAACGAAGCATATACCCATGGACAGCTTTGCCTAGAATAAGGCTGTTGGTTTTAAAGCATGTGACAAGTAAATAGGTATATGTGAAATGATCGTGAGGAATTCCCAGCAAGTGTAGTTCTCTAAATAGTGCAAACGTTTCGCTGAAAAGGCAAAACGACATATACCAAGACATCATCCAGTTGCAAATCTTTTGACTTTTGATAGTCAACCTATCAAACAAAGCACGGGCTCCATATAGATCTCCTTTTCGGCTAAATTCTCCTAAAATTGTCATGCAAGTCTGTTCGCACTGTGCGCCTGTTGTTAAAATGCAATTTGCAATTAATTAATAACTCTAAAATTTATGAATAGAAGAATCATGAATCTGAAAGTGCATGAATGGGAAAATGCAAAGACATTTATGAAAAAATGTGTCTCTTCATATGAAGAGCCAGGTTCATGCTGAGTTTTACATATATTTATATACATGTAATTCGAAGACTGATGTGTGTAGAAAGTTATATCTGCAACTCATATTCTTACAAGTTACAATACCTGTTTCATGGAAGAACTTAAGAGCATGATCCAACCCATTGCTTTCATCCTTCTCAAGGTAAAGGGTGATGACTCCATTTGCAACAGCACCAGAAAGTGCATGAATGTGAAAATGCATGAATGTGTGAAAATGCAAAGACATTTATGAAAAAATGTGTCTCTTCATACGAAGAGCCAGGTTCATGCTGAGTTTTACATATATTTATATACATGTAATTCGAAGACTGATGTGTGTAGAAAGTTATATCTGCAACTCATATTCTTACAAGTTACAATACCTGTTTCATGGAAGAACTTAAGAGCATGATCCAACCCATTGCTTTCATCCTTCTCAAGGTAAAGGGTGATGACTCCATTTGCAACAGCACCAGAATGCCCCATTCCAAATTTTATCGTAACACAGTGCAAGCAAGCGCAGTCTAAAAGTTTAATTCTGGGAAGCTTGGCGGTTGCATGAAGGATAGTTGTAAAACTGAATTCGTCGGGCCTTGTGTGGCGGGGCCCGGAAATCATACTGCGAAATATTTCCATGCAAAGTGAAAGTTTTGAAGAACTTGAGTACACCGACATTAGTGCATTGTACAAAACAACATCCCGTGCACAAATGGGTGTTTCGTCAAATATTTTTTCGCAGCACCCATGTCGCCGGAATTCGCGAAAGAGTTGAGGAGACTGGTTCTAATGACAACATCCTGATTATCTGCATAAGATTTTGCTAACTCCACAGCCGAAGGTATTTCATGGAAAGAACCATACAGGTGAATGAGACGCTTCAAAATGTTACCGCGGGGGGTGAAAGCAGCTCCGACCATATGACCATGTAGGGAGCGGAGAAGCAGGAGCCTGTTGTTGCATGATGCTGGCATTTCAGCCAGGCTGCGTAGCATCCGGGTATAGAGTTCGATGAGCTGCATTTTGGTTTTGAAATTTTTTTAAACTTTGAACGAGTGTATATAGATTATCCCTAATGATATTGTTAAAATAGAAAAGAGGAGAATTATAATTTTAGAATACAACACAACAAAATGACCACATATATATAATGGCTTACAACCATTACAAACAGACATAACCTTTTTGAATAGACACTTTTCACTTCAATAGACACGACTTTTACTCAATAGACACGACTCTTCATTTCAATCGACTTTTCAGTGAACGGACACGACTTTTCAGTGAACGGACACGACTTTTCACTGAACAGATATGACTTTTCATTCGAATTGTCATGACTCTTCATTCGAATAGACATAACTTTTCAATCAGCAGATACGACTCTTTAATTTTGGTTTACACCAATAGATATGATATTTGATTGCGTTGAAATTATAGTCTAATTTAACTAATACATAAGTGTAATTGATTCCTTCTGTATATTGTAGTACTAAATCTTTTTTGTTTATTTTTGCACAATCAAAAATTATATTTTATTTCATTTCGATCAAATAGCAATAAATGAAAACTAAAGTTATGTCTTAACTTTTGCTTTCTTTTTTATTCGTCAATTAATATACATAACTTTCCAAATTGGATCAAATTTATATTTTTAAATTCGATGATACATTAAAAAATTGTTTAAAGTTAACTTTGTTTGCGATGTAATATTTGATGATACATTAAAAAATTGAACGTTTGGTGATATATTAAAAATTGTGTGTATGAGGAATGATTTTAATGTACATTTATTAGGCAATGAAATTTGCAGAAAATTAGTGATACCCCATGTTTATTATGATATACAAAAAAGTATGATTATATTGATATATTTTCCTATATTTAAATTTAGCATACATATACTATATTTGACTCTGACATGTATATATATACTACATTTTATGTTCCCTTGCGTTAATTATGATATAAAAAAGTATGATATTATTATTAATAATAATTTACTATATTTGGGTCAGTATTGGTATCCAAATCTTTACAACAATTGGTTCATTGTTTTATTTTTATACAATTTAGTTTTACTTTGTAAGTAAAAGTTTGATTAGACTCTTCATCATCCTGTGGTAAAATTAAGTTACCTCTTATGTTTCTATTTAATTCATATGTCCTCTTAATATTTGTCCTTATATGCCAAGAAAATTAAATCTTAGTCATCCATCAAAACAAACTAACAAATTAGCAGGACTCATCATATCATTTGAATGGATAATGATGAAAACTAAATGGTTAAGATGTATGAGTGAATTTACACAAATGATTGCAAATCAACCCTAATACACGCGGAAGCAATAAGATCGTGTTCTAATACGATAAAACGAACAGAACCTGAAAATAAAACGGCAGATCAGCAAATGACACAAAATTGTTTTTTATTTTTAACCCTTTTTATTCAATAGTTACATTAAATTTAATAATTTAAAATAGCTAAAAATACGCCTCGTTACGTTCTCTCCCACTCAAAAGTTTTCTTCCTCGGAAAGGATTAATTACAGAATTTAACAGTAGATATATTTTATTCAAATTATTAACTTATAAAACATTAAATCTCGTTAATAAAACTATTACTACGTTTTTACTACACTACTCCGATCAGCTTATGGAAATTTCAAGTTAATTGTCAAAACAAGACATAATTTTTTTTTAAACTTCAAAAATTTTCTAATTCTCTGATTTACGGAAAATTTCATCAGTCTCCTTTGCGCGACTCGATCAAATTTTTTTTACAATACACAAATATACCATATAGATATCAAATATACATCTCTTCTCAATGATGAGGCATTCCGTAGGGAAAATTATAAAAGCGCGGTAGGTAATCTAAGATGTGTACCTTATTATTACTAATACGAGCGAGTTCGCTCGTATATATTAAGCAAGCAAAAGCATATAAAATCCGCGTATACGTCCAAACGGTCTTCGTATATACCTATCTCAACTCAATTTAGAATATTAGTTGCATATAGAAGATATAGAAAGCATATATGAGTTTAATAAACTATAAAATATCCATTCTGAATCCAAATTATAACACATGCACAAATATGCAACATACTACAATCATATGCAATTAAAATAGTTATAATGATGGTTTATAATAAAAGAAACCGTTCAACACTAAATAGTTATCCAATTAATTCATAAACCACCACCATTTCATTTCCAATGTCAATATTTAATTTATACACTTCATTTTTCATTTACATTAAATTTTTATTAACGTTTAGTCGGTTTGCTTTATATTTATTCACATCTATTTCATTTACCTTCAATTTATTCAATTTTCCATTATTTCACTTTTGTTTAACACATTTCATATAAATTTATTTATAAACCATTCATAACCATTTGAGTCTACTACAATCATTTTATGAAACACAACTCATGTTCATTTTCATAACTTAAGTTCATATGAATTCTTCAATTCACTTCATTAGCTCATTTCATAAATTTAAATTCATATTAATACAATTCACTAACTTCGTCCATTTATTCATTTCGTTTAGCTTTTCATAAGTTAAAGTTCATTTCATAATTCGATATTAGCTTCCTTCCTTTAACATCCATATTCAATTAATTTAACATCTTGTTTAACTAACATTTATCAAAGTTATAAACTATAAACTTTACTTTATATTTTCGCAAAACATATGAATTATAATGTTCATATCTCCATTTTTAGCATCAACATCATTAATGAACTATTTCTTATATCCTTATTTGATTTTTTTTACAACTTAATTCGCATTTATTTTCACAATTCCATTTAATACAATTTTATTTGTAAAACATTTTATTAATCATCACTTTAGTTTATAATCATTCTATAAAAGTTAAACTTCTTATATATGACTTTATATAAAATTATAATTATCTCAAAAGTTACAAATTCAATTTCAATTTTTTTTGCAGATTTATATTTAATTCTATAACCAATTTATAAAGATATTATTTAATTCATTATGTAAATCTATAACCATCACTAGGCATATCGTCTATACCAATTATGTAGGGTCTCATACATTTGGATATTTGCAACAAATATTCATCGTCAAAGTTTTGATGCCAAGCTTCTTTAAGTAACAACCAACTAGCGTAGGATTTGAGCTACACAACAGTGATGCTTCAGCACGTTCAAAGTAAGAAGGATCTTGTTTAGTTGACTTACCTTTTTTGGAAGGTCTACCTTTTCTAATAGTTGTCACACGGGGTTCTAAAATAGTGGTTGTTTGAGGGAATGCTAGCAATTTCAAATCTTGTTGCATAATAAGTCCCACATTATCAAGTGATTCATCATACCTACTTTTCAATGCTTTGATTTCAGGCAAGTAAAAAAAATCAATAGTTGAATGATTCAGTGTAGGAGTGCAAGATAATTGCTTCCAATAAGAGTCTATAACGCTTAGAGGTATGAAACCTAGTGAGTGTCTAAAGTCCGTAGCTTATGTGCACATGGTAGTCTATTTACTTGCACAAAACACAACCACAATTCTCGATACTCAAGCCGACGTTTGAAATGGTACTTAATTCATGTAGTAGTAAATCAAGTGCTTTGTGAGATATAACACCCGATATTTCTTTGAACACAGGTTCACTTTGAAATCTATGCATTGTCGTTGATGTATTTGTTTCAAATGCATGTTTGATTGCAAATAATTCATTCTCGGCACAAAGATTTACACTAGTCCAACATTGCATAAAGTTACCTGCAACCGAATCAAAATACAATTTTAAACGATGGTGTGCACTTTCAACTATGCTAGTTGACCCTTTATCATTGTGTTTTATTTTGTTGGTCCAAGACAAAACAAACATCGCCTTATATTTACTAAGCTAATTTCTCAGTACATACGTGTTAGATTTTTTTTGTTTCATGAGCCGTGTATCACGAAACGAGTTTAAGTTCAGATGATACTCTTCTTCGGACAATGAGTTTATCATATTTATCCAACCATCATAAAAAAGTTCGCACTCCTTTTTTCCTTCTTCATTCTCTAAAACTACCTTTTTATCCCCAATCAATACTTGTTACTTTTTTTATAAAATTTGGTTTACAATTCTTGGACATTCTTGGAAATATGTCATGCATAAAGAATATGATGTGCCGCTGGAAACACAATAGCTACTGCATTTGTAAAAGCAATTTCAGGATCCGTAATGATAACATCTGGAATTTCTTTATCCCTACAACACTTTCTAACACATTCAAGAGCTCATATGCATGACTCTATAGTCAAGCGACTAATAAAAGCAAGTGCAACGGTAAATGATGCTCTAGTAGATGTTTTCGACACCATATGTAAACACGGTAACTTATACCGATTTTCCTTGAACTTGCAATCCAAGAACAAAATTTGATGAAAACACTGTGCAAGAACAACACATCTAGGATGGCTAAAGAATAAATTGAAAATTTTATTGGTTGTACCATCAACTCCATGATGCGCTGAATAATGATGACTAGAGGCCAATTTCATAAACTGTTGCATAATCGACTTACCTTCGATATTCTGTAGTTTAAGTTTCACTTTTGCATATGTAAATATTTCTAATAGTTGATTGGTTCTCTGGGCTGTCAATTCTAATAACGATTAAAATATTTCAAGGCTTGACTCCACTATCTGTCATTGTTTCAACGGTCTTAACTTTATGATCCTTCAGCCTCGCCACATACAGATGCCCATTTAATACGTTAGGAAGCATGTGATTATGACGTCCATTTTTTACCTCCAAAATCCAAATCCCAACATCTGTACAATGTGCGCTTAACTCAAATGGACATCCACATTTTCCCGATCTTCTCCCTTTTTTGGGTTTTTGGAACATGATTCTTTGGCTTATGATCAATATACTCTCCGCTTCTTTCACATGCTAGAAGCATCCACGATCATTTTCCATTAGCTAACAATTTTCTCGTTCTTGTTCTTTTGGTCACAACAATACAATTCACACTGATCCCGTGATCCATGCATCAATCTCGTACATTTTCCTTTGATTCAAACAACTGCATCATAAATCAATAACATGACTCAAACCACAAAAATCATATATAATTCCAATATTTTTACGTACCTTATCAGTAGGGATGAGAAGTCAAATCAGGGTAATTGAATTCATTGCAATTGTCATTTTGGTTATCATTGCCATCATCTTCCTTATTTTGATTATTGTTGTCATCTTCGTTTTTAGATTCATTCTCTCGTATCTATTGAAAAATATAACTTAGAATCTTTAGTTTTAAAAAAATAATTCGGATATCAATTGCCGAACAAAATTTCGGCTATCCACTACCAAAACAAAATTTCGGCTACCCGCTACCCAAAAATATTTCGGCTACACACCATCCAAAAAGATAGCGTTCACTTTCTTGGGTGAGAATTATAGTATATTCTTCCTCCAAAGGAGAACTTTCACTAGAGTTTAATTCCCCATCGGTTGTAATTACTGATTAGAGAGCATGTGATAGTAATGAGTTTAGGGTAAGGGTAACAAGGCAACAGAGGTAAATTTTAAGAGGAGACTACTTTCATTAGTCCTAGTAAATTTTTTTTCTATAAAAAATTTTTAGTTGGTGTGACGACCCGCACTCAAGACCCTCTGAATCCAACACCAAACCACGCGTGTCCGACCCAAAGCGAACCGATTGCAGATGATCATGAGAAAGAAAAGAGAGGGTGAGAAGAAAGAGAGAAGAAAGAAGAAGAGAAGAGAAGAAGAATAGAGAAGCAGAACCAAAAACAATATAAGATCTCACATCGCAGCGGAATAACATATAATATAGATCAATCTTTACAAAGAGAAGCTATAATATACATAAATCAATATCAGAGTACACAATAAATATTCATCAGCTTGGACAGTTATAATAATCTGTCCTCACAAATGCTGATAATTTACAACAACAATGCAATGCAGCGGAAAAATAACAGATACGTGTATACGACATAAACATCTTCAGCTCGCCTACTGAAGCTTCAAAAGCATCAAATCTGAACCTGTAAATATACTCGGTCTGATCCGAGCATTGAAAGGGAAGAAAGTCCGGATCAGTCTGGTAAACCAACGTGAGAAAAACACACATCAACTAAATTTTAAAGTTATCAAAACTTTTCTTTTATCAAAATAAAAGGTATCTCATAAGACCACGTCGCAAATAAATACGGACAAGGTTTTTACCTTACGATAACCAAAACATTTCATATCAAATTCTCTTATATTATAATAACGTCTATTGCACAAATGATAAATTAAATAGCTGAAATTGTTACATTATTAAATCCCAACGAAATAGGTTTACAATCAAAATGACAGACATATATTGGATTTTGGATTTCCATACAAATGATTAGTTGAAGGGACTACCTTTTCGAAAACTCGGTACACCTCTAGAGGGATGTACCTAGGGTCGAGATACTCGGCGCCTAAACCAACACAAGACCGGCCTACCTATCCCTGGATAGTAACGAATGTGTCATTACTTCGGTCGTTACTAACCTAAAATCCATGGCCACAATACATCAACAATAATCAGATACACGACGTCATAGCGTGTAAAGATATATCTAGAAGAGTGATGACATATCCTAATGGCAGTGACCCATTTTAGCCTTCCTGCTTCTATCCCTGTTTCCGTCATTTTCCGGGGGTGAGGCCAAAAGAGGTATCAATTACCTTTCACATATCATATATCACTTCATCTTTGAATGTCACATTGTCATTTCCGTTGACTACTAATTGTCTTCCACAAAAATACAACTCTTGAGCTCGTACGTCTAAATAAATTACAGTAGTTGAGACGAATCCCTTACATATTGAGTGTTGGACAATTAAAAATTGCTACGTTAATCAAATAGTCTACTTATTCTTGCTATATAAAAAAGTTGACCTGAAGTTTAGTTGAAAGCATAAACACATGAAGTGAAGTTTATAATATAATTTGAGTGGATTACAAGACCTCCACAGTGGTATCACTTAATTTTTCAATCAATTTTGTAAACTGCATTATTTCTATCTCATTTGCTTATTGAACCATAGCACCAGACACCTGCACAGGTTGGAGCCATTATTATTTCTAAATATTTGGAATTTACTAATGGGACTTTGCACGAAAGGTCCCTGTGACGACCCGGAATTTTTAGGCATTTGAAATTGGAATATTTAATTGATTTTAAATATTTAAAAGTTTTATTTCTAACTTGAATTCAAATATCATAATTTATTTGATAATTTTATTGAATTAAATAATTTGAAGTTGGGTAAAATGTTGAATCTTCAGTTTTAAGCCCGTTAAAAATAATTTGGAAATTGATTCAAGTGTTTGAACTTGGAAATTTAAAGAAGAATGTGAAGAAAAGTATATTTCTCTGGATAGCCAAGTACGTTCAAAGTAATATTTTAAATATAAGATAAAAAGTTTTAATGTTGTTTTAAAAAGCATGTTTTAGGAGTTTATTGTTTCTAAATATCTAAATTCTAAAGTAAATATTTTTCAAATTTATTATCGTAGTAATTATTTAAAGATGACTTAGTATTTTGTTTTAAAAAGTGAAAACCTAGTTTTATATTTTATAAAGTAACTTTATTTTCAAATATTCATGTAGTATGTATTTTTAACAAATTTTTGAAGTAGTTTAACTTAAATGTTTTAAAGTATATTTCAATGTTTTAAATTATTTTAAAAATCTAAAGTTTTGTGCTTGGTGATTTCAGTGGAAATAGGAAATATTTGAAAAATTTATTCTGTAAAGGAAGATAGTTTGAAACTGTTTTCAAAAGGGTTTGAAAAGTGGAAATATATCTTGTGAAGATATTTTTGGGATTAATAAATAATTTGAAAAATTATTTATTGTTTGATGGATGTTTGTGAATGTTAATTGATAGTTAAATAACCGACTATCAATATTGGCCAAATGCGCTGATCGTTTCGAAGAGAACGGGATCGGAATTTATTTCTCGAAAACCACTTCGATCCGGTTTGTACGTTTTCGTGGGAAAACGAGTTCGGAGTCAAAGATGGAGCAGTGAAGTGCAAGGGTTAGTCGCTACTAATCCTGAGGATGTTTCCAAAATGGATGTAGTAGGAATAGTGCATTCGGTTCCGTTCGAACCTCAGACGGACTTGTATGGATGAATGCTTTCGGGACATCGTCCTGACGTTGGGCATTCTAAGGGATATGTTCTAAAAAGGTAACACTTAGCCTCAAGCCTCATCAACCGGGAATGAGTGAAAATCAGAGGTTATGCAGCAAGACTATGTGGGTAGCACCCATTATGGTAAGGTCATCCCTGTCTAGATGTCCCTTTTTATTTCGGCTTATTGGACGGTTGCTGATCCCAACCGCGGTGTGATCTTATTCGGGACTGTCCAGTAAGGCATGGTACCGGTCTTGTGTTGTAGAGGAGTTAGGGTGGCTCCTCGGTACGGTGATCTAGGCCACGTAGTGACAGGTGTTACTCCAGTGCCTAGCCATTAGTTGAAAATTCATTCTCCCTGCGCGTCTTTTACGAGTTTTGTTTGTATTACCCACTTTGTGGTTAGTAGCTGGAATTTAATCATGTAACAATTTCGGCTATTTTAATAAGTATTTGTACCCTATTGTAGTATCAGAGGATTTTAATAAAAAGTGTTTTAGCTATCGTAAGGTAAAAACCCGACATGTTTATTTGTGGCGTGGTCTTACGAGATGCTTTTGTTTTTAAAGGATTTTTGAGACTTTAATAATCAATTTGAGTGTGATTTCTCACGCTGGTTTTCCAGACTGACTCGGGTGTTATTTAACTATAATGCTCGGGTCAGACCGAGAATTATAGGATACATGAAAGGATGCTGTGGAGCTCAGGAGTCGAGCTGGATGACGATACGTACTTCCGTATTTGTTATTTGTTCCGCTGTGTATCCAATTGTATGTTATTGATGTTGAACTCTGATGATGTACTCTGATAATGTATGTATAAACAGATATAATATTTGTTTTTGGTGTAAAGATCTGTGATTATCTATTATATTTTATTTCGTTGCGATGGTAAGATTCTGATGTTGTTTTCTATTTTCTTCGTCTACCTCTTTTTCTTTTACTCAGATGGTTCGTATTTCTGTGCAACTTGAGTTGATTGATGTAGAATAGTGTTGACTCAAGGGGTCTACGGATTTGCGGGCCGTTACAGTCCCTATTTCTAATGTTGCTACAAGAAAAGTCCCTGTAGAAATAAGTATGTAAATTAGGTCACTGTTTTTTCTAATTCAGAAAGTGCAATTTAGCTTGCGCTTTTTAAAATATTCAAAAATATCAAAAATTTTAAAAAAAAATTAAAATCAGAAAGCGCAAACTAACTTGTGTTTTCCTGATAGAAAGTGCAAGATAACTTGCGCTTTTCAAAATTTATTTCAGAAACAGAAAAGTGCTAGTTGCATTTCTGTCAGATAAGTGCAATGTACCTTGCGTTTTTTTTTCAAAAATAGAGACCAAATTTGCATATTCATTTCTGCAGGGACTTTTTCTAAAATAACGTCGAAAACAGGGACCCGTGACTCTTTTCTTGTTTACAAATTTCGCACTTCAAAAAGAAAAAAATAAATAAAAATAAAAAAACCTTTAACTCTGACTGATTGTTTTCTCTACACCTAATCTATTGTCAGTATCTTTGTATATGTCTGAGTATTGCATAGCTTACATCATTTGGATTTTAAACTGTGATTACACACACATATATATAATTTCCACGTATCGACGATGCAAGTAGTATACGTCGATGAAATGATAAGAAATTAAGAGCGATAATCATTTGCCAATTGGTTTTTTGATAACCGGAGCATGATGATATTTTGGCATTACTTTATTGTGTGAATGTTTTGATCTAGGTTACAGTAAGAAAAAAAAAAGCAGCCTTACAACTTTCTATTAAAATTAACTAATATTTACCTAAATATGTCTTTGTGCACATACATATATACATGTGTGTGTATTTATATGTGGATATCCCTACACACATATGGGTATCTATTGTTGTTCCAGTACTGCGGCAATATCGTCTATATTATACGTATATATGAATATCTGTTTTATGGCTTTCCTGGTAGAACATCATCCATGTTGATTTTTGTAGAAGTGTTACATTCATCAACACACTGTCCGTGATAGTTTAGAATATGGTTAATGAATTGGAACAATTATGTCACAATTTCTTTTGTTGAATCATCTTCTATGTTTGGATTCAACCATGTTTGATTGCTAAGTAATTTTATGTGTTAAGTTGATTGTTAATCTTCAATGATATGTTTCTTTCTCAGATTCGTGTGTAGTGCATACAATTTTAGAGTAATAACATGGATATCATGCATGTGCCATGGAGTGGAACAAACCCAATTCAAGTTTCTTGACCTGCTGGATACCAAAACAGAAGCCTTAACATAACAAAAAAGATTGTTAGGACAGGTAACCTTTTGATTCTACAATTCTTATCTTTTACATACCAACCATCTTTCATGCTTGACTGGTCATAAATAGAGGTCATTGTATGTTTTTTTTTCCAGGTAAAAGCCCAAGAGTCATCATTTTTATATACATGGCTATGATTTTTACCTTCTTTTTACTGACAAAGGGACCACGAGGGATACAGAGATTGTAACAAAATAATACTGCACCCACTCCTTATGCTTATGCATGTTATAGTCAGCAAAAACATGTCACCTAAAGCACAATGGTAGGTTACATCACCCACTCCTTGTGTTGGAATTTTAACTTAATTACCATGTTTCTCATGTAATAGCTTGTTATTGTTTACGTCCATTGTTCCACCATTATATGATTTGGTATTAAAATGGTTGAGAATCATATTAATGGATTTACCCTTTGATAATAAATAATTTGATACTTCCACATGTACATTAGTGTTTAAAACGACAAAGGTTGGCACAACTCAGCCATTAAGAAGCAATTCATGCTTTTTTTTATTCTCATTCACGGTTTAGTACTGTTGTCAGGGTCAAGCGATGAATCATAATGCTGATAACTGGATGAATTAACATCCACAAATGCTGCATGATAAAAGCAATTAAAAAGTGGTGAGTGTAACCTCTTTTGCATGCATAATAACAAGTACAGATTTTATTGCCGTCATCCGTGTACTAATTTATATGGTTAGGCAATTCATTGTTATCATCAGATTTTGCATTACACTATTTTACTTTAACCTGAGTGAGTTAGCGATTTGTGAATGTATTATTCAAACATAACCTCTAACCTGAGTGAGTTGGCGATAAAATTGCATGGCTTATTTTGTTTCTAAGACTTAGTATGTGCATTATCCAATATTTCCATGTAGTTGTTGCAAACTCAAAACCCACCGTCGTTTCCAATTCTTGATAATTATTCTCTTTGTCATCAAATGAACCAGCTGTAGTATACATGTTTTAAATCTTGTACGTAAGATACCGATTCTCTTATACCACATCAATCTTCTATTAGTGCGAGACACATATATATACATTGGATGAGCATCGGTAGAACTATGTATAGTTCACCATAGATTTTAGCCCGGTCTCTATTTTTATGACACCGGCGTACATTTATAATTTTAACCTTTTCATTTTGTTGTTGTTGTTATAAAATATATTTAACTAAATAGTTTGGAACACTAGGAAATATGAATACGATAAAAATGTAATTTTTAATTCAAGTTACATGATGATATATGTGTCCTAAATTTTACAGACAGCAGCCAACTGAATGTATTAACTTACTTAGTTTGTGGAAGTTATTAACTCTCATCTCATTTGTTAAAATATTGCTAATTTACACCTAGGTTTTCTATTTATTCAAAAACTTGGATTTTAACCAAAATTTGCATGTTGGATGCAGACGTGTAATATTGCTCTGCTAAACAGATTAGCCTTAACAATTTTCTGCGACATCACACTACATTGTAAATAACAGTAAATATGCAAACACTCTCCATTCTTGCCTCACCACACACACCGCAGACAATAAATTATTATTTTGAATGTATACTTTCCTTCTAGAAATTGATATTAACTCCAAAACAGAATTTAAAATAATAATAATGTATGCTTTACATGTGTATACAATGAATACGGACTCCTCTTTAACTCACATGTACAACAAGAGCAGTATAAATGAGGCTAGAAGTGTTTTTTTTATATTAAAAATGGTAATAAACTGACTAAGTTAATCGGGTAAATGCTATTAAAATTACCATGGAATCTTTAGCATCGGTTTTCTTATTTGGGTTAATTGTAGAAATAGAAGCATAGTATTCCTTTTGCACAGTATTCATGGTACAAAAAAAGAAAAAAAAAAGAATTTTATTCGATGATATTATATTAGGCAAATAAACAATGAGATATGAGCATTAGTAACCTATGTGACTTAATATAGGATCTATTACAATTTGCTCTCCAATTAGAAAGACAAGTACCACAATACTGTAGTATGTATTTTATCTTACTATTAATTCAGAAAGGCAAGTATTTTCATTGTTAATGGAACTTAAGATACATGTTTATCCGACCCTTCGATTTTTTTGATACATGTTTTGGAGTGATATGGGCAGGCACCATGTTTATATGTTTGTTTTCTACTGCCAAAATGGGTTTATGACTTTATGTAAGAAGCTGACATGAATTTGATGAATTTTTTAATGATTGACGCTGATAACCGATCAATTTAGTTAATGGGAGGGATCGAGATTAAAGTTTATTTCTGTGACTATTTTGCATGGTAATGGAGTTAAAATTCTTTCTTCTTTGCTTACATAAATACAAAGTACAAAGGTGTTTGTATATCATACATTATATCATGTTGTAAGGCAAAAATTAAAATGGTGCCTATTTCTGAAAAGTTACACATACAGTAAGTAGATCTCCATTTGAAGCTACTTTTTTTTTAGTATGTAGTGAATAGAGATGAACATGTATTTTGATCTCCATAAAATGTTTATGCACTTAATTTGAAGCGCAAAATGAGAAGTTATATACAAACCAAAATTCTGGCTATATAAAAGATTGAAACTACAAGTATAAAGCTTTAAGTACAAGTATATCCCGGAAAATATAATTTTTTTATTCTAAAGTATGTTCAGCTTGTGTTTTATGACATACATACATACACATACATTATTTAAACATTTAAAAATATTATACACAAACATGTGCATGTTATATGAACATCAATTTTCCATCAATCATTTCTTTGTTATACATTGTTTCTTTTCTTATTTCACAGATTATAGCGGTGGGTGGTGAGGTTTTTGGAGATGATGAAATGGTTTGGAATTTTGAAGTGCTGGACAATGAGAAGGTTTTTGTATGCACTGGTATGAATGCAGCATATGTATAATGAGCACAAGCTATTCCGAAATGGCATAGTTTAATACCAAAATCTGGAGAAGGTTCTGTATTTTTCATCAATTTTATGCTTTACCATGTGTAGAGCTTTAGTAGACTGTAGATATGATTGAATATGGTTAATGTTTTGCACATTTTCCGGGACATGTGTTATATATATATAGTTCATATCTAATGGTTATCAACCTGGAACGGGTTAACTTCAGACCACCTCATCTCAAATGTCAGCAAAGCTGAACATAAAATATTTTATATTCTAATTGTTCAGTACTTACGTTGAATTGTATACCAAAATACTGTCTCAACCTTATTAATTACAACGACACTTATAGAAGCTAATGTTAATTAGGCATTTGTCATCAGCTTTATAGACTTATTATTGAATTAAAGCTTGATATATGGGTATGCTGTCATCTACTATAAAAAGGTATAAAATACTGCTAAATCTTTGATTTTTTTTTGTTAACTTATAGTTTCATTGTTTCCATTTATTTACTGAAAAAGATACGTGTTCATTTATAGATTAAACCTAATTTACACCTAGGCTTTTCATTTATTCAAAACTTTGATTTTGACCAAAAATTGCATGTTGGATGTAGACGTGTGATATTGCTTTGCTAAACAGATTTAGCTTCTAACAATTTTTTGGGATAGCAAACTACATTGTATATAACAGTAAATATGCAAACACCCCCCACTCACCTCTTCCCACAAATAATAAAGTGTTATTTTAAATATACATTTTCCTTCTAAAAGTTAATACTAACTTCAAAACGAGATTTTGAACAAATTTTCTTGACACGTGTATGTGATCAATACGGATCTCCTTTTTAATTCACACGAAAAAGAGCAGTATACTTGAGGGCGAAAGTATTTTTGACTGGAAACGGTAGTAAATCGACTAATTTAACCGACTAAATGCTATTAAGTCAAATTAATTGCCATGAAATCTTTAGCATAGGTTTTCTTATTTGGGTTAATTGTAGATATAGAAGCATAGTATTCCTTTTGCACAATATTCGTGGTACAAAAAAAGAAAAAAAAAGAATCTTATTCGATGATATTATATTAGGCAAATAAACAAAGAGATATGAGCATTAGTAATGTTATCCCAGCTTTTGGCAAGGTTGAGATACCAAGGATCATTCTTCCTGGATACCAAACATGCATAGGAGCACTATGAATATCGATGAATTTTGTCCGAGTCCAGATTGGGCTATAATTGGTAGAACATGGCTAGCAGAACAAAGAGTGCCAACGTTTCAAATTTCAAGTCAATCCAAGTTCGTATGCTCAAGTTATGATCGATTCAATTTGAAGGGAAAGACTTCGGTTTTGTATCCATCCCCAAGCTCCAGTTCGAATCGATAGTTTTCATATCGATCAGAGGACCAGCGGCTTCGTATCCATCGAGGAAACTCAGTTCGTATCGATCGAGTTCGAATCCAGTGACATCTCCCTGCTTTGCGTCCATTATAAAAGCTTCACTTCGTATCCATCTGGGCAGAGTACTTCGTATCCATGCTTGTGCCTTCCTTCGAATCCACCGTCATCGTCTTGATCTGGAGTGTGACACCTTCGTATCCATCAGCTTCTGCTACTTCGTATCGATCGATTGAACTGTCATTCGAGTCCATAACTAGTGCCTTATTCGAATCCACTAAGTCTACAAAGCTTGGATGATGTGTCTTTCCACGATACGAATAGGCCTAAATCCATGGATTCGACACGGTCAACTCGGAGTGAAGACCGGGTCGAGGCAAAATGAACGCACCACGTCATCAAAGAACCACGTGAGTTTATCGAGTCGAAGATATCGACTCGAAATGATCGATTCGAACCAATCAGCCATCGAGGATTTCCATTTCGTATCGACCATATCTCGCGATCCACTTATCCAAATGCTATGAAATTTTCAGAGATGACTACGTGCAAGCCAAAGAACGTCTCCGCCAAGTTTTGACTCCATTGGACGTGATCTTGATCGATACGAATTGACTTCGTATCGATCGCCGATCGAGTCGAAACTTTCCAAGGTTGGTCGCGTGGGCCCCCTCACGTGCCAGAACGAGTCTCTCGAAGGTTGAGCGAAATATTAGCCTCCTACGCCTATAAATGGAGCCCCAGAGCCTACAGAAGGGGGGTATTTAGATTCTCAAGTGCTCAGACTCTGCCGGATCAAGACTTACACCTTACCTTTGTTGTTGATTTCGAATTTCAAGTTGTATTTCTCTGATTGTTTGCTGTACTCACTTGTAATCGTTGAAAGAGAATCAATAAAGTTATCAAAACTTCATAGTGGACGTAGGCAACACGTCGAACTACTCTAAATTGCTTGTCTTTGCGTTTATCTTTTTGTTAATCAGAGTTTTTGTTAGATAATCCTCATTTTTAATTTACTTTCTTCATTTATTATCTCTTCAAAAACTTCCGAAGAGTGTTGTGCCCAATTTTGGTACAAACACTTTGGTGCTTTCACCGAGAAAACACAGTTTTTCTCCTGCTCCTTGGATCTGTCATCGATACCGGATTGCATAAATCTAAGAGGGAGATCCAAATCTCAAGTCTAGATTCCTTCCATTCTATTCAGATTTGCAAAAATCTAAGGAAAGGATTCCACTTCTTAAGATGGTTAGTACAAGAACCGCTTTTACCGCCGCAGATCAAGAAGGTCGGGATAGACAAAATCCCGTGCAAATACCTCCACCCAATCAAGATGCTACTGGGTACTCAGATCCATCAGGTTCGGTCACAAGACAAGAGTTCTAGACATTGCTCCAGGAACTGACCCAAAGCCGGCAACAGCTAACTAAGCAGTTGCGCGTTAATGTTGAATTGGCTAATCAACTAGACCGCCAAAGGCGTAGAAGATCCAGAAGGGATCATGCATCTCGCTCCTCCGCTGAAAGTTCCGCTTCATCCGACGCAGATCTACCCGTCCCAGGCTAGACGGAAATTATGTGCAGGCAATTGATCACCAGCCGATGTTAACCACTAGGCAGTTAAGAGTTGGCCCTTCTGCCAGTTTCCATACTGGACCCTCCTCCCGAGGAGGCACTGTTCCACAGTACACCACAGATAACCGTGCCACCGCTACCACGGCTGATATATGGGTTGATACCCGGAACCAACAAGAGCGTACTCCTGAACCATATGTTCCAGAAAACGTTAAGCCAAGGAGGCGAGACACGGACCGTCGACAACGCCCGGTCCAACCTCGCGATGTGGAACCCGACCACACTTTGGCCCAACATGCGCAAAATGCTTCAATGCTAGACCTCTCAGCCATGATATGCCAAATTATTCGTGAGAGTCAGGGCTTGACAAATGACGATTGGGGAATCTTCCGAAGTCATACTACGTTCACGGATGAAATATTATATGTTGAACCCCCTCGGCGATTCAGGATGCCGACTTTGCCTATGTACGAAGGAAATTCCGACCCCAATCAACATATCCTGAAATACGAATGGTCAATGAGTGCTGCAAGGGCTGATGATGCAATAAAGTGCCGTAGTTTTCCCATCTCTTTGGGGGGCATTGCAACGATGTGGTTCACACGATTATCACCCCGATCAATCTCTTCGTTCGACCAGTTGGCTACTAAGTTTGTTGAGCAGTTTCGTATGCACGTCGCCAGGCCTAAAGATGTTAATACTTTATCCAGTGTCACTCAGGCTCCCGGAGAGACACTCAGACGATATTTGGAAAGGTTCAATGTTGCATGCGTAGAAATCAGTAACCCCAATGACAATTCGATTTTAATGGCATTGAGTAAAGGAATTGACCCCGACTCCGAGTTCGGAAATCGGTTAGCTGAGAAGCTTTCCGGATCGTTGGACCGTTTCTCTTCCAAAGCCGCTCAATTCTTGAGGCATGAGGATGCAAAACAGTCTAGGAAGCAGGACGATGTGAGACTTAGCAGTGAGGGGATTCAGAGTAATGTCGCAGTTAAACAATCTGGTGAAAGTTCAGGAAAAGTCCAGTTGAATATTCAAAACAAACTCAACAACCAAGAGACAGTGATAATCAGAACAGAAAACGGGATCAGAATCGTGGCCCGCCACGTAGGGCTTCGATGTTTGACAATTATACACCACTGAGCACGTCGCTGGAGAACGTGTATCTACAGACTTGCAATGCTATGCAATATAAAAAACCTACTCCGAAGCCCTCGTCGGAGAGGCAAATTCAAACAGGGAAGTTCTGCAGATTCCATAAAAGTTATGGACATAATACCAATGAGTGTATGATATTTGCAAGACCTCATTGAGAAGTTGATCAGAGAAAGGAAGCTAGATCAGTTCGTTTGGGCGCCGCAGTCTGGTGGTGCGGGCCCATCCAATCAAAACCGTATACAAACTCAAGAGAGACGGGAGGATCCTGCCCGTACAGGCGGGAGGTTAGTTATTAATACAGTCAGTGGTGGTCCCCATCCAGCTGATCGAAGCTGGAGAGAAATGAAGTCATATACCAATTCTATCAGGCATGTGGACTTTGAGTGTTGCAGTAATTTCGATGAAGGGGCTTCGGCCAAACTACAAAAGACGATGACGGATGACATCGTATTCAGAAGTCGAGATGCTGATAGGGTCGAGGCCCCAACTATTGACCCACTTGTCATATCTGCCCAGGTTGGTCCTGCTTGGATGAAGATGGTCCTGGTGGACAGTGGGAGTTCGGTGAACATTCTGTTTAAAAGAGCTTATGATCAGATGAAAATGGAAGCCAAAGATTTAAAGCATTGTCAATATAGAATTCATGGCTTCGATGGGAGTGCTAATATACCCACTGGGGTAGTAGAGTTACCAGTGGAGTTGAGAATTGGAGAGTGCCCAAGAGTTCGGATTCTACAGTTTGTTGTTTTGGATATTCATTCGCCGTACAATGCCTTTTTGGGCCGACCGACCCTTGCCGAATTCAAGGCAGCAATTGCCCCATGGTGTTTGACCTTGAAGTTCCCCACTAATCGTGGGATTGGAGTTATACAGGGGGATCAGGCTGCTGGAAGGGCCTGTTACGTAGCTGAGCTGCGCGAGGCGCATCGATGAGAGAAAGGAAAGGACGTAGAGGAATATCTCTGCGTTCGTTTTGCTGACAATTGACAATTGACGCCTGGGCCTCGGCCCGGGCACCATAACCAATTCCAGAGGGATCTGACCCCAGAGACAACGAAGATAAAGATGAATCTATAGAAAGTCAAGCTTCCCCGGCCGAACTGACGATTGATGTTCCAATCGATGGTGATGATAATGATGATTCGGGAATGTTGAAGATCGGGTCTCAGTTGAGCCAAGAGACGCAACAGGAATTGGTTGATTTTCTCCGGGCGAATCTCGACGCGTTCGCCTGGACACACTCCGATATGTGTGGGATCACGCCGGACATCGCGAGCCACACCCTGAATATTGACCCGCTGTATATCCCGGTCAAGCAGAAAAGACGTGGTATGAACCCAGAGAGATCTGCCGCCCTTAAAGAAGAAGTTGATAAGCTAATAGCGAATGGGTTTATTCGAGATGCTTTATACCCAGAGTGAGTATCCAACCCCGCACTTGTCCGTAAGCCAAATGAGAAATGGAGAACGTGCATTGACTATTCTGACTTAAACAAAGCCTGTCCAAAAGACAGCTTTCCACTTCCCCGAATTGATCTTGTAGATTCGACGGCCGGACACGAATTATCATCTTTCATGGATGCTTATTCGGGCTACAATCAGATACCCATGCATGTGCCCGACCAAGAACATACTAGCTTCGTAACCGATCTGGGACTATACTGCTACAAAGTCATACCCTTTGGATTAAAGAACGCCGGAGCAACTTACCAACGTTTGGTTAACCGGATGTTTGCTGACCAGATCGGAAAGATCATGGAGGTATACGTAGACGACATGTTGGTGAAATCACAATACTCCACTGATCACGTCAAAGATTTGGAGTCTATGTTCAATATTCTTCGGAAGTACGGAATGAAGCTCAATCCGCTAAAATGTCACTTTGCAGTTGCATCCGGAAAATTCCTTGGGTTCATCGTCAACGCCCGAGGAATAGAAGCCAACCCCGAAAAGATCTGGGCTATCAGAAACTTACAAACTCCGAGAACTATAAAGCAAGTCCAGAGTCTCAACGGAAAGGTAGCAGCATTAAGCAGGTTCATATCAAAGTCCACTGATAAATGCATCCTCTTCTTCGATCTGATCCGAAAAGGAAAACGAAACTTTGAATGGACCGCGTAATGCGAAGACGCATTCCAATCATTGGTTCAACACCTTTCCACACCGTCGATTCTCTCAAAGCCTGTCAATCACGAGCCATTGTATCTTTACTTAGCAGTATCAGAGAATGCGATCAGCGCTGCCGTTGTTCGGGAGGAAGACTGAGTTCAGAAACCGGTCTATTATGTTAGCAAAGGACTCACCGGAGCAGAAAAAAACTATCCAAAGCTGGAAAAATTAGCCTACTGCTTAGTCATCGCCTCCAGAAAGCTCCGTCCGTATTTCCAGGCTCATCCCATCACTGTGTACATCGATCAGCCGTTACGACAGGTCCTCACGCGGCCTGAGACGTCTGGTAGGTTACTCAAATGGAACATTGAACCGAGTCAATTCGACATCACTTATACTCCAAGAAGAGCCATTCACGGTCAAGTCTTAGCAGATTTTATAGCCGAGTTCACTGTTCCTGAAGATTTGCCTGAAACTAGCAAACCTTCAGAATACATCTGGAAGCTGTACACCGATGGTGCATCCAACGATCGGTGCTCGGGTGCTGGAGTAGTACTCGAAACCCCCGAGGGTCGATCCATATGCTACGCTTTGAAGTTCGAGTTTCGTGCAACCAACAATGAAGCCGAATATGAAGCTTTACTTACCGGGTTGAAGCTAGCTCGTGATCTGAGAATTATTGCTGTAGAAATCTACTGTGACTCCCAATTAATTGTATGCCAGGTCCGGGGTGAATATCAGGCCAAAGATCGAAGACTAGCTGCATACCTAGCTCGAGTTCGGGAGATACTTGATCAATTTGATTACTATGCCATTTTCTACATACCCCGAGAGAATAATCAGAAAGCTGATTCATTGGCGAAATTAGCAAGTACGGGCGAAGCTCAGCAATTGGGACTCGTTCTCGTTGAAACTCTACCTTCTCCGAGCATTGATCAAATAGAGACTGATTTCACATTTGAGGCTACTTCCAGTAGGGAGTCGTGGATGACCCCTTATCGAGATTATATTGAGCATGGGATATTGTCTGAGAGCAGGAGCGAAAAAAGACAAGTTCTTCGAAAGGCCTCACGGTTTGTCATTCAGAATGGAGTTATGTATATGAGAGGGTATTCTGTTCCTCTCCTCCGGTGTATCACGCACGACGAAATCAAACGAGTGTTACATGGTCTACACGAGGGAGAATGTGGTGATCACACTGGAGGGCAAGCACTCGCCAAGAAAGTACTCCGATATGGATATTACTGGCCTACTGTTAATCGCGACGCAGCGGACTATGCCAAGAAATGCGATAGATGCCAGAAACATGCTCGGATTCCTAGAGCCTCACCTACTGAGATAACCCAGATGGTCAGTCCTTGGCCGTTTGCAGTATGAGACATTGATATAATTGGTGCATTGCCTCTAGCCAAATGTGGCGCGAAGTACGCCATCGTCGCAGTTGATTACTTCACAAAATGAGCTGAAACTGAACCTCTTGCAACGATCATGACAAAGAAAGTAATCAACTTCGTAGTACGCAACATTATCTGCCGTTTTGGTCTCCCGCATACTATTATCACCGATAACGGAGCCTAATTCGACAGCGTTGAGTTCAAGAACTTATGCCAACGATTCCATATTCACAAGAAATTCTCCGCAGTAGCACACCTTCAAGCAAATGGTCAAGTCGAAGCTGTTAATAAGGTTATCAAATCTATTCTGAAGAAACGACTAGAAAAGTCCGGGACAAATGAGATGATGAACTTCCTATGGCTTAATGGGCTTACGAACGACCCATAAAACTGCAATCGGACATACTTCTTTTTCTCTATCTTATGGCTCGGAAGCCGTTATTCCAGTCGAGATGGAAGTACCTTCTCATCGTGTGACATACTATGACCCGAAAACGAATGCCATAATACTTGCTGAATCTTTGGACTTACTCGATGAGAAGCGTGAGGAGGCTGATTTGAGAGCAGCCGCGTATCGGAGTCGAGTCGTCCGAATATACAATGCCAAGGTCCGACCACGAACCTTTGAACTCGGCGACCTCATACTCAAAAAGATTTATCCAGTTCCTTCACACATGAAACCAAATTGGGAAGGAGCATATGCGATTTCACAAAAGCTTGGAGATGGTACGTTCAAGTTATCGACCGTTGACGGTCTTACTTTGCCAAGAGCCTGGAATAACGAAAGTCTCCGTCGCTACTACACGTGACATGCCTTAAAAATAGTCTATTTCTTCCTTTGCATTTTGTTCTTGCATTTCGAAATTTGAATTTGTAATAAGGCAACTGACTTTGCCATGTTTTCTTATTTCAGCAATAAAATGTCATCTCTTCGAGCCAGAGCTGTGATTTATTAATATGACTTACAACATCGCAACGCACAAAGAGCTAAGTTCCATCATTCGGTGGGATTTATTCAAATAGGGAGTGATTGTGATACGACCGGCCACTCACTATGTGAAAACCGAGCTCGGGGGCAGGACACTACACTAACATTGAGAAGGATTGATACACGACAATCCTTCCATCAACTCCAAATTCGCAGAGCGCGAATTGGAGTATAAACACCAACTCTAGGTTCCCGAAGCGCGAACCGGAGCGTAAACTCTAACTCCAGATTCGCAGAGTGCGAATTGGAGTGTAGACACCAACTCCAGATTCCCAGAGTGCGAACTGGAGTATAAACAATAAACTCCAAACTCCCAGAGTGCGAGTTGGAGTGCAATACTTGAAATACGGATTCGAAGAGGGTGGACCCGTCCGTCTAACGACTTCAACCGTATCCTAACCAAGTTCGAGTAGCATGGATCCGTCCATCTAACGACCTCACTTGTTAACTCGGGGTGGATGTGATTCGACCATCCACGATCCCGATGAGCCAAACGTTCCCGGAGTGCGAACGAACTTCTGATAAACACTAACTCCAGATTCGCACAGTGCGAACTGGAGTATAAACACTAACTCTAAATTCCCAGACTGTGAACCGGAGTATAAACACTAACTCCAACTTCGCAGAGCATGAATTGGGGTGTAAGTATCAATTCAGAGTTCCCAGAGTGTGAACTGTGCCATGGACATAAATAATTATCGGATTCCCGGAGCGTGAACCAAATTATCATGTGCAAATTATCTTAAGTCCCCGGAGTGTGGACATCTGTCCAAGATTTGTGATAAGTGCGGTCATGAGCTAATCATTACAACACTCAAGCAAGATAGACAAAAAAAAACAGTTGAGAATAAAGGAAGCTAAATTTTATTTCAAATAACTGGAAACAAGAACTTATATACAAGTTCTTCCAAAAAATTCCTACTAGCATGGGCTGAAACTGCGTCTATACATGGCCTACTAATGGGAAACAAAAACAAGTTCCTATCTATCAAAAATTTGCTTAAGTTGCCAAACTACTTCTTCCTCGGTCTTCTTTTCAACGGTTCACCCTCGGACTCGCTAGAGACAGAGATTCTTCGTTTTGAACTTTTCCTCTCCGGTGGTTGCTCTCCGGCTGGGGGCATGATGTCAACATCCTCTTCTGAGCTTGATTCCAAATGTATGCTTCCCACCGGAGGAGATGTAGGGACTGGACCCACAACGGAGGACGGGACGGACATCCGGGTGTCAACAACGGTACCACCCAGTGATATTATCCTTAGGGGTGCTGGGCTGTGCACCGCCGCATCGCTACCCGCATTACCGCCTGCCCCGCAGCCTCTAATTCAGCATTTATCTCGGCCATGATTTCTTCATCACGAATTGTTTGGGCCTGGCTGGGGGGGGGGGTCTGTAGTCTGCACTAAAGAGCTGGAGGCTGGCGGGAGTTCACCAATGATGAACGGCAAGTCTGCGAAAGAATCACTATGTTGGCCAAGTAGTTCACTCACCATTTGCTCATCAAGAGATAGTGAACCCTCCTGTGCTGTCTCAGTAGACACTGTCGTTGTCACTACAGTTGTTTCGGTGGTGATGACCTTCTGCCCTTGACTAGACTCTTGAGCTGCTGAAGTCGGCATAATTCCGGTCACTGAACGAAAAAGAGAAATTGTTAGAGCACACTTCAAAACAAATGCTTCATTTCAAGCAAATGCGACATCTGTACAAAGTACCTTCCTTAACTTGGCTCGTGGCCGGCTGAACAACATCTAATGAATGCTTCCGTATGGGGGATAAGTGTGGCTGTTCCGGGTCATAGCCTGGTACCGGCTGCGGATCAGTTGCTGACGTCGGTTCGGATTTGGATGAAGTAATCATCTCTTCACTTGTAACCTGGTGTGCGACGCCATAACCCTCACCAACTTCCAAGTGCTGGATGCCCAGTCTCTCTTTCGCATGGGAAATCATAAAGTCGTGGACATCTGCCATTTCTTCTTCGACTAACGAATTCCAGGCATTGAATATATGAGTGGGATAATCGTCGAGTCATGCCAAGTTGCTGCTGCGAAAATTTCTAAGTGATCTATTGTGCATTTTAACTGACAGTATTTTACTCATCAGATGTATTATTACCGTAAAATATACGAGTTGTTGGTTTGGCAATGTTTCCTTATTTAACATATTTTCTTTGTTGACCTTTTTTATTCTCAAAATTGTACGCCTGGCTTAGAAGTTACAACCAATTTACAGATGTGATACTGAAATTCTAAAATGTAAGATCAGAAATTTATATTTTCTTGATTGCGTTACCTTTTTGGTCAGCAAAGTTGAATATAACATATTTTTATATATATCTAATTTTTATTTCCTTGATTGCGAGACTAGAACTGAATCTTATACCAAATTAATGTCTCAACCCTATTAATTACAGCGACACCTATAGAAGCTAATGTTAATTAGGAATATTTCATCAACTTTGTAGACTGATTATTGAATCAAAGCTTTATGCTGTCATTTGCTATAAAAAGGTATAAAAAATTGCTAAAACTTGATTATTATGTTTTTTGGTCAACTTGCACTTCCATTGTTAAAATATTGCTAATTTACACCTAGGTTTTCTATTTATTCAAAAACTTGGATTTTAACCAAAATTTGCATGTTGGATGCAGACGTGTAATATTGCTCTGCTAAACAGATTAGCCTTAACAATTTTCTGCGACATCACACTACATTGTAAATAACAGTAAATATGCAAGCACTCTCCATTCTTGCCTCACCACACACACCGCAGACAATAAATTATTATTTTGAATGTATACTTTCCTTCTAGAAGTTGATATTAACTCCAAAACAGAATTTAAAATAATAAAAATATATGCTTTACATGTGTATACGATGAATACGGACTCCTCTTTAACTCACATGTACAACAAGAGCAGTATAAATGAGGCTAGAAGTGTTTTTTATATATTAAAAATGGTAAGAAACTGACTAAGTTAATCGGGTAAATGCTATTAAAATTACCATGGAATCTTTAGCATCGGTTTTCTTATTTGGGTTAATTGTAGAAATAGAAGCATAGTATTCCTTTTGCACAGTATTCATGGTACAAAAAAAGAAAAAAAAAGAATTTTATTCGATGATATTATATTAGGCAAATAAACAATGAGATATGAGCATTAGTAACCTATGTGACTAAATATAGGATCTATTACAATTTACTCTCCAATTAGAAAGACAAGTACCACAATACTGTAGTATGTATTTTATCTTACTATTAATTCAGAAAGGCAAGTATTTTTTTTTTGAAACTGGGTACTTATATTTACAAAGTAGGCAGCACACAAGTCTGCAAGAATCATCATGGCGCACAGTTTAATATGCCAGAGGCAGGGATCGAACTGCCGACCTTGTCGTCAACAGCCTGGCGTTTTACCACTGCACCAAGGCCTCGGACGAAAGGCAAGTATTTTCATTGTTAATGGAACACAAGATACATGTTTATCTGACCCTTCGATTTTTTTGATACATGTTTTGGAGTGATATGGGCAGGCACCATGTTTATATGTTTGTTTTCTACTCTGCCAAAATGGGTTTATGACTTTATGTAAGAAGCTGACATGAATTTGATGAATTTTTTAATGATTGATGTTGATAACCGATCAATTTAGTTAATGGGAGGGATCAAGATTAAAGTTTATTTCTGTGACTATTTTGCATGGTAATGGAGTTACAATTCTTTCTTCTTTGCATACATAAATACAAAGTACAAAGGTGTTTGTATATCATAAGTTATATCATGTTGTAAGGCAAAAATTAAAATGGTGCCTATTTCTGAAAAGTTACACATACAGTAAGTAAATCTCCATTTGAAGCTACTTTTTTTTTAGTATGTAGTGAATAGAGATGAACATGTATTTTGATCTCCATAAAATGTTTATGCACTTAATTTGAAGCGCAAAATGAGAAGTTATATACAAACCAAAATTCTGCCTATATAAAAGATTGAAACTACAAGTATAAAGCTTTAAGTACAAGTATATCCCGGAAAATATAATTTTTTTAATCTAAAGTATGTTCAGCTTGGGTTTTATGACATACATACATACACATACATTATTTAAACATTTAAAAATATTATACACAAACATGTGCATGTTATATGAACATCAATTTTCCATCAATCATTTCTTTGTTATACATTGTTTCTTTTCTTATTTCACAGATTATAGCGGTGGGTGGTGAGGTTGTTGGAGATGATGAAATGGTTTGGAATTTTGAAGTGCTGGACAATGAGAAGGTTTTTGTATGCACTGGTACAAATGCAGCATATGTATAATGAGCACAAGCTATTCCGAAATGGCATAGTTTAATACCAAAATCTGGAGAAGGTTCTGTATTTTTCATCAATTTTTTTGCTTTACCATGTGTAGAGCTTTAGTAGACTGTAGATATGATTGAATATGGTTAATGTTTTGCACATTTTCCGGGACATGTGTTATATATATATATATATATATATATAGTTCATATCTAATGGTTATCAACCTGGAACGGGTTAACTTCAGACCACCTCATCTCAAATGTCAGCAAAACTGAACATAAAATATTTTATATATCTAATTGTTCCGTACTTACATTGAATTGTATACCAAAATACTGTCTCAACCTTATTAATTACAACGAAACTTACAGAAGCTAATGTTAATTAGGCATTTGTCATCAGCTTTATAGACTTATTATTGAATTAAAGCTTGATATATGGGTATGCTGTCATCTACTATAAAAAGGTATAAAATACTGCTAAATCTCAATTTTTTTTGTTAACTTATAGTTTCATTGTTTCCATTTATTTACTGAAAAAGATACGTGTTCATTTATAGATTAAACCTAATTTACACCTAGGCTTTTCATTTATTCAAAACTTTGATTTTGACCAAAAATTGCATGTTGGATGTAGACGTGTGATATTGCTTTGCTAAACAGATTTAGCTTCTAACAATTTTTTGGGATAGCAAACTACATTGTATATAACAGTAAATATGCAAACACCCCCCACTCCCCTCTTCCCACAAATAATAAAGTGTTATTTTAAATATACATTTTCCTTCTAAAAGTTAATACTAACTTCAAAACGAGATTTTGAACAAATTTTCTTGACACGTGTATGTGATCAATACGGATTTCCTTTTTAATTCACACGAAAAAGAGCAGTATAAATGAGGGCGAAAGTATTTTTGACTGGAAACGGTAGTAAATCGACTAATTTAACCGACTAAATGCTATTAAGTCAAATTAATTGCCATGAAATCTTTAGCATAGGTTTTCTTATTTGGGTTAATTGTAGAAATAGAAGCATAGTATTCCTTTTGCACAATATTCGTGGTACAAAAAAAGAAAAAAAAAGAATCTTATTCGATGATATTATATTAGGCAAATAAACAAAGAGATATGAGCATTAGTAACATATGTGACTAAATATAGGATTTATTACAATTTACTCTCCAATTAGAAAGACAAGTACCAATACTGTAGTATGTATTTTATCTTACTATTAATTCAGAAAGGCAAGTATTTTCATTGTTAATGGAACTTAAGATACATGTTTATCCGACCCTTCAATTTTTTTGATACATGTTTTGGAGTGATATGGGCAGGCACCATGTTTATATGTTTGTTTTCTACTCTGCCAAAATGGGTTTATGACTTTATGTAAGAAGCTGACATGAATTTGATGAATTTTTTAATGATTGATGCTGATAACCGATCAATTTAGTTAATGGGAGGGATCAAGATTAAAGTTTATTTCTGTGACTATTTTGCATGGTAATGGAGTTACAATTCTTTCTTCTTTGCATACATAAATACAAAGTACAAAGGTGTTTGTATATCATAAGTTATATCATGTTGTGAGGCAAAAATTAAAATGGTGCCTATTTCTGAAAAGTTACACATACAGTAAGTAAATCTCCATTTGAAGCTACTTTTTTTTTAGTATGTAGTGAATAGAGATGAACATGTATTTTGATCTCCATAAAATGTTTATGCACTTAATTTGAAGCGCAAAATGAGAAGTTATATACAAACCAAAATTCTGCCTATATAAAAGATTGAAACTACAAGTATAAAGCTTTAAGTACAAGTATATCCCGGAAAATATAATTTTTTTAATCTAAAGTATGTTCAGCTTGGGTTTTATGACATACATACATACACATACATTATTTAAACATTTAAAAATATTATACACAAACATGTGCATGTTATATGAACATCAATTTTCCATCAATCATTTCTTTGTTATACATTGTTTCTTTTCTTATTTCACAGATTATAGCGGTGGGTGGTGAGGTTTTTGGAGATGATGAAATGGTTTGGAATTTTGAAGTGCTGGACAATGAGAAGTTTTTTGTATGCACTGGTACGAATGCAGCATATGTATAATGAGCACAAGCTATTCCGAAATGGCATAGTTTAATACCAAAATCTGGAGAAGGTTCTGTATTTTTCATCAATTTTTTGCTTTACCATGTGTAGAGCTTTAGTAGACTGTAGATATGATTGAATATGGTTAATGTTTTGCACATTTTCCGGGACATGTGTTATATATATATAGTTCATATCTAATGGTTATCAACCTGGAACGGGTTAACTTCAGACCACCTCATCTCAAATGTCAGCAAAGCTGAACATAAAATATTTTATATATCTAATTGTTCAGTACTTACGTTGAATTGTATACCAAAATACTGTCTCAACCTTATTAATTACAACGACACTTATAGAAGCTAATGTTAATTAGGCATTTGTCATCAGCTTTATAGACTTATTATTGAATTAAAGCTTGATATATGGGTATGCTGTCATCTACTATAAAAAGATATAAAATACTGCTAAATCTTTGATTTTTTTTCTTGTTAACTTATATTTTCATTGTTTCCATTTATTTACTGAAAAAGATACGTGTTCATTTATAGATTAAACCTAATTTACACCTAGGCTTTTCATTTATTCAAAACTTTGATTTTGACCAAAAATTGCATGTTGGATGTAGACGTGTGATATTGCTTTGCTAAACAGATTTAGCCTCTAACAATTTTTTGGGATAGCAAACTACATTGTATATAACGGTAAATATGCAAACACCCCCCACTCACCTCTTCCCACAAATAATAAAGTGTTATTTTAAATATACATTTTCCTTCTAAAAGTTAATACTAACTTCAAAACGAGATTTTGAACAAATTTTCTTGACACGTGTATGTGATCAATACGGATTTCCTTTTTAATTCACACGAAAAAGAGCAGTATAAATGAGGGCGAAAGTATTTTTGACTGGAAACGGTAGTAAATCGACTAATTTAACCGACTAAATGCTATTAAGTCAAATTAATTGCCATGAAATCTTTAGCATAGGTTTTCTTATTTGGGTTAATTGTAGAAATAGAAGCATAGTATTCCTTTTGCACAATATTCGTGGTACAAAAAAAGAAAAAAAAAAAGAATCTTATTCGATGATATTATATTAGGCAAATAAACAAAGAGATATGAGCATTAGTAACATATGTGACTAAATATAGGATTTATTACAATTTACTCTCCAATTAGAAAGACAAGTACCAATACTGTAGTATGTATTTTATCTTACTATTAATTCAGAAAGGCAAGTATTTTCATTGTTAATGGAACTTAAGATACATGTTTATCCGACCCTTCAATTTTTTTGATACATGTTTTGGAGTGATATGGGCAGGCACCATGTTTATATGTTTGTTTTCTACTCTGCCAAAATGGGTTTATGACTTTATGTAAGAAGCTGACATGAATTTGATGAATTTTTTAATGATTGATGCTGATAACCGATCAATTTAGTTAATGGGAGGGATCAAGATTAAAGTTTATTTCTGTGACTATTTTGCATGGTAATGTAGTTACAATTCTTTCTTCTTTGCATACATAAATACAGAGTACAAAGGTGTTTGTATATCATAAGTTATATCATGTAGTAAGGCAAAAATTAAAATGGTGCCTATTTCTGGAAAGTTACACATACCGTAAGTAAATCTCCCTTTGAAGCTACTTTTTTTTAGTATGTAGTGCATAGAGATGAACATGTATTTTGATCTCCATAAAATATTTATGCACTTAATTTGAAGCGCAAAATAAGAAGTTATGTACAAACCAAAATTCTGCCTATATAAAAGATTGAAACTACAGCTATAAAGCTTCAAGTACAAGTATATTTCGGAAAATATAATTTTTTTTAATCAAAAGTATATTCAACTTAGGTTTTATGACATACATACATACACATACATTATTTAAACATTTAAAAATATAAACATTTAAAAATATTATACACAAACATGTGCATGTTATACGAACATCAATTTTCCATCAATCATTTCTTTGTTGTACATTGTTTCTTTTCTTACTTCACAGGTTATAGTGGTGGGTGGTGAGGTTGTTGGGGATGATGAACTGGTTTGGAATTTTGAAGTGCTGGACAATGAGAAGAAGGTTTCTGTATGCACTGGTACAAATGCAGCATATGTATAATGAGCACAAGCTATTCCGAAATGGCATAGTTTAATACCAAAATCTGGAGAAATGGTACTGTATTTTTCATCAATTTTCTGCTTTACCATGTGTAGAGCTTTAGTAGACTGTAGATATGATTGAATATGGTTAATGTTTTGCACATTTTCCGGGACATGTGTTATATATATAGTTCATATCTAATGGTTATCAACCTGGAACGGGTTAACTTCAGACCACCTCATCTCAAATGTCAGCAAAACTGAACATAAAATATTTTATATATCTAATTGTTCAGTACTTACATTGAATTGTATATCAAAATACTGTCTCAATCTTATTAATTACAACGACACTTACAGAAGCTAATGTTAATTAGGAATTTGTCATCAGCTTTATAGACTTATTATTGAATTAAAGCTTGATATATGGGTATGCTGTTATCTACTAAAAAAAGGTATAAAATATTGCTAAATCTCGATTTTTTTTTCTTAACTTATAGTTTCATTGTTTCCATTTATTTACTGAAAAAGATACGTGTTCATTTATAGATTAAACCTAATTTACACCTAGGCTTTTCATTTATTCAAAACTTGTTTTGGCCAAAAATTGCATGTTGGATGTGGACGTGTGATATTGCTTTGCTAAACAGATTTAGCTTCTAACAATTTTTTGGGATAGCAAACTACATTTTATATAACAGTAAATATGCAAACAGCCCCCACTCTCCTCTTCCCACAAACAATGAAGTGTTATTTTAAATATACATTTTCCTTCTAAAAGTTAATACTAACTTCAAAACAGGATTTTGAACAAATTTGCTTTACACGTGTATATGATCAATACGAATCTCCTCTTTAATTCACGAAAAAGAGCAGTATAAATGAGGGCGAAAGTATTTTTGACGGAAACGGTAGTAAATCGACTAATTTAACCGGCTAAATGCTATTAAGTCAAATTAATTACCATGAAATCTTTAGCATAGGTTTTCTTATTTGTGTTAGCGGTAGAAATAAAAGCATCTGCATAATATTCATGGTACAGCAGAATAAAAAAGTAAAGAAAAAAAAAATCTTATTTGGCGACAATATATTAGGCAACTAAACAAAGTGATAAGCAATAGTAAACCATGTGACTAAATATAGTATCTATTTCAATTTACTCTTCAACTTACATATCACAATATTGTAGGATGTATTTTATCTTACTATAAATTTAGAAAGCCGAGTACTTTCATTGTTAATCGTTCTTAAGATACATTTTTATCTCAACCTTCCTTTTTTGCATATATGTTTTGGAGCAATCTAGGTAAGCATCTTGTTTATATGCTTTGTTTTCTACTGACAAAATGGGTTTGCGTAGGAAGCTGACATGAATTCGATGAATTTTTTATAATGATCGATGCCGATAGTTGATTAATTTAATTCATGGGAGCGTTCAACATTAAAATTTATTTCTATGTCTATTTTGTGAGGTAATGGAGTTAGTAAAATTTTGTTTTTCATATACTAATACATAGTACAAAGGTGTTGTTTATCATAAGTTATTGTATAAGCAAAAATGAAAATGGTTCTTATTTCTGAAAAGTTATACATACAATAAGTAAATCTCCATTGAGGCCAATTATTTTTAGTATGTAGCGAATAAAGATGAACATGTAATTTTGATCTCCAAAAAATATTTATGCACTTAATATGAAGCGCAAAAAAAAAAGTTATATACAATCCAAAATTTTGTCTACATAAAAGATTGAAACTACAAGTATATTTCAAAAAACACACACACACACAAATATATATATATATATATATATATATAATCAAAACTATGTTCAACTTGGGTTTTATGGCACACATACTTATTTAAAGCACTGTTCCAGATCTCGTTTATCTCACCCGAGTTCTCATTTTCAAACTTGTACAAGACGAGATTCAGCGAAACGAGACATTAAATATTGTTTATACCTTATTTGACATTCATCTTGTCCAAGATATTAAGATCTCAAGGGAAATCTGCAC
Organism: Allium cepa; assembly: GCA_030765085.1. Classification (NCBI taxonomy): domain Eukaryota; kingdom Viridiplantae; phylum Streptophyta; class Magnoliopsida; order Asparagales; family Amaryllidaceae; genus Allium; species Allium cepa. The sequence goes on along the minus strand of CM060936.1, from coordinate 2,711,949 downwards.
TAAGATCTCATACGAAGTTTTTTTTTCCATTTACATGTCATTTACTTATTTTGTGGGTTAAAATGAAATTCTACTATAATGATTCTTTAATGGTCTTCTAATTATGTTGTTATTTTCTATTGGTAAGCAAAAATAAAAGACTTAATATTCAGATCAGTAGAACTCATTCAATTGACGTCAAATCTGCCAAGCTACCATTCTCCTTTAAAATTTTTATATTATCGATTTATATATAATACCATGTTAAAAAGTTATATTTAGATGAGATTTACTGTAAAAAGCTTCCAAATATCAATCCTATATGATCAAGTTACTCTGAGATAGTCACGAGATGGACTTGAAAATCCGAGATGTCAATTGGAGTTGTACACCCTAGGTACACTCATCTCGTCCGAGATCTCGCCTGATACGAGATATTGTGTGTAAAATTCTCGAGACGAGAGGCGACCAAATTCCAAGATTTAAAACCTTGATTTAAACATTTAAAAATATGATACACACATGTGCATGTTATAAATACACCAATTCCCGTCAATTGTTTCATTATTGTACATTGTTTTTTTTCTTACTTCACCGGTTATGGTGGTGGATGGTTAAATTATTGAGGATGATGAAATGGTTTGGGATTTTGATGCGCTGGATAATGAGAAGGAGGTTTTCGTGTGCACCGTGTAGGGAATTTACTAAGACAAGAAGTACTGACAAAAGCAAAAACAACTACGTTTATTAACTGATATAAGCGGTACATTTTACTAAAACACAAAACACCTCTTAAATCAGCGATCCTAGGATATCTTCTAATCTACTGTCATGATAGAACGGGCTACAAGTTAGGAATGACTTGTTCAACAGAAGACTTAATCAAACAAAATATAATAAAATGTACTAATAGAGTTTGAGTTTATGCAACTCCAACATCCCCCCTTAAACACAAACTCTCATGACTATGAACTCCTATCATCTTCCTCAATTTTTCAAAGGCTTCAACCTTCAATGCTTTGGCAAGAATATCAGCAACTTGGTCTTCTGATTTGCAGAACTCCATTCTGATCTCACCTTGCTTTACAACATCACGAATGTAATGATATTTGATGTCGATATGCTTGCTTCTTCCGTGAAACACTGGATTTTTAGTGAGCGCAATGACTGATTTGTTATCACAAAAAATCTTCGTAGGCAATGGCTGTTTTTCACCCATCTCTTCATAGATTCGTCGTAACCACACAGCCTGACTTGCACTTGTAGCTGCAGCCATATATTCTGCCTCCGCAGTCGATAGTGCCACAACTTGCTGTTTCTTTGAGGACCAAGACACAACACCCCACCCCAAGTGAAACACATAACCGGAAATGCTTTTTCTATCTTTGACATCACCTGCCCAATCACTATCTGTATACCAACCAGATCATAATTTTTTGAACGCGTGAAGAAAAGACCATGACTAAGTGTACCTTTGATGTAGCGCAGAATCCGCTTAGCAGCATGAAGATGGTTTTGCTTTGGTTTTTCCATGAACTTGCTAATAAAGCCTACTCCGAAGGCGATATCATGTCTAGTTGAAGTCAAGCAACGTAGGCTACATACTAGACTTCGATAATTAGTTGCAGAAATGAACTCACCATTCTCATACTTCTCTGAGTTCAACCTTGCTTCAGTTGGAGTTCTGACTGGACTACAAGCTTCCATCTTGAAACACTTTAAGGTATCTACTGCATATTTCCTTTGTGGTTAAAAGATTCCATCCTCTATCTGCAACACTTCCAGACCAAGAAAATATGTCATTAATCCCATATCGGTCATCTCAAAATGACTCTTCATGGCCTCCTTGAATTGACCAAACATGATCGGATCATTACCAGTAAATATGAGATCATCTACGTATAGGCATGCAAGAAGAACACCACCGTCTAGATTAGTTTTGATATACAAAGTAGATTCATAAGGACACTTCACAAATCTATTTCCATAAAATAAGAGTCTATACGGGTGTACCAGGCTTGTGGTGCATGTTTTAACCCATATAACACTTTTTTTTAACCTCAGAACCTTACCCTTGTCACCCCTTTTATGTAACCAGCTGGTTGATCGACATAGACTTCCTCTTCAAGTATACCATTCGGAAATGCCGACTTCACATCCATTTGATGAATTTTCGATTTCTTTTGCGCCACTAGAGCAATCACCATCCGAATAGTATCAAATTTGACTACTGGTGCAAATACTTCATAATAATCAATATCAGGCTTTTGCTTGTATCCTTTTACGACTAGTCGAGCCTTCAACCGATCTACCTGACCATCGGGCTTGAACTTTGTCTTATACACCCATTTTACACCAATGGATTTTTTTTCTACAAGAAGAGAAGTTAGTTCCCATGTGTCATTCCTCTCGATTGAATGTATTTCATCGTCCATTGCCCGAACCCATCCATCGTCCTTGACTGCTTCTTGGAATGTGAGAGGATCACAATCTGCAAACAATGCAAAATTAGCCAATTCTCCATCAGAGTTATCGTTATCATTGGTTACTACATAATCTTGTAAACGGGCTGACATAACATGATCACGGGTCGAACGTCGGGTTGCTTCACTGAGATGTGGTATTGGACTGATAGATTGCTGCTGAGGTACTACAACTTCCTTCTCCACTACATCAGAATCTTCGAACAAGTGAATACCCATCTCTTCAAACTTTTTATGTGTCCAGTTCCACTCTTCATCTTCAAGGAACTCTACATCCCTACGAATAATAACTGTACTTGTTTTTGGATTAAACAACTTATATCCCTTAGTTCGATCACTGTAACCAATAAAGATACACTTCTTACTTTAAACATCAAACTTTTTTCGCTTCTCAACCGGTACATGGGCATATGCAACGCATCCAAAAACTCAAAGGGCTTCAACATTTGGTTTAAACGCGCTTCAAGCCTCCTCTGGTTTCATATTAAGTACACTTTTGGTAGGACACCTATTCAAAATTTACACCGCACAAGATAGAGCCTCGGCCCAGAAAACCTTAGGCAAATGTTTACCTTTCAACATGCTCCGTGCCATTTCAACAATGGTCCTATTCTTCCTCTCAGAAACAGCATTTTGCTGCGGCGAGTAAGCAGCTGTAAGTTGATGCTTTACACCATTGTTCCTGCAGAACTCTCTGAATGCATTTGACGTATACTCACATCCTCTATCGATTCGTAAAGTCTTCAAGCTAGTCCCGCTTTGCTTTTCTACATAAGCTTTAAAGTCTTTGAACACATCAAACGCATCAGATTTACGTTTTAGAAAATAAACTCATATCTTCCTACTGTAATCATCAATAAAGCTAATGAAATACCGGTTACCTCCTTGGGATTCAACCTCCATTGGCCCACATATGTCTGAATGCACAATCTCAAGTTGTTGTGTTGCTCGACGTGCCTTACCCATTTGAAAGGAGTCCCGATGTTGCTTACCCAAAATGCATCCTTCACATACTTGATTTGACTTCTCAAGTAATGGCAGTCCAGTAACCACATCATTCTTAGTTAAGAACTGCAGCCCATTAAAATTTAAATGCCCAAAACGGAAATGCCACAACCAACTTGTATCCTTCGTTAAAGTACTAAAAAAACTAACCGTTTCGGTCCGCAAAGGCAAGGGAAACATGCGATTTCTTGACATTCTAATCGCAACAACAAGTTCACTTTTCTTGTTCTTAAGTGTGCATACACCATTGTCAATGATGATTTTAATACCTTTCTCTGATAGCTGATCCATACTCAATAAATTCCAGTGCAAGCTCGGAACATTATACACGTCGGAGATGTGTTCTGGAGAACCATCCTTCAATCGAATGAGAACGTTACTTTTTCCATGATTGGAACCTTTGTCTTGTTTCCAACATTCACATCTCCACGAACAGTTTCATCCAAGTGAGAAAACAATTCTCTCTTCCCTCACATGTGATTGCTGCATCCGGTGTCCAAATACCACTTATTGAGATGATCATCTTTTGAAATACTACAAGCTAATAGCAAAGTTTCTTCAGCCTGGACCTTATTATTTGTATAGTTAGCATGTTTAGAATTTTTCGAAGGCATTTTAGCTCTACACTCTGATTTAAAATGTCCATACTTATGACAACGACAGCATTTAATCTTATCATATCTTCGATTTGATGTTTGCTCATCAGAATGTGTTTCTTTATCTGAAGTTTGCTGTTTCGAGCCACAACGTTTAGCATTCTTCTTAAAACCTGATGCTTTTGCACTGCTCGAACCACCTTTTTCAGTAATATTAGCTTTGCTTCGAAAAACATGCTCAACAGTCCCTGCATTTTTCCGATCCATTCTATGTTCATGAGAACACAATGAACCCATCAACCCTTCAATTGTCATGGTTGAAATGTCCGTTCCCTCTTCAATTGCAGCAACAACATAGTCAAACCGGCATGCGATCTCAAAATCTTCTCAATAACACGAATACCCTCCATTGTTTCTCCATTCACCGTTAATTGATTCACAACAGATTGAACTCGAGAAAAATAATCAGAAATTGTTTCAGAAGCATTCATTGAAAGAGATTCTAATTCACCTCGTAGAGTTTGCAACCTTACGCTCTTCACTTTGGCATCACCTTTGTAAGATTTCTGCAACAGACCACACGTCTCCTTAGCTGTTGTTGCACACGAGATCCGTCCGAAAACAACCTCGTCTACTGCCTAGTAGACGAACAACGCCTTTTTGTCTTTTTTTTCAATCCTCCCTCAATCTGTCTTTCTGGACTTGAGTGAGAGCTGCAATTGCAGCTTCATCCACAGGCTCAACATAACCATGCTCGATGATCTCCATCAGCTTCTGAAAACCAAACAAAGCTTCCATCAGAATACACCATTGATCAAAGTTCTTTCCATTGAACTTTGGAAGTTGAGGCTGCATCGATCCGTTCATTGTTGTTAATCTTCTTTCAAGTACTCTGAGAACAACAATAAGAAAAAATACGGCTCTGATACCAGATGTAGAAAATTTACTAAGACAAGAAGTACTGACAAAAGCAAAAACAGCTATGTTTATTAACTGATAAGTGGTACATTTTACTAAAACACAGAACACCTCTTAAATCAGCGATCCTAGGATATCTTCTAATCTACTGCCATGATAGAACTGGCTACAAGTTAGGAATGACTTATTCAACGGAAGACTTGATCAAACAAAATATAATAAAACGTACTAATAGAGTTTGAGTTTATGCAACTCCAACACACTGGTACAAATGTTTCATATGGATAACGAGCGCAAGCAATTCCGAAATGGCATGGTTCAATGCCAAAATTAGGAGAAATGGTACTGTGTTTTCCATCAATATTTTGCTTCATCATGTGTAGAGCTATAGTGGATACAATTGAAAATGGTTAATGTTATGTATATTTTTGGGGACGCCTGTTTTATATAAATAATTCAGAACTAACGCTTATCAACAAGATATCGGGTAACTTCAGATCACCTCATCTGCAAATAACAAAATATGATCAATCATTGGATACTGAAATTTTGAATCATGGGGAACTCATTCCTTTTGTCATTAGTTTCTCTCAAATTTGCTCAAATGTTGCATGCTCAAGTTTGCTAATGATGTATTATTATATAATAATTGAGAAGTTAGTTGGTGGCACATGTATTTTGGAGATATTATGAGTAGGGATTTATGGAAGTTGGCCAAAGAAGCTGCCTTTTTTTCGATGCATGCTTAAAATTGTTTATAGTAGATTGGAATAAATGATATGTTTTTTTTCCAGTTATTAAACCATAAAAAAGCATCGATGCAGTCAACTCCTTACACGTCTATTTTCTTACTATAGTTAAATTTGATTTCATTTAGCGCGACCCCTAATGCCATGTTGTTAAATGCAGAACTCCTTACATGTCTACAATGCAGTATGACACGTCACTCACCTGAAGGTCATAAGCAACAAAATGGAAGATGTATTCAGGGTATGTTACCTACACATAAACTGTAAACCCATTTCCTGTAATTTGTTTACCTTCACTCTTATTTACGAAAAATGAAAATAACCTATACCTATTTAAAAACAAGAATAGCCATAACATATACATACATTCATACTTTCATACATATACATACATATGTATGTATGTATGTATATAGATATGTATGTATGTATGTATACATACATATGTATGGACGCGCGCAGGCGCAGGCAAATCGCGGAGCTCGATTGGCTGTAGCAGGAATAGTAGGTGTTCTCAAAAAACAAGTTAGACACACTGCAATCAGTGATCAAAGGGCAGTAATGGCCATGGATGGTGGGTTGTACGAGCATTATGCAATTTTTAGTAATTGCATACAGACAACAACTAAAGAGATGACAATAAAATATGTCACTAAATACGTGGATATTTTGCATGCAAATGATGGTTATTAAATTGATGCAGCCCTGCTCATATAATGTGGTACGTTACTGTCAGTGTTGCAAAATTGTTTAAGTCGCAGAAGTGGGAATGAGCTCCCGATTTTGCTTGATGTTGCATTGAAGGTTGTGCGTTGAGACTATTCGTTGGTTATATATTCTGTATCATTTTGTACAAGTCCTACTGCTTAGTCATCGCCTCCAGAAAGCTCCGTCCGTATTTACAGGCTCATCCCATCACTGTGTACACCGATCAGCCGTTACGACAGGTCCTCACGCGGCCTGAGACGTCTGGTAGGTTACTCAAATGGAACATTGAACCGAGTCAATTCGACATCACTTATACTCCAAGAAGAGCCATTCACGGTCAAGTCTTAGCAGATTTTATAGCCGAGTTCACTGTTCCTGAAGATTTGCCTGAAACTAGCAAACCTTCAGAATACATCTGGAAGCTGTACACCGATGGTGCATCCAACGATCGGTGCTCGGGTGCTGGAGTAGTACTCGAAACCCCCGAGGGTCGATCCATATGCTACGCTTTGAAGTTCGAGTTTCGTGCAACCAACAATGAAGCCGAATATGAAGCTTTACTTACCGGGTTGAAGCTAGCTCGTGATCTGAGAATTATTGCTGTAGAAATCTACTGTGACTCCCAATTAATTGTATGCCAGGTCCGGGGTGAATATCAGGCCAAAGATCGAAGACTAGCTGCATACCTAGCTCGAGTTCGGGAGATACTTGATCAATTTGATTACTATGCCATTTTCTACATACCCCGAGAGAATAATCAGAAAGCTGATTCATTGGCGAAATTAGCAAGTACGGGCGAAGCTCAGCAATTGGAACTCGTTCTCGTTGAAACTCTACCTTCTCCGAGCATTGATCAAATAGAGACTGATTTCACATTTGAGGCTACTTCCAGTAGGGAGTCGTGGATGACCCCTTATCGAGATTATATTGAGCATGGGATATTGTCTGAGAGCAGGAGCGAAAAAAGACAAGTTCTTCGAAAGGCCTCACGGTTGTCATTCAGAATGGAGTTATGTATATGAGAGGGTATTCTGTTCCTCTCCTCCGGTGTATCACGCACGACGAAATCAAACGAGTGTTACATGGTCTACACGAGGGAGAATGTGGTGATCACACTGGAGGGCAAGCACTCGCCAAGAAAGTACTCCGATATGGATATTACTGGCCTATTGTTAATCGCGACGCAGCGGACTATGCCAAGAAATGCGATAGATGCCAGAAACATGCTCGGATTCCTAGAGCCCCACCTACTGAGATAACCCAGATGGTCAGTCCTTGGCCGTTTGCAGTATGAGACATTGATATAATTGGTGCATTGCCTCTAGCCAAAGGTGGCGCGAAGTACGCCATCGTCGCAGTTGATTACTTCACAAAATGAGCTGAAACTGAACCTCTTGCAACGATCATGACAAAGAAAGTAATCAACTTCGTAGTACGCAACATTATCTGCCGTTTTGGTCTCCCGCATACTATTATCACCGATAACGGAGCCTAATTCGACAGCGTTGAGTTCAAGAACTTATGCCAACGATTCCATATTCACAAGAAATTCTCCGCAGTAGCACACCTTCAAGCAAATGGTCAAGTCGAAGCTGTTAATAAGGTTATCAAATATATTCTGAAGAAACGACTAGAAAAGCCCGGGACAAATGGGATGATGAACTTCCTATGGCTTAATGGGCTTACCGAACGACCCATAAAGCTGCAATCGGACATACTTCTTTTTCTCTATCTTATGGCTCGGAAGCCGTTATTCCAGTCGAGATGGAAGTACCTTCTCATCGTGTGACATACTATGACCCGAAAACGAATGCCATAATACTTGCTGAATCTTTGGACTTACTCGATGAGAAGCGTGAGGAGGCTGATTTGAGAGCAGCCGCGTATCGGAGTCGAGTCGCCCGAATATACAATGCCAAGGTCCGACCACGAACCTTTGAACTCGGCGACCTCATACTCAAAAAGATTTATCCAGTTCCTTCACACATGAAACCAAATTGGGAAGGAGCATATGCGATTTCACAAAAGCTTGGAGATGGTACGTTCAAGTTATCGACCGTTGACGGTCTTACTTTGCCAAGAGCCTGGAATAACGAAAGTCTCCGTCGCTACTACACGTGACATGCCTTATTTATTTTAGTCTATTTCTTCCTTTGCATTTTGTTCTTGCATTTCGAAATTTGAATTTGTAATAAGGCAACTGACTTTGCCATGTTTTCTTATTTCAGCAATAAAATGCCATCTCTTCGAGCCAGAGCTGTGATTTATTAATATGACTTACAACATCGCAACGCACAAAGAGCTAAGTTCCATCATTCGGTGGGATTTATTCAAATAGGGAGTGATTGTGATACGACCGGCCACTCACTATGTGAAACCCGAGCTCGGGGGCAGGACACTACACTAACATTGAGAAGGATTGATACACGACAATCCTTCCATCAACTCCAAATTCGCAGAGCACGAATTGGAGTATAAACACCAACTCTAGGTTCCCGAAGCGCGAACCGGAGCGTAAACTCTAACTCCAGATTCCCAGAGTGCGAATTGGAGTGTAGACACCAACTCCAGATTCGCAGAGTGCGAACTGGAGTATAAACAATAAACTCCAAACTCCCAGAGTGCGAGTTGGAGTGCAATACTTGAAATACGGCTTCGAAGAGGGTGGACCCGTCCGTCTAACGACTTCAACCGTATCCTAACCAAGTTCGAGTAGCATGGATCCGTCCATCTAACGACCTCACTTGTTAACTCGGGGTGGATGTGATTCGACCATCCACGATCCCGATGAGCCAAACGTTCCCGGAGTGCGAACGAACTTCTGATAAACACTAACTCCAGATTCGCACAGTGCGAACTGGAGTATAAACACTAACTCTAAATTCCCAGACTGTGAACCGGAGTATAAACACTAACTCCAACTTCCCAGAGCATGAATTGGGGTGTAAGTATCAATTCAGAGTTCCCAGAGTGTGAACTGTGCCATGGACATCAATAATTATCGGATTCCCGGAGCGTGAACCAAATTATCATGTGCAAATTATCTTAAGTCCCCGGAGTGTGGACATCTGTCCAAGATTTGTGATAAGTGCGGTCATGAGCTAATCATTACAACACTCAAGCAGGATAGACAAAAAAAAACAGTTGAGAATAAAGGAAGCTAAATTTTATTTCAAATAACTGGAAACAAGAACTTATATACAAGTTCTTCCAAAAAATTCCTACTAGCATGGGCTGAACCTACGTCTATACATGGCCTACTAATGGGAAACAAAAACAAGTTCCTATCTATCAAAAATTTGCTTAAGTTGCCAAACTACTTCTTCCTCGGTCTCCTTTTCAACGGTTCACCCTCGGACTCGCTAGAGACAGAGATTCTTCGTTTTGAACTTTTCCTCTCCGGTGGTTGCTCTCCGGCTGGGGGCATGATGTCAACATCCTCTTCTGAGCTTGATTCCAAATGTATGCTTCCCACCGGAGGAGATGTAGGGACTGGACCCACAACGGAGGACGGGACGGACATCCGGGTGTCAACAACGGTACCACCCAGTGATATTATCCTTAGGGGTGCTGGGCTGTGCACCGCCGCACCGCTACCGGCATTACCGCCTGCCCCGCAGCCTCTAATTCAGCATTTATCTCGGCCATGATTTCTTCATCACGAATTGTTTGGGCCTGGCTGGGGGGGGGGGGGTCTGTAGTCTGCACTAAAGAGCTGGAGGCTGGCGGGAGTTCACCAATGATGAACGGCAAGTCTGCGAAAGAATCACTATGTTGGCCAAGTAGTTCACTCACCATTTGCTCATCAAGAGATAGTGAACCCTCCTGTGCTGTCTCAGTAGACACTGTCGTTGTCACTACAGTTGTTTCGGTGGTGATGACCTTCTGCCCTTGACTAGACTCTTGAGCTGCTGAAGTCGGCATAATTCCGGTCACTGAACGAAAAAGAGATTGTTAGAGCACACTTCAAAACAAATGCTTCATTTCAAGCAAATGCGACATCTGTACAAAGTACCTTCCTTAACTTGGCTCGTGGCCGGCTGAACAACATCTAATGAATGCTTCCGTATGGGGGATAAGTGTGGCTGTTCCGGGTCATAGCCTGGTACCGGCTGCGGATCAGTTGCTGACGTCGGTTCGGATTTGGATGAAGTAATCATCTCTTCACTTGTAACCTGGTGTGCGACGCCATAACCCTCACCAACTTCCAAGTGCTGGATGCCCAGTCTCTCTTTCGCATGGGAAATCATAAAGTCGTGGACATCTGCCATTTCTTCTTCGACTAACGAATTCCAGGCATTGAATATATGAGTGGGGTAATCGTCGAGTCATGCCAAGTTTCTGTGTCGCAATACATTGACATTATAGGTAATAAGAAGCTCATCTATTTCTGACTCGAGCTTAGTCTCCGCCGACCGAACTTTCTCATCAACCCCGGCTTCCACCTCATGTACCCTTTCTATGGCTGCGTCTCTCTCTCTTCGGAATTCCACCGCCTGATCACACGCCTCTTGTGCGGAAACATTTGCGGCATCTCTTTCCTTCATGAACTCCGAAACTCTAGACTTAAGCTCATTCAACTCCTTCAGGGCGACGTCCCTTTCGGCAGTTACCATAGTGTTTCGATGGCCCATATCCTTCACCGTAACATAATGCTCTTTCTTCATTCTGTCCATTGCCGCTTGAGCCTCATCAGCTTTCTTAAGGGCCTTCATCTCTGACTTTCGAGATGATTCAGCCTCTGTATTCAACACTTGAACAATACGATCCTTGTGAGATAACTCGGCTTGTAGCTTCTCGATGGTGGCTGCTCGTTCAAAGGCTAATGTCGACACTTTCTCGGCCGCTTTATCCCACGCCTTATATTGGGCATAGAAGTCATGCACCAGCTGTTCAGCCTCCACCGGAATTCTTTTTAAGTGCGGAGGGAAAATGTAGTTATCAAAACAAATGTTCGGGAAGTCCTTCTTTAGCTGAGCAAGCTTGATTGCTCCTTCCTCCGAAATTTCCGTAGGGGGCTGTTCCGCAACTACGGGAGTTATCGCTTTAGATCTGGGATGATGCGACTCAGACCTTGAAGATTGTGAAGCTGACTTGTGCCGTGAAGATTCGGGGGGACGAGAAACTTGAACGGGAAGTTGCACAGGACTTCTTGGAGGAGGAGTGCGAGATCGAGATCGACGCCTGTCTCTATGACGCCTCTCTTGGCTAGAGTATTCGGAATATCCACGGTCGTGACCTCTGTCTTCCTCCCTTCTACGTAACTCATAATATGAAGAGGACTTACGAGCCTGTCGAGAAGGCTTCCCAGCATCGAACCTCTTCCAGACATAGTATCTGCGAAACACAATAAAAGTAGAATTAGTGACCTTTCGAAACAAATGGCTTACGGACATAAAAGTTGTGTAGTGCCATGAAGTGTGAGTGTATGTGCAAAACCCTCCGACCAACTGAAAGTGTCGATCACGCTGATGGGAAAAGGCTCGCTCAGTCTAAAGTATATTGAAATTCATCCAACCCGGCATCATGTGGGAAGGATGCGTCATCCGGAATTGAAAGATCGGCAAGCCCTTCGTAGAGATTCTTCGTTTTTGAGGGGGACATCTCCGAAATTCTAATTCTGGAGGCGGGCCGCGACGTGACGACAGTTTTCCATCTTCCCTTTTTAGATGGCTTAAAGACGAAATTCTAATTCTAATTCATCGCTTAAAGCCGCCATCATGACCATAGATGGATTTGGTCGATCCACTGATGCTGCCGCCGCATTAAATCGCGTTAGAAAGCTCCTCAAAGTCTCTCCAGTTTTCTGTTTCAAGGTTGCCAAAGTCATCACATTCTTGGGTCTCGCAATATGAACCCTGAATTGCCTCATGAATCTCTCAGTTAAATCTGCCCACGTTCCTATGGAGCCGCTCTCCAGTTGCCTAAACCATAATGCTGCAATGTCCGTCAAATACAGTGGAAAGCACCGGGCCATAACCTCCTCTGATGCTCCCAGCACTTCCATATGTCTCATATACTTCGTTAGATGGACCGTGGGGTCCGTTTTCCCGTTGTACATGTCCAATGATGGTAGCTTGAATTCTGGTGGGTTCCTAGCCATCCTAATCGCAGAAGAAAAAGAACTTCTGTTTACATCTTCCAAGTCTCTGTTTACTAAACCGCCTCTCATAGCTCTTCTAACCATCTCTGCTAATCTGTCATTGTCTCCAAGCTGTAGTTCTCGTTCCCTGTCTTCGACCTGCCCCCCAAGTCCGCGGGAGTTTCCATGTGTATGCCTCCCTGGCTGAACGCTCATTCCTCTATTGCTACCGGGTGGCTCGGATGCCCCCATCTCATTTCCCGGGGTCGGATCAACATGCTCTGCGTGAGTGCCCCCTAGCTCTGGTGCTGCGCCAGATGGTCCTGCTCCGTTCTGAACTCCAGTTGCTCCTTGAATTTGTGCTCCAATTTGCCCAATTTGCCGAAGTAAGTTCTGGATCATCTCTTCTTGTCTTCTCATCATGGCTTCCATCTCATCCCTAGTGATGAAGATCGACGCTTGATTCCCTCCTGAGGAAGCCTCTTGACTTCCTTGGTGTTCACTTCTCTCTGGCCTTTGCCTTCTACTTGTTTGTCTCGTCATAACTCTTAGATTTCCAAATTCAACTTCTATCCGATGTAGCGGGAGCTGATTCTTCTCAGTGAAAGCACCAAAATGTTTGCGTAAAAAATGGCCGCAAACACCCAAAGTCGTATGAGTTGGTTGATTTTATGTTGTTCTTAGTGATTTGGGTGATTTATGCAAATATATGAAAAGCAGGGACTAAACTGTAAAAGACACACAGATTTATAGTGGTTCGGCCAGAACGTGCCTACGTCCACTTTATATGTTATTCTTCTTTTTCTCTTCAGATTACAAGTACAAAGCTTTGATTACAAGTATCTAAAGTTGTTTGAGAGTTCCTTCTAGGCTTGAGCTCTCAAACTTGTCTGTCATTGTTGTACCCCTGCCCCTCTATTTATAGAGTGAGGCTGGGGGCAGGGGTATTGGATGTTTATAGCTGCTGGTGGACCTGGGCTGATGCAATCTGGCCTGGCAGCGTTCTGGTTCGGCGAAGCTTGGTTCGGTGGTAGAGGAGAGGAGTGTGGTTCGGTGCCACCTTGGGTTTGATTCGGTGGTTACTTGGTTCGGTTGATGGTGAGTTCTCGTGGTTGGTTCGGCATGGGGCAGCAGGGAGATGGTTCGGCATGGGGTAGCAGGGAGTTGGTTCGGTAGCTTATGCCGAATGAACTTGTGCATGTGAATGCCGAATGGGACTGTATGCTTGCATAGCCGAATGAATATGAGAGTATAAGGCCGAATGGACTTTGTATTCGGATCTTGAGTGGAACTCTGGACTTAGGTACGCTTGCTGGTTGCTTCTTCTTAGCTCGATCGTGGTGGAGACGCGCTCAACATTGATATTCCAGTTTTGTCCAAAAAATGGGATAACAGCGAGTAAGCAACTGTAAGTTGATGCTTTACACCATTGTTCCTGCAGAACTCTCTGAATGCATTTGACGTATACTCACCTCCTCTATCGGTTCGTAAAGTCTTCAAGCTAGTCCCGCTTTGCTTTTCTACATAAGCTTTAAAGTCTTTGAACACATCAAACGCATCAGATTTACGTTTTAGAAAATAAACTCATATCTTCCTACTGTAATCATCAATAAAGCTAATGAAATACCGGTTACCTCCTTGGGATTCAACCTCCATTGGCCCACATATGTATGAATGCACAAGGTCAAGTTGTTGTGTTGCTCGACGTGCCTTACCCATTTGAAAGGAGTCCCGATGTTGCTTACCCAAAATGCATCCTTCACATACTTGATTTGACTTCTCAAGTAATGGCAGTCCAGTAACCACATCATTCTTAGTTAAGAACTGCAGCCCATTAAAATTTAAATGCCCAAAACGGAGATGCCACAACCAACTTGTATCCTTCATTAAAGTACTAAAAAAACAAACCGTTTCGGTCCGCAATGGCAAGGATAACATGCGATTTCTTGACATTCTAATCGCAGCAACAAGTTCACTTTTCTTGTTCTTAAGTGTCCATACACCATTGTCATTGATGATTTTAATACCTTTCTCTGATAGCTGATCCATACATAATACATTCCAGTGCAAGCTCGGAACATTATACACGTCGGAGATGTGTTCTGGAGAACCATCCTTCAATCGAATGAGAACGTTACTTTTTCCATGATTGGAACCTTTGTCTTGTTTCCAACATTCACATCTCCACGAACAGTTTCATCCAAGTGAGAAAACAATTCTCTCTTCCCACACATGTGATTGCTGCATCCGGTGTCCAAATACCACTTATTGAGATGATCATCTTTTGAAATAGTACAAGCTAATAGCAAAATTTCTTTAGCCTGGACCTCATTATTAGTATAGTTAGCATGTTCAGAATTTTTCGAAGGCATTTTAGCTCTACACTCTGATTTAAAATGTCCATACTTATGACAACGGCAACATTTAATCTTAGACTTATCATATCTTCGATTTGATGTTTGCTCATCAGAATGTGTTTCTTTATCTGAAGTTTGCTGTTTCGAGCCACAACGCTTAGCATTCTTCTTAAAACCTGATGCTTTTGCACTGCTCGAACCACCTTTTTCAGTAATATTAGCTTTGCTTCGAAAAACATGCTCAACAGTCCCTGCATTTTTCCGATCCATTCAATGTTCATGAGAACACAATGAACCCATCAACCCTTCAGTTGTCATGGTTGATATGTCCCTTCCCTCTTCAATTGCAGCAACAACATAGTCAAACCGACATGCTAAGGATCTCAAAATCTTCTCAATAACACGAATACCCTCCATTGTTTCTCCATTCACCGTTAATTGATTCACAACAGATTGAACTCGAGAAAAATAATCAGAAATTGTTTCAGAAGCATTCATTGAAAGAGATTTTAATTCACCTCATAGAGTTTGCAACCTTACGCTCTTCACTTTGGCATCACCTTTGTAAGATTTCTGCAACAGACCACACGTCTCCTTAGCTGTTGTTGCACACGAGATCCGTCCGAAAACAACCTCGTCTACTGCCTAGTAGAGGAACAACACCTTTTTGTCTTTTTTTTCAATCCTCCCTCAATCTGTCTTTCTGGACTTGAGTGAGAGCTGCAATTGCAGCTTCATCCACAGGCTCAACATAACCATGCTCGATGATCTCCATCAGCTTCTGAAAACCAAACAAAGCTTCCATCTGAATACACCATTGATCAAAGTTCTTTCCATTGAACTTTGGAAGTTGAGGCTGCATCGATCCGTTCATTGTTGTTAATCTGCTTTCAAGTACTCCGAGAACAATATTAAGAAAAAAAACGGCTCTGATACCAGATGTAGAAAATTTACTAAGACAAGAAGTACCGACAAAAGCAAAAACAACTATGTTTATTAACTGATAAGTGGTACATTTCACTAAAACACAGAACACCTCTTAAATCAGCGATCCTAGGATATCTTCTAATCTACTGCCATGATAGAACTGGCTACAAGTTAGGAATGACTTATTCAACGGAAGACTTGATCAAACAAAATATAATAAAACGTACTAATAGAGTTTGAGTTTATGCAACTCCAACACACTGGTACAAATGTTTCATATGGATAATGGGCGCAAGCAATTCCGAAATGGCATGGTTCAATGCCAAAATCAGGAGAAATGGTACTGTGTTTTTCATCAATATTTTGCTTCACCATGTGTAGAGCTATAGTGGATACAATTGAAAATGGTTAATGTTATGTATATTTTTGAGGACGCCTGTTTTATATAAATAATTCAGAACTAACGCTTATCAACAAGATATCAGGTAACTTCAGATCACCTCATCTGCAAATAACAAAATATGATCAATCATTGGATACTGAAATTTTGAATCATGGGGAACTCATTCCTTTTGTCATTAGTTTCTCTCAGATTTGCTCAAATGTTGCATGCTCAAGTTTGCTAATGATGTATTAATTTATAATTGAGAAGTTAATTGGTGGCGCATGTATTTTGGAGATATTATGAGTAGGGATTTATGGAAGTTGGCCAAAGAAGCTGCCTTTTTTTCGATGTATGCTTAAAATTGTTTATAGTAGATTGGAGTAAATGATATGTTTTTTTTCCAGTTATTAAACCATAAAAAAGCATCGATGCAGTCCCTCCTTACACGTCTATTTTCTTACTGTAGTTATATTTGATTACATTTAGCGCGACCCCTAATGCCATTTGTTAAATGCAGAACTCCTTACATGTCTACAATGCAGTATGACATGTCACTCACCTGAAGGTCATAAGCAACAAAATGGAAGATGTATTCAGGGTATGTTACCTACACATAAACTGTAAACCCATTTCCTGTAATTTGTTTACCTTCACTCTTATTTACGAAAAATGTAAATAACCTATACCTATTTAAAAACAAGAATAGCCATAACATATACATACATTCATACTTTCATACATATACATACATATATGTATGTATGTATGTGTGTGTGTGTGTGTGTGTGTATATATATATATATATATATATATATATATAAAGATATGTATGTATGTATGTATGTATGTATGTATGTATATACATATGTATGGACGCGCACGCGCACGCACGCGCAGGCGCAGGCAAATCGCGGAGCTCGATTGGCTGTAGCAGGAATAGTAGGTATTCTCAAAAAACAAGTTAGACACACTGCAATCAGTGATCGAAGGGCAGTAATGGCCATGGATGGTGGGTTGTACGAGCATTATGCAATTTTTAGTAATTGCATACAGACAACAACTAAAGAGATGACAATAAAATATGTCACTAAATACGTGGATATTTTGCATGCAAATGATGGTTATTAAATTGATGCAGCCCTGCTCATATAATGTGGTACGTTACTGTCAGTGTTGCAAAATTGTTTGAGTCGCAGAAGTGGGAATGAGCTCCCGATTTTGCTTGATGTTGCATTGAAGGTTGTGCGTTGAGACTATTCGTTGGTTATATATTCTGTATCATTTTGTACAAGTCCAATGCAATAATCAAACACACATTATTATTATTATTATTATTATTATTATTATTATTATTTTAGCGGTTATTACTGTTTCACTTTTGCAAGCTATTGCTTATTTCGTTTCTTCTGAGATCAAGGTAAACTATTTTCTATATCTTTGACAACTTAGTACATATTACCCTTCTTTAACAATGATACACCTATGTACCACACATGATAAACTAATGCATCTATTTTCTTACTATAGTTATATTTGATTACATTTAGCGCGACCCCTAATGCCATGTTGTTAAATGCAGAACTCCTTACACGTCTACAATGCAGTATGACACGTCACTCACCTGAAGGTCATAAGCAACAAAATGGAAGATGTATTCAGGGTATGTTACCTACACATAAACTGTAAACCCATTTCCTGTAATTTGTTTACCTTCACTCTTATTTACGAAAAATGAAAATAACCTATACCTATTTAAAAACAAGAATAGCCATAGCTAGCTAGCGCGCGCGCGCACGCACGCACGCACACAAATCGCGGAGCTCGATTGGCTGTAGCACGAATAGTAGGTATTCTCAAAAAACAAGTTAGACACACTGCAATCAGTGATCAAAGGGCAGTAATGGCCATGGATGGTGGGTTGTACGAGCATTATGCAATCTTTAGTAATTGCATACAGACAACAACTAAAGAGATGACAATAAAATATGTCACTAAATACGTGGATATTTTGCATGCAAATGATGGTTATTAAATTGATGCAGCCCTGCTCATATAATGTGGTACGTTACTGTCAGTGTTGCAAAATTGTTTAAGTCGCAGAAGTGGGAATGAGCTCCCGATTTTGCTTGATGTTGCATTGAAGGTTGTGCGTTGAGACTATTCATTAGTTATATATTCTGTATCATTTTGTACAAGTCCAATGCAATAATCAAACACACATTATTATTATTATTATTATTATTATTATTATTATTATTATTATTATTATTTTAGCGGTTATTACTGTTTCGCTTTTGTAGTCCAGCAAGCTATTGCTTATTTCGTTTCTTCTGAGATCAAGGTAAACTATTTTCTATATCTTTGACAACTTAGTACATATTACCCTTCTTTAACAATGATACACTTATGTACCACACATGATAAACTAATTCATCATTGTCACTAAACAAATAATATTGAATCCCAGTTTAGCTTGCCTTCCTCCGTGTCCGGAATGACCATCACCCTTCTAAGCGAATCACATTCCATAATAACCTCCGGCTGTCTAACATCACACTACTAGAAAAAAGCGAAATAGCGACGGCTGGGGGCGACGGCTTCCGACGGCGAATTTCCGACGGCTTCCGACGGGCCGTCGGCGGCCGTCGGAAGCCGTCGGAAATTCGCGAATACCTGCAGCCGGCCGAGCCTTTCTTCCTCATTTTCCAGCTTCCCCCAATCTCACCAAAAACCCCCAAATTCACATTTTCCACCTCCATTCGCCAATTTCGTGATTTTTTCTCCTTCCACACTGCTGATTCAACACCTCTTTCTCTCAATCTCAGGTATAATCTCTTATTTTTCTGAAAATTTCAGTTTTTATCCTAATTTTAGATTTGCATAAATTGATAAATTAGGGCGAATTAGCGATTGAAATTGTTTGCATTAGCGTAACAATGGTTTATAGCATCACATGACATACATATTTCATCTTTTATCGTGAAATTGTGAAAAATACGTATACTTTGTGGTTGTTCATGTATATGTAAATTGTTGTATATGTCCTGATTCGACGATTGTATACGTTATTTGGCATACGATAAAATGATTGAATGAACTAGGAGTATTATATTGTGCACGTATTTACTTATGAAACAAAAAAATGCATTACTCTAAATTATAATTGTGCGTATTAAAAAAAAGACAAAAATGTTAAACCAGCCTTTTTGATGCGTAATACGTCGAATAACTGTGTTAAATTTTTATATATTTTTGTAAATGTGAACAGTGAGTAAAACTGTATTTTTGAGTAAAATGCGCGCATGTTAACCGACAAATGTCCCTTAGAGAGTTTTTGGCCCCGTCTGACGAGTGTTGTACATGATCGTTGTATAAATAGTCGTTTTTTTCGAAAAACGACCATTTATATTCATCTGGTACAATGTTTGTCGGATTTGTCCCTGTATTGGACAAGTTATGAACACAGTAAGAATTTACATTTTGTATACTACTTCGTCTCAAACGGTTCATAAAATTTCGCCCTAACTTTTCTTTTTTGTTTCCTGCGTACACGCATTTGTGTACAATGCAGGGAACAAAAGGGAAATGCTGCCGAAATTTTATTGAATCGTTTGGGACGAAGTAATATACGAAATGTAAATGCTTACTGTGTTTGTAATGGGAGGTAGGATGTCTGACCAATGAAAAAAAATTATATATTTTTAATCGTTACGTACGTTAAAAAATGAAATGTGCCCTATTTGAAAATATTTTTAAATTTGTGAAGTTGTTCTTTAAATTCAAAATATTATACGAACATGAAAATAATCTTTTTCGAATGTGTATTCTTCAAAATAAATATTAAATTTTGAACTTCTCATTTTGTCAAATAGGAAAAATGATTGATTATTTTGTTGATCGAAGGAGATGGATGTACCAAAGAAAAGGAATGAGGGGCTCAATAAAAGAAGATTTTTATAACGGTATAAACGTGTTTGTTGAATTCGCCTTAAGTAATAACGGAAACGATCCAGAAATTCGTTGTCCGTGTAGTAGGTGTAGACATTTGAAGTTTTTGTTACCAGATATTGTGAAAGTTCATTTGTGCCAACACGGTTTCACACCCGAATATTATGTTTGGGATCGGCATGGAGAAGTTGTAGCAAATACTTCTGTAGAGTCTGAAAGTGTCGTTAACGAAATAGTTTCAACGACCCGTATAGAAAATATGGTCGAAGATGCAGCACGATCAATGTTTCCTATGGTTGAAGTTGACGACGATGATGTAAATGTTGAAGAACCAAATATTGAAGCTAAGAAAATTTATGATTTACTAGATGCAGCTAAAAAACCTATTTGGGATGGTTGTAAAAGCGGCACGCAGCTGTCAGTAATCGCAGAATACATTGCGATGAAGTCAAAATACAACATCACTGAAGCTGGGTTTACGGCTGTTGTACAAGCTGCAAAAAGACATATGCCGCCCGATAATCTAATGTGTGAAAATCACTACGAAGTTAAAAAACTTATGTCGGCTTTTGGTTTACCGTATCAGAAAATAGATACATGTTTAAAAGGATGCATGTTGTTTTGGAAAGAAGACGCAAACCTTAGAAATTGTAAAGTTTGTAACCAGGAGAGATACAAACCAAGAAAAAAGAAGGGTAAGGAAGTTCCGTACAAGCGTATGCACTACTTACCCATAACTCCAAGACTTCAAAGATTATACGCATCTTCTGTAACTGCGTCTAATATGAGGTGGCATAGCGTGAGAACGGAGGAAGAGGGTACGTTGACACATCCGGCCGATGGAGAAGCATGGAAGCATTTCGATAAAACGTATCCAAATTTTGCAGCGGAGAGTCGAAATGTTAGATTAGGATTATGTACGGACGGTTTTTCTCCATTTTCTCAATTTGGTTCTAAATATTCATCCTGGCCCATTATCGTCACACCGTATAATTTACCTCCATGGATGTGCATGAAAACGCAATATATGTTTCTTACTGTTGTCGTTCCTGGCCCCGACGATCCGACACAAGGAATCGATGTATATTTACAACCGTTGATTGAGGAGTTAAAAATACTGTGGAACGAAGGAGTAGAAACATACGATGTGTCAAAGAAGAAAAATTTTCGTATGTTTGCTTCTTTGTTGTGGACTATAAGTGATTTTCCTGCCTATGCAATGCTTTCGGGATGGAGTACTGCCGGTCGTCTAGCATGTCCATATTGCATGGATGAAACACGAGCGTTTTCTTTACCTCATGGTAAGAAAATTTCATGGTTTGACTGTCATCGATATTTTCTCCATGTAAATCATCCCTTCAGAGGAGACAAGAAAAACTTTTTAGCTAATAGAGTAGAAAATAGACAACCACCGACGATATGGTCAAGCGAAGACATATATGAACTTGTTAAGGACTATCCAAAGATATATGAAACGGGGGAGCAAACAGAAATTGAAGGCAAATCAGTTGTTCATAACTGGTGCAAACAAACTATTTTTTGGGAGTTGCCGTATTGGAAACATCTTCTGCTTCGCCATAACATAGATGTGATGCACAATGAGAAAAATGTATTTGATAATGTGTTTAACACAATTTTGAATGTGAAAGGGAAGACGAAGGATGATTTGAAATCAAGACGTGATATAGAAGAATTATGCAAACGTCCCGAGCTTCATATGAAACCAAATGACAGTAAAAAACCAAAAGCTTGTTACGAATTAGATAATAATCAAGTTAAAGCTGTGTTAAAATGGGTGGAAGGGTTAAGATTTCCTGATGGGATATCATCAAATCTTCGTAGATGTGTTGACTTTAAAAATAGTAGATTGAGCGGAATGAAAACTCACGACTGTCACATAATGATGGAAAATTTATTTCCCGTTATGTTTAAAGAACTACTGCCGTTAAAAGTTTG
This sequence comes from Allium cepa, assembly GCA_030765085.1. Classification (NCBI taxonomy): domain Eukaryota; kingdom Viridiplantae; phylum Streptophyta; class Magnoliopsida; order Asparagales; family Amaryllidaceae; genus Allium; species Allium cepa. The sequence goes on along the minus strand of CM060936.1, from coordinate 2,689,856 downwards.
GAAGGTAGTAACGGAGCTTAGTATGTTTTACAAAGAGCTTTGTTCGACTACTTTAAAAGTGCAACGTTTACGTAAACTTGAAGTGGACATTCCTATATTGCTTTGCAAATTAGAGAAAATATTTCCGCCAGGTTTTTTTAATGTGATGGAACATTTACCTGTTCATCTTCCATCTGAAGCACGACTTCGAGGTCCTGTCCAATACGGATGGATGTATCCATTTGAGAGGTATGTAATATGTTATAACGTAATTTAATTGCATTTGAAAGATGAAGTTAATATAAATTAATGTTGCATAGATATTTGAATCATCTGAAGAAAAAAGTGAGACAAAAAGCACGAGTTGAAGGTTCGATATGTAAATCTTACATCGAAGAAGAAGCTTCGTTCTTTTTCTCTCACTATTTCAGTGACCATGTGAATATTTCATTTCAAAGTGTTCCTCGTAATGATGAAGGCGACGAACAAGAGTCCTCTCAAGCAATGTTATCTATTTTTAGACAACATGGTCGGCCTTCTGGAAAATGTGTGGAAATATGGCTAGACGATAGAGATCTTCGTGTAGCACACACTTATATTCTTCTAAATTGTGCCGAGGTTGCACCGTTTGTTAGGTATTCTGAAATAATAATTTTTGTTTTATTCTTTTCTGTAATGCATGCGCGTGTATAACCTAATGTAATAATTTGTTTATATAAACAGTGTTTATGAACGGGAACATCCGAACGGAGATCTCAGTAAAGAATTTTCCCGTTGGTTTTCAAATTACGTTTATGAGCCGAAAAATTGTGTTGTTGACGAAGGGTTGAAACATCTTGCAATGGGACCAAAAAGAGTGGTCAAGACATATCCAATATATTTCGTCAATGGATACAAATTTAACACTAAAGAATACGGTGCAGAAAAATTAACAAATAATACTGGTGTATTTGTTAAAGGTAGTGACGATCCAGAAAACCATTTAAATGATTTTTATGGCGTTCTAACACAAATTTTGCAACTGACATATTTCTCAAGACCCGCGGAGGAGGTGTTTCTATTTAGATGCAATTGGTTTAGCAATGTTCCAGGTTCTGGAATTAATGTGCATAAGGATTATAATCTTATCGAAATAAAGCATACATCGCACTATCACAAGTATGATCCTTTTGTACTAGCCAAACAAGCATTGCAAGTTTATTACGCTCCTTATCCGTCTCTAAAAAGAGATAAAGCAGATTGGTCTGCAGTTTTTAAAACAAAGGCCAGATTCACATTCGATGGGAAGAATATTCCGGACGAACAAGCTTATCAGGCAGATCTTGAGCAAAATAACGAAATAATAATTACAGACGATCATACAGATTTTGGTCCTTTGATCGATGAATCAAATGTTTTGGTAGAAGCGTTTGACAGTGCAGAGGAAAATATCGTCGAAAACGAGACCGAATCTGAATCAGAAGACGATGATGACTGATATAAATTTGAATCTGTTTTTTTGCAATTGATGTAACTATGTTGAATTCTTGATGTATTATGAAATTGATGTAACTATGAAACTAAATCCGTTTACTATTGTTTTATGTTATTTCAATTTGTCATTTATTTAGCAATTTTTATTAAAAATGCAATGAACTCTGCTTATCGTAGGAAGAGTACACCCATCATGAATCAGGTATAACAAACTTACATGTCTATTTACATTTCAGTCATTATAATTAAGCAATTTATACCATTGATGTCATGTTCATATGAAATATATTTCATTATCATGTTTTTATTCTCTTATATAATGATGTGTAAACGTCACAGGTTTATCATTATGTCACATAGAGGGAGGAGCTCTTCCCGTTCTTCAGGAGGCGATGGCAGTGGCCCATCGCAAGCGCCACACCGTCCAGTTGTTACGTTAGCCCCCAAAGCAGATGGGTAAAAATTAAATCTTATTCATCATCTTATTTTTTCTATACTATACGTATGTACTTATCTGTATCGTACTTAAAAACAGGGGGTTCGAGCTACTACCCACTAAGGTAGTGTTGGACGTCTCCAGAGCAGCATATCGTAGTAGGATGAGTGCGTGCTGGCCAAAGTGGGATACCATCCCTCCGCACATCATAGAGTGCATATGGCAGGATGTCCTAGTATGTGTAATTTTTATGTTTTCCATTTTTAATTCGTTTTTGTCGTTTTTCTACCGTTTATCGTTTAAAGTGTAATCTTTTTTTAACACAGGCTGAGATAGACATCCAGACAGATGATATGCAGCTGGCACGAGCATACTGGATGAGGAAGATGCGAAAGAACTACAGAGACACGATATCTGAGGTTAAGAAATCCGGGAAGAGACCACGGTGGATGGGGGAGAGCGTGTGGCAAGCTTGGTTGAGCTACTGGGAGACGGACGAGGCGAAGGCAAGTATACTAATTTTTTTTCAATTATTAATTTAACGTGATTGAAAAATAATGTATCAAATTTTGAATGTACAGGCAGAGTCAGATAGAAACTCTGCAAATAGAAATAAGAATCCCGTTACTCATCGCGGAGGATCGAAGTCGTTTCAGCAGTATCGGCAGGAGTTGGTAAATTTAATTACTGAATAATAAATGTAAATAGTTTATGCTATATGATTTTAAATGTATAATAATTGTATGTAACAATCAACTTCAGGAAGCCGAGGCACATGGTCCTGTCAGCTATATGGACGTGTTCACCCGTACGCATGCTGTTGAGCATGTTAATCCAGACGGGACTGTTTCGTACACATGGCAGGACGATAAATCCAGTAAAAGCCATGTAAGCATATTTCATTTTATTCAGTATTAGTAATTGTTTTAGTTGTCAAATTATTATGAAATAAGATATGATATTATTAATTTGTCAATGCAGGAGATGTTTATGGAGCAGCGACAGAAACTCCTTTCTGATACGGGTCGAGAGCAGCTGACGACCGATGAAGAGGACATTATTTTTGAGTCCGTTATGAGTCCACCAGAGCATGGTCGACGATACGGATTTGGCAATTTAGCGGTAAATAATTTAATTTTTCTTAAAATACTTAAAATATGATATTCTTACCTTTTCAAAACAATAAACTTTGATTTTATTTATTTTTCAATTATTGCAGTCCAGTAGTCAGAGTAGGAGACGGCGGAGTAGACCTCAGAGCGAGCTAGCAAGTATAGAAGAATTACAGACTAGAGTTCAGCAGTTGGAGGAGCAGAACCGCCAACAGGCCATGCAGACGGCACAGTTATTTGAGTACATGCAGCAGTTTGGTGGCCGCTTCCCTTCATCGGCTGGCTCTGGATCTGGGGCAGATTGATTCATTGCTTTCTAATTCGTTCGTGCAGGTATGTTTAGTTTTAGTTTACAATGATTTGGTAGAAGGAACAATTAATTGTTGATATGTATAATTATGTATAATACACTTGGTTCTGTAGCTGTATCAGGATATGCATGATTAGAACAGTTATTGTTAGTATTATTGTTAATGTTGGAATGTTATGTATATTTTGTATTTTATTTTTATTCTAATTTAGTTTATTTCTGTGTCTATTGAATATTTTGGAGTATTGGTTTGCATGTTTGGTTGGATTATTGTTTATTTGATTGTGCAGTATTGATATTGTAGTGTTTGGAAGAGAAATGTGGTTGGAAGGCTCTATTTGCAGCAGATTTTAAAAAAAAACAACAGGTTTCCGACGGCTTCCGACGGCTTCCGACGGCTTACTGGTCGAAATTTTCCGGCGGTTTCCGACGGGTTCCGACGGCTTATTGGCCTGATTTCCGACGGTTTCCGACGGTTTCCGACGGCCGTCGGAAGCCGTCGGAAACCGCCGGAAACCGCCGGAAACCGTCGATAATGTATACGGCATCACCCGTCGGTAGCCGTCGGAAATACTGCTTCCCGACGCCTTCATTTCCGACGGCTTTTTCCGACGGCCGCCGACGGCTTCCGACGGCCGCCGACGGTTTTCAGCCGTCGGAAATCCCCCCTCCCCTTGTAGTGTCACCAGCGAAAAATGGGTACAGTTTGCTCTCCACTTCAATCCAACTGCACCCTGGTTCTTTCCTCGCCCCTATATACCTCATCGTTTTCCTAACTTCAGCTGCTTCACCATACTTACCTGCAGCTGAATAAACATGAGATAATAATACATAATTTGCACTGTTCTTCGGTCCCATTTCAATTACTTTGTTAGCTGCATAAACTGCCAAGTCCATTCTATTATGTATTCTGCAGTTGGATAAGATCGATAACCATATAGATAGCCCCGCTTCAAAAGGCATTGACCACACTACATTCATTGCCTCATCGATCCTTCCTGCTCGGCCCATCATATCTATGATCGACACATAATGCTCTTCTTCAGGCGCTAGACCATAAACATTCTTCATCGCATCATAAAACCTCAAGCCTTCATCGATCAGTCTACTATGGCTGCAAGCTGATAATAAAGTAAGAAAGCACACCCGATCGGGTTGTATGCCTTTCACTATCATTTTGTGGAAGAGGCGAATGACATCATTGCCACGTCCGTGGTAGCCAAGCCCACCAATCATAGAGGTATATACCAAAATATCTGCGTTGGGCACCGATCGAAATATTGATTGTGCATCAACTATTGACCCACATTTTGAATACATGTTCAATAAAGCGTTCGATGTCAAATTGCTCGATCCATGTCCAAATTGAATGAGCTGGGCGTGGAGCTGACATCCGTAATATAATGAACCAAGCATTGAAGCCGCAAATAGCACTTCTTTATATGTATTATCGCTGGGAATCAAGCCATCTAATCGCATTTGATCAAATAGCTTTATCCCTTCTTCGTAGAGGCTATTCTTGTTGAACCATGCTATCATAACCTTGTACGTTTCATCATTCTTCTCTGGCATTTGTTGGAGATGTTCAAATGCAGTGTTTATTTCGTCGAAGCGTAAATAACCCCTGAGCATGACGTTCCAAGATATATTGGTTTTATGCCTAATAGAAGTGAATATTGCTTGTGCATTGTCAAGTCTACCGCAAAATGAGTAGATAGTGGCCAGAGCATTCTGAACTGGCAACGAAGATTTAGATTTCAAATCAAATCCGGAACGAAGCATATACCCATGGACAGCTTTGCCTAGAATAAGGCTGTTGGTTTTAAAGCATGTGACAAGTAAATAGGTATATGTGAAATGATCGTGAGGAATTCCCAGCAAGTGTAGTTCTCTAAATAGTGCAAACGTTTCGCTGAAAAGGCAAAACGACATATACCAAGACATCATCCAGTTGCAAATCTTTTGACTTTTGATAGTCAACCTATCAAACAAAGCACGGGCTCCATATAGATCTCCTTTTCGGCTAAATTCTCCTAAAATTGTCATGCAAGTCTGTTCTCACTGTGCGCCTGTTGTTAAAATGCAATTTGCAATTAATTAATAACTCTAAAATTTATGAATAGAAGAATCATGAATCTGAAAGTGCATGAATGGGAAAATGCAAAGACATTTATGAAAAAATGTGTCTCTTCATATGAAGAGCCAGGTTCATGCTGAGTTTTACATATATTTATATACATGTAATTCGAAGACTGATGTGTGTAGAAAGTTATATCTGCAACTCATATTCTTACAAGTTACAATACCTGTTTCATGGAAGAACTTAAGAGCATGATCCAACCCATTGCTTTCATCCTTCTCAAGGTAAAGGGTGATGACTCCATTTGCAACAGCACCAGAAAGTGCATGAATGTGAAAATGCATGAATGTGTGAAAATGCAAAGACATTTATGAAAAAATGTGTCTCTTCATATGAAGAGCCAGGTTCATGCTGAGTTTTACATATATTTATATACATGTAATTCGAAGACTGATGTGTGTAGAAAGTTATATCTGCAACTCATATTCTTACAAGTTACAATACCTGTTTCATGGAAGAACTTAAGAGCATGATCCAACCCATTGCTTTCATCCTTCTCAAGGTAAAGGGTGATGACTCCATTTGCAACAGCACCAGAAAGTGCATGAATGTGAAAATGCATGAATGTGTGAAAATGCAAAGACATTTATGAAAAAATGTGTCTCTTCATATGAAGAGCCAGGTTCATGCTGAGTTTTACATATATTTATATACATGTAATTCGAAGACTGATGTGTGTAGAAAGTTATATCTGCAACTCATATTCTTACCATGGTTCGAAATTCCGACGGAATTCCGGTTATTCCGGTGATTCCGTTCCGGTTCCGCTCATAACCGGAACGGAATCCGGTCAAAGTTCCGGTTCCGGTCTAAATTCCGGATTTGATTTTCAAATATTGAAAAAAACTTATAAAAAATTTAAAAAATACAACAAATATATAATAATTTAAAAAAAGAAAATAAATTAATGAGGACAATAAATAAATGGAGAAGAAATCATATAGTTTCTTAAAAAAAGTTGCTATACTTTTGTTAATTTACATTGAATCATAATAAAAAATTCAAAATTTTCAAAATTGATCAAAGTTTTAAAATCTCAAATGAACAATACAGAATCTTACACACTGAATTTTTAATTGAAGTGTGTATTGCATATGTAATGTAAAAAGTATACTGAAAATTTATGACAGTATTGGATATTTATTAACATATATAGCAAATTAAAGCGAAAAAGTATCGGAACTAAAAAACCGGAATTAAAGCGGAACTTTCGGAATTTCCGAAACGGAACCGGAAATTTTAAAAGTACCAATGGCCGGAACGGAAACGGAAAACGGAATTTTGAACCTTGATTCTTACAAGTTACAATACCTGTTTCATGGAAGAACTTAAGAGCATGATCCAACCCATTGCTTTCATCCTTCTCAAGGTAAAGGGTGATGACTCCATTTGCAACAGCACCAGAATGCCCCATTCCAAATTTTATCGTAACACAGTGCAAGCAAGCGCAGTCTAAAAGTTTAATTCTGGGAAGCTTGGCGGTTGCATGAAGGATAGTTGTAAAACTGAATTCGTCGGGCCTTGTGTGGCGGGGCCCGGAAATCATACTGCGAAATATTTCCATGCAAAGTGAAAGTTTTGAAGAACTTGAGTACACCGACATTAGTGCATTGTACAAAACAACATCCCGTGCACAAATGGGTGTTTCGTCAAATATTTTTGTCGCAGCACCCATGTCGCCGGAATTCGCGAAAGAGTTGAGGAGACTGGTTCTAATGACAACATCCTGATTATCTGCATAAGATTTTGCTAACTCCACAGCCGAAGGTATTTCATGGAAAGAACCATACAGGTGAATGAGACGCTTCAAAATGTTACCGCGGGGGGTGAAAGCAGCTCCGACCATATGACCATGTAGGGAGCGGAGAAGCAGGAGCCTGTTGTTGCATGATGCTGGCATTTCAGCCAGGCTGCGTAGCATCCGGGTATAGAGTTCGATGAGCTGCATTTTGGTTTTGAAATTTTTTTAAACTTTGAACGAGTGTATATAGATTATCCCTAATGATATTGTTAAAATAGAAAAGAGGAGAATTATAATTTTAGAATACAACACAACAAAATGACCACATATATATAATGGTTTACAACCATTACAAACAGACATAACCTTTTTGAATAGACACTTTTCACTTCAATAGACACGACTTTTACTCAATAGACACGACTCTTCATTTCAATCGACTTTTCAGTGAACGGACACGACTTTTCAGTGAACGGACACGACTTTTCACTGAACAGATATGACTTTTCATTCGAATTGTCATGACTCTTCATTCGAATAGACATGACTTTTCAATCAGCAGATACGACTCTTTAATTTTGGTTTACACCAATAGATATGATATTTGATTGCGTTGAAATTATAGTCTAATTTAACTAATACATAAGTGTAATTGATTCCTTCTGTATATTGTAGTACTAAATCTTTTTTGTTTATTTTTGCACAATCAAAAATTATATTTTATTTCATTTCGATCAAATAGCAATAAATGAAAACTAAAATTATGTCTTAACTTTTGCTTTCTTTTTTATTCGTCAATTAATATACATAACTTTCCAAATTGGATCAAATTTATATTTTTAAATTCGATGATACATTAAAAAATTGTTTAAAGTTAACTTTGTTTGCGATGTAATATTTGATGATACATTAAAAAATTGAACGTTTGGTGATATATTAAAAATTGTGTGTATGAGGAATGATTTTAATGTACATTTATTAGGCAATGAAATTTGCAGAAAATTAGTGATACCCCATGTTTATTATGATATACAAAAAAGTATGATTATATTGATATATTTTCCTATATTTAAATTTAGCATACATATACTATATTTGACTCTGACATGTATATATATACTACATTTTATGTTCCCTTGCGTTAATTATGATATAAAAAAGTATGATATTATTATTAATAATAATTTACTATATTTGGGTCAGTATTGGTATCCAAATCTTTACAACAATTGGTTCATTGTTTTATTTTTATACAATTTAGTTTTACTTTGTAAGTAAAAGTTTGATTAGACTCTTCATCATCCTGTGGTAAAATTAAGTTACCTCTTATGTTTCTATTTAATTCATATGTCCTCTTAATATTTGTCCTTATATGCCAAGAAAATTAAATCTTAGTCATCCATCAAAACAAACTAACAAATTAGCAGGACTCATCATATCATTTGAATGGATAATGATGAAAACTAAATGGTTAAGATGTATGAGTGAATTTACACAAATGATTGCAAATCAACCCTAATACATGCGGAAGCAATAAGATCGTGTTCTAATACGATAAAACGAACAGAACCTGAAAATAAAACGGCAGATCAGCAAATGACACAAAATTGTTTTTTATTTTTAACCCTTTTTATTCAATAGTTACATTAAATTTAATAATTTAAAATAGCTAAAAATACGCCTCGTTACGTTCTCTCCCACTCAAAAGTTTTCTTCCTCGGAAAGGATTAATTACAGAATTTAACAGTAGATATATTTTATTCAAATTATTAACTTATAAAACATTAAATCTCGTTAATAAAACTATTACTACGTTTTTACTACACTACTCCGATCAGCTTATGGAAATTTCAAGTTAGTTGTCAAAACAAGACATAATTTTTTTTTAAACTTCAAAAATTTTCTAATTCTCTGATTTACGGAAAATTTCATCAGTCTCCTTTGCGCGACTCGATCAAATTTTTTTTACAATACACAAATATACCATATAGATATCAAATATACATCTCTTCTCAATGATGAGGCATTCCGTAGGGAAAATTATAAAAGCGCGGTAGGTAATCTAAGATGTGTACCTTATTATTACTAATACGAGCGAGTTCGCTCGTATATATTAAGCAAGCAAAAGCATATAAAATCCGCGTATACGTCCAAACGGTCTTCGTATGTACCTATCTCAACTCAATTTAGAATATTAGTTGCATATAGAAGATATAGAAAGCATATATGAGTTTAATAAACTATAAAATATCCATTCTGAATCCAAATTATAACACATGCACAAATATGCAACATACTACAATCATATGCAATTAAAATAGTTATAATGATGGTTTATAATAAAAGAAACCGTTCAACACTAAATAGTTATCCAATTAATTCATAAACCACCACCATTTCATTTCCAATGTCAATATTTAATTTATACACTTCATTTTTCATTTACATTAAATTTTTATTAACGTTTAGTCGGTTTGCTTTATATTTATTCACATCTATTTCATTTACCTTCAATTTATTCAATTTTCCATTATTTCACTTTTGTTTAACACATTTCATATAAATTTATTTATAAACCATTCATAACCATTTGAGTCTACTACAATCATTTTATGAAACACAACTCATGTTCATTTTCATAACTTAAGTTCATATGAATTCTTTAATTCACTTCATTAGCTCATTTCATAAATTTAAATTCATATTAATACAATTCACTAACTTCGTCCATTTATTCATTTCGTTTAGCTTTTCATAAGTTAAAGTTCATTTCATAATTCGATATTAGCTTCCTTCCTTTAACATCCATATTCAATTAATTTAACATCTTGTTTAACTAACATTTATCAAAGTTATAAACTATAAACTTTACTTTATATTTTCGCAAAACATATGAATTATAATGTTCATATCTCCATTTTTAGCATCAACATCATTAATGAACTATTTCTTATATCCTTATTTGATTTTTTTTACAACTTAATTCGCATTTATTTTCACAATTCCATTTAATACAATTTTATTTGTAAAACATTTTATTAATCATCACTTTAGTTTATAATCATTCTATAAAAGTTAAACTTCTTATATATGACTTTATATAAAATTATAATTATCTCAAAAGTTACAAATTCAATTTCAATTTTTTTTGCAGATTTATATTTAATTCTATAACCAATTTATAAAGATATTATTTAATTCATTATGTAAATCTATAACCATCACTAGGCATATCGTCTATACCAATTATGTAGGGTCTCATACATTTGGATATTTGCAACAAATATTCATCGTCAAAGTTTTGATGCCAAGCTTCTTTAAGTAACAACCAACTAGCGTAGGATTTGAGCTACACAACAGTGATGCTTCAGCACGTTCAAAGTAAGAAGGATCTTGTTTAGTTGACTTACCTTTTTTGGAAGGTCTACCTTTTCTAATAGTTGTCACACGGGGTTCTAAAATAGTGGTTGTTTGAGGGAATGCTAGCAATTTCAAATCTTGTTGCATAATAAGTCCCACATTATCAAGTGATTCATCATACCTACTTTTCAATGCTTTGATTTCAGGCAAGTAAAAAAAATCAATAGTTGAATGATTCAGTGTAGGAGTGCAAGATAATTGCTTCCAATAAGAGTCTATAACGCTTAGAGGTATGAAACCTAGTGAGTGTCTAAAGTCCGTAGCTTATGTGCACATGGTAGTCTATTTACTTGCACAAAACACAACCACAATTCTCGATACTCAAGCCGACGTTTGAAATGGTACTTAATTCATGTAGTAGTAAATCAAGTGCTTTGTGAGATATAACACCCGATATTTCTTTGAACACAGGTTCACTTTGAAATCTATGCATTGTCGTTGATGTATTTGTTTCAAATGCATGTTTGATTGCAAATAATTCATTCTCGGCACAAAGATTTACACTAGTCCAACATTGCATAAAGTTACCTGCAACCGAATCAAAATACAATTTTAAACGATGGTGTGCACTTTCAACTATGCTAGTTGACCCTTTATCATTGTGTTTTATTTTGTTGGTCCAAGACAAAACAAACATCGCCTTATATTTACTAAGCTAATTTCTCAGTACATACGTGTTAGATTTTTTTTGTTTCATGAGCCGTGTATCACGAAACGAGTTTAAGTTCAGATGATACTCTTCTTCGGACAATGAGTTTATCATATTTATCCAACCATCATAAAAAAGTTCGCACTCCTTTTTTCCTTCTTCATTCTCTAAAACTACCTTTTTATCCCCAATCAATACTCGTTACTTTTTTTATAAAATTTGGTTTACAATTCTTGGACATTCTTGGAAATATGTCATGCATAAAGAATATGATGTGCCGCTGGAAACACAATAGCTACTGCATTTGTAAAAGCAATTTCAGTATCCGTAATGATAACATCTGGAATTTCTTTATCCCTACAACACTTTCTAACACATTCAAGAGCTCATATGCATGACTCTATAGTCAAGCGACTAATAAAAGCAAGTGCAACGGTAAATGATGCTCTAGTAGATGTTTTCGACACCATATGTAAACACGGTAACTTATACCGATTTTCCTTGAACTTGCAATCCAAGAACAAAATTTGATGAAAACACTGTGCAAGAACAACACATCTAGGATGGCTAAAGAATAAATTGAAAATTTTATTGGTTGTACCATCAACTCCATGATGCGCTGAATAATGATGACTAGAGGCCAATTTCATAAACTGTTGCATAATCGACTTACCTTCGATATTCTGTAGTTTAAGTTTCACTTTTGCATATGTAAATATTTCTAATAGTTGATTGGTTCTCTGGGCTGTCAATTCTAATAACGATTAAAATATTTCAAGGCTTGACTCCACTATCTGTCATTGTTTCAACGGTCTTAACTTTATGATCCTTCAGCCTCGCCACATACAGATGCCCATTTAATACGTTAGGAAGCATGTGATTATGACGTCCATTTTTTACCTCCAAAATCCAAATCCCAACATCTGTACAATGTGCGCTTAACTCAAATGGACATCCACATTTTCCCGATCTTCTCCCTTTTTTGGGTTTTTGGAACATGATTCTTTGGCTTATGATCAATATACTCTCCGCTTCTTTCACATGCTAGAAGCATCCACGATCATTTTCCATTAGCTAACAATTTTCTCGTTCTTGTTCTTTTGGTCACAACAATACAATTCACACTGATCCCGTGATCCATGCATCAATCTCGTACATTTTCCTTTGATTCAAACAACTGCATCATAAATCAATAACATGACTCAAACCACAAAAATCATATATAATTCCAATATTTTTACGTACCTTATCAGTAGGGATGAGAAGTCAAATCAGGGTAATTGAATTCATTGCAATTGTCATTTTGGTTATCATTGCCATCATCTTCCTTATTTTGATTATTGTTGTCATCTTCGTTTTTAGATTCATTCTCTCGTATCTATTGAAAAATATAACTTAGAATCTTTAGTTTTAAAAAAATAATCCGGATATCAATTGCCGAACAAAATTTCGGCTATCCACTACCAAAACAAAATTTCGGCTACCCGCTACCCAAAAATATTTCGGCTACACACCATCCAAAAAGATAGCGTTCACTTTCTTGGGTGAGAATTATAGTATATTCTTCCTCCAAAGGAGAACTTTCACTAGAGTTTAATTCCCCATCGGTTGTAATTACTGATTAGAGAGCATGTGATAGTAATGAGTTTAGGGTAAGGGTAACAAGGCAACAGAGGTAAATTTTAAGAGGAGACTACTTTCATTAGTCCTAGTAAATTTTTTTTCTATAAAAAATTTTTAGTTGGTGTGACGACCCGCACTCAAGACCCTCTGAATCCAACACCAAACCACGCGTGTCCGACCCAAAGCGAACCGATTGCAGATGATCATGAGAAAGAAAAGAGAGGGTGAGAAGAAAGAGAGAAGAAAGAAGAAGAGAAGAGAAGAAGAATAGAGAAGCAGAACCAAAAACAATATAAGATCTCACATCGCAGCGGAATAACATATAATATAGATCAATCTTTACAAAGAGAAGCTATAATATACATAAATCAATATCAGAGTACACAATAAATATTCATCAGCTTGGACAGTTATAATAATCTGTCCTCACAAATGCTGATAATTTACAACAACAACGCAATGCAGCGGAAAAATAACAGATACGTGTATACGACATAAACATCTTCAGCTCGCCTACTGAAGCTTCAAAAGCATCAAATCTGAACCTGTAAATATACTCGGTCTGATCCGAGCATTGAAAGGGAAGAACGTCCGGATCAGTCTGGTAAACCAACGTGAGAAAAACACACCTCAACTAAATTTTAAAGTTATCAAAACTTTTCTTTTATCAAAATAAAAGGTATCTCATAAGACCACGTCGCAAATAAATACGGACAAGGTTTTTACCTTACGATAACCAAAACATTTCATATCAAATTCTCTTATATTATAATAACGTCTATTGCACAAATGATAAATTAAATAGCTGAAATTGTTACATTATTAAATCCCAACGAAATAGGTTTACAATCAAAATGACAGACATATATTGGATTTTGGATTTCCATACAAATGATTAGTTGAAGGGACTACCTTTTCGAAAACTCGGTACACCTCTAGAGGGATGTACCTAGGGTCGAGATACTCGGCGCCTAAACCAACACAAGACCGGCCTACCTATCCCTGGATAGTAACGAATGTGTCATTACTTCGGTCGTTACTAACCTAAAATCCATGGCCACAATACATCAACAATAATCAGATACACGACGTCATAGCGTGTAAAGATATATCTAGAAGAGTGATGACATATCCTAATGGCAGTGACCCATTTTAGCCTTCCTGCTTCTATCCCTGTTTCCGTCATTTTCCGGGGGTGAGGCCAAAAGAGGTATCAATTACCTTTCACATATCATATATCACTTCATCTTTGAATGTCACATTGTCATTTCCGTTGACTACTAATTGTCTTCCACAAAAATACAACTCTTGAGCTCGTACGTCTAAATAAATTACAGTAGTTGAGACGAATCCCTTACATATTGAGTGTTGGACAATTAAAAATTGCTACGTTAATCAAATAGTCTACTTATTCTTGCTATATAAAAAAGTTGACCTGAAGTTTAGTTGAAAGCATAAACACATGAAGTGAAGTTTATAATATAATTTGAGTGGATTACAAGACCTCCACAGTGGTATCACTTAATTTTTCAATCAATTTTGTAAACTGCATTATTTCTATCTCATTTGCTTATTGAACCATAGCACCAGACACCTGCACAGGTTGGAGCCATTATTATTTCTAAATATTTGGAATTTACTAATGGGACTTTGCACGAAAGGTCCCTGTGACGACCCGGAATTTTTAGGCATTTGAAATTGGAATATTTAATTGATTTTAAATATTTAAAAGTTTTATTTCTAACTTGAATTCAAATATCATAATTTATTTGATAATTTTATTGAATTAAATAATTTGAAGTTGGGTAAAATGTTGAATCTTCAGTTTTAAGCCCGTTAAAAATAATTTGGAAATTGATTCAAGTGTTTGAACTTGGAAATTTAAAGAAGAATGTGAAGAAAAGTATATTTCTCTGGATAGCCAAGTACGTTCAAAGTAATTTTTTAAATATAAGATAAAAAGTTTTAATGTTGTTTTAAAAAGCATGTTTTAGGAGTTTATTGTTTCTAAATATCTAAATTCTAAAGTAAATATTTTTCAAATTTATTATCGTAGTAATTATTTAAAGATGACTTAGTATTTTGTTTTAAAAAGTGAAAACCTAGTTTTATATTTTATAAAGTAACTTTATTTTCAACTATTCATGTAGTATGTATTTTTAACAAATTTTTGAAGTAGTTTAACTTAAATGTTTTAAAGTATATTTCAATGTTTTAAATTATTTTAAAAATCTAAAGTTTTGTGCTTGGTGATTTCAGTGGAAATAGGAAATATTTGAAAAATTTATTCTGTAAAGGAAGATAGTTTGAAACTGTTTTCAAAAGGGTTTGAAAAGTGGAAATATATCTTGTGAAGATATTTTTGGGATTAATAAATAATTTGGAAAATTATTTATTGTTTGATGGATGTTTGTGAATGTTAATTGATAGTTAAATAACCGACTATCAATATTGGCCAAATGCGCTGATCGTTTCGAAGAGAACGGGATCGGAATTTATTTCTCGAAAACCACTTCGATCCGGTTTGTACGTTTTCGTGGGAAAACGAGTTCGGAGTCAAAGATGGAGCGGTGAAGTGCAAGGGTTAGTCGCTACTAATCCTGAGGATGTTTCCAAAATGGATGTAGTAGGAATAGTGCCTTCGGTTCCGTTCGAACCTCAGACGGACTTGTATGGATGAATGCTTTCGGGACATCGTCCTGACGTTGGGCATTCTAAGGGATATGTTCTAAAAAGGTAACACTTAGCCTCAAGCCTCATCAACCGGGAATGAGTGAAAATCAGAGGTTATGCAGCAAGACTATGTGGGTAGCACCCATTATGGTAAGGTCATCCCTGTCTAGATGTCCCTTTTTATTTCGGCTTATTGGACGGTTGCTGATCCCAACCGCGGTGTGATCTTATTCGGGACTGTCCAGTAAGGCATGGTACCGGTCTTGTGTTGTAGAGGAGTTAGGGTGGCTCCTCGGTACGGTGATCTAGGCCACGTAGTGACAGGTGTTACTCCAGTGCCTAGCCATTAGTTGAAAATTCATTCTCCCTGCGCGTCTTTTACGAGTTTTGTTTGTATTACCCACTTTGTGGTTAGTAGCTGGAATTTAATCATGTAACAATTTCGGCTATTTTAATAAGTATTTGTACCCTATTGTAGTATCAGAGGATTTTAATAAAAAGTGTTTTAGCTATCGTAAGGTAAAAACCCGACATGTTTATTTGTGGCGTGGTCTTACGAGATGCTTTTGTTTTTAAAGGATTTTTGAGACTTTAATAATCAATTTGAGTGTGATTTCTCACGCTGGTTTTCCAGACTGACTCGGGTGTTATTTAACTATAATGCTCGGGTCAGACCGAGAATTATAGGATACATGAAAGGATGCTGTGGAGCTCAGGAGTCGAGCTGGATGACGATACGTACTTCCGTATTTGTTATTTGTTCCGCTGTGTATCCAATTGTATGTTATTGATGTTGAACTCTGATGATGTACTCTGATAATGTATGTATAAACAGATATAATATTTGTTTTTGGTGTAAAGATCTGTGATTATCTATTATATTTTATTTCGTTGCGATGGTAAGATTCTGATGTTGTTTTCTATTTTCTTCGTCTACCTCTTTTTCTTTTACTCAGATGGTTCGTATTTCTGTGCAACTTGAGTTGATTGATGTAGAATAGTGTTGACTCAAGGGGTCTACGGATTTGCGGGCCGTTACAGTCCCTATTTCTAATGTTGCTACAAGAAAAGTCCCTGTAGAAATAAGTATGTAAATTAGGTCACTGTTTTTTCTAATTCAGAAAGTGCAATTTAGCTTGCGCTTTTTAAAATATTCAAAAATATCAAAAATTTTAAAAAAAAATTAAAATCAGAAAGCGCAAACTAACTTGTGTTTTCCTGATAGAAAGTGCAAGATAACTTGCGCTTTTCAAAATTTATTTCAGAAACAGAAAAGTGCTAGTTGCATTTCTGTCAGATAAGTGCAATGTACCTTGCGTTTTTTTTTCAAAAATAGAGACCAAATTTGCATATTCATTTCTGCAGGGACTTTTTCTAAAATAACGTCGAAAACAGGGACCCGTGACTCTTTTCTTGTTTACAAATTTCGCACTTCAAAAAGAAAAAAATAAATAAAAATAAAAAAACCTTTAACTCTGACTGATTGTTTTCTCTACACCTAATCTATTGTCAGTATCTTTGTATATGTCTGAGTATTGCATAGCTTACATCATTTGGATTTTAAACTGTGATTACACACACATATATATAATTTCCACGTATCGACGATGCAAGTAGTATACGTCGATGAAATGATAAGAAATTAAGAGCGATAATCATTTGCCAATTGGTTTTTTGATAACCGGAGCATGATGATATTTTGGCATTACTTTATTGTGTGAATGTTTTGATCTAGGTTACAGTAAGAAAAAAAAAAGCAGCCTTACAACTTTCTATTAAAATTAACTAATATTTACCTAAATATGTCTTTGTGCACATACATATATACATGTGTGTGTATTTATATGTGGATATCCCTACACACATATGGGTATCTATTGTTGTTCCAGTACTGCGGCAATATCGTCTATATTATACATATATATGAATATCTGTTTTATGGCTTTCCTGGTAGAACATCATCCATGTTGATTTTTGTAGAAGTGTTACATTCATCAACACACTGTCCGTGATAGTTTAGAATATGGTTAATGAATTGGAACAATTATGTCACAATTTCTTTTGTTGAATCATCTTCTATGTTTGGATTCAACCATGTTTGATTGCTAAGTAATTTTATGTGTTAAGTTGATTGTTAATCTTCAATGATATGTTTCTTTCTCAGATTCGTGTGTAGTGCATACAATTTTAGAGTAATAACATGGATATCATGCATGTGCCATGGAGTGGAACAAACCCAATTCAAGTTTCTTGACCTGCTGGATACCAAAACAGAAGCCTTAACATAACAAAAAAGATTGTTAGGACAGGTAACCTTTTGATTCTACAATTCTTATCTTTTACATACCAACCATCTTTCATGCTTGACTGGTCATAAATAGAGGTCATTGTATGTTTTTTTTTCCAGGTAAAAGCCCAAGAGTCATCATTTTTATATACATGGCTATGATTTTTACCTTCTTTTTACTGACAAAGGGACCACGAGGGATACAGAGATTGTAACAAAATAATACTGCACCCACTCCTTATGCTTATGCATGTTATAGTCAGCAAAAACATGTCACCTAAAGCACAATGGTAGGTTACATCACCCACTCCTTGTGTTGGAATTTTAACTTAATTACCATGTTTCTCATGTAATAGCTTGTTATTGTTTACGTCCATTGTTCCACCATTATATGATTTGGTATTAAAATGGTTGAGAATCATATTAATGGATTTACCCTTTGATAATAAATAATTTGATACTTCCACATGTACATTAGTGTTTAAAACGACAAAGGTTGGCACAACTCAGCCATTAAGAAGCAATTCATGCTTTTTTTTATTCTCATTCACGGTTTAGTACTGTTGTCAGGGTCAAGCGATGAATCATAATGCTGATAACTGGATGAATTAACATCCACAAATGCTGCATGATAAAAGCAATTAAAAAGTGGTGAGTGTAACCTCTTTTGCATGCATAATAACAAGTACAGATTTTATTGCCGTCATCCGTGTACTAATTTATATGGTTAGGCAATTCATTGTTATCATCAGATTTTGCATTACACTATTTTACTTTAACCTGAGTGAGTTAGCGATTTGTGAATGTATTATTCAAACAGAACCTCTAACCTGAGTGAGTTGGCGATAAAATTGCATGGTTTATTTTGTTTCTAAGACTTAGTATGTGCATTATCCAATATTTCCATGTAGTTGTTGCAAACTCAAAACCCACCGTCATTTCCAATTCTTGATAATTATTCTCTTTGTCATCAAATGAACCAGCTGTAGTATACATGTTTTAAATCTTGTACGTAAGATACCGATTCTCTTATACCACATCAATCTTCTATTAGTGCGAGACACGTATATATACATTGGATGAGCATCGGTAGAACTATGTATAGTTCACCATAGATTTTAGCCCGGTCTCTATTTTTATGACACCGGCGTACATTTATAATTTTAACCTTTTCATTTTGTTGTTGTTGTTATAAAATATATTTAACTAAATAGTTTGGAACACTAGGAAATATGAATACGATAAAAATGTAATTTTTAATTCAAGTTACATGATGATATATGTGTCCTAAATTTTATAGACAGCAGCCAACTGAATGTATTAACTTATTTAGTTTGTGGAAGTTATTAACTCTCATCTCATTTGTTTATTTATGTGTTCACTTTCCTATAAAACCAGTATGTAATCCCCTTGACTTATCTGAACAAATTTTGTGCCTAATTATTGCAGTGAACTGCTAATAACCCTCGACTATGAAATGGATTCAAGTTGAAGAAATGTCAGTGTTCTCCATGAAACCTTAGGACTAGCAATTTTTATAACACTCTCTCTGTCTCAAATAAACGCTCAGTAGGGCTTTTAAACATATATTTTATGTAAGTTGTTTGTTAAGAAATTCTTATTAGAGAGTTTCAAACCGTGGACGAGACATATTCTTGCGTAGAAAGAAATATGTGCTATTTTCCCACAATTTTTTCTAAAAATTCAAACGCAACTACTTTCTGTACAGCAAACACTTGATGCAACTGTCCTATCATAATCAACTCACACTTGTACTGGTGTCATTATATTCTAAAATAGAAGAAGGCAAGGTTGAGAAAATAGATCAATACAAAGAAAGGGAACCAAAGAACAAAAAACAGAAGGAAGCATCTCATGAATGGACCCAAATCAACAAGTAAAACCCAATTTGGCTCCAACCTACGAATATCATATATAAGGAGCATGTTTCATACTATAAATGACTAAGGGTTTGGAAGACTATCACGCTGTCAAGCATTGGTAGCTGCAATTAGCTACAATTCAAAGCGATTTCATTCGTGCAATCATGAGGATAACATGACTTCTTTGAAACAAGGAAACAATTAAACAACATTAACCTAAATGTAAACGATGTATTCATCATGGATAACTGTAAATAAACATTCAATTTAACATTGTATGCATACCAGGATAAATTGTTTACTGCACAAACATGCATAGTTTATAGTTAAACTGCATTGTCCATTTTTCCTACGTTAGATTTTTGCAACAATAACCTCCACAAACTTATCAGTGCAAAAACTTTATTGTTCCATTACTATGCACATCTCCTTATATTACTATAATTCTACTATTTAGCATACTTAAAGTTTATTTACAATTTACACAAGAATAACCATATATTTTACTGATAAAATGATTGCAACTTACATTATTGTACAATTTACCCATGTGCGAAGCACGGAACTCGTACTAGTCCCTCTTCTATTTGTTACTTAATCTTAAAAGCAGAAACTCAAATTTGCTTATGTGGCGTTCCTATTTTCCTTCATTTCAAAACTCTCGCTTCCTGTCCATTCTTTCATTCCTTTTTTAAAACCAAACCACCCCACATTTCTGTACCCACTGCTCTCCCCTTGTCTAACCATTTTACCAATTGAATTCATCCTAAACACCGAAATTAATTTTTTCCCCTTTCTGCTCTAATTGTAACTACTACAAAACGTTTTTCAATTGATTTTGCTATTCCTCTTACAGTCGCAATCTGTGATTTTAACAGGATGTAATATTGCTGCCATTCAACAAGAATAAAAATCGTCTAAAGAATGCTTACCCGAGATGGACAAAAAATTAGTAGCTTGATTGGGACCAATTGTTCTGTTTTGATCTATCAAAACACTTTCTCTACGATTTCATTTGAGGTATTACCTTTTTGATTTATTCTTCTCTATATCCGTTTATTGCCCTCTAATCAATTACAGATCTAAAATTTGTAATATTAATTATAATTAATTATTGGATTCAATAGGTTAGCTCACCTTTTATACTGATTGTATTATTGACAACAATGGCCATGTTCTGTTCGATGATTAATTATCCAAAATTTTGTCATATCTGTTATTATGATGTTTGAAGACAGCGAAAATTTCTAAGTGATCTATTGTGCATTTTAACTGACAGTATTTTACTCATCAGATGTATTATTACCGTAAAATATACGAGTTGTTGGTTTGGCAATGTTTCCTTATTTAACATATTTTCTTTCTTGACCTTTTTTATTCTCAAAATTGTACGCCTGGCTTAGAAGTTACAACCAATTTACAGATGTGATACTGAAATTCTAAAATGTAAGATCAGAAATTTATATTTTCTTGATTGCGTTACCTTTTTGGTCAGCAAAGTTGAATATAACATATTTTTATATATATCTAATTTTTATTTCCTTGATTGCGAGACTAGAACTGAATCTTATACCAAATTAATGTCTCAACCCTATTAATTACAGCGACACCTATAGAAGCTAATGTTAATTAGGAATATTTCATCAACTTTGTAGACTGATTATTGAATCAAAGCTTTATGCTGTCATTTACTATAAAAAGGTATAAAAAATTGCTAAAACTTGATTATTATGTTTTTTGGTCAACTTGCACTTCCATTGTTAAAATATTGCTAATTTACACCTAGGTTTTCTATTTATTCAAAAACTTGGATTTTAACCAAAATTTGCATGTTGGATGCAGACGTGTAATATTGCTCTGCTAAACAGATTAGCCTTAACAATTTTCTGCGACATCACACTACATTGTAAATAACAGTAAATATGCAAGCACTCTCCATTCTTGCCTCACCACACACACCGCAGACAATAAATTATTATTTTGAATGTATACTTTCCTTCTAGAAGTTGATATTAACTCCAAAACAGAATTTAAAATAATAATAATATATGCTTTACATGTGTATACGATGAATACGGACTCCTCTTTAACTCACATGTACAACAAGAGCAGTATAAATGAGGCTAGAAGTGTTTTTTATATATTAAAAATGGTAAGAAACTGACTAAGTTAATCGGGTAAATGCTATTAAAATTACCATGGAATCTTTAGCATCGGTTTTCTTATTTGGGTTAATTGTAGAAATAGAAGCATAGTATTCCTTTTGCACAGTATTCATGGTACAAAAAAAGAAAAAAAAAAGAATTTTATTCGATGATATTATATTAGGCAAATAAACAATGAGATATGAGCATTAGTAACCTATGTGACTAAATATAGGATCTATTACAATTTACTCTCCAATTAGAAAGACAAGTACCACAATACTGTAGTGTGTATTTTATCTTACTATTAATTCAGAAAGGCAAGTATTTTCATTGTTAATGGAACACAAGATACATGTTTATCTGACCCTTCGATTTTTTTGATACATGTTTTGGAGTGATATGGGCAGGCACCATGTTTATATGTTTGTTTTCTACTCTGCCAAAATGGGTTTATGACTTCATGTAAGAAGCTGACATGAATTTGATGAATTTTTTAATGATTGATGCTGATAACCGATCAATTTAGTTAATGGGAGGGATCAAGATTAAAGTTTATTTCTGTGACTATTTTGCATGGTAATGGAGTTACAATTCTTTCTTCTTTGCATACATAAATACAAAGTACAAAGGTGTTTGTATATCATAAGTTATATCATGTTGTAAGGCAAAAATTAAAATGGTGCCTATTTCTGAAAAGTTACACATACAGTAAGTAAATCTCCATTTGAAGCTACTTTTTTTTTAGTATGTAGTGAATAGAGATGAACATGTATTTTGATCTCCATAAAATGTTTATGCACTTAATTTGAAGCGCAAAATGAGAAGTTATATACAAACCAAAATTCTGCCTATATAAAAGATTGAAACTACAAGTATAAAGCTTTAAGTACAAGTATATCCCGGAAAATATAATTTTTTTAATCTAAAGTATGTTCAGCTTGGGTTTTATGACATACATACATACACATACATTATTTAAACATTTAAAAATATTATACACAAACATGTGCATGTTATATGAACATCAATTTTCCATCAATCATTTCTTTGTTATACATTGTTTCTTTTCTTATTTCACAGATTATAGCGGTGGGTGGTGAGGTTGTTGGAGATGATGAAATGGTTTGGAATTTTGAAGTGCTGGACAATGAGAAGGTTTTTGTATGCACTGGTACAAATGCAGCATATGTATAATGAGCACAAGCTATTCCGAAATGGCATAGTTTAATACCAAAATCTGGAGAAGGTTCTGTATTTTTCAACAATTTTTTTGCTTTACCATGTGTAGAGCTTTAGTAGACTGTAGATATGATTGAATATGGTTAATGTTTTGCACATTTTCCGGGACATGTGTTATATATATATATATATATATAGTTCATATCTAATGGTTATCAACCTGGAACGGGTTAACTTCAGACCACCTCATCTCAAATGTCAGCAAAACTGAACATAAAATATTTTATATATCTAATTGTTCCGTACTTACATTGAATTGTATACCAAAATACTGTCTCAACCTTATTAATTACAACGAAACTTACAGAAGCTAATGTTAATTAGGCATTTGTCATCAGCTTTATAGACTTATTATTGAATTAAAGCTTGATATATGGGTATACTGTCATCTACTATAAAAAGGTATAAAATACTGCTAAATCTCAATTTTTTTTGTTAACTTATAGTTTCATTGTTTCCATTTATTTACTGAAAAAGATACGTGTTCATTTATAGATTAAACCTAATTTACACCTAGGCTTTTCATTTATTCAAAACTTTGATTTTGACCAAAAATTGCTTGTTGGATGTAGACGTGTGATATTGCTTTGCTAAACAGATTTAGCTTCTAACAATTTTTTGGGATAGCAAACTACATTGTATATAACAGTAAATATGCAAACACCCCCCACTCCCCTCTTCCCACAAATAATAAAGTGTTATTTTAAATATACATTTTCCTTCTAAAAGTTAATACTAACTTCAAAACGAGATATTGAACAAATTTTCTTGACACGTGTATGTGATCAATACGGATTTCCTTTTTAATTCACACGAAAAAGAGCAGTATAAATGAGGGCGAAAGTATTTTTGACTGGAAACGGTAGTAAATCGACTAATTTAACCGACTAAATGCTATTAAGTCAAATTAATTGCCATGAAATCTTTAGCATAGGTTTTCTTATTTGGGTTAATTGTAGAAATAGAAGCATAGTATTCCTTTTGCACAATATTCGTGGTACAAAAAAAGAAAAAAATAGAATCTTATTCGATGATATTATATTAGGCAAATAAACAAAGAGATATGAGCATTAGTAACATATGTGACTAAATATAGGATTTATTACAATTTACTCTCCAATTAGAAAGACAAGTACCAATACTGTAGTATGTATTTTATCTTACTATTAATTCAGAAAGGCAAGTATTTTCATTGTTAATGGAACTTAAGATACATGTTTATCCGACCCTTCAATTTTTTTGATACATGTTTTGGAGTGATATGGGCAGGCACCATGTTTATATGTTTGTTTTCTACTCTGCCAAAATGGGTTTACGACTTTATGTAAGAAGCTGACATGAATTTGATGAATTTTTTAATGGTTGATGCTGATAACCGGTCAATTTAGTTAATGGGAGGGATCAAGATTAAAGTTTATTTCTGTGACTATTTTGCATGGTAATGGAGTTACAATTCTTTCTTCTTTGCATACATAAATACAAAGTACAAAGGTGTTTGTATATCATAAGTTATATCATGTTGTAAGGCAAAAATTAAAATGGTGCCTATTTCTGAAAAGTTACACATACAGTAAGTAAATCTCCATTTGAAGCTACTTTTTTTTTAGTATGTAGTGAATAGAGATGAACATGTATTTTGATCTCCATAAAATGTTTATGCACTTAATTTGAAGCGCAAAATGAGAAGTTATATACAAACCAAAATTCTGCCTATATAAAAGATTGAAACTACAAGTATAAAGCTTTAAGTACAAGTATATCCCGGAAAATATAATTTTTTTAATCTAAAGTATGTTCAGCTTGGGTTTTATGACATACATACATACACATACATTATTTAAACATTTAAAAATATTATACACAAACATGTGCATGTTATATGAACATCAATTTTCCATCAATCATTTCTTTGTTATACATTGTTTCTTTTCTTATTTCACAGATTATAGCGGTGGGTGGTGAGGTTTTTGGAGATGATGAAATGGTTTGGAATTTTGAAGTGCTGGACAATGAGAAGGTTTTTGTATGCACTGGTACGAATGCAGCATATGTATAATGAGCACAAGCTATTCCGAAATGGCATAGTTTAATACCAAAATCTGGAGAAGGTTCTGTATTTTTCATCAATTTTTTGCTTTACCATGTGTAGAGCTTTAGTAGACTGTAGATATGATTGAATATGGTTAATGTTTTGCACATTTTCCGGGACATGTGTTATATATATATAGTTCATATCTAATGGTTATCAACCTGGAACGGGTTAACTTCAGACCACCTCATCTCAAATGTCAGCAAAGCTGAACATAAAATATTTTATATATCTAATTGTTCAGTACTTACGTTGAATTGTATACCAAAATACTGTCTCAACCTTATTAATTACAACGACACTTATAGAAGCTAATGTTAATTAGGCATTTGTCATCAGCTTTATAGACTTATTATTGAATTAAAGCTTGATATATGGGTATGCTGTCATCTACTATAAAAAGGTATAAAATACTGCTAAATCTTTGATTTTTTTTTTGTTAACTTATAGTTTCATTGTTTCCATTTATTTACTGAAAAAGATACGTGTTCATTTATAGATTAAACCTAATTTACACCTAGGCTTTTCATTTATTCAAAACTTTGATTTTGACCAAAAATTGCATGTTGGATGTAGACGTGTGATATTGCTTTGCTAAACAGATTTAGCCTCTAACAATTTTTTGGGATAGCAAACTACATTGTATATAACAGTAAATATGCAAACACCCCCCACTCACCTCTTCCCACAAATAATAAAGTGTTATTTTAAATATACATTTTCCTTCTAAAAGTTAATACTAACTTCAAAACGAGATTTTGAACAAATTTTCTTGACACGTGTATGTGATCAATATGGATTTCCTTTTTAATTCACACGAAAAAGAGCAGTATAAATGAGGGCGAAAGTATTTTTGACTGGAAACGGTAGTAAATCGACTAATTTAACCGACTAAATGCTATTAAGTCAAATTAATTGCCATGAAATCTTTAGCATAGGTTTTCTTATTTGGGTTAATTGTAGAAATAGAAGCATAGTATTCCTTTTGCACAATATTCGTGGTACAAAAAAAGAAAAAAAAAAGAATCTTATTCGATGATATTATATTAGGCAAATAAACAAAGAGATATGAGCATTAGTAACATATGTGACTAAATATAGGATTTATTACAATTTACTCTCCAATTAGAAAGACAAGTACCAATACTGTAGTATGTATTTTATCTTACTATTAATTCAGAAAGGCAAGTATTTTCATTGTTAATGGAACTTAAGATACATGTTTATCCGACCCTTCAATTTTTTTGATACATGTTTTGGAGTGATATGGGCAGGCACCATGTTTATATGTTTGTTTTCTACTCTGCCAAAATGGGTTTATGACTTTATGTAAGAAGCTGACATGAATTTGATGAATTTTTTAATGATTGATGCTGATAACCGATCAATTTAGTTAATGGGAGGGATCAAGATTAAAGTTTATTTCTGTGACTATTTTGCATGGTAATGTAGTTACAATTCTTTCTTCTTTGCATACATAAATACAG
Organism: Allium cepa; assembly: GCA_030765085.1. Taxonomy (NCBI): domain Eukaryota; kingdom Viridiplantae; phylum Streptophyta; class Magnoliopsida; order Asparagales; family Amaryllidaceae; genus Allium; species Allium cepa. The sequence continues at coordinate 2,663,168 of CM060936.1, read as the reverse complement.
AGTACAAAGGTGTTTGTATATCATAAGTTATATCATGTAGTAAGGCAAAAATTAAAATGGTGCCTATTTCTGGAAAGTTACACATACCGTAAGTAAATCTCCCTTTGAAGCTACTTTTTTTTAGTATGTAGTGCATAGAGATGAACATGTATTTTGATCTCCATAAAATATTTATGCACTTAATTTGAAGCGCAAAATAAGAAGTTATGTACAAACCAAAATTCTGCCTATATAAAAGATTGAAACTACAGCTATAAAGCTTCAAGTACAAGTATATTTCGGAAAATATAATTTTTTTTAATCAAAAGTATATTCAACTTAGGTTTTATGACATACATACATACACATACATTATTTAAACATTTAAAAATATAAACATTTAAAAATATTATACACAAACATGTGCATGTTATACGAACATCAATTTTCCATCAATCATTTCTTTGTTGTACATTGTTTCTTTTCTTACTTCACAGGTTATAGTGGTGGGTGGTGAGGTTGTTGGGGATGATGAACTGGTTTGGAATTTTGAAGTGCTGGACAATGAGAAGAAGGTTTCTGTATGCACTGGTACAAATGCAGCATATGTATAATGAGCACAAGCTATTCCGAAATGGCATAGTTTAATACCAAAATCTGGAGAAATGGTACTGTATTTTTCATCAATTTTCTGCTTTACCATGTGTAGAGCTTTAGTAGACTGTAGATATGATTGAATATGGTTAATGTTTTGCACATTTTCCGGGACATGTGTTATATATATAGTTCATATCTAATGGTTATCAACCTGGAACGGGTTAACTTCAGACCACCTCATCTCAAATGTCAGCAAAACTGAACATAAAATATTTTATATATCTAATTGTTCAGTACTTACATTGAATTGTATATCAAAATACTGTCTCAATCTTATTAATTACAACGACACTTACAGAAGCTAATGTTAATTAGGAATTTGTCATCAGCTTTATAGACTTATTATTGAATTAAAGCTTGATATATGGGTATGCTGTTATCTACTAAAAAAAGGTATAAAATATTGCTAAATCTCGATTTTTTTTTCTTAACTTATAGTTTCATTGTTTCCATTTATTTACTGAAAAAGATACGTGTTCATTTATAGATTAAACCTAATTTACACCTAGGCTTTTCATTTATTCAAAACTTGTTTTGGCCAAAAATTGCATGTTGGATGTGGACGTGTGATATTGCTTTGCTAAACAGATTTAGCTTCTAACAATTTTTTGGGATAGCAAACTACATTTTATATAACAGTAAATATGCAAACAGCCCCCACTCTCCTCTTCCCACAAACAATGAAGTGTTATTTTAAATATACATTTTCCTTCTAAAAGTTAATACTAACTTCAAAACAGGATTTTGAACAAATTTGCTTTACACGTGTATATGATCAATACGAATCTCCTCTTTAATTCACGAAAAAGAGCAGTATAAATGAGGGCGAAAGTATTTTTGACGGAAACGGTAGTAAATCGACTAATTTAACCGGCTAAATGCTATTAAGTCAAATTAATTACCATGAAATCTTTAGCATAGGTTTTCTTATTTGTGTTAGCGGTAGAAATAAAAGCATCTGCATAATATTCATGGTACAGCAGAATAAAAAAGTAAAGAAAAAAAAAAATCTTATTTGGCGACAATATATTAGGCAACTAAACAAAGTGATAAGCAATAGTAAACCATGTGACTAAATATAGTATCTATTTCAATTTACTCTTCAACTTACATATCACAATATTGTAGGATGTATTTTATCTTACTATAAATTTAGAAAGCCGAGTACTTTCATTGTTAATCGTTCTTAAGATACATTTTTATCTCAACCTTCCTTTTTTGCATATATGTTTTGGAGCAATCTAGGTAAGCATCTTGTTTATATGCTTTGTTTTCTACTGACAAAATGGGTTTGCGTAGGAAGCTGACATGAATTCGATGAATTTTTTATAATGATCGATGCCGATAGTTGATTAATTTAATTCATGGGAGCGTTCAACATTAAAATTTATTTCTATGTCTATTTTGTGAGGTAATGGAGTTAGTAAAATTTTGTTTTTCATATACTAATACATAGTACAAAGGTGTTGTTTATCATAAGTTATTGTATAAGCAAAAATGAAAATGGTTCTTATTTCTGAAAAGTTATACATACAATAAGTAAATCTCCATTGAGGCCAATTATTTTTAGTATGTAGCGAATAAAGATGAACATGTAATTTTGATCTCCAAAAAATATTTATGCACTTAATATGAAGCGCAAAAAAAAAAGTTATATACAATCCAAAATTTTGTCTACATAAAAGATTGAAACTACAAGTATATTTCAAAAAACACACACACACAAATATATATATATCTATATATATATATATAATCAAAACTATGTTCAACTTGGGTTTTATGGCACACATACTTATTTAAAGCACTGTTCCAGATCTCGTTTATCTCACCCGAGTTCTCATTTTCAAACTTGTACAAGACTAGATTCAGCGAAACGAGACATTAAATATTGTTTATACCTTATTTGACATTCATCTTGTCCAAGATATTAAGATCTCAAGGGAAATCTGCACTAAGATCTCATACGAAGTTTTTTTTTTCCATTTACATGTCATTTACTTATTTTGTGGGTTAAAATGAAATTCTACTATAATGATTCTTTAATGGTCTTCTAATTATGTTGTTATTTTCTATTGGTAAGCAAAAATAAAAGACTTAATATTCAGATTAGTAGAACTCATTCAATTGACGTCAAATCTGCCAAGCTACCATTCTCCTTTAAAATTTTTATATTATCGATTTATATATAATACCATGTTAAAAAGTTATATTTAGATGAGATTTACTGTAAAAAGCTTCCAAATATCAATCCTATATGATCAAGTTACTCTGAGATAGTCACGAGATGGACTTGAAAATCCGAGATGTCAATTGGAGTTGTACACCCTAGGTACACTCATCTCGTCCGAGATCTCGCCTGATACGAGATATTGTGTGTAAAATTCTCGAGACGAGAGGCGACCAAATTCCAAGATTTAAAACCTTGATTTAAACATTTAAAAATATGATACACACATGTGCATGTTATAAATACACCAATTCCCGTCAATTGTTTCATTATTGTACATTGTTTTTTTTCTTACTTCACCGGTTATGGTGGTGGATGGTTAAATTATTGAGGATGATGAAATGGTTTGGGATTTTGATGCACTGGATAATGAGAAGGAGGTTTTCGTGTGCACCGTGTAGGAAATTTACTAAGACAAGAAGTACTGACAAAAGCAAAAACAACTACGTTTATTAACTGATATAAGCGGTACATTTTACTAAAACACAAAACACCTCTTAAATCAGCGATCCTAGGATATCTTCTAATCTACTGTCATGATAGAACGGGCTACAAGTTAGGAATGACTTGTTCAACAGAAGACTTAATCAAACAAAATATAATAAAATGTACTAATAGAGTTTGAGTTTATGCAACTCCAACATCCCCCCTTAAACACAAACTCTCATGACTATGAACTCCCATCATCTTCTTCAATTTTTCAAAGGCTTCAACCTTCAATGCTTTGGCAAGAATATCAGCAACTTGGTCTTCTGATTTGCAGAACTCCATTCTGATCTCACCTTGCTTTACAACATCACGAATGTAATGATATTTGATGTCGATATGCTTGCTTCTTCCGTGAAACACTGGATTTTTAGTGAGCGCAATGACTGATTTGTTATCACAAAAAATCTTCGTAGGCAATGGCTGTTTTTCACCCATCTCTTCATAGATTCGTCGTAACCACACAGCCTGACTTGCACTTGTAGCTGCAGCCATATATTCTGCCTCCGCAGTCGATAGTGCCACAACTTGCTGTTTCTTTGAGGACCAAGACACAACACCCCACCCCAAGTGAAACACATAACCGGAAATGCTTTTTCTATCTTTGACATCACCTGCCCAATCACTATCTGTATACCAACCAGATCATAATTTTTTGAACGCGTGAAGAAAAGACCATGACTAAGTGTACCTTTGATGTAGCGCAGAATCCGCTTAGCAGCATGAAGATGGTTTTGCTTTGATTTTTCCATGAACTTGCTAATAAAGCCTACTCCGAAGGCGATATCATGTCTAGTTGAAGTCAAGCAACGTAGGCTACATACTAGACTTCGATAATTAGTTGCAGAAATGAACTCACCATTCTCATACTTCTCTGAGTTCAACCTTGCTTCAGTTGGAGTTCTGACTGGACTACAAGCTTCCATCTTGAAACACTTTAAGGTATCTACTGCATATTTCCTTTGTGGTACAAAGATTCCATCCTCTATCTGCAACACTTCCAGACCAAGAAAATATGTCATTAATCCCATATCGGTCATCTCAAAATGACTCTTCATGGCCTCCTTGAATTGACCAAACATGATCGGATCATTACCAGTAAATATGAGATCATCTACGTATAGGCATGCAAGAAGAACACCACCATCTAGATTAGTTTTGATATACAAAGTAGATTCATAAGGACACTTCACAAATCTATTTCCATAAAATAAGAGTCTATACGGGTGTACCAGGCTTGTGGTGCATGTTTTAACCCATATAACACTTTTTTTTAACCTCAGAACCTTACCCTTGTCACCCCTTTTGTGTAACCAGCTGGTTGATCGACATAGACTTCCTCTTCAAGTATACCATTCAGAAATGCCGACTTCACATCCATTTGATGAATTTTCGATTTCTTTTGCGCCACTAGAGCAATCACCATCCGAATAGTATCAAATTTGACTACTGGTGCAAATACTTCATAATAATCAATATCAGGCTTTTGCTTGTATCCTTTTACGACTAGTCGAGCCTTCAACCGATCTACCTGACCATCGGGCTTGAACTTTGTCTTATACACCCATTTTACACCAATGGATTTTTTTTCTACAAGAAGAGAAGTTAGTTCCCATGTGTCATTCTTCTCGATTGAATGTATTTCATCGTCCATTGCCCGAACCCATCCATCGTCCTTGACTGCTTCTTGGAATGTGAGAGGATCACAATCTGCAAACAATGCAAAATTAGCCAATTCTCCATCAGAGTTATCGTTATCATTGGTTACTACATAATCTTGTAAACGGGCTGACATAACATGATCACGGGTCGAACGTCGGGTTGCTTCACTGAGATGTGGTATTGGACTGATAGATTGCTGCTGAGGTACTACAACTTCCTTCTCCACTACATCAGAATCTTCGAACAAGTGAATACCCATCTCTTCAAACTTTTTATGTGTCCAGTTCCACTCTTCATCTTCAAGGAACTCTACATCCCTACGAATAATAACTGTACTTGTTTTTGGATTAAACAACTTATATCCCTTAGTTCGATCACTGTAACCAATAAAGATACACTTCTTACTTTAAACATCAAACTTTTTTCGCTTCTCAACCGGTACATGGGCATATGCAACGCATCCAAAAACTCAAAGGGCTTCAACATTTGGTTTAAACGCGCTTCAAGCCTCCTCTGGTGTCATATTAAGTACACTTTTGGTAGGACACCTATTCAAAATTTACACCGCACAAGATAGAGCCTCGGCCCAGAAAACCTTAGGCAAATGTTTACCTTCCAACATGCTCCGTGCCATTTCAACAATGGTCCTATTCTTCCTCTCAGAAACAACATTTTGCTGCGGCGAGTAAGCAGCTGTAAGTTGATGCTTTACACCATTGTTCCTGCAGAACTCTCTGAATGCATTTGACGTATACTCACATCCTCTATCGATTCGTAAAGTCTTCAAGCTAGTCCCGCTTTGCTTTTCTACATAAGCTTTAAAGTCTTTGAACACATCAAACGCATCAGATTTACGTTTTAGAAAATAAACTCATATCTTCCTACTGTAATCATCAATAAAGCTAATGAAATACCGGTTACCTCCTTGGGATTCAACCTCCATTGACCCACATATGTCTGAATGCACAATCTCAAGTTGTTGTGTTGCTCGACGTGCCTTACCCATTTGAAAGGAGTCCCGATGTTGCTTACCCAAAATGCATCCTTCACATACTTGATTTGACTTCTCAAGTAATGGCAGTCCAGTAACCACATCATTCTTAGTTAAGAACTGCAGCCCATTAAAATTTAAATGCCCAAAACGGAAATGCCACAACCAACTTGTATCCTTCGTTAAAGTACTAAAAAAACTAACCGTTTCGGTCCGCAAAGGCAAGGGAAACATGCGATTTCTTGACATTCTAATCGCAGCAACAAGTTCACTTTTCTTGTTCTTAAGTGTGCATACACCATTGTCAATGATGATTTTAATACCTTTCTCTGATAGCTGATCCATACTCAATAAATTCCAGTGCAAGCTCGGAACATTATACACGTCGGAGATGTGTTCTGGAGAACCATCCTTCAATCGAATGAGAACGTTACTTTTTCCATGATTGGAACCTTTGTCTTGTTTCCAACATTCACATCTCCACGAACAGTTTCATCCAAGTGAGAAAACAATTCTCTCTTCCCACACATGTGATTGCTGCATCCGGTGTCCAAATACCACTTATTGAGATGATCATCTTTTGAAATACTACAAGCTAATAGCAAAGTTTCTTCAACCTGGACCTCATTATTTGTATAGTTAGCATGTTCAGAATTTTTCGAAGGCATTTTAGCTCTACACTCTGATTTAAAATGTCCATACTTATGACAACGACAGCATTTAATCTTATCATATCTTCGATTTGATGTTTGCTCATCAGAATGTGTTTCTTTATCTGAAGTTTGCTGTTTCGAGCCACAACGCTTAGCATTCTTCTTAAAACCTGATGCTTTTGCACTGCTCGAACCACCTTTTTCAGTAATATTAGCTTTGCTTCGAAAAACATGCTCAACAGTCCCTGCATTTTTCCGATCCATTCTATGTTCATGAGAACACAATGAACCCATCAACCCTTCAATTGTCATGGTTGAAATGTCCCTTCCCTCTTCAATTGCAGCAACAACATAGTCAAACCGGCATGCGATCTCAAAATCTTCTCAATAACACGAATACCCTCCATTGTTTCTCCATTCACCGTTAATTGATTCACAACAGATTGAACTCGAGAAAAATAATCAGAAATTGTTTCAGAAGCATTCATTGAAAGAGATTCTAATTCACCTCGTAGAGTTTGCAACCTTACGCTCTTCACTTTGGCATCACCTTTGTAAGATTTCTGCAACAGACCACACGTCTCCTTAGCTGTTGTTGCACACGAGATCCGTCCGAAAACAACCTCGTCTACTGCCTAGTAGAGGAACAACGCCTTTTTGTCTTTTTTTTCAATCCTCCCTCAATCTGTCTTTCTGGACTTGAGTGAGAGCTGCAATTGCAGCTTCATCCACAGGCTCAACATAACCATGCTCGATGATCTCCATCAGCTTCTGAAAACCAAACAAAGCTTCCATCAGAATACACCATTGATCAAAGTTCTTTCCATTGAACTTTGGAAGTTGAGGCTGCATCGATCCGTTCATTGTTGTTAATCTGCTTTCAAGTACTCTGAGAACGACAATAAGAAAAAATACGGCTCTGATACCAGATGTAGAAAATTTACTAAGACAAGAAGTACTGACAAAAGCAAAAACAGCTATGTTTATTAACTGATAAGTGGTACATTTTACTAAAACACAGAACACCTCTTAAATCAGCGATCCTAGGATATCTTCTAATCTACTGCCATGATAGAACTGGCTACAAGTTAGGAATGACTTATTCAACGGAAGACTTGATCAAACAAAATATAATAAAACGTACTAATAGAGTTTGAGTTTATGCAACTCCAACACACTGGTACAAATGTTTCATATGGATAACGAGCGCAAGCAATTCCGAAATGGCATGGTTCAATGCCAAAATCAGGAGAAATGGTACTGTGTTTTCCATCAATATTTTGCTTCATCATGTGTAGAGCTATAGTGGATACAATTGAAAATGGTTAATGTTATGTATATTTTTGGGGACGCCTGTTTTATATAAATAATTCAGAACTAACGCTTATCAACAAGATATCGGGTAACTTCAGATCACCTCATCTGCAAATAACAAAATATGATCAATCATTGGATACTGAAATTTTGAATCATGGGGAACTCATTCCTTTTGTCATTAGTTTCTCTCAAATTTGCTCAAATGTTGCATGCTCAAGTTTGCTAATGATGTATTATTATATAATAATTGAGAAGTTAGTTGGTGGCACATGTATTTTGGAGATATTATGAGTAGGGATTTATGGAAGTTGGCCAAAGAAGCTGCCTTTTTTTCGATGCATGCTTAAAATTGTTTATAGTAGATTGGAATAAATGATATGTTTTTTTTCCAGTTATTAAACCATAAAAAAGCATCGATGCAGTCAACTCCTTACACGTCTATTTTCTTACTATAGTTAAATTTGATTTCATTTAGCGCGACCCCTAATGCCATGTTGTTAAATGCAGAACTCCTTACATGTCTACAATGCAGTATGACACGTCACTCACCTGAAGGTCATAAGCAACAAAATGGAAGATGTATTCAGGGTATGTTACCTACACATAAACTGTAAACCCATTTCCTGTAATTTGTTTACCTTCACTCTTATTTACGAAAAATGAAAATAACCTATACCTATTTAAAAACAAGAATAGCCATAACATATACATACATTCATACTTTCATACATATACATACATATGTATGTATGTATATAGATATGTATGTATGTATGTATACATACATATGTATGGACGCGCGCAGGCGCAGGCACAGGCAAATCGCGGAGCTCGATTGGCTGTAGCAGGAATAGTAGGTATTCTCAAAAAACAAGTTAGACACACTGCAATCAGTGATCGAAGGGCAGTAATGGCCATGGATGGTGGGTTGTACGAGCATTATGCAATTTTTAGTAATTGCATACAGACAACAACTAAAGAGATGACAATAAAATATGTCACTAAATACGTGGATATTTTGCATGCAAATGATGGTTATTAAATTGATGCAGCCCTGCTCATATAATGTGGTACGTTACTGTCAGTGTTGCAAAATTGTTTAAGTCGCAGAAGTGGGAATGAGCTCCCGATTTTGCTTGATGTTGCATTGAAGGTTGTGCGTTGAGACTATTCGTTGGTTATATATTCTGTATCATTTTGTACAAGTCCAATGCAATAATCAAACACACATTATTATTATTATTATTATTATTATTATTATTATTATTATTATTATTTTAGCGGTTATTACTGTTTCGCTCTTGTAGTCCAGCAAGCTATTGCTTATTTCGTTTCTTCTGAGATCAAGGTAAACTATTTTCTATATCTTTGACAACTTAGTACATATTACCCTTCTTTAACAATGATACACTTATGTTCCACACATGATAAACTAATGAATCATTGTTATTTGTTCTGTTTATTTAAAAACCATTTCAGACATATGCAGATCTAAATACTTGCAAGAACATAGGTGTTCAGCCACTAATTTCATTTACTAACTACCACCGTCTCCCCGTATGCGAAGCACGGAGCTCCTTCTCGTTTCCAAATCTAGAGTTGTATGCTATAATGCAATTTTATGTTAATGTTTGGATGAATCTATAAAATTTGGTGTATACATTACCTACACTTTACCCCACCGTGGATAATGAGCTTTGCTGCTGGGGAGTCCGAGTATCATTAGCAAAAAGAAAGTTAACTAAATTATAAGGAAATTCAGGGAGATGCTATAAGCATTTTAGGTTAATAAAATACAAGCATCATAGTTGTTCTTATCTTTCAAGTTCTCATACAGCATCATAGTTATTCTGGCATCACTCTGTTAATAGCTTTGTATCAACTCATTCATTGGTCATGATTCTTCCCTATTCCAGAGCGTTCATGGATGAAAGTCTTTTCAAACTTACACAACAGTCAATGCAACGCAATTCCTCATCAACAAACAGCAGCCTCATTTTCCATCTCAAATCTTAACGTCTCATAAACAAGAGATGTTAATTTGGGGTTCAGCACACCAGTACTCCATAGCCAACAGCAACCAACTCTTTCACCTGCCAATCTTCCTGCTCAAACTCCAGCATCGGATTCTCCTTCAGAAACGAGTCAACTGATGAAGCAAAGGTGGAGATATATAAATATAGGCAAATTAAGGTATAAGGTGGAGATGGATATAGAAAAAGAAAAATAAATCTTGTAAATAAACTTCTCTTTGTGTTTCTGATTTCTCATTCAGCAGAGAACAACATGTTCTGCTATGAGAACACGTACGTGTTAAATAACTACAAATTATTTCAATGTAAGGGTAATATTTGGTTGGATTTTGTTAATCAGTCTGCAAGATTCATTGACCTTGATTCCACTTGATTGAATCATATTAGAAGTTTAGATTGAATAAAATTTGAGGCATATAGAGTATGCACAAGATTTGGTACTACGACAGTACAACAGTTAAAGAGTAAGAGTATGCATTGCAGAAATGAAAATGAACAATGAACATGCACCAGGTTGTACGTGTTTGGGATGTAATGTGTAGAGAAACATGGTTATATTTGGGACTATGCATATACTCATGGCATTAAATTATGTTTAACTATTTTTAGATTTTCAAAATCTGATCACAAGGACCATCCGATTGTAAACCAGGCAACGTGCTAGTGATTAGGTGAAATCGAAAATCTGTTAAACCATTGAAAATAAATAAGAAAAGAAGAAAAGAAGAAAAGAAGAAAAGAAAGAAAAAAATTATGAAAAAAAGAAAAAAGAACCAACTTAAAGTTGCTTTGGGCAACAAGGTTAACAACATATCTGGAATGACACGTGTATACACGCTATGATGCGATTGATTACACTGTCTAAAGCTGATACTCTTCTTGGGACAATGACAATGAGTTTATCATATTTATCCAACCATCATAAAAAGGTTTCGCACTCCTTTTTTTCTTCTTGATTCTCTAAAACTACCTCTTTATCCCCAATCAATACTCGTTACTTTTTTATAAGATTTGGTTTACAATTCTTGGACATTCTTGGAAATATGTCATGCATAAAGAATATGATGTGTCGCTGGAAACACGATAGCTACTGCGTTTGTAAAAGCAATTTCAGTATCCGTAATGATAACATCTAGATTTTCTTTATCCCTATAACACTTTCTAACACATTCAAGAGCTCATATGCATGACTCTATTGTCAAGCGACTAATAAAAGCAAGTGCAACGGTAAAGGATGCTCTAGTAGATGTTTTCGACACCATATGCAAACACGGTAACTTATACCGATTTTCCTCGAACTTGCAATCCAAGAACAAAATTTGTTGAAAACACTATGCAAGAACAACACATCTAGCATGGCTAAAGAATAAATTGAAAATTTTATTGGTTGTACCATCAACTCCATGATGCGCTGAATAATGATGACTAGAGGCCAATTTCATAAACTGTTGCATAATCGACTTACCTTCGATATTCTGTAGTTTAAGTTTCACTTTTGCATTTGTAAATATTTCTAATAGTTGATTGGTTCTCTGGGCTGTCAATTCTAATAACGATTAAAATATTTCAAGGTTTGACCCCACTATCTGTCATTGTTTCAACGGTCTTAACTTCATGATCCTTCTGCCTCACCACATACAGATGCCCATTTAATACGTTAGGAAGCATGTGATTGTGACGCCCATTTTTTACCTCCAAAATCCAAATCCCAACATCTGTACAATGTGCGCTTAACCCAAATAGACATCCACATTTTCCCTATCTTCGCCCTTTTTTGGGTTTTTGGAACATGATTCTTTGGCTTATGATCAATATACTCTCCGCTTCTTTCACATACTAGAAGCATCCACGATCATTTTTCATTAGCTAACAATTTTCTCGTTCTTGTTCTTTTGGTCACAACAACACAATTTTCTCGTTCTTGTTCTTTTTTCATTAGCTAACATTTAATACGTTAGGATGACAGAGGGAGGAAGCTCGTGATTTTTATATATTTCGGTTTTTTTTTCGATTTATGTTAGAACTGAAGAAGAGGGAGAGGGAGATCGATTTATAATAGGGAAGGGCAGTAATACATACATAACTAGGTCGGCCTACATAACTAGGGTGGCTGAGAATTTGATCTTTGATTTGAAATTTATTAATTTTATTTTCAAAATATCCCGCTCAACATATCTTAAAATTCCGAATCCCTATTTAGACGTGCCGCCGGGCATTCCTAATGTTATGCCACTAAGCTGAATCCAATGGAACAAGTTTCGAAGCTTAATTCGATCGTATGTTGAAGGTAGCTTTTTAATTCGACTGTCAAAATTAAATTCAATTAATTATTTTTAGGCATTTTCTGATCGTGCAACCAAATGGTAAACCCAAACGCTGTGAAATTTGAAATCCGATAATAATACACTATTACGAATCGAATGGAACTAGTTTCGTCAAATTTCGAGACTGTGGCCAAAGTGGCTACTTTTACTCGTCAATTAAAACGAGTCATTTTCCAAAATCAAATTATTCATTTTAAATTCAATTTTAAAAGTTAATAATTTCACTCTTGTCCAAATAAAATTTAAATCAACTTTTGAAATCATTTTCGTTCACGTTTAATTCAGAATTCGATTATTTAAATAATTCCAATATTAAATTCAAGCGAATCAATTTTCAATAAATCACTATCAATAAATAATTTAACATTTATCAAAAATTATTTTATTATCATCTAAATAATTCAACATTTATTATCCTATTCCAGTTATTGATTATAAACGTAGCCAATACACAAAATTTTCTTTCAATACATGTTATTGCCAAAATCTTTGAAAATAATTATTTCGAACTTTTATTAGAGTTCATATGCAATAACTACATTAATAATTCATTAATTTTTATTTTTAACCCGTTTCATTCAATACTTACATTAAATTTAATAATTTAAAATAGCTAAAAATACAGGTCGTTACAGAGACGATCATTTTTATTTAGTTGAGTTCTCTTATAATAACAGTTAACATGTAAGCATTAGTATGATAGCTATTTACGTCAACCGTTCAAATAGCCGTCTTGTTGGGTTAAAACCGAAAATCGATTAGTGCTTGGTCCCGACATGATTCGTGAAGCCACGAAGAAGGTAGCTGTGATTAGAAGGAATACGAAGGAAGCTTAGGATAGATAAAATAGACATACTGATCAGAGGCGTAGAGACTTGGAATTCTTAATTAGTGATTTTGTTTTTTTAAGATCTCTCCGATGAGAGGAGTGGTGAGGTTTGGGAGAGCAGGAAAGTTAACACCTCGATATGTTGGGGCCTTCCCAATTCTTGAGCAAATTGGCCCCCTTTCTTATCAAGTTGAGTTACATGAGAGATTGTTGGACATACATAATGTTTTTCATGTATCACATTTAAGAAAATATGTGCACGATCTGACACTAATGTTGAGCCAACTATTCAGGAAGACTCGAAAGTGAAGCCGAACTTGACCATAATAAAGAAACCTGTACGCGTTGTTGATCGTGATGTAAAACAATTGCGTAATAAGGTCGTGAGGTTAGTTAAAGTTTAGTGGAGTGACGATGCTAAAAATTGCACTTGGGAAACTAAGGATAATATGAGAAAGGATTATCCTGAATCGCTGATAGACGAGTAGTTTGCATATATTGTATCGATAGTGTACTCACCTTCTGTAGTGTAGTCGCTTATCATATATCTCTTTTGTGTATGTTTCATCATTTATATAATTCTTGAGTTATCTTCTTTGCGTGTTGAATTTCGGGATGAAATTCTTTTAAAGGGGAAAATGTAACGACCCATAATTTAGTCCCTTTAAATGTGAATATTTAATATTTTTTAAACAACTAAATAATGGATTTTATGTCTCAAATATAACTCTTCTGTGTAATAACTCATGATAATAGATTTTTTTTGAAATTTTTCTTAGAGAAATAAGTAGTTCGAAGAAAGATTGAAAATGTGAATAAAAATTATTTTTTGGATTTTCGACTTTTCGTCGAACAAAAGTTGTTGAAACTTGTTGCGCACACTTGTGTACATATGTGCATACACTTATACAAATAAGAAAAATAATTTTATTAATTAAATGGATTTGTATAAATCGCATTCTATAAGGTACTTAAGTAATTAATTTAAAAAAGTTTTTCTCCTTATTTAAGAGATATTCTCCTTATTTCAAGGGAAATAGTACAAAGAAGTACCTAAAAGATGGTGATGTGATGTCTTATGGTACAGGGGGTGGAGAATTATGATGAATGAGGGAGTGTTGACATATAATAAGGGGGTGGTACCGTAAAATAAAGAGGGGTATGTTGGTTTTTTCCCATTTTTCTAACTCTATAAAAGAACCCATTTACTTTATTTCCAAACTTAAGCTCTCTTCTTCTCCACTCTTCTCCACTACTCTTTCACCATAGTTTTATATAAAAAATAACCTTATAAATATTTCCTTCTCCTCTAAACACTTAAATAAGCCTCTAAAAACATAGGTAACACTCTCTACATCTCAAAAATAACAAAGTTGACCCAAAATCCCCTTAAAGAGGCATGACCGAGCACTAAAGACGTCCTTTGAGGCTTTCGAAGCAATTTTTGCAAGGGGATGCTAGGTTCGTGTGTTGATTATAAGGTCGCGACAAAGAATTAGTAGCTTGATTGGAGTTCATGTTTGTTTAAGTGAGTCAAACTCGCTCAAAAGAAACTTTAAAATGAATTTTTTTTGTTATAATAATTTTTGTTGCATTGCTTATATGTATAATTATATGTACTAATTATTATGGTTATTGTTTGGTTTGATTTCCACTTGAAAGCGGATGACATAAGGAATAGACTGGGACTAGCAAAAAGAATGGAACCCAAAATGCTTGTAGTGAAGGTTGAAACACTTCGATGTGCATATGACATGATTTACATCGAACTCTTGTTGTAGAGGGACTCTAAGGAGTTCCATGCCTTATTGATGATTATTTACATATATTCTTGCGTAAATGCTTGTGAATGTTGCTTTGTTAAAAGTCAGCCAACTTGTTATGGATTTTTATGCGACATTGAAATCCCATGCTTCTTTTAGGTACCACTTTATTTTCTAAGGTTGTTTTAAATGATTTTTCCAAACTCAACTCTTGTTTTCAAAACTTTTAACTAAGATGTTTTAAAGTGGTTTATAATTTTTTTGTTAAGGCGGCGTTTACTTTTATAATGGAAAGATGTTGCCTTTTTAATCAAGCTTTGGTGTAAATAAATGGTCTTGGAAATTTTTTTCAATAACAAGTATATTGGAAATCTTAGATTCTTTTTTATTTCTAAACTTCAAAGTATGGAAAATCATTTTATCTTTAAGCTAGAAATGTATATCGACTCAAGGTTTTAGAGTAATAATACCCTAATTTGAATGGCTCCATTTCTAACCGATGAAAAGGACAAGTTTGGAATCAAAGACTAGAAATAAGTTTATGAATTTGATTTTCCAGTTGGTTTAAAAAGATGTTGTTTTAAAGAAAGGATTTCTTTGTCAGTGTTATTAAGTAACATAAAACAAATATGATAAGTAGTGCTAAAATGTTGATACATTTATGGAAAGTAAGTCATCTTATATTTTAGCACTAAATCACGACTTGTAGACTTTCTCTGTCCATGAGATGTAGAATCGCGGTGTTTTAACTAAGGCAAGGCCAGGTGCAACCAGTGTCCTGACTTATCTAGTTTCATTTTCTAGGCAAGGGATAAGGAATTCGAAATGTTGAAAGTGTGAAAAATGCAAGAGGGTTAATTCTGTAAATAGGTCATGATTAATTAAGTATATGGAAGGTAATTCATCTTGTACTCGACACTAAATTTCAAGGTATGGATATCTGTCTCTATCACTAAGAATTATGAATGAACGTTGTGGAAAGTTCTAAGAGGTAATAATACCCTAACTTATCCGGCTTCACTGTTAATCGAGGGATAGTATGAGTTTGAAATCGAAAAGTGCTAATAAGTAAATGATGTTTGATTTTCCATATGCAAATTATATACTTACACTAGATAGTGGTTTGTCCACTATCGATAACTTGACCAATTTTGACTTGGGTAGTACACAAAAGCTTCGCGGTTTCATATGGTTTCAGATCCCCCGATCAGGACTTGCTCCTATGAAATGCAATTCATTTTTAAGAATGTATATTCAAGATTCCCCAAAGGGGACTCTCATATTTGTTCACATACTTCTAAAAGAACCGAAATTGAGTTAGTCGGGAATTCATCACTTTAGTTTGGAGATATCGGTTTTGGATAAGTATGGTTTATCCAAACCGCTTCAAACTAATAAATGCTTCATGTTATGAATTATTGTGAATCATGTTATGGAGTTGTACTACCTATCCCTAGGGTGGTTCCAAAATGGGAGGTAGTATGGTTAGTGTGCTTGTTGGATCCCAAAACAACTTGTATGGATGAATGCTAGCATTGAACTGTCGTCTAAAGGGTAGTGTTATCTTCCAAGATGGGTTTGCTAAAAAATGGCAATCGTTACCTCGAGCCTCATGCTAGGAATGACTAAAACAGAGGATATGCTTCAGGGATATGTGGTTTGCTACCATTAGGATGTGATCTTTCCTGATCTAGATCGATATTTTTTGATCCATGCCTTAGGCCCAATATGGTTGTTGATCGCAACCGAGTGACGATCATATTCTATACTATCCAGGAAGTGGTAGAGCGACCCTAATTTGCAGGTATCAATGTGACACCCATGGTTCATTTTATCTAGAGGTGTACTATAACATGCGGTACCCTTGTATCCTTGTCATTGTTGGAATCCAGTTTTCGATACGTGCTTTATGAACTCGGATGTATACTAAGTATGCTGTTGAATGCAACTAAAGTAACCATTTCGGCCATGATTATATATTTAGTTTCAATTGTAGACAATATTAATAACATCGTTGACTGTAAGTATAAATATTCTGTCGTAAGGTGAAAACACATCCGTGTTTATATGCGGCGTGGTCTTATGAGCTATCTTTGTTTCCTAAAAGCATATGTTTTGAATCTACTCACACGAGAGACATGTCTGACCCGCTTTCTTTCTATCCCTTATACTGTTGGGTAATGTAATTTTCGAGTTTCCAAATAGTCTTGATTCTTACAGACATAATCTAGAGAAGCTGGAGTAGGAGGCTTTAATGTTATCTAGTTATCTATGTAAGTCTCTTGCTGTTGTACGTAGTTTTGTATCATTATTTTAGAGGCAGACGGTTTAAACTATCCCTGTCAGAAGTTAGTACTTATTGTAACTCAAATGTTTCATTTTGGGTGTGACCGTATGTACTTTCTTATGTTCTATTATATATGGTTGTGACAACACGCACCTTTTGCATGCCGATCCAAAGCCTAGTGTGACTTTTGGACTCGCACCATGCCGAGAAATGCGGATCGTCGGGGACTATAACATTTCACATCATAGAGACTAATGCAAAATAGATATAACTAAGAAAACTGACTATCAAATATGAAACACAACAGAAGTAATAAGACATGTAAATATCGCAGAAAATTCAAGTCTAAAAAAAAATCAAATCATACTCAAGAAAATATTAGTACGAGATCCAAATCCGAGTACATAGCAAAATATCCCTCATTGTCTGATACAACAAAATAGTTATACTGATATGAAAAAAATGATATATGAAGAGAAGATGTGGTAAAAGAAGACTCCATGTAAAGCACGACTCTCTCCAAGTATCTGAACGGGCGAATCATCTACTGCCCTATGCACCTGGATGGAAAAAAGATAGAAAAGGAACATACCAGATAAAAGTTTGGTGTGAGTAAATATTTAAAATGATGATCATATGCAGTTACTTGAATACTACTGAAATGATGTAGTGCTTGATACAAGTGTCCGTGAATTCCTAAAGTATGTTTCCTAAAGGTTCTTGTCTAGTGCATTCCTATACTATGAATGCCTAGTCTAACTCAATTGATCGACTAAGTATCAAATTTGATATCTAACAATCGGCAACCGCTCTTAGAGATACTCAATGTATAAGACACTGCCCTCTTGGCTAATAATAAAAGACACTACCACTAAGCTACTGTTGATATAAAATTCCACTACTGCCACCACCACTAGGCTACTAGGAACATTCCCTCATACGACACTTAGATCGTAGTGTTGGCCTCTTATTGCATGCTCCGGGTCCTCCTCTCGATTGTATCACATGAATTAGGAATTTGTGAATACCTGGACCTCTCATTATATTGGACCCACTCCACCAGGCATCCACGCCAGCCGCACACCTATTGTTGGAACCTACTACGAGTGCGATTAGCGAAAGTACATCGCACCAAATCGATTACTATTCTAAATTGGGTAAGTAACATTTACCCAACACCACCACAACCTAACATCCATTCCAAGGAAAATATTTTTCCCACAGGTCCTAGCATTCACCTAATTGCCCTTAAATAGGCCCACAACTATTCATAATTTATATATGTTATATTTTAAAATTGGGCCTTAAGCATAGGTTCAACTTGTCAATTTTCATTAAGAATGTTCGACAGCTTATACTCTACGGTGGATCACTACTTGTCGACTGTGAGGGTTCCCAAGGTCGACCGTTTATGAACAAAAATTAATGTTTCCAAAATTCTCAATTGTCGATTGATTGTGCTTTTAATTCAGGTTATTAGCAGTGATTAATGAACGTTAATTACTATCTAGTTAATAGTTTGGGGTTTGTTAAATTGGGGTTTGCAAACTTAATAGAGAAGGATATATGCAAAGTCATTTTACATTTAACTGATAATTTAAATTAGGGTTTAGCATATTCTATTTTGGGGTTTGCTAACATCCTAATCAATTTTAATAATTTAAAGTAACTGCAGTAGTCAACTTGTTAAATTTGTGCCCACTCATTTTTGGCCTCTAGATACTGAGAATTCGGCCTCCAATCAATAGCTCCTTCCCTAGATCACCTTATTCCTCCTTTGATTGTTTGCTCCAGCCTCTTAGATTTATTGGGGCTTTATTTTGATTTAAGAAAGTAGGGTTTTGAGGAGAAAAAGAGTTTATAGTAGAAAATTTGGTAGAGTGTCGTTACTATAACTTTTCATTAGAAGATTAGGGTTTCATTAGCATATTATTTATAGAATTAGGTTTAGGGCCATTAGATTATCCTCATGTATCGACCCGCAAATTTATCACTTGGATAAAGTATATGTATTTTTAACATATTTAGATATGGGTTTAAAGCAAGAAATAATCATGTATTAAGTGGTAAATAATAATAGTTATTTTGTTTGAGAAAAACATTTGCAGACAAATTACCGAGGTAAAATATTAATAATCTGTAAATATCGTCCTAAGTAAAATATCGATAAAACGGCCGAAAATCGATTTTTCGATAAAACCGCTTTCAAACAATAAGAATCTGGCATGGCTCTAGATTGATACACTAGTATATGTATTTAAACAAGATTTTGAAAAAAAATAATTTATTTTATTTTTGGCAAATAAAATGTATTTTGACATCGACCGTTGATATCATTGGTTTTATATATTTCTTCGTGAATTTAGGTTAAGTTTAAATAATAAATAATGGGTTTTTATTAATAAAGAAACCTATTATAATTATTTAATAATGATGGAAAAATAGTTTTAATTTTTTTACCAAAATAGATAGTTTATAGAAAAATAGAATATGTAACCGAAGAACGTTTTCCCAAATTTTAGCTTTTCGATACCAGAAAGTTGTTAGGAACGTTGTTCGCCTTTGTGCACCGTATGTAAAAGTAAATAAGAGATAACTAAAAATATAATAATACACTTAGTAATATATTATCTTATGTTAATTATGTTTAGGAAGTGATGTGAAAGTCATGGTTTAAATTATAACATATACACACACACTTGCACTTTATATATATATACACATACATACATACATACATAGTTAAGCATGCAATAATAGCCTAAGGGATGGAACAAGAGGGGGAATGATGGACGTGACTAAAGAGGGGGAGTATGTGGTGATGTGACCTTACACATCATGACATTATGTGCAGTTAAATTTAAGGGTAATTTAGTAAATTCTCTAATTATTTGCCTATAAATACATGTCCATACTCCCAAAAATTCATTTACACTCTCATATCTCAACTAAAATTTCATGGCTTCTTATGTTAATTTTAAGTTTTTTTCTAAACCAAAAGATTTAAATTGTTTTAACGATGTGAACTTGTTTTTAAACTCTTTCTTCTCCATTTTTCATACACTTTATTCGGCCATAACTTGCTCTATTTCACATCAAATCAAGATCTTAATTTTTTCATATCATATATTATTTCAGTAGCTAAATCTTTATTTTTTACCACTTTTTTCTTATTTCAAGCTTAGGATTGTTAAAATTTCATTTCTTTGCAGTGTACTTTTAAGCTCGAAAATTCAGGTCCGAAAATAGCTCTCCTTCTTTTGACCATATCCACCTCAAACATAATCTGATTTGAGCGATTCATTTTTTAAATTGTAGAGAAAATAATTTTCTAAAACTTTTCTTTTGATCACCTTTCCAAAATTCAAGAGTAATATATCCAAAAATCAAGTGGAAGAGGACATATTTTGGGGGTTATTTTTGGTGCATCTAAGGCATTTTGGGTTTCAAAGATTTTCGGTGAGTAAAACTACTTTGTTTTGGAAAAGTTTCTGATTTTATTGTGACGTGCTTTTTGGAGATAATATGGTGATAAAATTGAATGTTTATTATGTTGGTCGATGGTGATTTGATGGATGTTATGTTTGGTATTGAATTTGAGATTTGAATGTGATGTTGTCGAGTTAGTAAGCATATAACCTTATTTTTATATGTGTGTTTCATTGTGATGTTAAGAGTATGGTAGCATGGATGTATGTTTTTGATTTAAGAATTAAGTATGTTGAGTCGAAACAAAGTTAACAACTTTGTTGTAAAGGACGTGAGATCCGACTTGAAATCAAAACTATGATTTCTAGTTTCAAAATTTGGAAATGGTTTTTAGTTTTGACTTGGTTTAAGGTTTCAAAAACTTTCTAAATATTATTTTGAATGTAGGAGCAAGAAATTAAGTGAAGTATTTCACTTAAAATAAGATAATGCGAACTACGCTCATCACGATTTCCGTCTTTAAGTGATTCATTTTGGAACTATTTTGCAAAAGTTTCCATACTTAATTAGTAACATAAAAAGAGAATAAGTTATATTATTTAATAAAGTATTTATTTAATAAAATAATTAAAGGTAATTAGCACTGAATTAGCAATTTAGTAACTAATTAGAGGTTAAGTAACACATAAGGAAGGTTAATGAATAATTATTGGTTAATAAGGTTTTAACATGGCCGGCCCTTTGCCAAAGCAAGAAAAGCAACGGCTTTGGGCCACATAAATCTAGGGCACCATGACTCTCCATTCAATATACAAACGTAGCAATCGCGAAGAAAAAAATACATCACGATGGAATTAAAATCGGTGGCTGAGATTCGATTGGGACGGGAAGACAACTGTAGCTCCATCTTTAATCGACATCGTCAATGACTCGGACTTCGAATGGGTGGAACGTCATCGATTCCAACTACTGCAACGACATCGGCAACTCCAAGCTCAGCATAGCTAGGGCACAACACAAACATCCTCCAAATTTCAATCTTCCATCTTCGATAATAATCGGTTGTTACTTATTTGCTTTGGCTAATTTGCCAATTTGCTGCTTTACAGCTTGCTGTTGAAAAGGATTAAAGGCATAGAGGTACTTAATTTTGGACATTTTTATGTTCTAATTTTTTAATTTTAGTTAGTTGTACTTTTATTGTAATTTGTAAACAACATTATGCTTGTTGGTTCTGGACTTTCGTATGTTCTAATGCCAATTCAATTTTGATCGCTATGTTCTAAAATTATGTTAGTTGATTGTATATTAAGAATTAATTTGTATAATAAGAATTAAATCAAAATGTACATTTAATTTGTTATTTATGAAATAATTGTATAATAAAGATTGATTTGGTAATAGCTAATGAATTTTTTACTGTCTAGTACATGTAAATTTTAGCGATAAATAGCAAAGTTTATTTTCATAGTAATTTATGTTGACGTATTTTTAGTCAAGTTTGACTAGTTGAAGAGAAACTTTGATTCAAATTATCGTGGGAAATATTTTTATAAATTATAAGTAATAAATTAGATATTCATAATTTAAAATGTTTTTATTATTTTAATAATTATTAATACACAATGTAATTCAATGTTTTATAGTGTTTTAAAATGTGCAGACAAGAATCTGGGCACACTAAAGGAGTTATAAAAAGAAGGATAAATGAACTCACAAATTCACATAAAGGCGCTTTTAATAAATTTGTCATCACAAATGGTCCAGTAGATATATTGAAGTTTGAATGTGGATAATGCCTGAAGTTTGAATGTGGATAATGCCTCTCTTATTAACGAGAATGATGATAATGTTGATGATATTTTATGGAGCGAACATGACAATGAAAATACATGCGAAGAGGAAGCAAACGACATAAACAACATAATATTGATCTTGTTGTATAACTTGAATTATTGTTACAGATAAATTTATTTCTTTTTTTCTTCTTCTTATTATTTATAAACAACATAATTATTTTGGTAATTTAATTAGTGATAATAATATTAGATTCTATATAATGGAATTGTTTTTGCAATTAACTTTAGGTACCAAAACTCCTAGGATCGGCCCTGGGTTTTAATTAGTGATTAATGAAGATAAGAAGTAATTAACTTGTTAATTATTATTTAATTAAGTTAAATAGGTTAATTAATTATCATTTAATTAAGTGATTATTAAATCAATTTTTAATTAATTAGAGTTTAGCTAATAATGAATTATTTAAACCTTAACGAAGATGCATTAAGAATTAATTAGAACTTAACTAAGTTCATTAAGTTCATTAAAGTTTAATTATGTTTTAATTGAGATTTAATTATGATTAGTTAAGATATAATTTGGGTTAAGCCAACTAAATATACTTTAATCTTTTCAAACATTGTTTTAACCCAATTAGTTATATTTTAAATCAATTTACTTTTTAAGATAAATTGATTTTAAATCAAAGAATCTCTCGTCTGGTCCATTAAGTAGCCAAATGAATTAAAGTAGCGATTATATAACGTTGACACATCTTATGGGAAGTAAGTTGACTTGTGTTTAGCATAAATGCTGAATATCGGTAACGTGATAGACACAATGAAGTTAATTTCAATAAGTGGGTCATGATAACTTAAGCATATAGATATACTTCTATATGTACTTTTTTCACCTGATTATGGATTTACCTATATTTATAACTTGGACATCTACCAATGGTTGATTGTATGTTATGTTTAAATCTGTGATAACTCGGATTTTCGGGCATGAAATAATTGAATAATTATCTAATATAAATTGAAATACTGATTTATAGATTGAAAAATAATGTGATAATCTCGTTATAAATTATTTATATTTGACAAATTGTTATCTTCAAACAATAATGATGATGGGTTGTTTTAAATATAGATAAATAAATTTTTAAGTAAATTTTTTTTAATTATCAATTAAATTTGGGTTTATTTATATATATATGAATTGTTTGAATTGATTATTAAATTTGATTGAACTTAAATTTGAAATCAAATTTAAGATTTAAAAGATGTATATCTTATATATAGTTTGATTTAAATAGTGGAATAAATACCACAGCTTTATAAAAACATTTTGAATGAAGGAATGTGTTAAGATGTTAACACCCAAATTAACAAAAGTAAATCATTCAACATAAAACATACAAGTGTAACCATTGAAATATAAAATTTAAACAAAAATTTATTAAGGGTTAATATTATTCTTTCTTAATTACATATGTGCTAAGTAGAGTTTATATATATAATTTAAAAACATAAAACAAATGCCTTTTACATTTGTAAGCTCTCTAATGCATAAAAGCAACACTTGTAGCCTAAGTGACATTTAAATAACAAGTGTCATTTATTCTTTTTAGAATTAATGAGTAAAATGAAAAGAAAAAGTAATAAAAAAAAAGAAGAACAGATCTATAACAAAATACAATCTGTAGTATTTCAAAAGCAGGGAACTTTAAGCATGGAAATCAAAAACAAGAACTTCATCAAAAACCAGAAAATTTTCCAAAATCCGAAACCTTTTCACAAGACAAATGCAAACCAAAATTCTCAAAACCCTGCAATTTCTTCTCAAAACTGAAACTACCTCCTCTGAAACAATTTCAAAACCTGAAATGTTTTCCTTCAATCTGAATTTCATTCCTCAACAAAAATCATTTTTCAACGAAAGATCAAAACATCAGATTTGAAAATCTGTAATATTTTTATCAAAACCTGTAAAAGTACTTTTCCTCAACTCTGAAATACTTTTAACAAGCCTGTAGCATGTTTCAAAACTACATGCTTGAGAATCAAGTTTCAAGTACAATGCAACCTGGCAACCCAACAAAGTTTCAAAGACTTATAGCAGAGTCAAGTATCAGTAATATTCAAAGTTTTTGGAATTAGCAACAACAGTTTTCAAATTTTAAAAAGGGGAATTCAGTGTTCATTCCAGTTTCAAGCTCTACCTATTAAACAGGTGAGTAAACTACTAATTTAAATCTTGAGTAGGATAAAATATGTTGCTTAAGTGATTTATGTGAAATTGATTCTTGCATGTGTGGATAATAGTATACAATATGTAGTTATGAATGTATTTGTTTCTACATGCCTGTAATGGGTATTCCTCTGTTCATTCCTAAAGTACAGAGTATTAAAAATAAACAAAAATTCAAATTTCCCATATAAATACTTTGCAACTTTGAATTTTCAAATATATTAGTCAAGTTTAAACTCATCTTGATTATGAAAATATGTTTAAGTAATATAGGATCAGAAATTACCTGTAAACAAGAAGAATGCAGTGGAGACTTACATAATGTGGTAAATAAAATGTAGAATTATATTGATTCATGTATGTGTATTGAATCATCATTTAAGATTATGTTTTTTAAAACAAAAATCCAAATTTAAAATGTTGAATTGAATGTGAACTTTGGGGTTTACTGGAAAATGGGTTTATGGTGATTTCTGGAAGATGGAGTATTTGGGGTGGTCGGAATTGTTACTGGAGGAAGTGGAGTGATCAGGTACTTTGGAAAAATTGTCAGGTGGTGGATCAAGGCGACGTGGTGGTGGAAGTAGGTCGATCTTTCCTGTAGCCCTAGTTTTTGGGTTTGGTTTTTGGAGTGTTCGTTCGTCGCCTCTGTTGGATCGAGCTCCACCAGAGTTTGGGAATAGGTTGAGGGGTTGGAAGAGAAGATGTGGTCGGAGCCGCAGCAATTACGGTGGTCGGAGGACTAAGGTTGTGGCGTTGACAGGTTTGGGTTTGAGGGGAGTTCTGTGTTCCAGGTTGGGTGTTGAAACTCAATTTCGATTTTGAGTTGGTTTCGTTGTTCGAATGGTCGGATTTTGGTGTTTGGATGATCTTCGACGTGTTCGTCGTTCTGGTGATGAACAGAGGAGGGCGGCGACACCGTGCATGTGCACGGTGCGCTTATTCAGGTGATCTGGTGTTTAGTTAGTTGTGGGAGGATGCTGTTTTTACTCGAGAAATACTCGAGTCATTTGAGTATTACCCGAAGTCAAGTGAGGAAAGACTCGGAGTAAAGGAGAGTGGGCTCGAGTAGTTTTTGTTTCAGGTTTGAGAAATCTGACTGTGTGCAGTTTTGAAATTTGAAACTAAATTTAAATAAAGAAGTAAAGTAGGTTTTAAACAAAAGTTTGAAAACAAGTTTGAATCTAAATTTAAATAAGTTTAAATTCTAGTTTGAAATAAAATAAAGTTTTATTTGAATTTAGAATGTTTAAAAACAACTTGGAATATTTAAAGCATATTTTAAATTGATTTAAATTGAATATGGGTTTAAACCTATTTTAAGTTTTCCTCAGAAGATATGTAATTTTTTAAAATTAAAAGGTTTTTGAATTCTTAAACTTTGTTTAAGTCAAAATTTGATTCTTGAATTTAAATTAGAATTTAAAGGAAAATTTAAAAACAAATTGTTTTTAAATACCTTGTTAATGATAATTTAATCATCATTAATAAGATTAATGTTTACCTTAAAGTTAATCAGAATTTAATGATTTATAATTCATTAAAATGATTAAGGTAATTAAGATTTGTAATTAGTTAATTTAATAAATTAATGATTTGAATTCATTAATCAAGTAATTAAAAATTTATTTAAGTTTTAGATTATCACTTGGTTAATTAAATACTTAGAGATTAATTAATGGGTTTTATAGATAATTAAATTTGTAATTAATATTGATTAATCTTAGTTAATTACTTTCGAGAAGTAATTAAAGATGTGATAATGGTTAATGAAGGTTATTAACATAGGATTATTTAATAATTAATTAATGTGATTAATTTTTAATAATTAATTAGATTAATTAATTAAGAATAATCATCTGTGAAGTTGTTTAAGTGTAATTACTTAATGGAAGTAATTAAGGAATTAATCACTCATTGTAATTAATTGAGTTTAATCTGATTAGTTTAAGTTAGTTAATTCAGTTTAATTAATTTAAAAGAATCACTTGATGTTTTGATAAATAAATTACTTAGGTAAGTAAGTAATGGATAATTACTGGATGTAATTAATTGAATAAGTGAATTATTAATGAGAGGAATTTGGATTAGATTGCCTTGTATAATTAATCAAGGGATTAAATAGAAATAATTAATTACGGAATAATTTATTTATTTGATGAAGTAATTAAGGTGGTTAATTACTGATGTTATTAATCAAGGGTGATTAATAATTATGGTTAGTAATTAATTAATGAAGTAATTAAAGGATAATTACTGTATTGGGTTAAGGATAATTAGTTTGAGAAATTAATTAAGGGTTAATTACTTAAATGTAATTAAAGTATTAATAGAATAATATTGGAAGCCTTGATTAGTTATTATCCCTAATATGTGGTTCGTGATGCTATGTGATATGATATGTTTGATTTAAACTGTGAAGGTGTGGTTATCTATCGATGATGAATTACTGTGACGTCCTGTATTTGAAGTAGATTTGTATTTCACTTGAATAATTTAAGTTAATTTAACAATGGTTTCGAAGAGACCGGAGTCGGGTATTAGTGAATACCCGAAACCACTTCGATTCTTATAATTTGATATGTGGAACCGATAGGCTGAAGTGGAATGACTTAAGTAAACTGGACCATTTAAATCTAAATTTTGGCACTTAGAAATTGATGTGTGAAATGGTTGATGTATAATAACTTGTGAAGTGTAGATTGATATAAGTTACCCCGGGTTTATATGAGTTGTATACTTTTATATTACAATTTAGATGGGTTTACTCACGTTGGTTTCCAGCCTGATCCGGGTGTTACTTTGATGTAATGCTCGGGTCAGACCGAGTATTACAGATTTTCAGGTAAGGACGTTCTGGAGCTTAGGAGGCAAGCTGAATGGCTGTGACGTATGGAGAGTGTCCACTGTGATATTGTAGTATCTGGACATGATTGTATGTCCAGTATTTATGTATATGTGTAAATCTGATGTATTTAAATGTAAATTAACAGATATAGTATTCCTTGTATAACTGATATTTTATTTGATATCATATTTGATCCGCTGCGAATGTGAGGTTTCTGTGACTTGTTGCTATTTTCTTCTTCATTCTCTTTCTTCTTTCACTAACTATCTGGAAATTTCGGGATCGAAATTTCTGGGTCGTTACATTTGGTATCAGAGTTGAAGGTTAAGCGAGAACCTTGACTCTGGTGGGTTTACTCGTTAAGGATAGGGTCAACGGTACCCTAGAATGAGTTGAGTGTATATATGAGAGAGCGTACTTGTTATTTTCTTATATAAAGATTTTAAATGATTTTATATAAGAATATATTTTGATATATATAAGGAAATATTTCTTTCTAATAAATATTAAGGGAATTGGTTGTTAAAAATTATTGGGATTAAATTGAGAAGTAATAGTAAGAATTATGTGTCAATAGAATTACAACCAAATTGAAATTAAATTAGAGACATGTTTGAAATGGATTCAAACTGAAATTAAATCTTGAAATTGGGAAAGGTTTCAGGATAAGGATAATCGATTAATTTATGTAATTAATTAAACTTTATTTAATGAGATTAATTAATGGATAATAATTGGAAATGATAAATAAAGAGGAAGTTACATAATGAAGTAACTAGAGGTAAGTAATTTAAAGGACAATTACTTAATGAAGAAAATTAAGAAATAAGTTAATTACCGAATGTGATTATTTGGAATTAATTAATAATGTAACTAATTTAAAGAAACAATAAATAATATTATTTAATTGAATGAAATGGTCCTATTTCAAACAAGAGTTGTTTAAAAATTTAAAAGAAATTTGTTTTGAATTAAAAAGCCAAAGGTAGTGAATTTTTTTAAAGTATAACTTGGTATGTAAAAGAAATTAATATGTATATATGTGGATATACATAATATCAAAGGTGGTTTGAAATAAACTCTAAATGGTGAGTTTTAAATTTGGAATGGAAGTTCAAACTGGGTAAGGTTGACTGAATTAAGTGAATTGAATATAACCTAGAAAAAGTTAAATAAGTTTGAAAAGACTACCTGATTTGGTAATTTCAATATGAAATTGGAATTTAACTTGGGAAGTTAAATGATTAATTTAAATTGGGTATGGTAATATATCCATTATTAAGGTAAAATGGAATCATTTTGGACTTAAGATTTGAATATATAAGATAAAACTTCAAGAGTTTGATTTCAAAATTTAAATATGATGATAAATTGAATTTCAAAGATGTAGTTGTTTAAAAAGAGTTTGAATTATTTGAACTTTGAAATAGAATAAAAAAATGGAGTTTGAATTCTAAATTAAATTGTTTATAAGCTTTTAATAAAGGTTAACTTGGTTTAAAAGGGTTAAACCAACCTTAGTGAATTTAACTCAAATTTATATAATTCGAGATGGTTTAAATTTGGAATTTGAATTGAAATTAGATCAAATTGAATTTGATTTGAATAATTTGAAAATTGTAATTAAAGTTGAATAGTTTAAATTCAAATGGAATTTGAATTTAATTTGGGAGGAAGTCGAGAATAATTCAACTTGATTTGGAAATGGAATTTGAGATTGGGATTAATTCAAATTGAAGTTGAAATAAATTGAAATTTGAAACTAGTTCAATTGAAATTTATTTGAATTAGTAGAATTTGAGATCAAGATTGAATAAAGTTAAATTTGGAAAGAAACTGAGGTAAATTCAACTTGAACTGGGGGTTGAATCAATTTCAATGGAAATTGAAGTTATTTAAATTTGAATTGGGTCAATTTAAATGGTAGAGGAAAAATTTAAATTGAATTGATGAGAATGGAGATTGGGAAGTGAACAGTTTTGACTCTGTACTATTTTTAATATAAATTGTTTTAATATAAACCTATTTTTCCAAGCTATTTATTATATATACAACATTTCTTTTAAAAGCCAAACTATTTTATGCTTGTTTTACAGTTATTTTTGAAACTACTTTATAATTTTCTAACTGTTTTGTAAACTAATTACTATATTTCAACTATTTTACAAAACTAATTACTATCTTACTATTATTTTGCAATTATCCAAAATTTCTATAACTTTTTTAACTATTTTCTAACTATTTTACACCTATTTTACAAACTAGTAATTATTTTCCAACTACTTATCTATTTTTAAATATTTGAAGTTATTTTCTAAATTAACTGGTCGGAGTTCAAACTGTTATAGGTTAAATACCCAATCAAGATAGGAATTGAGGTGATAATCCTAATGGATTGAAGCAATTGTGAGTAAGTGTATGATAATCAAAGTGAATGTGAATAGAAATGGAATTAATTTGGCTAATAATCAATAAAGATAAATACGTAGGGTGTACGTATGTTATTCTATTCGCATAGTGATTTGATCCAGATTCGAGCACAGAATTTCGAGATAGTTATATCGGTCCGAGTGGGATTTATCACTCGATTTTCGACGGCGAACCTGGATATGGGTTGTTGATTGATTCTGGATATTCTCTATCACAGTTATGACTATGCAAGGAGAATGACGGTTTCTGATCAAGAAACCAGATCTGTGTCCGCACTAGGAAGTCGGATGGA
The DNA here is from genome assembly GCA_030765085.1 of Allium cepa. Taxonomy (NCBI): domain Eukaryota; kingdom Viridiplantae; phylum Streptophyta; class Magnoliopsida; order Asparagales; family Amaryllidaceae; genus Allium; species Allium cepa. Next base: position 2,632,926 of record CM060936.1, on the reverse strand, counting down.
CGATACTAGTTCGGAAGTGAAATTGTGTGATCGAGTGAGCGATCAGATTGGTATAGCGTATGGATGATATGTGTACATCGTACGGATTTGAATGAAAATGGTATTGAAAAGAGTAATCAAATTTGAATATCTGATTTTGAGTAAACAAAGTTAAATATCTTTGTTTTATAAAGTGAATCTCCCCTTGTTGAATCTTTTGCCAAAGGGAAAGGATTTTGAAAGTGTTTGAAGTATAAAAGTATTTTATACAAGTTTAAAATGATCCAAAGATTTTTTATCAAGGATTTTATATATATCTCTATATATAAAGGATCGTATGAGGATTTTCGAAAAAGGTTTTGGGAACCTATGGATTTAGAAAGGCTTTTGATTTTTGGGTAAAATCAATATTGAATTTGGAAAGCGTAGTTTGAGAATTATCGATTTTGGAATAATCGATTTTGAGTAAAGAAGATTTGTATGAGATCATACTAGGTAGATACTATATGTATATAGTATAAAATGTTTTGATGATGGCTCTGGGGAAAAAGGCGCTCCCTTGAAATGAACTTCTCAGGAGTACCACCGGGTGGTGCTGCTTTGAGCCCAAAGGGGGGTTCTAAAGTTGATCCTGTGAGGAGTCCGGACAAAACTAGTTCCTGGGGATCTTGAGTAGAGGTTACCATAGCGGAAGTCGTGTGTGTCGCTGAGAGCCAAGGTCTACGTTTGATTTTGTATCGGTAGACTACGATCTATGGTAACATAGTGAAGCGTGTATGTCGTTGAGAGCCAACAGTCTGCGTTTGATTTTATATCGGCAGACTGCGACCTGTGATAACATAGCGGAAGTCATGTGCGTCGCTGAGTGCCAACAGTCTACGTTTGATTTTACATCGGTAGACTGCGACCCATGTTGGAGTGGAGAAGTTTCATTTTGACAGCGAAAATCAGAGGCCGCTGAGAGCCTGCAGTTACATGGACTTTTGCTATGACGGCAACCCTGGATGTAACTGTGATCTGTTGTGTGGGATCCATGGCGTAATCGAGAGGCCGCGGAGAGCCTGCAGTTACATGGACTTTTGCTGCGACGGCAACGTAACCCTGGAATGTAACTGTGACCATGGATGGGGGTGATGATTTCCAAAGCATTCTCACCAAAGATATGTCCTCTATTTTCAAAAAACTGTTTTCTATATTTTCAATAAAATTATTTTCGAAGTATTTTTCACTGGGTGTTAAAGATGGGTCTGCTAAGTACTTATAGATTTTCAGTCGTACGCCTGATCAACGTATAACCGAATTTCTATGAGAACAAAGATGGACTTATTGAAACATCAAGTTATAAAAAGCATTTTTATAAAAACTATTTTGGTAATATTATGTAGATTTTAAAAGTGTTCAAAAGTATTTCAAAGAATAATTTTTTTCTTCTAAAAAGTAAGCATTTTAATAAATTCTGGCTTCGTTTCTTTTCGAGGACGAAAAGATTCTAAGGGGGGAGGAATGTGATAACTCGGATTTTCGGGCATGAAATAATTGAATAATTATCTAATATAATTTGAAGTACTGATTTATAGATTGGAAAATAATGTGATAATCTCCGTTATAAATTATTTATATTTGACAAATTGTTATCTTCAAACAATAATGATGATGGGTTGTTTTAAATATAGATAAATAAATTTTTAAGTAATTTTTTTTAATTACCAATTGAATTTGGTTTTATTTATATACATATGAATTGTTTGAATTGATTCTTAAATTTAATTGAACTTAAATTTGAAATCAAATTTAAGATTTAAAAGAAGTATATCTTATATATAGTTTGATTTAAATAGTGGAATAAATACCACAGCTTTATAAAAACATTTTGAATGAAGGCAAGTGTTAAGATGTTAACACCCAAATTAACAAAAGTAAATCATTCAACATAAAACATACAAGTGTAACCATTGAAATATAAAATTTAAACAAGAATTTTTTAAGGGTTAATATTCTTTTTTCTTAATTACATATGTGCTAAGTAGAGTTTATATATATAATTTAAAAACATAAAACAAATGCCTTTTGCATTTGTAAGCTCTCTAATGCATAAAAGCAACACTTGTAGCCTAAGTGACATTTAAATAACAAGTTTCATTTATTCTTTTTAGAATTAATGAGTGAAATGAAAAGAAAAAGTAATAATAATAAAAAAGAACAGATCTATAACAAAATACAATTTGTAGTATTTCAAAAGCAGGGAACTTTAAGCATGGAAATCAAAAACAAGAACTTCATCAAAAACCAGAAAATTTTCCAAAATCTGAAAACTTTTCTCAAGACAAATGCAAACCAAAATTCTCAAAACCCTGCAATTTCTTCTCAAAACTGAAACTACCTCCTCTGAAACAATTTCAAAACCTGAAATGTTTTCTTCAATCTGAATTTCATTCCTCAACAAAAATTATTTTTCAAGGAAAGATCAAAACATCAGATTTGAAACTCTGTAATATTTTTATCAAAACCTGTAAAAGTACTTTTCCTCAACTCTGAAATACTTTTAACAAGCCCGTAGCATGTTTCAAAACTGCATGCTTGAGAATCAAGTTTCAAGTACAATGCAACCTGGCAACCCAACAAAGTATCAAAGACTTATAGCCGAGTCAAGTATCAGTAATATTCAAAGTTTTTGGAATTAGCAACAAGAGTTTTCAAATTTTAGAAGGGGGGATTCAGTGTTCATTCCAGTTTCAAGCTCTATCTATTAAACAGGTGAGTAAACTACTAATTTAAATCTTGAGTAGGATAAAATATGTTGCTTAAGTGATTTCTGTGAAATTGATTCTTGCATGTGTGGATAATAGTATACAATCTGTAGTTATGAATGTATTTGTTTGCTGTAATGGGTATTCCTCTGTTCATTCCTGAAGTACAGAGTATTAAAAATAAACAAAAATTCAAATTTCCCATATAAACACTTTGCAACTTTGAATTTTCAAATATATTAGTCAAGTTTAAACTCATCTTGATTATGAAAACATGTTTAAGTAATATAGGATCAGAAATTACCTATAAACAAGAAGAATGCAGTGGAGACTTATATAATGTGATAAATAAAATGTAGAATTATATTGATTCATGTATGTGTATTGAATCATCATTTAAGATTATGTTTTTTTAAAACATAAATCCAAATTTAAAATGTTGAATTGAATGTGAACTTTGGGGTTTACTGGAAAATGGGTTTATAGTGATTTCTGGAAGATGGAGTATTTGGGGTGGTCGGAATTGTTACTGGAGGAAGTGGAGTGATCAGGTACTTTGGAAAAATTGTCAGGTGGTGGATCAAGGCGACGTGGCGGCGGCAGTAGGTCGATCTTTCCTGTAGCCCTAGTTTTTGGGTTTGGTTTTTGGAGTGTTCGTTCGTCGCCTCTGGTGGATCGAGCTCTACCAAAGTTTGGGAATAGGTTGAGGGGTTGGAAGAGAAGATGTGGTCGGAGCCGCAGCAATTACGATGGTCGGAGGACAGAGGTTGTGGCGTTGACAGGTTTGGGTTTGAGGGGAGTTCTGTGTTCCAGGTTGGGTGTTGAAACTCAATTTCGATTTTGAGTTGGTTTCGTTGTTCGAATGGTCAGATTTTGGTGTTTGGATGATCTTCGACGTGTTCGTCGTTCTGGTGATGAACGGAGGAGGGCGGCGACACCGTGCATGTGCACGGTGCGCTTATTCAGGTGATCTGGTGTTTAGTTAGTTGTGGGAGGATGCAGTTTTTACTCGAGAAATACTCGAGTCATTTGAGTGTTTACCCGAAGTCAAGTGAGGAAAGACTCGGAGTAAAGGAGAGTGGGCTCGAGTAGTTTTTGTTTCAGGTTTGAGAAACCTGACTGTGTGTAGTTTTGAAATTTGAAACTAAATTTAAATAAAGAAGTAAAGCAGGTTTTAAACAAAAGTTTGAAAACAAGTTTGAATCTAAATTTAAATAAGTTTGAATTCTAGTTTGAAATGAAATAAAGCTTTATTTGAATTTAAAATGTTTAAAAACAACTTGGAATATTTAAAGCATATTTTAAATTGATTTAAATTGAATATGGGTTTAAACCTATTTTAAGTTTTCCTTAGAACATATGTAATTCTTTAAAATTAAAAGGTTTTTGAATTCTTAAACTTTGTTTAAGTTAAAATTTGATTTAATTTTGATTCTTGAATTTAAATTAGAATTTAAAGGAAAATTTAAAAACAAATTGTTTTTAAATACCTTGTTAATGATAATTTAATCATCATTAATAAGATTAATGTTTACCTTAAAGTTAATCATAATTTAATGATTTATAATTCATTAAAATGATTAAGGTAATTAAGATTTGTAATTAGTTAATTTAATAAATTAATGATTTGAATTCATTAATCAAGTAATTAAAAATTTATTTAAGTTTTAGATTATCACTTGGTTAATTAAATACTTATAGATTAATTAATGGGTTTTATAGATAATTAAATTTGTAATTAATATTGATTAATCTTAGTTAATTACTTTCGAGAAGTAATTAAAGGTGTGATAATGGTTAATGAAGGTTATTAACATAGGATTATTTAATAATTAATTAATGTGATTAATTTTTAATAATTAATTAGATTAATTAATTAAGAATAATCATCTGTGAAGTTGTTTAAGTGTAATTACTTAATGGAAGTAATTAAGGAATTAATCACTCATTGTAATTAATTGAGTTTAATCTGATTAGTTTAAGCTAGTTAATTCAGTTTAATTAATTTAAAAGAATCACTTGATGTTTTGATAAATAAATTACTTAGGTAAGTAAGTAATGGATAATTACTGGATGTAATTAATTGAATAAGTGAATTATTAATGAGAGGAATTTGGATTAGATTGCCTTGCATGATTAATCAAGGGATTAATTAGAAATAATTAATTAAGGAATAATTTATTTATTTGATGAAGTAATTAAGGTGGTTAATTACTGATGTTATTAATCAAGGGTGATTAATAATTATGGTTAGTAATTAATTAATGAAGTAATTAAAGGATAATTACTGTATTGGGTTAAGGATAATTAGTTTGAGAAATTAATTAAGGGTTTATTACTTAAATGTAATTAAAGGATTAATAGAATAATATTGGAACCCTTGATTAGTTATTATCCCTAATAGGTGGTTCGTGATGCTATGTGATATGATATGTTTGATTTAAACTGTGAAGGTGTGGTTATCTATCGATGATGAATTACTGTGACATCCTGTATTTTAAGTAGATTTGTATTTCACTTGAATAATTTAAGTTAAGTTGACAATGGTTTCGAAGAGACCGGAGTCGGGTATTAGCGAATACCCGAAACTACTTCGATTCTTATAATATGATATGTGGAACTGATAGGCTGAAGTGGAATGACTTAAGTAAACTGGACCATTTAAATCTAAGTTTTGGCACTTAGAAATTGATGTGTGAAATGGTTGATGTATAATAACTTGTGAAGTGTAGATTGATATAAGTTACCCCGGGTTTATATGAGTTGTATACTTTTGTATTACAATTTAGATGGGTTTACTCACGCTATTTCCCGCCTGACCCGGCTGTTACTTTGATGTAATGCTCGGGTCAGACTGAGTATTACAGATTTTCAGGTAAGGACGTTCTGGAGCTCTGGAGGCAAGCTGAATGGCTGGGACGTATGGAGAGTGTCCACTGTGATATTGTAGTATCTAGACATGATTGTATGTCCAATATTTATGTATATGTGTAACTCTGATGTATTTAAATGTAAATTAACAGATATTGTATTCCTTGTATAACTGATATTTTATTTGATATCATATTTGATCCACGGCGAATGTGAGGTTTCTGTGACTTGTTGCTGTTTTCTTCTTCATTCTCTTTCTTCTTTCACTAACTATCTGGAAATTTCGGGATCGAAATTTCCGGGTCGTTACAAAATCTCTTGCATATATAATGTTTGGCAGTATCTATGATATAACTTGGATAAGTAAACCTAAATTTTATGGTCCATTGTAGTCATTGAACCTCCTTTTGGTTTTGGAAAGTTAATATATCATTTTCTTTTAGAATGGTCTTCATGGTTATTCTATTTTGAACAGGATATTTAAAGAACGAGTTGACAATTTTTTTTAATATTATATAAAGAAGTGTATGAATAATTTTGGAGTACTCATAAAAGGAGTTTTAGAACTAGTTTTGAATGTTATAAAAAGGATTTTATAAATGGGTTTGAATGTCTATATAGGGAAGTTTTATGCAAAGTTTGAAAGTTTATAAAGAAGTTATATAACCAGGTTCGAATAATTATAAAGAGTTTCATAAATGTGTATGAACGTCGATAAATGTTTTGTAAACGAGCTTAGGTTAAAGAAAAAAGGATTTCATGGATAAAGAAATTCATAATAATTTACTAAAAACAATAACAACAGGAATTCGACTATGTTTCGGTGATTAAATTTTGTTAATTTTTTTTAATTTGTATTTGAATGCATGGATTGAAGAAACATGGATTGTCTTGTTTTCTTCACAGTTTAACAAACTATTGTTTTGCAGTTCGGTCACATGCTGTCAAACTCAAGTTGCTAAGCATGGACCGTGTTGTAGTACAATCGGTTAAAACCGTAGTTCATATTTTAGTTCGGTTGGCGTCCATCGAATAAATGCAAACTCTCAGGAACGATGGTGGTTTATTGAAAAAGCTTGTCCAGATGGCCATGACATGCTAAATTTTCAAAACATATGTACTTAAGTTATAACATACAGTAGTTCGACAACAACATATCAAATTAAATATTTTAATTCGACCTATGCACTTCAAAAGTGCTTGAGAATATGACAATCATGTTGCCGAACTTTAATCGCATTTGTATTGAAGTTAGAATACTATTGTAATTCGATGAAGATTAATTGAACATAACATTTTAATTCGGCAGGCCTTAATCGAACATTGGAAAAACTCTCGGAAACGGTGGGGGTTTATTGATTTAAATTGACTCAGACGACTAAGGCAAGCCAAACTTGAGTTGAGAAAAGTTGTTTCGACATATGCCCTTCGAAATTGCTTGAGAATACGACAATCATCTTGCCGAACTCTAATCATCATTGCAATGAAGTTAGAATACTATTTCTTGTTCGATCGAGGAAATTCGAACATAGTATTTTAATTTGGCAGCCCGATATCGAATTTTGGCAAAACTCTTGCGAACGGTGGTGGTATATCGAGTTATATTGACTTAGATGACCGAGGCAAACCGAACTTAAGTTGAGAATTTTTTTTCAACGTAACCCCATTGAAATTGCTTGAGAATACAACACTCATCTTGCCAAAATCTAATCACCATTGCAATGAATTTAGAATACTATTTGTAGTTTGATCATGAAAAATCAAACATGGCATTTTAATTCGACAGCCCTTTGTCAAATATTGGCAAAACTCTTGGGAACGGTGTTGGTTTATCGAACTACTATATTACAGATGGTGATGTTTCATCGAATCTGCTTTGCTTCTGGTTTTCTACCCTATCGAATAGAATTACACCCCTCTCCCTAGTAAACATTCATATGCATAACATAGTCATATTTAATTACATACAATTTCATTGCACTCCAAAATCACATACAATTCCATACGACGTCAAAACAACTTCATCGTCACTCCAAAATCACATACAATTCCATATGACATCACAAATATTTGGTTGTCACTCCAAAATTACAAACAATTCCATATGACATCAAAAATAATTTCATATAAAAACTAATCTACTAAATAAAATCTAGTTTAATTACACTCTCTTCGTCTTCACGGTCCTATGTAAAAGCCAAGTATTTGTTTATTATTTCAACATGCGGTGTGATCCAATATTCTGCACTGATATTATAAAATTGTTGGAAGTACGGAAATTGAGGTGTAGGAGGCAAAGGAGAGTCCGGACTGAATTTAATATTAATAAAATGCGAGTTGTCTACATGGCCCATAAGCACCGTCCAATTTTGGTTCAACAGATTCGTACGAACTATTGTGGGAACAGATGTACAACACATATGATTGCCTATTAAGACCACCACAGTGCCAAACGTTTCGGCTATTAAAAATCCCAATCCTTTTATCTGCATCCACTCACTAAACCCAATTGCATTCGTACATTGTACCCTATTCTTCAATTCCTCATAGCCACGTTCATCCCACATTTTTTGTACATACTTGAATGAAGCACTAAATTGTAGACCATATACTCACGTACAAACTTACACGGATGTTCTGGTCTTTGATTATGGAAGTCACTTGTTTAACCACAACGCAATAATCACAATTACCATCACTAGGCATATCGTCTATACCAATTATGTAGGGTCTCATACATTTGGATATTTGCAACAAATATTCATCGTCAAAGTTCTGATGCCAAGCTTCTTTAAGTAACAACCAACTAAAGTAAGATTTGAGCTACACAACAGTGATGCTTTAGCACGGTCAAAGTAAGAAGGATCTTGTTTAGTTGACTTACCTTTTTTGGAAGGTCTACCTTTTCTGATAGTTGTCACAAGGGGTTCTAAAATAGTGGTTGTTTGAGGGAATGCTAGCAATTTCAAATCTTGTTGCATAACAAGTCCCACATTATCAAGTGATTCATCATACCTACTTTTCAATGCTTTGATTTCGGGCAAGTAAAAAAAAATCAATAGTTGAATGATTCAATGTAGGAGTGCAAGATAATTGCTTCCAAAAAGAGTCTATAACGCTTAGAGGTATGAAACCTTGTGAATGTCTAAAGTCCGTAGCTTATGTGCACATGGTAGTCTATTTACTTGCCATAAAACACAACCACAATTCTCGATACTCAAGCCGACGTTTGAAATGGTACTTAATTCATGTAGTAGTAAATCAAGTGCTTTGTGAGATACAACACCCGATATTTCTTTGAACACAGGTTCACTTTGAAATCTATGCATTGTCGTTGATGTATTTGTTTCAAATGCATGTTTGATTGCAAATAATTCATTCTCGGCACAAAGATTTACACTAGTCCAACATTGCATAAAGTTACCTGCAACTGAATCAAAATACAATTTTAAACGATGGTGTGCACTTTCAACTATGCTAGTTGATCCATTATCATTGTGTTTTATTTTGTTGGTCCAAGCCAAAACAAACATCGCCTTATATTTACTAAGCTAATTTCTTAGTACATACGTGTTAGATTTTTTTTGTTTCATGAGCCGTGTATCACGAAACGAGTTTAAGTTCAGATGATACTCTTCTTCGGACAATGAGTTTATCATATTTATCCAACCATCATAAAAAAGTTCGCACTCCTTTTTTCCTTCTTCATTCTCTAAAACTACCTTTTTATCCCCAATCAATACTCGTTACTTTTTTTATAAAATTTGGTTTACAATTCTTGGACATTCTTGGAAATATGTCATGCATAAAGAATATGATGTGCCGCTGGAAACACAATAGCTACTGCATTTGTAAAAGCAATTTCAGCATCCGTAATGATAACATCTGGAATTTCTTTATCCCTACAACACTTTCTAACACATTCAAGAGCTCATATGCATGACTCTATAGTCAAGCGACTAATAAAAGCAAGTGCAACGGTAAATGATGCTCTAGTAGATGTTTTCGACACCATATGTAAACACGATAACTTATACCGATTTTCCTTGAACTTGCAATCCAAGAACAAAATTTGATGAAAACACTGTGCAAGAACAACACATCTAGGATGGCTAAAGAATAAATTGAAAATTTTATTGGTTGTACCATCAACTCCATGATGCGCTGAATAATGATGACTAGAGGCCAATTTCATAAACTGTTGCATAATCGACTTACCTTCGATATTCTGTAGTTTAAGTTTCACTTTTGCATATGTAAATATTTCTAATAGTTGATTGGTTCTCTGGGCTGTCAATTCTAATAACGATTAAAATATTTCAAGGCTTGACTCCACTATCTGTCATTGTTTCAACGGTCTTAACTTTATGATCCTTCAGCCTCGCCACATACAGATGCCCATTTAATACGTTAGGAAGCATGTGATTGTGACGTCCATTTTTTACCTCCAAAATCCAAATCCCAACATCTGTACAATGTGCGCTTAACTCAAATGGACATCCACATTTTCCCGATCTTCTCCCTTTTTTGGGTTTTTGGAACATGATTCTTTGGCTTATGATCAATATACTCTCCGCTTCTTTCACATGCTGGAAGCATCCACGATCATTTTCCATTAGCTAACAATTTTCTCGTTCTTGTTCTTTTGGTCACAACAATACAATTCACACTGATCCCGTGATCCATGCATCAATCTCGTACATTTTCCTTTGATTCAAACAACTGCATCATAAATCAATAACATGACTCAAACCACAAAAATCATATATAATTCCAATATTTTTACGTACCTTATCAGTAGGGATGAGAAGTCAAATCAGGGTAATTGAATTCATTGCAATTGTCATTTTGGTTATCATTGCCATCATCTTCCTTATTTTGATTATTGTTGTCATCTTCGTTTTTAGATTCATTCTCTCGTATCTATTGAAAAATATAACTTAGAATCTTTAGTTTTAAAAAAATAATTCGGATATCAATTGCCGAACAAAATTTCGGCTATCCACTACCAAAACAAAATTTCGGCTACCCGCTACCCAAAAATATTTCGGCTACACACCATCCAAAAAGATAGCGTTCACTTTCTTGGGTGAGAATTATAGTATATTCTTCCTCCAAAGGAGAACTTTCACTAGAGTTTAATTCCCCATCGGTTGTAATTACTAATTAGAGAGCAGCTGATAGTAATGAGTTTAGGGTAAAAATAGATTACTAAGGGTAACAAGGCAACATAGGTAAATTTTAAGAGGAGACTACTTTCATTAGTCCTAGTAAATTTTTTTTCTATAAAATTTTTTTAGTTGGTGTGACGACCCGCACTCGGGACCCTCTGAATCCAACACCAAACTACACGTGTCCGACCCAAAGCGCACCGATTGCAGATGATCATGAGAAAGAAAAGAGAGGGTGAGAAGAAAGAGAGAAGAAAGAAGAAGAGAAGAGAAGAAGAATAGAGAAGCAGAACCAAAAACAATATAGGATTTCACATCGCAGCGGAATAACATATAATATAGATCAATCTTTACAAAGAGAAGCTATAATATACATAAATCAATATCAGAGTACACAATAAATATTCATCAGCTTGGACAGTTATAATAATCTGTCCTCACAAATGCTGATAATTTACAACAACAATGCAATGCAGCGGAAAAATAACAGATACGTGTATACGACATAAACATCTTCAGCTCGCCTACTGAAGCTTCAAAAGCATCAAATCTGAACCTGTAAATATACTCGGTCTGATCCGAGCATTGAAAGGGAAGAACGTCCGGATCAGTCTGGTAAACCAACGTGAGAAAAACACACATCAACTAAATTTTAAAGTTATCAAAACTTTTCTTTTATCAAAATAAAAGGTATCTCATAAGACCACGTCGCAAATAAATACGGACAAGGTTTTTACCTTACGATAACCAAAACATTTCATATCAAATTCTCTTATATTATAATAACGTCTATTGCACAAATGATAAATTAAATAGCTGAAATTGTTACATTATTAAATCCCAACGAAATAGGTTTACAATCAAAATGACAGACATATATTGGATTTTGGATTTCCATACAAATGATTAGTTGAAGGGACTACCTTTTCGAAAACTCGGTACACCTCTAGAGGGATGTACCTAGGGTCGAGATACTCGGCGCCTAAACCAACACAAGACCGGCCTACCTATCCCTGGATAGTAACGAATGTGTCATTACTTCGGTCGTTACTAACCTAAAATCCATGGCCACAATACATCAACAATAATCAGATACACGACGTCATAGCGTGTAAAGATATATCTAGAAGAGTGATGACATATCCTAATGGCAGTGACCCATTTTAGCCTTCCTGCTTCTATCCCTGTTTCCGTCATTTTCCGGGGGTGAGGCCAAAAGAGGTATCAATTACCTTTCACATATCATATATCACTTCATCTTTGAATGTCACATTGTCATTTCCGTTGACTACTAATTGTCTTCCACAAAAATACAACTCTTGAGCTCGTACGTCTAAATAAATTACAGTAGTTGAGACGAATCCCTTACATATTGAGTGTTGGACAATTAAAAATTGCTACGTTAATCAAATAGTCTACTTATTCTTGCTATATAAAAAAGTTGACCTGAAGTTTAGTTGAAAGCATAAACACATGAAGTGAAGTTTATAATATAATTTGAGTGGATTACATGACCTCCACATTGGTATCACTTAATTTTTCAATCAATTTTGTAAACTGCATTATTTCTATCTCATTTGCTTATTGAACCATAGCACCCGACACCTGCCCAGGTTGGAGCCATTATTATTTCTAAATATTTGGAATTTACTAATGGGATTTTGCACGAAAGGTCCCTGTGACGACCCGGAATTTTTAGGCATTTGAAATTGGAATATTTATTTGATTTTAAATATTTAAAAGTTTGATTTCTAACTTGAATTCAAATATCATAATTTATTTGATAATTAATTTATTGAATTAAATAATTTGAAGTTGGGTAAAATGTTGAATCTTCAGTTTTAAGCCCGTTAAAAATAATTTGAAGGCTTATAAAATTCATATTGTTAATACCGAGGATAATAGAAGTTGTAAAATTGAATTTAACACCGACTTGTTCAGTTTTGAAATTTTATCGTTTAAATTGAATTTAAAAATAGCCTTCCGAGGCACAGTCTCGGAATTCGACGAAACCTGTTCCATTGGATCCATAATATTGTATTATTATCGAATTTCAAATTTCGTATTGATCGGAGTTGTTGTGTGAGCGTACGATATATAAACGCGTTGAAAATTTAGTTAATAATAATCGATTCGGAAAGCTATCTTCTCCATACAATCGAATTCGACCTCGAAACCTTTTCAATCGCGTTCGGAATAGGGGTTTGATATTAAGCGTCCAGCGGCACGTCAAGATAGGAGGTCGAAATTCTAACTTGCTAGAACATATATTCTGAAAATTTAAATAAAACTCAAATTAAAGGATACCGGTGCCTTCTTAAACACACATCCCTTTTTATAGTCACAGCCCAAGCCCTCATTTCTTTTCCTCTCTCGTCTTCTTTATTTCGCCGCTTTCCAAATCGAAGTAGGACGATTCTTAAATAAAATAAAAAAAAAAAAAAAGGGAAACGACGAATCGCTCTGCATAGAATGGCGCTCGACTCCGTGGAGGAGGCAGCGTGTACGATTTTGGATAAGGCGAAGGACGCTCGGATGTCGTGCAACCTGAAGCAGTGAGCTAGGGTTTGGGAGTATCGCGATTTGGGGGCGCGTGTTGAAACGACGGGCGCTGATGAGGAGCGGCGGCGATGTATTGGGTGGTAGGGTTTGTCGGCGACGTCGTGTTGAACAAGGGATGGGTAGCGGGTTCTGTCAGAGGTCGGGCGCATGGGGATTGGATGAGGAAGCTCGTCGGTGAATTTGGGCAGCACGACAGGGCAGTGAGGTATATTATCGATTGTTTTATCAATTTAAAAGTTTAATATCATAAAAAAAATGATACAGTAGAGTAATTTCTAATTGTTGGCCGTTTATAGTAAAGAAGAAATTTTTAGAAATTAATATATATATATATGTTTATATAATTAGGAACAGAGGAAAGTTATATGTGCATAAGAATTATAAATCCAGATTTTTATTTTACAAAAATGTAAACATGTTAAAAATCCTAACAGTAAAGGAAATCACCGTTCGTTTATATACACTAAGAGATAAGTATGCATATACACATTTTTACTTACTAGTTTAATTTTTTTTAAATAATGTATTTTAGTAACTGACTTGTTTAATAAACCTATTTAATTTAATTAGTTAAGTCACTAAGAATAATTTTTTTTTAAAACCCTACTCCGAAGAATAGAGCTAGGGGATACAACTGTCCGCCACACAGACCCCCCTTTTAAGCCAGCCCAACCAAGAGCATTAATCCCCATCGCGTTTCAGCTTTTTCAGAGGATAGACCGCTCAACTAAGAATAATTTCTTGAAGGAAAGTGGGTTAAAATTAGTTTAAATTAGATTAATAAACGGTAATTTATTTCCCGTTTAATTCAAATATTAATCAACTGTATAAATATTTATACAAGGTTTAAAAATCAAGGATACAAGCCAGTTTGGAATGGATTGCATATGGTAAAATCAAAGATGAGTTAATCTCACTCAGCTGAATTTTAATTTTAATTTAAATGGTTAAATTTAAATAATTGGTTGAATAATTGGATCGATTGATGTGTTATCTTATGGTGTATAGTATATCTTGGAATGTTTGATTTCCCGCATTTTATAGCGGATGAGACCCTATGCGCTGCATAATAGCGGATGATTTATATTAATCCCATATACCGCGATATTCCACCTCTAGGTGGAATTGGTATTTTATTGTGCTAACGTCTGGACGCAGGGAAAGCAGGTTGGAGGGATCCATCTGGATTCCTCAACATTTATTTAAATTATTTAATATTCTCTGCCGTGATTATTTGATATTCTATGATGAATTATGTTGGAATATTGAATGTTATGGTTTGATTGAATATATTTGGGTATAATAAGTTACCAAAAATATATAAATTGGTTTTTGGAAAGAAATAAAAGAAGTGAATTTGTAAGCGAAATAATTATAGAAAATTTGAATAAATTAAGAATGAATTGAAAAGAAATGAAAGTGATATTAAAACACTAATAAATAACTTCGAGTATGAAAGAAAAAAAAAGATTTTGAATAAACAGAAATTAATGAATTGTAAAATTAAGTGATATTATTTTAAAGGAATAAAGAATTATTTTAAAATTTAAAGTTTAAACTTGTTAAAAAGGATTAAGAAGTAATTTGAGAAATCTAAAATTGGTATTTTCAATTAAAAGTATTTCAAATCATAATTAAGGAATAAAATCTGAAATTAATGGATTTTGGAATAAAAGGGAGTTAATTGGAAATCAATTTGGAAATTGATTCAAGTGTTTGAACTTGGAAATTTAAAGAAGAATGTGAAGAGAAGTATATTTCTCTGGATAGCCAAGTATGCTCAAAGTAAATTTTTAAATATAAGATAAAAGTTTTAATGTTGTTTTAAAAAGCATGTTTTAGGAGTTTATTGTTTCTAAATATCTAAATTCTAAAGTAAATATTTTTCAAATCTATTATCTTAGTAATTATTTAAAGATGACTTAGTATTTTGTTTTAAAAAGTGAAAACCTAGTTTTATATTTTATAAAGTAACCTTATTTTCAAATATTCATATAGTATGTATTTTTAACAAATTTTTGAAGTAGTTTAACTTAAATGTTTCAAAGTATATTTCAAAGTAAAGCGTTTTAAATTATTTTAAAAATCTAAAGTTTTGTGCTTGGTAGTATATTTCTCTGGATAGCCAAGTATGTTCAAAGTAAATTTTTAAATATAAGATAAAAGTTTTAATGTTGTTTTAAAAAGCATGTTTTAGGAGTTTATTGTTTCTAAATATCTAAATTCTAAAGTAAATATTTTTCAAATCTAGTATCTTAGTAATTATTTAAAGATGACTTAGTATTTTGTTTTAAAAAGTGAAAACCTAGTTTTATATTTTATAAAGTAACCTTATTTTCAAATATTCATATAGTATGTATTTTTAACTAATTTTTGAAGTAGTTTAACTTAAATGTTTCAAAGTATATTTCAAAGTAAAGCGTTTTAAATTATTTTAAAAATCTAAAGTTTTGTGCTTGGTGATTTCAGTGGAAATAGAAAATATTTGGGAAATTTATTCTGTAAAGGAAGATAGTTTGAAACTGTTTTCAAAAGGGTTTGAAAGTGGAAATATATCTTGTGAAGATATTTTTGGGATTAATAAATAATTTTGTTTGATGGATGTTTGTGAATGTTAATTGATAGTTAAATAACCGACTATCAATATTGACCAAATGCGCTGATCGTTTCGAAGAGAACGGGATCATGATTTATTTCTCGAAAACCACTTCGATTCGGTTTGTACGTTTTCGTGGGAAAACGAGTTCGGAGTCGAAGATGGAGCAGTGAAGTGCAAGGGCTAGTCGCTACTAATCTTGAGGTTGTTTCCAAAATGGATGTAGTATGAATAGTGCCTTCGGTTCCATTCGAACCCCAGACGTACTTGTATGGATGAATGCTTTCGGGACATCGTCAGGTGGACGATGGATATTCTAAGGGATATGTTCTAAAAAGGTAATGCTTAGCCTCTGTTAGAGGAATAATTCAAAGTTTGTGTGAGTGGATGCATAAGTTTAGCAGTTTTTTTTTGTTGTTGTTGGTTTTGTGTCACGTTAATAACTCCTAGTTTTTAGGAGCATGTGCAATGTTCATGACTCTTTCAGTCTGCAGAATGCTGCATATGCGGTTAGTGCCTCTACTTTCTTGTAATGCCTATTTAAAGGCTTTCTGTTTTGCTCTAATAAAGGAGTAAGTACGTTCTCTGTTTTATGATATAGCTTTGATATTTTTAACAATCTGGTATCAGAGCCAAACAGAGTGAGAAAGGGGCGTGAAATGGCAGCAGAATCAAGCAATTTTGTGCAGCCAAGTGTTCCCAAATTTGATGGGGACTATGATCATTGGAGCCTGATCATGGAGAACCTTCTACGTTCGAAGGAATATTGGAGTGTCGTTGAAGCAGGATATGAAGAGCCAACCAGGGAAGGAGAGTTGTCTGCTGCGCAAAAGAAATCCCTGGACGAGGCAAGGTTGAAGGATCTGAAGACAAAAAATTATCTCTTTCAATCCATTGACAAGACCATATTGAAGACAATCTCACAGAAGGAAACATCAAAACAACTATGGGATTCAATGAAGCTTAAGTATCAAGGGAGTGCGAGGGTACAACGAGTGCAACTTCAAACACTTCGAAGAAACTTTGAAGTGTTGGAAATGAAAGTGGGAGAGTCGGTGACGAGCTATTTTTCTAGAGTGATGGTGGTAGCTAATGACATGAGGAATTGTGGTGAGGATATGCAGGATGTGAAAATTGTCGAAAAAATTCTCCGAACCTTGACAAAGAACTTCAACTATGTGGTATGCTCAATCGAGGAGTCGAAAGATATCGACAAACTGTCGGTCGATGAACTGCAAAGCTCTCTCCTTGTTCATGAGCAGAAATTCAAAAGAAGATAAGAAGATGAACAAGCTTTGAAAGTTGAATACGACAGGAGCAACAATAATGGAAGAGGAACTGGTTTTCAGAGAGGAAGGGGAGCTGCGAGAGGTAGAGGCCGAGGAAAGTTTCTGAACAGAGCCACCATCGAGTGTTTTAGATGTCACAAACTAGGACATTATCAATATGAGTGTCCTACTTGGGAAAAATCAGCGAACTACATGGAGATCGATGAAAAAGAGGACCTTTTACTAATGGCTTATGCAGGTGCTGAAAATACTGCAAAAGAAGGTATTTGGTTCTTTGATTCGGGATGCTCTAATCATATGACAAGCAATAGAGAATGGTTTGAGAACTTCGATGAAGAGTTTAGGCGCACTGTGAAGCTAGGTAATAGTTCGAGGATGTCTGTGATGGGGAGAGGGAATATAAGGTTTGAGGTTAAAGGCAAAACTTTAGTTTTAACAAATGTTTTTTATATTCCTGAACTCACTAACAACTTGTTAAGCATAAGTCAATTACAAGAAAATGGACTAACCATTATGTTCAGTGAAGGAAATTGTAAAGTTTATCATCCTCAAAAGGGTCTCGTCGCACACGCGCAAATGACTGAAAATCGAATGTTTGCATTGCTTGCTCACATCAAGTTGCCTACTTTGGAGTGTCTGCAAGCAGAGGATGAAATTGCAAGCCTGTGGCATCGAAGATATGACCATTTGAATAACAAAGGTCTCCATACCTTGCAACATATGTTAAGAGGATTGCCACGAGTCAAAACATCAAATAAGGTGTGTACTGTTTGCAATTTGGGAAAGCAACATCGTGAACCAATGCCGAAACAAAGTCAGTGGAGGGCTTCAGAGAAACTTCAATTAGTTCATGCTGATCTATGCGGACCTGTCACTCCAACTTCAAATGGTGGAAAGAGGTATTTTTTGATGTTCGTTGATGATTTTAGTAGAAAAATGTGGACATATTTTTTGGCTGAAAAACGTGAGGCATTTGCTATGTTTAAAAGCTTTAAATCTTTGGTAGAAAAAGAGACAGAGAAGTGTATATGTTGTTTACGAACTGATAGGGGAGGCGAGTTTAATTCACAAGAGTTCAACACTTTCTGTGAGACTAATGGCATAAGATGACAACTCACGGCTGCATATACTCCACAATAAAACGGAGTAGCGGAACGAAGAAATCGTACAATTATGAACATGGTTAGATGTTTATTGACAGAGATGGAAATGCCAAGAACATTTTGGCCAGAAGCAGCTAGGTGGTCAACTTATGTTTTGAATAGAAGTCCAACGGCAGCAGGTAAAGATGTGGTTTCGGAAGAGAGATGGAGTGGGATTAAACCAAGTGTGGAACATTTTAGAGTGTTCGGCTGCATTGGGCTGGTGCACGTTCCGGGTCAGCAAAGACTAAAGCTTGACGACAAGAGCCGAAAATGTGTGTTTCTTGGCATGAGCGATCAATCAAAAGCCTACAGACTCTATGACCCTATAAGCAAAAGAATAATTACAAGTCGTAATGTGATCTTCAACGAAGAAGAGAAGTGGGATTGGAAAACAAATGCGAACGAAATTGATAATGATGTTCTTGACTGCGATGAGGATGATACATCAAATGAAACAAATGAAGATGAAGAAGCAGCTGAATTAAATCATAAAGACAAGGATGAAGAAGTTCGCGGTGAACCAGTTCAAAATGCACCAACAGGCAGAAACAGAAGAACACCAGCATGGTTATATGATTATGTAAGCGGAGAAGGGTTATCAGAGGAAGAAGATGTGCAAAACATGGTTTTATTCATGTCACATGAAGATCCTACTAGCTATGAAGAAGCTGCTACTGAAGAAAAATGGAGGAATGCAATGAGATCAGAAATTGAAGCCATCGAAAGGAATGAAACATGGAAGCTCGTGGACCTTCCATTCGGAGAAAAAGCATTTGGTGTGAAGTGGGTTTTTAAGACCAAGCTGAAGGAAAATGGTGAAGTTGATAAATGTAAGGCGTGATTGGTAGCAAAAGGATATGCTCAAAAACAAGGCATCGACTACAATGACGTATTCGCTCCAGTGGCAAGATGGGATACAATAAGAATGTTGCTGGCAACTGCAGCTCAACAAAATTGGCTAGTGCATCAACTTGATGTGAAAAGCGCATTTTTGTATGGAGAGCTAAAGGAAGTGGTGTACATTGAGCAACCAGAAGGATTTGTCAAAGTAGGGGAGGAAAACAAAGTGTATCGACTCAACAAAGCTTTGTATGGACTGAAACAAGCTCCGAGGGCATGGTATAGTCGGATCGAGGGATATTTTCTTAAGGAAGGTTTTGAGAAGAGCAGCCATGATCATTCTCTTTTTATCAAAACCAGAAAAGGAAAGCTTGTGGTGGTGAGTTTGTATGTAGATGATTTAATACTTACAGGCAATGATGTCGATATGTGTGAGAAGGTAAAAAAACTCTATGAAAAAGGAGTTTGAAATGTCTGATCTTAGTGAGATGAAATATTTTCTGGGTGTAGAAGTGCATCAGAGTTTGAAAGGGATACAACTGTGTCAAAAGAAATATGCAAAAGAAATTTTAGAAAGATTCAATATGTGGAATTGCAGACCCGTTAAAAGTCCTATAGTTCCTAGAATGAAGTTAACTAAAGAAGGGGGAGGAGCAGATGTTGACGCTACTCTGTACAAACAGCTGGTTGGAAGCTTAATGTATTTGACAGTAACTAGGCCGGATATGATGTATGTGGTGTGCCTCATTAGTAGGTTCATGGCCAAGCCTAAAGAAGAACACATGCAGGTGGCAAAACGAGCACTGCGGTACTTAAAGGGTACTATAGAAATGGGTCTGTTTTATAAAAGAGGAGCTGGTAATGAACTGAAGGAGTTTACGGATAGTGATTACGCTGGCGATGTGGATGATAGGAGGAGCACTTTCGGATACGTGTTTCTACTCAGTGAAGCTGCTGTTTGCTGGAGTTCAAGAAAACAAGCAATTGTAACTTTGTCCACAACCGAAGCGGAGTATGTCGCAGCTGCAGCTTGTGCGTGCCAGTGCATTTGGATGAAAGAAATTCTCAACAAAATCAATGTTTCTCAGTATGCATGTGTTCAGATATTCTGCGATAACAGTTCATCTATTAAACTGTCAAAAAATCCGGTCATGCACAAGAGAACCAAGCACATAGACGTGAGATTTCACTTCTTGCGTGATCTCATACATGAGGGAGTTATCGAACTAGTTTACTGTGGAACTAATGATCAAATTGCGGATATAATGACGAAGCAACTGAAGCTTGATACTTTTGAAAAGCTTCGTCGACTGCTTGGTGTTCAGCTGGAGAGTAAACTGGATGCTGTGTAGCATTTCCAGTTTAGGGGAGGAATTTGTTAGAGGAATAATTCAAAGTTTGTGTGAGTGGATGCATAAGTTTAGCAGTTTTTTTTTGTTGTTGTTGGTTTTGTGTCACGTTAATAACTCCTAGTTTTTAGGAGCATGTGCAATGTTCATGACTCTTTCAGTCTGCAGAATGCTGCATATGCGGTTAGTGCCTCTACTTTCTTGTAATGCCTATTTAAAGGCTTTCTGTTTTGCTCTAATAAAGGAGTAAGTACGTTCTCTGTTTTATGATATAGCTTTGATATTTTTAACAGCCTCAAGCCTCATCAACCGAGAATGACATAAAATCAGGAGTTATGCAGCAAGACTATGTGGGTAGCACCCATTAGGGTAAGGTCATACCTGTCTAGATGTCCCTTTTTATTTCGGCTTAGTGGGCGGTTGCTGATCCCAACCGCGGTGTGATCTTATTCGGGACTGTCCAGTAAGGGATGGTACCGGTCTTGTGTTGCAGGGGAGTTAGGGTGGCTCCTCGGTACGGTGATCTAGGGCACGTACCGTGACAGGTGGTACCCCAGTACCTAGTCATTAGTTGGAAATCCATACTCCCTATGCGCCTTTTACGAGTTTTGTTTGTATCACCCACTTTGTGGCTAGTAGCTGGAATTTAATCATGTAACAATTTCGGCTATTTTAATAAGTATTTGTATATAGACCCTATTATAATATCAGAGGATTTTAATAAAAAGTGTTTTAGCTATCGTAAGGTAAAAATTCGACATGTTTATTTGTGGCGTGGTCTTACGAGATGCTTTTGTTTCTAAAGGATTTTTGAAACTTTAATAATCAATTTGAGTGTGATTTCTCACGCTGGTTTCCAGACTGACTCGGGTGTTATTTAACTATAATGCTCGGGTCAGACCCAGAATTATAGGATACATGAAAGGATGCTGTGGAGCTCAGGAGTCGAGCTGGATGACGATACGTACTTCCGTATTTGATATTTGTTCCGCTGTGTATCCAATTGTATGTTATTGATGTTGAACTTTGATGATGTACTCTGATAATATATGTATAAACAGATATAATATTTGTTTTTGGTGTAAAGATCTGTGATTATCTATTATATTTTATTTCGTTGCGATGGTAAGATTCTGATGTTGTTTTCTATTTTCTTCGTCTATCTCTTCTTCTTTAACTCAGATGGTTCGTATTTCTGTGCAACTTGAGTTGATTGATGTAGAATAGTGTTGACTCAAGGGGTACAGATTTGCGGGTCGTTACAGTCCCTATTTCTAATGTTGCTACAAGAAAAGTCCCTGTAGAAATAAGTATGTAAATTAGGTCACTGTTTTTTCTAATTCAGAAAGTGCAATTTAGCTTGCGCTTTTTAAAATATTCAAAAATATCAAAAATTATAAAAAAATTATAAAATCAGAAAGCGCAAACTAACTTGCGTTTTCCTGATAGAAAGTGCAAGATAACTTGCGCTTTTCAAAATTTTCAAAATTTCAAAAATGATTTCAGAAACAGAAAAGTGCAAATTAACTTGCATTATGTACCTTGCGTTTTTTATTTTTCAAAAATATGGATCAAATTTGCATATTCATTTCTGCAGGGACTTTTTCTAAAATAACGTCGAAAACAGGGACCCAAGACTCTTTTCTTGTTTACAAATTTCTCACTTCAAAAAGAAAAAAATAAATAAAAATAAAAAACCTATAACTTTGACTGATTGTTTTCTCTACACCTAATCCATTGTCAGTATCTTTGTATATGTCTGCGTATTGCATAGCTTACATCATTTGGATTTTAAACTGTGGTTACACACACATATATATAATTTCCACGTATCGACGATGCAAGTAGTATACGTCGATGAAATGATAAGAAATTAAGAGCGATAATCATTTGCCAATTGGTTTTTTGATAACCGGAGCATGATGATATTTTGACATTACTTTATTGTGTGAATGTTTTGATCTAGGTTACAGTAACCAAAAAAAAGCAGCCTTACAACTTTCTATTAAAATTAACTAATATTTACGTAAATATGTCTTTGTGCACATACATATATATACATGTGTGTGTATTTATATGTGGATATCCCTACACACATATGGGTATCTATTGTTGTTCCAGTACTGCGGCAATATCGTCTATATTATACATACATACATACATACATACATACATACATACATACATACATATATATATATATATATATATATATATATATATATATATATATATGAATATCTGTTTTATGGCTTTCCTGGTAGAACATCATCCATGTTGATTTTTGTAGAAGTGTTACTTTCATCAACACACTGTCCGTGATAGTTTAGAATGTAGTTAATGAATTGGAACAATTATGTCACAATTTCTTTTGTTGAATCAGCTTCTATGTTTGGATTCAACCATGTTTGATTACTAAGTAATTTTATGTGTTAAGTTGATTGTTAATCTTCAATGATATGTATGTATACAATTTTAGAGTAATAACATGGATATCATGCATGTGCCATGGAGTGGAACAAACCCAATTCAAGTTTCTTGACCTGCTGGATACCAAAACAGAAGCCTTAACATACCAAAAAAGATTGTTAGGACAGGTAACCTTTTGATTCTACAATTCTTATCTTTTACATACCAACCATCTTTCATGCTTGACTGGTCATAAATAGAGGTCATTGTATGTTTTTTTCAGGTAAAAGCCCAAGAGTCGTCATTTTTATATACATGGCTATGATTTTTACCTTCTTTTTACTGACAAAGGGACCACGAGGGATACATAGATTGTAACAAAATAATACTGCACCCACTCCTTGTGCTTATGCATGTTATAGTCAGCAAAAACATGTCACCTAAAGCACAATGGTAGGTTACATCACCCACTCCTTGTGTTGGAATTTTAACTTAATTACCATGTTTCTCATGTAATAGCTTGTTATTGTTTACGTCCATTGTTCCACCATTATATGATTTGGTATTAAAATGGTTGAGAATCATATTAATGGATTTACCCTTTGATAATAGATAATTTGATACTTCCACATGTACATTAGTGTTTAAAACGGCAAAGGTTGGCACAACTCAGCCATTAAGAAGCAATTCATGCTTTTTTTTATTCTCATTCACGGTTTAGTACTGTTGTCAGGGTCAAGCGATGAATCATAATGCTGATAACTGGATGAATTAACATCCACAAATGCTGCATGATAAAAGCAATTAAAAAGTGGTGAGTGTAACCTCTTTTGCATGCATAATAACAAGTACAGATTTTATTGCCGTCATCCGTGTACTAATTTATATGGTTAGGCAATTCATTGTTATCATCAGATTTTGCATTACACTATTTTACTTTAACCTGAGTGAGTTAGCGATTTGTGAATGTATTATTCAAACATAACCTCTAACCTGAGTGAGTTGGCGATAAAATTGCATGGCTTATTTTGTTTCTAAGACTTAGTATGTGCATTATCCAATATTTCCATGTAGTTGTTGCAAACTCAAAACCCACCGTCGTTTCCAATTCTTGATAATTATTCTCTTTGTCATCAAATGAACCAGCTGTAGTATACATGTTTTAAATCTTGTACGTAAGATACCGATTCTCTTATACCACATCAATCTTCTATTAGTGCGAGACACATATATATACATTGGATGAGCATCGGTAGAACTATGTATAGTTCACCATAGATTTTAGCCCGGTCTCTATTTTTATGACACCGGCGTACATTTATAATTTTAACCTTTTCATTTTGTTGTTGTTGTTATAAAATATATTTAACTAAATAGTTTGGAACACTAGGAAATATGAATACGATAAAAATGTAATTTTTAATTCAAGTTACATGATGATATATGTGTCCTAAATTTTATAGACAGCAGCCAACTGAATGTATTAACTTATTTAGTTTGTGGAAGTTATTAACTCTCATCTCATTTGTTAAAATATTGCTAATTTACACCTAGGTTTTCTATTTATTCAAAAACTTGGATTTTAACCAAAATTTGCATGTTGGATGCAGACGTGTAATATTGCTCTGCTAAACAGATTAGCCTTAACAATTTTCTGCGACATCACACTACATTGTAAATAACAGTAAATATGCAAACACTCTCCATTCTTGCCTCACCACACACACCGCAGACAATAAATTATTATTTTGAATGTATACTTTCCTTCTAGAAATTGATATTAACTCCAAAACAGAATTTAAAATAATAATAATGTATGCTTTACATGTGTATACGATGAATACGGACTCCTCTTTAACTCACATGTACAACAAGAGCAGTATAAATGAGGCTAGAAGTGTTTTTTTTATATTAAAAATGGTAATAAACTGACTAAGTTAATCGGGTAAATGCTATTAAAATTACCATGGAATCTTTAGCATCGGTTTTCTTATTTGGGTTAATTGTAGAAATAGAAGCATAGTATTCCTTTTGCACAGTATTCATGGTACAAAAAAAGAAAAAAAAAAGAATTTTATTCGATGATATTATATTAGGCAAATAAACAATGAGATATGAGCATTAGTAACCTATGTGACTTAATATAGGATCTATTACAATTTGCTCTCCAATTAGAAAGACAAGTACCACAATACTGTAGTATGTATTTTATCTTACTATTAATTCAGAAAGGCAAGTATTTTCATTGTTAATGGAACTTAAGATACATGTTTATCCGACCCTTCGATTTTTTTGATACATGTTTTGGAGTGATATGGGCAGGCACCATGTTTATATGTTTGTTTTCTACTGCCAAAATGGGTTTATGACTTTATGTAAGAAGCTGACATGAATTTGATGAATTTTTTAATGATTGATGCTGATAACCGATCAATTTAGTTAATGGGAGGGATCGAGATTAAAGTTTATTTCTGTGACTATTTTGCATGGTAATGGAGTTAAAATTCTTTCTTCTTTGCTTACATAAATACAAAGTACAAAGGTGTTTGTATATCATACATTATATCATGTTGTAAGGCAAAAATTAAAATGGTGCCTATTTCTGAAAAGTTACACATACAGTAAGTAGATCTCCATTTGAAGCTACTTTTTTTTTAGTATGTAGTGAATAGAGATGAACATGTATTTTGATCTCCATAAAATGTTTATGCACTTAATTTGAAGCGCAAAATGAGAAGTTATATACAAACCAAAATTCTGGCTATATAAAAGATTGAAACTACAAGTATAAAGCTTTAAGTACAAGTATATCCCGGAAAATATAATTTTTTTATTCTAAAGTATGTTCAGCTTGTGTTTTATGACATACATACATACACATACATTATTTAAACATTTAAAAATATTATACACAAACATGTGCATGTTATATGAACATCAATTTTCCATCAATCATTTCTTTGTTATACATTGTTTCTTTTCTTATTTCACAGATTATAGCGGTGGGTGGTGAGGTTTTTGGAGATGATGAAATGGTTTGGAATTTTGAAGTGCTGGACAATGAGAAGGTTTTTGTATGCACTGGTATGAATGCAGCATATGTATAATGAGCACAAGCTATTCCGAAATGGCATAGTTTAATACCAAAATCTGGAGAAGGTTCTGTATTTTTCATCAATTTTATGCTTTACCATGTGTAGAGCTTTAGTAGACTGTAGATATGATTGAATATGGTTAATGTTTTGCACATTTTCCGGGACATGTGTTATATATATATAGTTCATATCTAATGGTTATCAACCTGGAACGGGTTAACTTCAGACCACCTCATCTCAAATGTCAGCAAAGCTGAACATAAAATATTTTATATTCTAATTGTTCAGTACTTACGTTGAATTGTATACCAAAATACTGTCTCAACCTTATTAATTACAACGACACTTATAGAAGCTAATGTTAATTAGGCATTTGTCATCAGCTTTATAGACTTATTATTGAATTAAAGCTTGATATATGGGTATGCTGTCATCTACTATAAAAAGGTATAAAATACTGCTAAATCTTTGATTTTTTTTTGTTAACTTATAGTTTCATTGTTTCCATTTATTTACTGAAAAAGATACGTGTTCATTTATAGATTAAACCTAATTTACACCTAGGCTTTTCATTTATTCAAAACTTTGATTTTGACCAAAAATTGCATGTTGGATGTAGACGTGTGATATTGCTTTGCTAAACAGATTCAGCTTCTAACAATTTTTTGGGATAGCAAACTACATTGTATATAACAGTAAATATGCAAACACCCCCCACTCACCTCTTCCCACAAATAATAAAGTGTTATTTTAAATATACATTTTCCTTCTAAAAGTTAATACTAACTTCAAAACGAGATTTTGAACAAATTTTCTTGACACGTGTATGTGATCAATACGGATCTCCTTTTTAATTCACACGAAAAAGAGCAGTATACTTGAGGGCGAAAGTATTTTTGACTGGAAACGGTAGTAAATCGACTAATTTAACCGACTAAATGCTATTAAGTCAAATTAATTGCCATGAAATCTTTAGCATAGGTTTTCTTATTTGGGTTAATTGTAGATATAGAAGCATAGTATTCCTTTTGCACAATATTCGTGGTACAAAAAAAGAAAAAAAAAGAATCTTATTCGATGATATTATATTAGGCAAATAAACAAAGAGATATTAGCATTAGTAATGTTATCCCAGCTTTTGGCAAGGTTGAGATACCAAGGATCATTCTTCCTGGATATCAAACATGCATAGGAGCACTATGAATATCGATGAATTTTGTCCGAGTCCAGATTGGGCTATAATTGGTAGAACATGGCTAGCAGAACAAAGAGAGCCAACGTTTCAAATTTCAAGTCAATCCAAGTTCGTATGCTCAAGTTATGATCGATTCAATTTGAAGGGAAAGACTTCGGTTTTGTATCCATCCCCAAGCTCCAGTTCGAATCGATAGTTTTCATATCGATCAGAGGACCAGCGGCTTCGTATCCATCGAGGAAACTCAGTTCGTATCGATCGAGTTCGAATCCAGTGACATCTCCCTGCTTTGCGTCCATTATAAAAGCTTCACTTCGTATCCATCTGGGCAAAGTACTTCGTATCCATGCTTGTGCCTTCCTTCGAATCCACCGTCATCGTCTTGATCTGGAGTGTGACACCTTCGTATCCATCAGCTTCTGCTACTTCGTATCGATCGATTGAACTGTCATTCGAGTCCATAACTAGTGCCTTATTCGAATCCACTAAGTCTACAAAGCTTGGATGATGTGTCTTTCCACGATACGAATAGGCCTAAATCCATGGATTCGACACGGTCAACTCGGAGTGAAGACCGGGTCGAGGCAAAATGAACGCACCACGTCATCAAAGAACCACGTGAGTTTATCGAGTCGAAGATATCGACTCGAAATGATCGATTCGAACCAATCAGCCATCGAGGATTTCCATTTCGTATCGACCATATCTCGCGATCCACTTATCCAAATGCTATGAAATTTTCAGAGATGACTACGTGCAAGCCAAAGAACGTCTCCGCCAAGTTTTGACTCCATTGGACGTGATCTTGATCGATACGAATTGACTTCGTATCGATCGCCGATCGAGTCGAAACTTTCCAAGGTTGGTCGCGTGGGCCCCCTCACGTGCCAGAACGAGTCTCTCGAAGGTTGAGCGAAATATTAGCCTCCTACGCCTATAAATGGAGCCCCAGAGCCTACAGAAGGGGGGTATTTAGATTCTCAAGTGCTCAGACTCTGCCGGATCAAGACTTACACCTTACCTTTGTTGTTGATTTCGAATTTCAAGTTGTATTTCTCTGATTGTTTGCTGTACTCACTTGTAATCGTTGAAAGAGAATCAATAAAGTTATCAAAACTTCATGGTGGACGTAGGCAACACGTCGAACTACTCTAAATTGCTTGTCTTTGCGTTTATCTTTTTGTTAATCAGAGTTTTTGTTAGATAATCCTCATTTTTAATTTACTTTCTTCATTTATTATCTCTTCAAAAACTTCCGAAGAGTGTTGTGCCCAATTTTGGTACAAACACTTTGGTGCTTTCACCGAGAAAACACAGTTTTTCTCCTGCTCCTTGGATCTGTCATCGATACCGGATTGCATAAATCTAAGAGGGAGATCCAAATCTCAAGTCTAGATTCCTTCCATTCTATTCAGATTTGCAAAAATCTAAGGAAAGGATTCCACTTCTTAAGATGGTTAGTACAAGAACCGCTTTTACCGCCGCAGATCAAGAAGGTCGGGATAGACAAAATCCCGTGCAAATACCTCCACCCAATCAAGATGCTACTGGGTACTCAGATCCATCAGGTTCGGTCACAAGACAAGAGTTCTAGACATTGCTCCAGGAACTGACCCAAAGCCGGCAACAGCTAACTAAGCAGTTGCGCGTTAATGTTGAATTGGCTAATCAACTAGACCGCCAAAGGCGTAGAAGATCCAGAAGGGATCATGCATCTCGCTCCTCCGCTGAAAGTTCCGCTTCATCCGACGCAGATCTACCCGTCCCAGGCTAGACGGAAATTATGTGCAGGCAATTGATCACCAGCCGATGTTAACCACTAGGCAGTTAAGAGTTGGCCCTTCTGCCAGTTTCCATACTGGACCCTCCTCCCGAGGAGGCACTGTTCCACAGTACACCACAGATAACCGTGCCACCGCTACCACGGCTGATATATGGGTTGATACCCGGAACCAACAAGAGCGTACTCCTGAACCATATGTTCCAGAAAACGTTAAGCCAAGGAGGCGAGACACGGACCGTCGACAACGCCCGGTCCAACCTCGCGATGTGGAACCCGACCACACTTTGGCCCAACATGCGCAAAATGCTTCAATGCCAGACCTCTCAGCCATGATATGCCAAATTATTCGTGAGAGTCAGGGCTTGACAAATGACGATTGGGGAATCTTCCGAAGTCATACTACGTTCACGGATGAAATATTATATGTTGAACCCCCTCGGCGATTCAGGATGCCGACTTTGCCTATGTACGAAGGAAATTCCGACCCCAATCAACATATCCTGAAATACGAATGGTCAATGAGTGCTGCAAGGGCTGATGATGCAATAAAGTGCCGTAGTTTTCCCATCTCTTTGGGGGGCATTGCAACGATGTGGTTCACACGATTATCACCCCGATCAATCTCTTCGTTCGACCAGTTGGCTACTAAGTTTGTTGAGCAGTTTCGTATGCACGTCGCCAGGCCTAAAGATGTTAATACTTTATCCAGTGTCACTCAGGCTCCCGGAGAGACACTCAGACGATATTTGGAAAGGTTCAATGTTGCATGCGTAGAAATCAGTAACCCCAATGACAATTCGATTTTAATGGCATTGAGTAAAGGAATTGACCCCGACTCCGAGTTCGGAAATCGGTTAGCTGAGAAGCTTTCCGGATCGTTGGACCGTTTCTCTTCCAAAGCCGCTCAATTCTTGAGGCGTGAGGATGCAAAACAGTCTAGGAAGCAGGACGATGTGAGACTTAGCAGTGAGGGGATTCAGAGTAATGTCGCAGTTAAACAATCTGGTGAAAGTTCAGGAAAAGTCCAGTTGAATATTCAAAACAAACTCAACAACCAAGAGACAGTGATAATCAGAACAGAAAACGGGATCAGAATCGTGGCCCGCCACGTAGGGCTTCGATGTTTGACAATTATACACCACTGAGCACGTCGCTGGAGAACGTGTATCTACAGACTTGCAATGCTATGCAATATAAAAAACCTACTCCGAAGCCCTCGTCGGAGAGGCAAATTCAAACAGGGAAGTTCTGCAGATTCCATAAAAGTTATGGACATAATACCAATGAGTGTATGATATTTGCAAGACCTCATTGAGAAGTTGATCAGAGAAAGGAAGCTAGATCAGTTCGTTTGGGCGCCGCAGTCTGGTGGTGCGGGCCCATCCAATCAAAACCGTATACAAACTCAAGAGAGACGGGAGGATCCTGCCCGTACAGGCGGGAGGTTAGTTATTAATACAGTCAGTGGTGGTCCCCATCCAGCTGATCGAAGCTGGAGAGAAATGAAGTCATATACCAATTCTATCAGGCATGTGGACTTTGAGTGTTGCAGTAATTTCGATGAAGGGGCTTCGGCCAAACTACAAAAGACGATGACGGATGACATCGTATTCAGAAGTCGAGATGCTGATAGGGTCGAGGCCCCAACTATTGACCCACTTGTCATATCTGCCCAGGTTGGTCCTGCTTGGATGAAGATGGTCCTGGTGGACAGTGGGAGTTCGGTGAACATTCTGTTTAAAAGAGCTTATGATCAGATGAAAATGGAAGCCAAAGATTTAAAGCATTGTCAATATAGAATTCATGGCTTCGATGGGAGTGCTAATATACCCACTGGGGTAGTAGAGTTACCAGTGGAGTTGAGAATTGGAGAGTGCCGAAGAGTTCGGATTCTACAGTTTGTTGTTTTGGATATTCATTCGCCGTACAATGCCTTTTTGGGCCGACCGACCCTTGCCGAATTCAAGGCAGCAATTGCCCCATGGTGTTTGACCTTGAAGTTCCCCACTAATCGTGGGATTGGAGTTATACAGGGGGATCAGGCTGCTGGAAGGGCCTGTTACGTAGCTGAGCTGCGCGAGGCGCATCGATGAGAGAAAGGAAAGGACGTAGAGGAATATCTCTGCGTTCGTTTTGCTGACAATTGACAATTGACGCCTGGGCCTCGGCCCGGGCACCATAACCAATTCCAGAGGGATCTGACCTCAGAGACAACGAAGATAAAGATGAATCTATAGAAAGTCAAGCTTCCCCGGCCGAACTGACGATTGATGTTCCAATCGATGGTGATGATAATGATGATTCGGGAATGTTGAAGATCGGGTCTCAGTTGAGCCAAGAGACGCAACAGGAATTGGTTGATTTTCTCCGGGCGAATCTCGACGCGTTAGCCTGGACACACTCCGATATGTGTGGGATCACGCCGGACATCGCGAGCCACACCCTAAATATTGACCCGCTGTATATCCCGGTCAAGCAGAAAAGACGTGGTATGAACCCAGAGAGATCTGCCGCCCTTAAAGAAGAAGTTGATAAGCTAATAGCGAATGGGTTTATTCGAGATGCTTTATACCCAGAGTGAGTATCCAACCCCGCACTTGTCCGTAAGCCAAATGAGAAATGGAGAACGTGCATTGACTATTCTGACTTAAACAAAGCCTGTCCAAAAGACAGCTTTCCACTTCCCCGAATTGATCTTGTAGATTCGACGGCCGGACACGAATTATCATCTTTCATGGATGCTTATTCGGGCTACAATCAGATACCCATGCATGTGCCCGACCAAGAACATACTAGCTTCGTAACCGATCTGGGACTATACTGCTACAAAGTCATACCCTTTGGATTAAAGAACGCCGGAGCAACTTACCAACGTTTGGTTAACCGGATGTTTGCTGACCAGATCGGAAAGATCATGGAGGTATACGTAGACGACATGTTGGTGAAATCACAATACTCCACTGATCACGTCAAAGATTTGGAGTCTATGTTCAATATTCTTCGGAAGTACGGAATGAAGCTCAATCCGCTAAAATGTCACTTTGCAGTTGCATCCGGAAAATTCCTTGGGTTCATCGTCAACGCCCGAGGAATAGAAGCCAACCCCGAAAAGATCTGGGCTATCAGAAACTTACAAACTCCGAGAACTATAAAGCAAGTCCAGAGTCTCAACGGAAAGGTAGCAGCATTAAGCAGGTTCATATCAAAGTCCACTGATAAATGCATCCTCTTCTTCGATCTGATCCGAAAAGGAAAACGAAACTTTGAATGGACCGCGTAATGCGAAGACGCATTCCAATCATTGGTTCAACACCTTTCCACACCGTCGATTCTCTCAAAGCCTGTCAATCACGAGCCATTGTATCTTTACTTAGCAGTATCAGAGAATGCGATCAGCGCTGCCGTTGTTCGGGAGGAAGACTGAGTTCAGAAACCGGTCTATTATGTTAGCAAAGGACTCACCGGAGCAGAAAAAAACTATCCAAAGCTGGAAAAATTAGCCTACTGCTTAGTCATCGCCTCCAGAAAGCTCCGTCCGTATTTCCAGGCTCATCCCATCACTGTGTACACCGATCAGCCGTTACGACAGGTCCTCACGCGGCCTGAGACGTCTGGTAGGTTACTCAAATGGAACATTGAACCGAGTCAATTCGACATCACTTATACTCCAAGAAGAGCCATTCACGGTCAAGTCTTAGCAGATTTTATAGCCGAGTTCACTGTTCCTGAAGATTTGCCTGAAACTAGCAAACCTTCAGAATACATCTGGAAGCTGTACACCGATGGTGCATCCAACGATCGGTGCTCGGGTGCTGGAGTAGTACTCGAAACCCCCGAGGGTCGATCCATATGCTACGCTTTGAAGTTCGAGTTTCGTGCAACCAACAATGAAGCCGAATATGAAGCTTTACTTACCGGGTTGAAGCTAGCTCGTGATCTGAGAATTATTGCTGTAGAAATCTACTGTGACTCCCAATTAATTGTATGCCAGGTCCGGGGTGAATATCAGGCCAAAGATCGAAGACTAGCTGCATACCTAGCTCGAGTTCGGGAGATACTTGATCAATTTGATTACTATGCCATTTTCTACATACCCCGAGAGAATAATCAGAAAGCTGATTCATTGGCGAAATTAGCAAGTACGGGCGAAGCTCAGCAATTGGGACTCGTTCTCGTTGAAACTCTACCTTCTCCGAGCATTGATCAAATAGAGACTGATTTCACATTTGAGGCTACTTCCAGTAGGGAGTCGTGGATGACCCCTTATCGAGATTATATTGAGCATGGGATATTGTCTGAGAGCAGGAGCGAAAAAAGACAAGTTCTTCGAAAGGCCTCACGGTTTGTCATTCAGAATGGAGTTATGTATATGAGAGGGTATTCTGTTCCTCTCCTCCGGTGTATCACGCACGACGAAATCAAACGAGTGTTACATGGTCTACACGAGGGAGAATGTGGTGATCACACTGGAGGGCAAGCACTCGCCAAGAAAGTACTCCGATATGGATATTACTGGCCTACTGTTAATCGCGACGCAGCGGACTATGCCAAGAAATGCGATAGATGCCAGAAACATGCTCGGATTCCTAGAGCCTCACCTACTGAGATAACCCAGATGGTCAGTCCTTGGCCGTTTGCAGTATGAGACATTGATATAATTGGTGCATTGCCTCTAGCCAAAGGTGGCGCGAAGTACGCCATCGTCGCAGTTGATTACTTCACAAAATGAGCTGAAACTGAACCTCTTGCAACGATCATGACAAAGAAAGTAATCAACTTCGTAGTACGCAACATTATCTGCCGTTTTGGTCTCCCGCATACTATTATCACCGATAACGGAGCCTAATTCGACAGCGTTGAGTTCAAGAACTTATGCCAACGATTCCATATTCACAAGAAATTCTCCGCAGTAGCACACCTTCAAGCAAATGGTCAAGTCGAAGCTGTTAATAAGGTTATCAAATCTATTCTGAAGAAACGACTAGAAAAGGCCGGGACAAATGAGATGATGAACTTCCTATGGCTTAATGGGCTTACGAACGACCCATAAAACTGCAATCGGACATACTTCTTTTTCTCTATCTTATGGCTCGGAAGCCGTTATTCCAGTCGAGATGGAAGTACCTTCTCATCGTGTGACATACTATGACCCGAAAACGAATGCCATAATACTTGCTGAATCTTTGGACTTACTCGATGAGAAGCGTGAGGAGGCTGATTTGAGAGCAGCCGCGTATCGGAGTCGAGTCGTCCGAATATACAATGCCAAGGTCCGACCACGAACCTTTGAACTCGGCGACCTCATACTCAAAAAGATTTATCCAGTTCCTTCACACATGAAACCAAATTGGGAAGGAGCATATGCGATTTCACAAAAGCTTGGAGATGGTACGTTCAAGTTATCGACCGTTGACGGTCTTACTTTGCCAAGAGCCTGGAATAACGAAAGTCTCCGTCGCTACTACACGTGACATGCCTTAAAAATAGTCTATTTCTTCCTTTGCATTTTGTTCTTGCATTTCGAAATTTGAATTTGTAATAAGGCAACTGACTTTGCCATGTTTTCTTATTTCAGCAATAAAATGTCATCTCTTCGAGCCAGAGCTGTGATTTATTAATATGACTTACAACATCGCAACGCACAAAGAGCTAAGTTCCATCATTCGGTGGGATTTATTCAAATAGGGAGTGATTGTGATACGACCGGCCACTCACTATGTGAAAACCGAGCTCGGGGGCAGGACACTACACTAACATTGAGAAGGATTGATACACGACAATCCTTCCATCAACTCCAAATTCGCAGAGCGCGAATTGGAGTATAAACACCAACTCTAGGTTCCCGAAGCGCGAACCGGAGCGTAAACTCTAACTCCAGATTCGCAGAGTGCGAATTGGAGTGTAGACACCAACTCCAGATTCCCAGAGTGCGAACTGGAGTATAAACAATAAACTCCAAACTCCCAGAGTGCGAGTTGGAGTGCAATACTTGAAATACGGATTCGAAGAGGGTGGACCCGTCCGTCTAACGACTTCAACCGTATCCTAACCAAGTTCGAGTAGCATGGATCCGTCCATCTAACGACCTCACTTGTTAACTCGGGGTGGATGTGATTCGACCATCCACGATCCCGATGAGCCAAACGTTCCCGGAGTGCGAACGAACTTCTAATAAACACTAACTCCAGATTCGCACAGTGCGAACTGGAGTATAAACACTAACTCTAAATTCCCAGACTGTGAACCGGAGTATAAACACTAACTCCAACTTCGCAGAGCATGAATTGGGGTGTAAGTATCAATTCAGAGTTCCCAGAGTGTGAACTGTGCCATGGACATAAATAATTATCGGATTCCCGGAGCGTGAACCAAATTATCATGTGCAAATTATCTTAAGTCCCCGGAGTGTGGACATCTGTCCAAGATTTGTGATAAGTGCGGTCATGAGCTAATCATTACAACACTCAAGCAAGATAGACAAAAAAAAACAGTTGAGAATAAAGGAAGCTAAATTTTATTTCAAATAACTGGAAACAAGAACTTATATACAAGTTCTTCCAAAAAATTCCTACTAGCATGGGCTGAACCTGCGTCTATACATGGCCTACTAATGGGAAACAAAAACAAGTTCCTATCTATCAAAAATTTGCTTAAGTTGCCAAACTACTTCTTCCTCGGTCTTCTTTTCAACGGTTCACCCTCGGACTCGCTAGAGACAGAGATTCTTCGTTTTGAACTTTTCCTCTCCGGTGGTTGCTCTCCGGCTGGGGGCATGATGTCAACATCCTCTTCTGAGCTTGATTCCAAATGTATGCTTCCCACCGGAGGAGATGTAGGGACTGGACCCACAACGGAGGACGGGACGGACATCCGGGTGTCAACAACGGTACCACCCAGTGATATTATCCTTAGGGGTGCTGGGCTGTGCACCGCCGCATCGCTACCCGCATTACCGCCTGCCCCGCAGCCTCTAATTCAGCATTTATCTCGGCCATGATTTCTTCATCACGAATTGTTTGGGCCTGGCTGGGGGGGGGGGGGGTCTGTAGTCTGCACTAAAGAGCTGGAGGCTGGCGGGAGTTCACCAATGATGAACGGCAAGTCTGCGAAAGAATCACTATGTTGGCCAAGTAGTTCACTCACCATTTGCTCATCAAGAGATAGTGAACCCTCCTGTGCTGTCTCAGTAGACACTGTCGTTGTCACTACAGTTGTTTCGGTGGTGATGACCTTCTGCCCTTGACTAGACTCTTGAGCTGCTGAAGTCGGCATAATTCCGGTCACTGAACGAAAAAGAGAAATTGTTAGAGCACACTTCAAAACAAATGCTTCATTTCAAGCAAATGCGACATCTGTACAAAGTACCTTCCTTAACTTGGCTCGTGGCCGGCTGAACAACATCTAATGAATGCTTCCGTATGGGGGATAAGTGTGGCTGTTCCGGGTCATAGCCTGGTACCGGCTGCGGATCAGTTGCTGACGTCGGTTCGGATTTGGATGAAGTAATCATCTCTTCACTTGTAACCTGGTGTGCGACGCCATAACCCTCACCAACTTCCAAGTGCTGGATGCCCAGTCTCTCTTTCGCATGGGAAATCATAAAGTCGTGGACATCTGCCATTTCTTCTTCGACTAACGAATTCCAGGCATTGAATATATGAGTGGGATAATCGTCGAGTCATGCCAAGTTGCTGCTGCGAAAATTTCTAAGTGATCTATTGTGCATTTTAACTGACAGTATTTTACTCATCAGATGTATTATTACCGTAAAATATACGAGTTGTTGGTTTGGCAATGTTTCCTTATTTAACATATTTTCTTTGTTGACCTTTTTTATTCTCAAAATTGTACGCCTGGCTTAGAAGTTACAACCAATTTACAGATGTGATACTGAAATTCTAAAATGTAAGATCAGAAATTTATATTTTCTTGATTGCGTTACCTTTTTGGTCAGCAAAGTTGAATATAACATATTTTTATATATATCTAATTTTTATTTCCTTGATTGCGAGACTAGAACTGAATCTTATACCAAATTAATGTCTCAACCCTATTAATTACAGCGACACCTATAGAAGCTAATGTTAATTAGGAATATTTCATCAACTTTGTAGACTGATTATTGAATCAAAGCTTTATGCTGTCATTTGCTATAAAAAGGTATAAAAAATTGCTAAAACTTGATTATTATGTTTTTTGGTCAACTTGCACTTCCATTGTTAAAATATTGCTAATTTACACCTAGGTTTTCTATTTATTCAAAAACTTGGATTTTAACCAAAATTTGCATGTTGGATGCAGACGTGTAATATTGCTCTGCTAAACAGATTAGCCTTAACAATTTTCTGCGACATCACACTACATTGTAAATAACAGTAAATATGCAAGCACTCTCCATTCTTGCCTCACCACACACACCGCAGACAATAAATTATTATTTTGAATGTATACTTTCCTTCTAGAAGTTGATATTAACTCCAAAACAGAATTTAAAATAATAAAAATATATGCTTTACATGTGTATACGATGAATACGGACTCCTCTTTAACTCACATGTACAACAAGAGCAGTATAAATGAGGCTAGAAGTGTTTTTTATATATTAAAAATGGTAAGAAACTGACTAAGTTAATCGGGTAAATGCTATTAAAATTACCATGGAATCTTTAGCATCGGTTTTCTTATTTGGGTTAATTGTAGAAATAGAAGCATAGTATTCCTTTTGCACAGTATTCATGGTACAAAAAAAGAAAAAAAAAAAGAATTTTATTCGATGATATTATATTAGGCAAATAAACAATGAGATATGAGCATTAGTAACCTATGTGACTAAATATAGGATCTATTACAATTTACTCTCCAATTAGAAAGACAAGTACCACAATACTGTAGTATGTATTTTATCTTACTATTAATTCAGAAAGGCAAGTATTTTCATTGTTAATGGAACACAAGATACATGTTTATCTGACCCTTCGATTTTTTTGATACATGTTTTGGAGTGATATGGGCAGGCACCATGTTTATATGTTTGTTTTCTACTCTGCCAAAATGGGTTTATGACTTTATGTAAGAAGCTGACATGAATTTGATGAATTTTTTAATGATTGATGTTGATAACCGATCAATTTAGTTAATGGGAGGGATCAAGATTAAAGTTTATTTCTGTGACTATTTTGCATGGTAATGGAGTTACAATTCTTTCTTCTTTGCATACATAAATACAAAGTACAAAGGTGTTTGTATATCATAAGTTATATCATGTTGTAAGGCAAAAATTAAAATGGTGCCTATTTCTGAAAAGTTACACATACAGTAAGTAAATCTCCATTTGAAGCTACTTTTTTTTTAGTATGTAGTGAATAGAGATGAACATGTATTTTGATCTCCATAAAATGTTTATGCACTTAATTTGAAGCGCAAAATGAGAAGTTATATACAAACCAAAATTCTGCCTATATAAAAGATTGAAACTACAAGTATAAAGCTTTAAGTACAAGTATATCCCGGAAAATATAATTTTTTTAATCTAAAGTATGTTCAGCTTGGGTTTTATGACATACATACATACACATACATTATTTAAACATTTAAAAATATTATACACAAACATGTGCATGTTATATGAACATCAATTTTCCATCAATCATTTCTTTGTTATACATTGTTTCTTTTCTTATTTCACAGATTATAGCGGTGGGTGGTGAGGTTGTTGGAGATGATGAAATGGTTTGGAATTTTGAAGTGCTGGACAATGAGAAGGTTTTTGTATGCACTGGTACAAATGCAGCATATGTATAATGAGCACAAGCTATTCCGAAATGGCATAGTTTAATACCAAAATCTGGAGAAGGTTCTGTATTTTTCATCAATTTTTTTGCTTTACCATGTGTAGAGCTTTAGTAGACTGTAGATATGATTGAATATGGTTAATGTTTTGCACATTTTCCGGGACATGTGTTATATATATATATATATAGTTCATATCTAATGGTTATCAACCTGGAACGGGTTAACTTCAGACCACCTCATCTCAAATGTCAGCAAAACTGAACATAAAATATTTTATATATCTAATTGTTCCGTACTTACATTGAATTGTATACCAAAATACTGTCTCAACCTTATTAATTACAACGAAACTTACAGAAGCTAATGTTAATTAGGCATTTGTCATCAGCTTTATAGACTTATTATTGAATTAAAGCTTGATATATGGGTATGCTGTCATCTACTATAAAAAGGTATAAAATACTGCTAAATCTCAATTTTTTTTGTTAACTTATAGTTTCATTGTTTCCATTTATTTACTGAAAAAGATACGTGTTCATTTATAGATTAAACCTAATTTACACCTAGGCTTTTCATTTATTCAAAACTTTGATTTTGACCAAAAATTGCATGTTGGATGTAGACGTGTGATATTGCTTTGCTAAACAGATTTAGCTTCTAACAATTTTTTGGGATAGCAAACTACATTGTATATAACAGTAAATATGCAAACACCCCCCACTCCCCTCTTCCCACAAATAATAAAGTGTTATTTTAAATATACATTTTCCTTCTAAAAGTTAATACTAACTTCAAAACGAGATTTTGAACAAATTTTCTTGACACGTGTATGTGATCAATACGGATTTCCTTTTTAATTCACACGAAAAAGAGCAGTATAAATGAGGGCGAAAGTATTTTTGACTGGAAACGGTAGTAAATCGACTAATTTAACCGACTAAATGCTATTAAGTCAAATTAATTGCCATGAAATCTTTAGCATAGGTTTTCTTATTTGGGTTAATTGTAGAAATAGAAGCATAGTATTCCTTTTGCACAATATTCGTGGTACAAAAAAAGAAGAAAAAAGAATCTTATTCGATGATATTATATTAGGCAAATAAACAAAGAGATATGAGCATTAGTAACATATGTGACTAAATATAGGATTTATTACAATTTACTCTCCAATTAGAAAGACAAGTACCAATACTGTAGTATGTATTTTATCTTACTATTAATTCAGAAAGGCAAGTATTTTCATTGTTAATGGAACTTAAGATACATGTTTATCCGACCCTTCAATTTTTTTGATACATGTTTTGGAGTGATATGGGCAGGCACCATGTTTATATGTTTGTTTTCTACTCTGCCAAAATGGGTTTATGACTTTATGTAAGAAGCTGACATGAATTTGATGAATTTTTTAATGGTTGATGCTGATAACCGATCAATTTAGTTAATGGGAGGGATCAAGATTAAAGTTTATTTCTGTGACTATTTTGCATGGTAATGGAGTTACAATTCTTTCTTCTTTTCATACATAAATACAAAGTACAAAGGTGTTTGTATATCATAAGTTATATCATGTTGTGAGGCAAAAATTAAAATGGTGCCTATTTCTGAAAAGTTACACATACAGTAAGTAAATCTCCATTTGAAGCTACTTTTTTTTTAGTATGTAGTGAATAGAGATGAACATGTATTTTGATCTCCATAAAATGTTTATGCACTTAATTTGAAGCGCAAAATGAGAAGTTATATACAAACCAAAATTCTGCCTATATAAAAGATTGAAACTACAAGTATAAAGCTTTAAGTACAAGTATATCCCGGAAAATATAATTTTTTTAATCTAAAGTATGTTCAGCTTGGGTTTTATGACATACATACATACACATACATTATTTAAACATTTAAAAATATTATACACAAACATGTGCATGTTATATGAACATCAATTTTCCATCAATCATTTCTTTGTTATACATTGTTTCTTTTCTTATTTCACAGATTATAGCGGTGGGTGGTGAGGTTTTTGGAGATGATGAAATGGTTTGGAATTTTGAAGTGCTGGACAATGAGAAGGTTTTTGTATGCACTGGTACGAATGCAGCATATGTATAATGAGCACAAGCTATTCCGAAATGGCATAGTTTAATACCAAAATCTGGAGAAGGTTCTGTATTTTTCATCAATTTTTTGCTTTACCATGTGTAGAGCTTTAGTAGACTGTAGATATGATTGAATATGGTTAATGTTTTGCACATTTTCCGGGACATGTGTTATATATATATAGTTCATATCTAATGGTTATCAACCTGGAACGGGTTAACTTCAGACCACCTCATCTCAAATGTCAGCAAAGCTGAACATAAAATATTTTATATATCTAATTGTTCAGTACTTACGTTGAATTGTATACCAAAATACTGTCTCAACCTTATTAATTACAACGACACTTATAGAAGCTAATGTTAATTAGGCATTTGTCATCAGCTTTATAGACTTATTATTGAATTAAAGCTTGATATATGGGTATGCTGTCATCTACTATAAAAAGATATAAAATACTGCTAAATCTTTGATTTTTTTTCTTGTTAACTTATATTTTCATTGTTTCCATTTATTTACTGAAAAAGATACGTGTTCATTTATAGATTAAACCTAATTTACACCTAGGCTTTTCATTTATTCAAAACTTTGATTTTGACCAAAAATTGCATGTTGGATGTAGACGTGTGATATTGCTTTGCTAAACAGATTTAGCTTCTAACAATTTTTTGGGATAGCAAACTACATTGTATATAACGGTAAATATGCAAACACCCCCCACTCACCTCTTCCCACAAATAATAAAGTGTTATTTTAAATATACATTTTCCTTCTAAAAGTTAATACTAACTTCAAAACGAGATTTTGAACAAATTTTCTTGACACGTGTATGTGATCAATACGGATTTCCTTTTTAATTCACACGAAAAAGAGCAGTATAAATGAGGGCGAAAGTATTTTTGACTGGAAACGGTAGTAAATCGACTAATTTAACCGACTAAATGCTATTAAGTCAAATTAATTGCCATGAAATCTTTAGCATAGGTTTTCTTATTTGGGTTAATTGTAGAAATAGAAGCATAGTATTCCTTTTGCACAATATTCGTGGTACAAAAAAAGAAAAAAAAAAAGAATCTTATTCGATGATATTATATTAGGCAAATAAACAAAGAGATATGAGCATTAGTAACATATGTGACTAAATATAGGATTTATTACAATTTACTCTCCAATTAGAAAGACAAGTACCAATACTGTAGTATGTATTTTATCTTACTATTAATTCAGAAAGGCAAGTATTTTCATTGTTAATGGAACTTAAGATACATGTTTATCCGACCCTTCAATTTTTT
The DNA here is from genome assembly GCA_030765085.1 of Allium cepa. Classification (NCBI taxonomy): domain Eukaryota; kingdom Viridiplantae; phylum Streptophyta; class Magnoliopsida; order Asparagales; family Amaryllidaceae; genus Allium; species Allium cepa. The sequence continues at coordinate 2,590,717 of CM060936.1, read as the reverse complement.
TGATACATGTTTTGGAGTGATATGGGCAGGCACCATGTTTATATGTTTGTTTTCTACTCTGCCAAAATGGGTTTATGACTTTATGTAAGAAGCTGACATGAATTTGATGAATTTTTTAATGATTGATGCTGATAACCGATCAATTTAGTTAATGGGAGGGATCAAGATTAAAGTTTATTTCTGTGACTATTTTGCATGGTAATGTAGTTACAATTCTTTCTTCTTTGCATACATAAATACAGAGTACAAAGGTGTTTGTATATCATAAGTTATATCATGTAGTAAGGCAAAAATTAAAATGGTGCCTATTTCTGGAAAGTTACACATACCGTAAGTAAATCTCCCTTTGAAGCTACTTTTTTTTAGTATGTAGTGCATAGAGATGAACATGTATTTTGATCTCCATAAAATATTTATGCACTTAATTTGAAGCGCAAAATAAGAAGTTATGTACAAACCAAAATTCTGCCTATATAAAAGATTGAAACTACAGCTATAAAGCTTCAAGTACAAGTATATTTCGGAAAATATAATTTTTTTTAATCAAAAGTATATTCAACTTAGGTTTTATGACATACATACATACACATACATTATTTAAACATTTAAAAATATAAACATTTAAAAATATTATACACAAACATGTGCATGTTATACGAACATCAATTTTCCATCAATCATTTCTTTGTTGTACATTGTTTCTTTTCTTACTTCACAGGTTATAGTGGTGGGTGGTGAGGTTGTTGGGGATGATGAACTGGTTTGGAATTTTGAAGTGCTGGACAATGAGAAGAAGGTTTCTGTATGCACTGGTACAAATGCATCATATGTATAATGAGCACAAGCTATTCCGAAATGGCATAGTTTAATACCAAAATCTGGAGAAATGGTACTGTATTTTTCATCAATTTTCTGCTTTACCATGTGTAGAGCTTTAGTAGACTGTAGATATGATTGAATATGGTTAATGTTTTGCACATTTTCCGGGACATGTGTTATATATATAGTTCATATCTAATGGTTATCAACCTGGAACGGGTTAACTTCAGACCACCTCATCTCAAATGTCAGCAAAACTGAACATAAAATATTTTATATATCTAATTGTTCAGTACTTACATTGAATTGTATATCAAAATACTGTCTCAATCTTATTAATTACAACGACACTTACAGAAGCTAATGTTAATTAGGAATTTGTCATCAGCTTTATAGACTTATTATTGAATTAAAGCTTGATATATGGGTATGCTGTTATCTACTAAAAAAAGGTATAAAATATTGCTAAATCTCGATTTTTTTTTTCTTAACTTATAGTTTCATTGTTTCCATTTATTTACTGAAAAAGATACGTGTTCATTTATAGATTAAACCTAATTTACACCTAGGCTTTTCATTTATTCAAAACTTGTTTTGGCCAAAAATTGCATGTTGGATGTGGACGTGTGATATTGCTTTGCTAAACAGATTTAGCTTCTAACAATTTTTTGGGATAGCAAACTACATTTTATATAACAGTAAATATGCAAACAGCCCCCACTCTCCTCTTCCCACAAACAATGAAGTGTTATTTTAAATATACATTTTCCTTCTAAAAGTTAATACTAACTTCAAAACAGGATTTTGAACAAATTTGCTTTACACGTGTATATGATCAATACGAATCTCCTCTTTAATTCACGAAAAAGAGCAGTATAAATGAGGGCGAAAGTATTTTTGACGGAAACGGTAGTAAATCGACTAATTTAACCGGCTAAATGCTATTAAGTCAAATTAATTACCATGAAATCTTTAGCATAGGTTTTCTTATTTGTGTTAGCGGTAGAAATAAAAGCATCTGCATAATATTCATGGTACAGCAGAATAAAAAAGTAAAGAAAAAAAAAATCTTATTTGGCGACAATATATTAGGCAACTAAACAAAGTGATAAGCAATAGTAAACCATGTGACTAAATATAGTATCTATTTCAATTTACTCTTCAACTTACATATCACAATATTGTAGGATGTATTTTATCTTACTATAAATTTAGAAAGCCGAGTACTTTCATTGTTAATCGTTCTTAAGATACATTTTTATCTCAACCTTCCTTTTTTGCATATATGTTTTGGAGCAATCTAGGTAAGCATCTTGTTTATATGCTTTGTTTTCTACTGACAAAATGGGTTTGCGTAGGAAGCTGACATGAATTCGATGAATTTTTTATAATGATCGATGCCGATAGTTGATTAATTTAATTCATGGGAGCGTTCAACATTAAAATTTATTTCTATGTCTATTTTGTGAGGTAATGGAGTTAGTAAAATTTTGTTTTTCATATACTAATACATAGTACAAAGGTGTTGTTTATCATAAGTTATTGTATAAGCAAAAATGAAAATGGTTCTTATTTCTGAAAAGTTATACATACAATAAGTAAATCTCCATTGAGGCCAATTATTTTTAGTATGTAGCGAATAAAGATGAACATGTAATTTTGATCTCCAAAAAATATTTATGCACTTAATATGAAGCGCAAAAAAAAAAGTTATATACAATCCAAAATTTTGTCTACATAAAAGATTGAAACTACAAGTATATTTCAAAAAACACACACACACACAAATATATATATATATATATATATATATATATATATAATCAAAACTATGTTCAACTTGGGTTTTATGGCACACATACTTATTTAAAGCACTGTTCCAGATCTCGTTTATCTCACCCGAGTTCTCATTTTCAAACTTGTACAAGACGAGATTCAGCGAAACGAGACATTAAATATTGTTTATACCTTATTTGACATTCATCTTGTCCAAGATATTAAGATCTCAAGGGAAATCTGCACTAAGATCTCATACGAAGTTTTTTTTTCCATTTACATGTCATTTACTTATTTTGTGGGTTAAAATGAAATTCTACTATAATGATTCTTTAATGGTCTTCTAATTATGTTGTTATTTTCTATTGGTAAGCAAAAATAAAAGACTTAATATTCAGATAAGTAGAACTCATTCAATTGACGTCAAATCTGCCAAGCTACCATTCTCCTTTAAAATTTTTATATTATCGATTTATATATAATACCATGTTAAAAAGTTATATTTAGATGAGATTTACTGTAAAAAGCTTCCAAATATCAATCCTATATGATCAAGTTACTCTGAGATAGTCACGAGATGGACTTGAAAATCCGAGATGTCAATTGGAGTTGTACACCCTAGGTACACTCATCTCGTCCGAGATCTCGCCTGATACGAGATATTGTGTGTAAAATTCTCGAGACGAGAGGCGACCAAATTCCAAGATTTAAAACCTTGATTTAAACATTTAAAAATATGATACACACATGTGCATGTTATAAATACACCAATTCCCGTCAATTGTTTCATTATTGTACATTGTTTTTTTTCTTACTTCACCGGTTATGGTGGTGGATGGTTAAATTATTGAGGATGATGAAATGGTTTGGGATTTTGATGCGCTGGATAATGAGAAGGAGGTTTTCGTGTGCACCGTGTAGGGAATTTACTAAGACAAGAAGTACTGACAAAAGCAAAAACAACTACGTTTATTAACTGATATAAGCGGTACATTTTACTAAAACACAAAACACCTCTTAAATCAGCGATCCTAGGATATCTTCTAATCTACTGTCATGATAGAACGGGCTACAAGTTAGGAATGACTTGTTCAACAGAAGACTTAATCAAACAAAATATAATAAAATGTACTAATAGAGTTTGAGTTTATGCAACTCCAACATCCCCCCTTAAACACAAACTCTCATGACTATGAACTCCTATCATCTTCCTCAATTTTTCAAAGGCTTCAACCTTCAATGCTTTGGCAAGAATATCAGCAACTTGGTCTTCTGATTTGCAGAACTCCATTCTGATCTCACCTTGCTTTACAACATCACGAATGTAATGATATTTGATGTCGATATGCTTGCTTCTTCCGTGAAACACTGGATTTTTAGTGAGCGCAATGACTGATTTGTTATCACAAAAAATCTTCGTAGGCAATGGCTGTTTTTCACCCATCTCTTCATAGATTCGTCGTAACCACACAGCCTGACTTGCACTTGTAGCTGCAGCCATATATTCTGCCTCCGCAGTCGATAGTGCCACAACTTGCTGTTTCTTTGAGGACCAAGACACAACACCCCACCCAAAGTGAAACACATAACCGGAAATGCTTTTTCTATCTTTGACATCACCTGCCCAATCACTATCTGTATACCAACCAGATCATAATTTTTTGAACGCGTGAAGAAAAGACCATGACTAAGTGTACCTTTGATGTAGCGCAGAATCCGCTTAGCAACATGAAGATGGTTTTGCTTTGGTTTTTCCATGAACTTGCTAATAAAGCCTACTCCGAAGGCGATATCATGTCTAGTTGAAGTCAAGCAACGTAGGCTACATACTAGACTTCGATAATTAGTTGCAGAAATGAACTCACCATTCTCATACTTCTCTGAGTTCAACCTTGCTTCAGTTGGAGTTCTGACTGGACTACAAGCTTCCATCTTGAAACACTTTAAGGTATCTACTGCATATTTCCTTTGTGGTTAAAAGATTCCATCCTCTATCTGCAACACTTCCAGACCAAGAAAATATGTCATTAATCCCATATCGGTCATCTCAAAATGACTCTTCATGGCCTCCTTGAATTGACCAAACATGATCGGATCATTACCAGTAAATATGAGATCATCTACGTATAGGCATGCAAGAAGAACACCACCGTCTAGATTAGTTTTGATATACAAAGTAGATTCATAAGGACACTTCACAAATCTATTTCCATAAAATAAGAGTCTATACGGGTGTACCAGGCTTGTGGTGCATGTTTTAACCCATATAACACTTTTTTTTAACCTCAGAACCTTACCCTTGTCACCCCTTTTATGTAACCAGCTGGTTGATCGACATAGACTTCCTCTTCAAGTATACCATTCGGAAATGCCGACTTCACATCCATTTGATGAATTTTCGATTTCTTTTGCGCCACTAGAGCAATCACCATCCGAATAGTATCAAATTTGACTACTGGTGCAAATACTTCATAATAATCAATATCAGGCTTTTGCTTGTATCCTTTTACGACTAGTCGAGCCTTCAACCGATCTACCTGACCATCGGGCTTGAACTTTGTCTTATACACCCATTTTACACCAATGGATTTTTTTTCTACAAGAAGAGAAGTTAGTTCCCATGTGTCATTCTTCTCGATTGAATGTATTTCATCGTCCATTGCCCGAACCCATCCATCGTCCTTGACTGCTTCTTGGAATGTGAGAGGATCACAATCTGCAAACAATGCAAAATTAGCCAATTCTCCATCAGAGTTATCGTTATCATTGGTTACTACATAATCTTGTAAACGGGCTGACATAACATGATCACGGGTCGAACGTCGGGTTGCTTCACTGAGATGTGGTATTGGACTGATAGATTGCTGCTGAGGTACTACAACTTCCTTCTCCACTACATCAGAATCTTCGAACAAGTGAATACCCATCTCTTCAAACTTTTTATGTGTCCAGTTCCACTCTTCATCTTCAAGGAACTCTACATCCCTACGAATAATAACTGTACTTGTTTTTGGATTAAACAACTTATATCCCTTAGTTCGATCACTGTAACCAATAAAGATACACTTCTTACTTTAAACATCAAACTTTTTTCGCTTCTCAACCGGTACATGGGCATATGCAACGCATCCAAAAACTCAAAGGGCTTCAACATTTGGTTTAAACGCGCTTCAAGCCTCCTCTGGTGTCATATTAAGTACACTTTTGGTAGGACACCTATTCAAAATTTACACCGCACAAGATAGAGCCTCGGCCCAGAAAACCTTAGGCAAATGTTTACCTTTCAACATGCTCTGTGCCATTTCAACAATGGTCCTATTCTTCCTCTCAGAAACAACATTTTGCTGCGGCGAGTAAGCAGCTGTAAGTTGATGCTTTACACCATTGTTCCTGCAGAACTCTCTGAATGCATTTGACGTATACTCACATCCTCTATCGATTCGTAAAGTCTTCAAGCTAGTCCCGCTTTGCTTTTCTACATAAGCTTTAAAGTCTTTGAACACATCAAACGCATCAGATTTACGTTTTAGAAAATAAACTCATATCTTCCTACTGTAATCATCAATAAAGCTAATGAAATACCGGTTACCTCCTTGGGATTCAACCTCCATTGGCCCACATATGTCTGAATGCACAATCTCAAGTTGTTGTGTTGCTCGACGTGCCTTACCCATTTGAAAGGAGTCCCGATGTTGCTTACCCAAAATGCATCCTTCACATACTTGATTTGACTTCTCAAGTAATGGCAGTCCAGTAACCACATCATTCTTAGTTAAGAACTGCAGCCCATTAAAATTTAAATGCCCAAAACGGAAATGCCACAACCAACTTGTATCCTTCGTTAAAGTACTAAAAAAACTAACCGTTTCGGTCCGCAAAGGCAAGGGAAACATGCGATTTCTTGACATTCTAATCGCAACAACAAGTTCACTTTTCTTGTTCTTAAGTGTGCATACACCATTGTCAATGATGATTTTAATACCTTTCTCTGATAGCTGATCCATACTCAATAAATTCCAGTGCAAGCTCGGAACATTATACACGTCGGAGATGTGTTCTGGAGAACCATCCTTCAATCGAATGAGAACGTTACTTTTTCCATGATTGGAACCTTTGTCTTGTTTCCAACATTCACATCTCCACGAACAGTTTCATCCAAGTGAGAAAACAATTCTCTCTTCCCTCACATGTGATTGCTGCATCCGGTGTCCAAATACCACTTATTGAGATGATCATCTTTTGAAATACTACAAGCTAATAGCAAAGTTTCTTCAGCCTGGACCTCATTATTTGTATAGTTAGCATGTTCAGAATTTTTCGAAGGCATTTTAGCTCTACACTCTGATTTAAAATGTCCATACTTATGACAACGACAGCATTTAATCTTATCATATCTTCGATTTGATGTTTGCTCATCAGAATGTGTTTCTTTATCTGAAGTTTGCTGTTTCGAGCCACAACGTTTAGCATTCTTCTTAAAACCTGATGCTTTTGCACTGCTCGAACCACCTTTTTCAGTAATATTAGCTTTGCTTCGAAAAACATGCTCAACAGTCCCTGCATTTTTCCGATCCATTCTATGTTCATGAGAACACAATGAACCCATCAACCCTTCAATTGTCATGGTTGAAATGTCCGTTCCCTCTTCAATTGCAGCAACAACATAGTCAAACCGGCATGCGATCTCAAAATCTTCTCAATAACACGAATACCCTCCATTGTTTCTCCATTCACCGTTAATTGATTCACAACAGATTGAACTCGAGAAAAATAATCAGAAATTGTTTCAGAAGCATTCATTGAAAGAGATTCTAATTCACCTCGTAGAGTTTGCAACCTTACGCTCTTCACTTTGGCATCACCTTTGTAAGATTTCTGCAACAGACCACACGTCTCCTTAGCTGTTGTTGCACACGAGATCCGTCCGAAAACAACCTCGTCTACTGCCTAGTAGACGAACAACGCCTTTTTGTCTTTTTTTTCAATCCTCCCTCAATCTGTCTTTCTGGACTTGAGTGAGAGCTGCAATTGCAGCTTCATCCACAGGCTCAACATAACCATGCTCGATGATCTCCATCAGCTTCTGAAAACCAAACAAAGCTTCCATCAGAATACACCATTGATCAAAGTTCTTTCCATTGAACTTTGGAAGTTGAGGCTGCATCGATCCGTTCATTGTTGTTAATCTGCTTTCAAGTACTCTGAGAACAACAATAAGAAAAAATACGGCTCTGATACCAGATGTAGAAAATTTACTAAGACAAGAAGTACTGACAAAAGCAAAAACAGCTATGTTTATTAACTGATAAGTGGTACATTTTACTAAAACACAGAACACCTCTTAAATCAGCGATCCTAGGATATCTTCTAATCTACTGCCATGATAGAACTGGCTACAAGTTAGGAATGACTTATTCAACGGAAGACTTGATCAAACAAAATATAATAAAACGTACTAATAGAGTTTGAGTTTATGCAACTCCAACACACTGGTACAAATGTTTCATATGGATAACGAGCGCAAGCAATTCCGAAATGGCATGGTTCAATGCCAAAATTAGGAGAAATGGTACTGTGTTTTCCATCAATATTTTGCTTCATCATGTGTAGAGCTATAGTGGATACAATTGAAAATGGTTAATGTTATGTATATTTTTGGGGACGCCTGTTTTATATAAATAATTCAGAACTAACGCTTATCAACAAGATATCGGGTAACTTCAGATCACCTCATCTGCAAATAACAAAATATGATCAATCATTGGATACTGAAATTTTGAATCATGGGGAACTCATTCCTTTTGTCATTAGTTTCTCTCAAATTTGCTCAAATGTTGCATGCTCAAGTTTGCTAATGATGTATTATTATATAATAATTGAGAAGTTAGTTGGTGGCACATGTATTTTGGAGATATTATGAGTAGGGATTTATGGAAGTTGGCCAAAGAAGCTGCCTTTTTTTCGATGCATGCTTAAAATTGTTTATAGTAGATTGGAATAAATGATATGTTTTTTTTCCAGTTATTAAACCATAAAAAAGCATCGATGCAGTCAACTCCTTACACGTCTATTTTCTTACTATAGTTAAATTTGATTTCATTTAGCGCGACCCCTAATGCCATGTTGTTAAATGCAGAACTCCTTACATGTCTACAATGCAGTATGACACGTCACTCACCTGAAGGTCATAAGCAACAAAATGGAAGATGTATTCAGGGTATGTTACCTACACATAAACTGTAAACCCATTTCCTGTAATTTGTTTACCTTCACTCTTATTTACGAAAAATGAAAATAACCTATACCTATTTAAAAACAAGAATAGCCATAACATATACATACATTCATACTTTCATACATATACATACATATGTATGTATGTATGTATATAGATATGTATGTATGTATGTATACATACATATGTATGGACGCGCGCAGGCGCAGGCAAATCGCGGAGCTCGATTGGCTGTAGCAGGAATAGTAGGTGTTCTCAAAAAACAAGTTAGACACACTGCAATCAGTGATCGAAGGGCAGTAATGGCCATGGATGGTGGGTTGTACGAGCATTATGCAATTTTTAGTAATTGCATACAGACAACAACTAAAGAGATGACAATAAAATATGTCACTAAATACGTGGATATTTTGCATGCAAATGATGGTTATTAAATTGATGCAGCCCTGCTCATATAATGTGGTACGTTACTGTCAGTGTTGCAAAATTGTTTAAGTCGCAGAAGTGGGAATGAGCTCCCGATTTTGCTTGATGTTGCATTGAAGGTTGTGCGTTGAGACTATTCGTTGGTTATATATTCTGTATCATTTTGTACAAGTCCTACTGCTTAGTCATCGCCTCCAGAAAGCTCCGTCCGTATTTCCAGGCTCATCCCATCACTGTGTACACCGATCAGCCGTTACGACAGGTCCTCACGCGGCCTGAGACGTCTGGTAGGTTACTCAAATGGAACATTGAACCGAGTCAATTCGACATCACTTATACTCCAAGAAGAGCCATTCACGGTCAAGTCTTAGCAGATTTTATAGCCGAGTTCACTGTTCCTGAAGATTTGCCTGAAACTAGCAAACCTTCAGAATACATCTGGAAGCTGTACACCGATGGTGCATCCAACGATCGGTGCTCGGGTGCTGGAGTAGTACTCGAAACCCCCGAGGGTCGATCCATATGCTACGCTTTGAAGTTCGAGTTTCGTGCAACCAACAATGAAGCCGAATATGAAGCTTTACTTACCGGGTTGAAGCTAGCTCGTGATCTGAGAATTATTGCTGTAGAAATCTACTGTGACTCCCAATTAATTGTATGCCAGGTCCGGGGTGAATATCAGGCCAAAGATCGAAGACTAGCTGCATACCTAGCTCGAGTTCGGGAGATACTTGATCAATTTGATTACTATGCCATTTTCTACATACCCCGAGAGAATAATCAGAAAGCTGATTCATTGGCGAAATTAGCAAGTACGGGCGAAGCTCAGCAATTGGGACTCGTTCTCGTTGAAACTCTACCTTCTCCGAGCATTGATCAAATAGAGACTGATTTCACATTTGAGGCTACTTCCAGTAGGGAGTCGTGGATGACCCCTTATCGAGATTATATTGAGCATGGGATATTGTCTAAGAGCAGGAGCGAAAAAAGACAAGTTCTTCGAAAGGCCTCACGGTTTGTCATTCAGAATGGAGTTATGTATATGAGAGGGTATTCTGTTCCTCTCCTCCGGTGTATCACGCACGACGAAATCAAACGAGTGTTACATGGTCTACACGAGGGAGAATGTGGTGATCACACTGGAGGGCAAGCACTCGCCAAGAAAGTACTCCGATATGGATATTACTGGCCTACTGTTAATCGCGACGCAGCGGACTATGCCAAGAAATGCGATAGATGCCAGAAACATGCTCGGATTCCTAGAGCCCCACCTACTGAGATAACCCAGATGGTCAGTCCTTGGCCGTTTGCAGTATGAGACATTGATATAATTGGTGCATTGCCTCTAGCCAAAGGTGGCGCGAAGTACGCCATCGTCGCAGTTGATTACTTCACAAAATGAGCTGAAACTGAACCTCTTGCAACGATCATGACAAAGAAAGTAATCAACTTCGTAGTACGCAACATTATCTGCCGTTTTGGTCTCCCGCATACTATTATCACCGATAACGGAGCCTAATTCGACAGCGTTGAGTTCAAGAACTTATGCCAACGATTCCATATTCACAAGAAATTCTCCGCAGTAGCACACCTTCAAGCAAATGGTCAAGTCGAAGCTGTTAATAAGGTTATCAAATCTATTCTGAAGAAACGACTAGAAAAGCCCGGGACAAATGGGATGATGAACTTCCTATGGCTTAATGGGCTTACCGAACGACCCATAAAGCTGCAATCGGACATACTTCTTTTTCTCTATCTTATGGCTCGGAAGCCGTTATTCCAGTCGAGATGGAAGTACCTTCTCATCGTGTGACATACTATGACCCGAAAACGAATGCCATAATACTTGCTGAATCTTTGGACTTACTCGATGAGAAGCGTGAGGAGGCTGATTTGAGAGCAGCCGCGTATCGGAGTCGAGTCGCCCGAATATACAATGCCAAGGTCCGACCACGAACCTTTGAACTCGGCGACCTCATACTCAAAAAGATTTATCCAGTTCCTTCACACATGAAACCAAATTGGGAAGGAGCATATGCGATTTCACAAAAGCTTGGAGATGGTACGTTCAAGTTATCGACCGTTGACGGTCTTACTTTGCCAAGAGCCTGGAATAACGAAAGTCTCCGTCGCTACTACACGTGACATGCCTTATTTATTTTAGTCTATTTCTTCCTTTGCATTTTGTTCTTGCATTTCGAAATTTGAATTTGTAATAAGGCAACTGACTTTGCCATGTTTTCTTATTTCAGCAATAAAATGCCATCTCTTCGAGCCAGAGCTGTGATTTATTAATATGACTTACAACATCGCAACGCACAAAGAGCTAAGTTCCATCATTCGGTGGGATTTATTCAAATAGGGAGTGATTGTGATACGACCGGCCACTCACTATGTGAAACCCGAGCTCGGGGGCAGGACACTACACTAACATTGAGAGGGATTGATACACGACAATCCTTCCATCAACTCCAAATTCGCAGAGCGCGAATTGGAGTATAAACACCAACTCTAGGTTCCCGAAGCGCGAACCGGAGCGTAAACTCTAACTCCAGATTCCCAGAGTGCGAATTGGAGTGTAGACACCAACTCCAGATTCGCAGAGTGCGAACTGGAGTATAAACAATAAACTCCAAACTCCCAGAGTGCGAGTTGGAGTGCAATACTTGAAATACGGCTTCGAAGAGGGTGGACCCGTCCGTCTAACGACTTCAACCGTATCCTAACCAAGTTCGAGTAGCATGGATCCGTCCATCTAACGACCTCACTTGTTAACTCGGGGTGGATGTGATTCGACCATCCACGATCCCGATGAGCCAAACGTTCCCGGAGTGCGAACGAACTTCTGATAAACACTAACTCCAGATTCGCACAGTGCGAACTGGAGTATAAACACTAACTCTAAATTCCCAGACTGTGAACCGGAGTATAAACACTAACTCCAACTTCCCAGAGCATGAATTGGGGTGTAAGTATCAATTCAGAGTTCCCAGAGTGTGAACTGTGCCATGGACATCAATAATTATCGGATTCCCGGAGCGTGAACCAAATTATCATGTGCAAATTATCTTAAGTCCCCGGAGTGTGGACATCTGTCCAAGATTTGTGATAAGTGCGGTCATGAGCTAATCATTACAACACTCAAGCAGGATAGACAAAAAAAAACAGTTGAGAATAAAGGAAGCTAAATTTTATTTCAAATAACTGGAAACAAGAACTTATATACAAGTTCTTCCAAAAAATTCCTACTAGCATGGGCTGAACCTGCGTCTATACATGGCCTACTAATGGGAAACAAAAACAAGTTCCTATCTATCAAAAATTTGCTTAAGTTGCCAAACTACTTCTTCCTCGGTCTCCTTTTCAACGGTTCACCCTCGGACTCGCTAGAGACAGAGATTCTTCGTTTTGAACTTTTCCTCTCCGGTGGTTGCTCTCCGGCTGGGGGCATGATGTCAACATCCTCTTCTGAGCTTGATTCCAAATGTATGCTTCCCACCGGAGGAGATGTAGGGACTGGACCCACAACGGAGGACGGGACGGACATCCGGGTGTCAACAACGGTACCACCCAGTGATATTATCCTTAGGGGTGCTGGGCTGTGCACCGCCGCACCGCTACCGGCATTACCGCCTGCCCCGCAGCCTCTAATTCAGCATTTATCTCGGCCATGATTTCTTCATCACGAATTGTTTGGGCCTGGCTGGGGGGGGGGGGTCTGTAGTCTGCACTAAAGAGCTGGAGGCTGGCGGGAGTTCACCAATGATGAACGGCAAGTCTGCGAAAGAATCACTATGTTGGCCAAGTAGTTCACTCACCATTTGCTCATCAAGAGATAGTGAACCCTCCTGTGCTGTCTCAGTAGACACTGTCGTTGTCACTACAGTTGTTTCGGTGGTGATGACCTTCTGCCCTTGACTAGACTCTTGAGCTGCTGAAGTCGGCATAATTCCGGTCACTGAACGAAAAAGAGATTGTTAGAGCACACTTCAAAACAAATGCTTCATTTCAAGCAAATGCGACATCTGTACAAAGTACCTTCCTTAACTTGGCTCGTGGCCGGCTGAACAACATCTAATGAATGCTTCCGTATGGGGGATAAGTGTGGCTGTTCCGGGTCATAGCCTGGTACCGGCTGCGGATCAGTTGCTGACGTCGGTTCGGATTTGGATGAAGTAATCATCTCTTCACTTGTAACCTGGTGTGCGACGCCATAACCCTCACCAACTTCCAAGTGCTGGATGCCCAGTCTCTCTTTCGCATGGGAAATCATAAAGTCGTGGACATCTGCCATTTCTTCTTCGACTAACGAATTCCAGGCATTGAATATATGAGTGGGGTAATCGTCGAGTCATGCCAAGTTTCTGTGTCGCAATACATTGACATTATAGGTAATAAGAAGCTCATCTATTTCTGACTCGAGCTTAGTCTCCGCCGACCGAACTTTCTCATCAACCCCGGCTTCCACCTCATGTACCCTTTCTATGGCTGCGTCTCTCTCTCTTCGGAATTCCACCGCCTGATCACACGCCTCTTGTGCGGAAACATTTGCGGCATCTCTTTCCTTCATGAACTCCGAAACTCTAGACTTAAGCTCATTCAACTCCTTCAGGGCGACGTCCCTTTCGGCAGTTACCATAGTGTTTCGATGGCCCATATCCTTCACCGTAACATAATGCTCTTTCTTCATTCTGTCCATTGCCGCTTGAGCCTCATCAGCTTTCTTAAGGGCCTTCATCTCTGACTTTCGAGATGATTCAGCCTCTGTATTCAACACTTGAACAATACGATCCTTGTGAGATAACTCGGCTTGTAGCTTCTCGATGGTGGCTGCTCGTTCAAAGGCTAATGTCGACACTTTCTCGGCCGCTTTATCCCACGCCTTATATTGGGCATAGAAGTCATGCACCAGCTGTTCAGCCTCCACCGGAATTCTTTTTAAGTGCGGAGGGAAAATGTAGTTATCAAAACAAATGTTCGGGAAGTCCTTCTTTAGCTGAGCAAGCTTGATTGCTCCTTCCTCCGAAATTTCCGTAGGGGGCTGTTCCGCAACTACGGGAGTTATCGCTTTAGATCTGGGATGATGCGACTCAGACCTTGAAGATTGTGAAGCTGACTTGTGCCGTGAAGATTCGGGGGGACGAGAAACTTGAACGGGAAGTTGCACAGGACTTCTTGGAGGAGGAGTGCGAGATCGAGATCGACGCCTGTCTCTATGACGCCTCTCTTGGCTAGAGTATTCGGAATATCCACGGTCGTGACCTCTGTCTTCCTCCCTTCTACGTAACTCATAATATGAAGAGGACTTACGAGCCTGTCGAGAAGGCTTCCCAGCATCGAACCTCTTCCAGACATAGTATCTGCGAAACACAATAAAAGTAGAATTAGTGACCTTTCGAAACAAATGGCTTACGGACATAAAAGTTGTGTAGTGCCATGAAGTGTGAGTGTATGTGCAAAACCCTCCGACCAACTGAAAGTGTCGATCACGCTGATGGGAAAAGGCTCGCTCAGTCTAAAGTATATTGAAATTCATCCAACCCGGCATCATGTGGGAAGGATGCGTCATCCGGAATTGAAAGATCGGCAAGCCCTTCGTAGAGATTCTTCGTTTTTGAGGGGGACATCTCCGAAATTCTAATTCTGGAGGCGGGCCGCGACGTGACGACAGTTTTCCATCTTCCCTTTTTAGATGGCTTAAAGACGAAATTCTAATTCTAATTCATCGCTTAAAGCCGCCATCATGACCATAGATGGATTTGGTCGATCCACTGATGCTGCCGCCGCATTAAATCGCGTTAGAAAGCTCCTCAAAGTCTCTCCAGTTTTCTGTTTCAAGGTTGCCAAAGTCATCACATTCTTGGGTCTCGCAATATGAACCCTGAATTGCCTCATGAATCTCTCAGTTAAATCTGCCCACGTTCCTATGGAGCCGCTCTCCAGTTGCCTAAACCATAATGCTGCAATGTCCGTCAAATACAGTGGAAAGCACCGGGCCATAACCTCCTCTGATGCTCCCAGCACTTCCATATGTCTCATATACTTCGTTAGATGGACCGTGGGGTCCGTTTTCCCGTTGTACATGTCCAATGATGGTAGCTTGAATTCTGGTGGGTTCCTAGCCATCCTAATCGCAGAAGAAAAAGAACTTCTGTTTACATCTTCCAAGTCTCTGTTTACTAAACCGCCTCTCATAGCTCTTCTAACCATCTCTGCTAATCTGTCATTGTCTCCAAGCTGTAGTTCTCGTTCCCTGTCTTCGACCTGCCCCCCAAGTCCGCGGGAGTTTCCATGTGTATGCCTCCCTGGCTGAACGCTCATTCCTCTATTGCTACCGGGTGGCTCGGATGCCCCCATCTCATTTCCCGGGGTCGGATCAACATGCTCTGCGTGAGTGCCCCCTAGCTCTGGTGCTGCGCCAGATGGTCCTGCTCCGTTCTGAACTCCAGTTGCTCCTTGAATTTGTGCTCCAATTTGCCCAATTTGCCGAAGTAAGTTCTGGATCATCTCTTCTTGTCTTCTCATCATGGCTTCCATCTCATCCCTAGTGATGAAGATCGACGCTTGATTCCCTCCTGAGGAAGCCTCTTGACTTCCTTGGTGTTCACTTCTCTCTGGCCTTTGCCTTCTACTTGTTTGTCTCGTCATAACTCTTAGATTTCCAAATTCAACTTCTATCCGATGTAGCGGGAGCTGATTCTTCTCAGTGAAAGCACCAAAATGTTTGCGTAAAAAATGGCCGCAAACACCCAAAGTCGTATGAGTTGGTTGATTTTATGTTGTTCTTAGTGATTTGGGTGATTTATGCAAATATATGAAAAGCAGGGACTAAACTGTAAAAGACACACAGATTTATAGTGGTTCGGCCAGAACGTGCCTACGTCCACTTTATATGTTATTCTTCTTTTTCTCTTCAGATTACAAGTACAAAGCTTTGATTACAAGTATCTAAAGTTGTTTGAGAGTTCCTTCTAGGCTTGAGCTCTCAAACTTGTCTGTCATTGTTGTACCCCTGCCCCTCTATTTATAGAGTGAGGCTGGGGGCAGGGGTATTGGATGTTTATAGCTGCTGGTGGACCTGGGCTGATGCAATCTGGCCTGGCAGCGTTCTGGTTCGGCGAAGCTTGGTTCGGTGGTAGAGGAGAGGAGTGTGGTTCGGTGCCACCTTGGGTTTGATTCGGTGGTTACTTGGTTCGGTTGATGGTGAGTTCTCGTGGTTGGTTCGGCATGGGGCAGCAGGGAGATGGTTCGGCATGGGGTAGCAGGGAGTTGGTTCGGTAGCTTATGCCGAATGAACTTGTGCATGTGAATGCCGAATGGGACTGTATGCTTGCATAGCCGAATGAATATGAGAGTATAAGGCCGAATGGACTTTGTATTCGGATCTTGAGTGGAACTCTGGACTTAGGTACGCTTGCTGGTTGCTTCTTCTTAGCTCGATCGTGGTGGAGACGCGCTCAACATTGATATTCCAGTTTTGTCCAAAAAATGGGATAACAGCGAGTAAGCAACTGTAAGTTGATGCTTTACACCATTGTTCCTGCAGAACTCTCTGAATGCATTTGACGTATACTCACCTCCTCTATCGGTTCGTAAAGTCTTCAAGCTAGTCCCGCTTTGCTTTTCTACATAAGCTTTAAAGTCTTTGAACACATCAAACGCATCAGATTTACGTTTTAGAAAATAAACTCATATCTTCCTACTGTAATCATCAATAAAGCTAATGAAATACCGGTTACCTCCTTGGGATTCAACCTCCATTGGCCCACATATGTATGAATGCACAAGCTCAAGTTGTTGTGTTGCTCGACGTGCCTTACCCATTTGAAAGGAGTCCCGATGTTGCTTACCCAAAATGCATCCTTCACATACTTGATTTGACTTCTCAAGTAATGGCAGTCCAGTAACCACATCATTCTTAGTTAAGAACTGCAAACCATTAAAATTTAAATGCCCAAAACGGAGATGCCACAACCAACTTGTATCCTTCATTAAAGTACTAAAAAAACAAACCGTTTCGGTCCGCAATGGCAAGGATAACATGCGATTTCTTGACATTCTAATCGCAGCAACAAGTTCACTTTTCTTGTTCTTAAGTGTCCATACACCATTGTCATTGATGATTTTAATACCTTTCTCTGATAGCTGATCCATACATAATACATTCCAGTGCAAGCTCGGAACATTATACACGTCGGAGATGTGTTCTGGAGAACCATCCTTCAATCGAATGAGAACGTTACTTTTTCCATGATTGGAACCTTTGTCTTGTTTCCAACATTCACATCTCCACGAACAGTTTCATCCAAGTGAGAAAACAATTCTCTCTTCCCACACATGTGATTGCTGCATCCGGTGTCCAAATACCACTTATTGAGATGATCATCTTTTGAAATAGTACAAGCTAATAGCAAAATTTCTTTAGCCTGGACCTCATTATTAGTATAGTTAGCATGTTCAGAATTTTTCGAAGGCATTTTAGCTCTACACTCTGATTTAAAATGTCCATACTTATGACAACGGCAACATTTAATCTTAGACTTATCATATCTTCGATTTGATGTTTGCTCATCAGAATGTGTTTCTTTATCTGAAGTTTGCTGTTTCGAGCCACAACGCTTAGCATTCTTCTTAAAACCTGATGCTTTTGCACTGCTCGAACCACCTTTTTCAGTAATATTAGCTTTGCTTCGAAAAACATGCTCAACAGTCCCTGCATTTTTCCGATCCATTCAATGTTCATGAGAACACAATGAACCCATCAACCCTTCAGTTGTCATGGTTGATATGTCCCTTCCCTCTTCAATTGCAGCAACAACATAGTCAAACCGACATGCTAAGGATCTCAAAATCTTCTCAATAACACGAATACCCTCCATTGTTTCTCCATTCACCGTTAATTGATTCACAACAGATTGAACTCGAGAAAAATAATCAGAAATTGTTTCAGAAGCATTCATTGAAAGAGATTTTAATTCACCTCATAGAGTTTGCAACCTTACGCTCTTCACTTTGGCATCACCTTTGTAAGATTTCTGCAACAGACCACACGTCTCCTTAGCTGTTGTTGCACACGAGATCCGTCCGAAAACAACCTCGTCTACTGCCTAGTAGAGGAACAACACCTTTTTGTCTTTTTTTTCAATCCTCCCTCAATCTGTCTTTCTGGACTTGAGTGAGAGCTGCAATTGCAGCTTCATCCACAGGCTCAACATAACCATGCTCGATGATCTCCATCAGCTTCTGAAAACCAAACAAAGCTTCCATCTGAATACACCATTGATCAAAGTTCTTTCCATTGAACTTTGGAAGTTGAGGCTGCATCGATCCGTTCATTGTTGTTAATCTGCTTTCAAGTACTCCGAGAACAATATTAAGAAAAAAAACGGCTCTGATACCAGATGTAGAAAATTTACTAAGACAAGAAGTACCGACAAAAGCAAAAACAACTACGTTTACTAACTGATAAGTGGTACATTTCACTAAAACACAGAACACCTCTTAAATCAGCGATCCTAGGATATCTTCTAATCTACTGCCATGATAGAACTGGCTACAAGTTAGGAATGACTTATTCAACGGAAGACTTGATCAAACAAAATATAATAAAACGTACTAATAGAGTTTGAGTTTATGCAACTCCAACACACTGGTACAAATGTTTCATATGGATAATGGGCGCAAGCAATTCCGAAATGGCATGGTTCAATGCCAAAATCAGGAGAAATGGTACTGTGTTTTTCATCAATATTTTGCTTCACCATGTGTAGAGCTATAGTGGATACAATTGAAAATGGTTAATGTTATGTATATTTTTGAGGACGCCTGTTTTATATAAATAATTCAGAACTAACGCTTATCAACAAGATATCAGGTAACTTCAGATCACCTCATCTGCAAATAACAAAATATGATCAATCATTGGATACTGAAATTTTGAATCATGGGGAACTCATTCCTTTTGTCATTAGTTTCTCTCAGATTTGCTCAAATGTTGCATGCTCAAGTTTGCTAATGATGTATTAATTTATAATTGAGAAGTTAATTGGTGGCGCATGTATTTTGGAGATATTATGAGTAGGGATTTATGGAAGTTGGCCAAAGAAGCTGCCTTTTTTTCGATGTATGCTTAAAATTGTTTATAGTAGATTGGAGTAAATGATATGTTTTTTTTCCAGTTATTAAACCATAAAAAAGCATCGATGCAGTCCCTCCTTACACGTCTATTTTCTTACTGTAGTTATATTTGATTACATTTAGCGCGACCCCTAATGCCATTTGTTAAATGCAGAACTCCTTACATGTCTACAATGCAGTATGACATGTCACTCACCTGAAGGTCATAAGCAACAAAATGGAAGATGTATTCAGGGTATGTTACCTACACATAAACTGTAAACCCATTTCCTGTAATTTGTTTACCTTCACTCTTATTTACGAAAAATGTAAATAACCTATACCTATTTAAAAACAAGAATAGCCATAACATATACATACATTCATACTTTCATACATATACATACATATATGTATGTATGTATGTGTGTGTGTGTGTGTGTGTGTGTGTGTGTATATATATATATATATATATATATATATATATATATAAAGATATGTATGTATGTATGTATGTATGTATATACATACATATGTATGGACGCGCACGCGCACGCACGCGCAGGCGCAGGCAAATCGCGGAGCTCGATTGGCTGTAGCAGGAATAGTAGGTATTCTCAAAAAACAAGTTAGACACACTGCAATCAGTGATCGAAGGGCAGTAATGGCCATGGATGGTGGGTTGTACGAGCATTATGCAATTTTTAGTAATTGCATACAGACAACAACTAAAGAGATGACAATAAAATATGTCACTAAATACGTGGATATTTTGCATGCAAATGATGGTTATTAAATTGATGCAGCCCTGCTCATATAATGTGGTACGTTACTGTCAGTGTTGCAAAATTGTTTGAGTCGCAGAAGTGGGAATGAGCTCCCGATTTTGCTTGATGTTGCATTGAAGGTTGTGCGTTGAGACTATTCGTTGGTTATATATTCTGTATCATTTTGTACAAGTCCAATGCAATAATCAAACACACATTATTATTATTATTATTATTATTATTATTATTATTATTATTTTAGCGGTTATTACTGTTTCACTTTTGCAAGCTATTGCTTATTTCGTTTCTTCTGAGATCAAGGTAAACTATTTTCTATATCTTTGACAACTTAGTACATATTACCCTTCTTTAACAATGATACACCTATGTACCACACATGATAAACTAATGCATCTATTTTCTTACTATAGTTATATTTGATTACATTTAGCGCGACCCCTAATGCCATGTTGTTAAATGCAGAACTCCTTACACGTCTACAATGCAGTATGACACGTCACTCACCTGAAGGTCATAAGCAACAAAATGGAAGATGTATTCAGGGTATGTTACCTACACATAAACTGTAAACCCATTTCCTGTAATTTGTTTACCTTCACTCTTATTTACGAAAAATGAAAATAACCTATACCTATTTAAAAACAAGAATAGCCATAGCTAGCTAGCGCGCGCGCGCGCACGCACGCACGCACACAAATCGCGGAGCTCGATTGGCTGTAGCACGAATAGTAGGTATTCTCAAAAAACAAGTTAGACACACTGCAATCAGTGATCAAAGGGCAGTAATGGCCATGGATGGTGGGTTGTACGAGCATTATGCAATCTTTAGTAATTGCATACAGACAACAACTAAAGAGATGACAATAAAATATGTCACTAAATACGTGGATATTTTGCATGCAAATGATGGTTATTAAATTGATGCAGCCCTGCTCATATAATGTGGTACGTTACTGTCAGTGTTGCAAAATTGTTTAAGTCGCAGAAGTGGGAATGAGCTCCCGATTTTGCTTGATGTTGCATTGAAGGTTGTGCGTTGAGACTATTCATTAGTTATATATTCTGTATCATTTTGTACAAGTCCAATGCAATAATCAAACACACATTATTATTATTATTATTATTATTATTATTATTATTATTATTTTAGCGGTTATTACTGTTTCGCTTTTGTAGTCCAGCAAGCTATTGCTTATTTCGTTTCTTCTGAGATCAAGGTAAACTATTTTCTATATCTTTGACAACTTAGTACATATTACCCTTCTTTAACAATGATACACTTATGTACCACACATGATAAACTAATTCATCATTGTCACTAAACAAATAATATTGAATCCCAGTTTAGCTTGCCTTCCTCCGTGTCCGGAATGACCATCACCCTTCTAAGCGAATCACATTCCATAATAACCTCCGGCTGTCTAACATCACCAGCGAAAAATGGGTACAGTTTGCTCTCCACTTCAATCCAACTGCACCCTGGTTCTTTCCTCGCCCCTATATACCTCATCGTTTTCCTAACTTCAGCTGCTTCACCATACTTACCTGCAGCTGAATAAACATGAGATAATAATACATAATTTGCACTGTTCTTCGGTCCCATTTCAATTACTTTGTTAGCTGCATAAACTGCCAAGTCCATTCTATTATGTATTCTGCAGTTGGATAAGATCGATAACCATATAGATAGCCCCGCTTCAAAAGGCATTGACCACACTACATTCATTGCCTCATCGATCCTTCCTGCTCGGCCCATCATATCTATGATCGACACATAATGCTCTTCTTCAGGCGCTAGACCATAAACATTCTTCATCGCATCATAAAACCTCAAGCCTTCATCGATCAGTCTACTATGGCTGCAAGCTGATAATAAAGTAAGAAAGCACACCCGATCGGGTTGTATGCCTTTCACTATCATTTTGTGGAAGAGGCGAATGACATCATTGCCACGTCCGTGGTAGCCAAGCCCACCAATCATAGAGGTATATACCAAAATATCTGCGTTGGGCACCGATCGAAATATTGATTGTGCATCAACTATTGACCCACATTTTGAATACATGTTCAATAAAGCGTTCGATGTCAAATTGCTCGATCCATGTCCAAATTGAATGAGCTGGGCGTGGAGCTGACATCCGTAATATAATGAACCAAGCATTGAAGCCGCAAATAGCACTTCTTTATATGTATTATCGCTGGGAATCAAGCCATCTAATCGCATTTGATCAAATAGCTTTATCCCTTCTTCGTAGAGGCTATTCTTGTTGAACCATGCTATCATAACCTTGTACGTTTCATCATTCTTCTCTGGCATTTGTTGGAGATGTTCAAATGCAGTGTTTATTTCGTCGAAGCGTAAATAACCCCTGAGCATGACGTTCCAAGATATATTGGTTTTATGCCTAATAGAAGTGAATATTGCTTGTGCATTGTCAAGTCTACCGCAAAATGAGTAGATAGTGGCCAGAGCATTCTGAACTGGCAACGAAGATTTAGATTTCAAATCAAATCCGGAACGAAGCATATACCCATGGACAGCTTTGCCTAGAATAAGGCTGTTGGTTTTAAAGCATGTGACAAGTAAATAGGTATATGTGAAATGATCGTGAGGAATTCCCAGCAAGTGTAGTTCTCTAAATAGTGCAAACGTTTCGCTGAAAAGGCAAAACGACATATACCAAGACATCATCCAGTTGCAAATCTTTTGACTTTTGATAGTCAACCTATCAAACAAAGCACGGGCTCCATATAGATCTCCTTTTCGGCTAAATTCTCCTAAAATTGTCATGCAAGTCTGTTCTCACTGTGCGCCTGTTGTTAAAATGCAATTTGCAATTAATTAATAACTCTAAAATTTATGAATAGAAGAATCATGAATCTGAAAGTGCATGAATGGGAAAATGCAAAGACATTTATGAAAAAATGTGTCTCTTCATATGAAGAGCCAGGTTCATGCTGAGTTTTACATATATTTATATACATGTAATTCGAAGACTGATGTGTGTAGAAAGTTATATCTGCAACTCATATTCTTACAAGTTACAATACCTGTTTCATGGAAGAACTTAAGAGCATGATCCAACCCATTGCTTTCATCCTTCTCAAGGTAAAGGGTGATGACTCCATTTGCAACAGCACCAGAAAGTGCATGAATGTGAAAATGCATGAATGTGTGAAAATGCAAAGACATTTATGAAAAAATGTGTCTCTTCATATGAAGAGCCAGGTTCATGCTGAGTTTTACATATATTTATATACATGTAATTCGAAGACTGATGTGTGTAGAAAGTTATATCTGCAACTCATATTCTTACAAGTTACAATACCTGTTTCATGGAAGAACTTAAGAGCATGATCCAACCCATTGCTTTCATCCTTCTCAAGGTAAAGGGTGATGACTCCATTTGCAACAGCACCAGAATGCCCCATTCCAAATTTTATCGTAACACAGTGCAAGCAAGCGCAGTCTAAAAGTTTAATTCTGGGAAGCTTGGCGGTTGCATGAAGGATAGTTGTAAAACTGAATTCGTCGGGCCTTGTGTGGCGGGGCCCGGAAATCATACTGCGAAATATTTCCATGCAAAGTGAAAGTTTTGAAGAACTTGAGTACACCGACATTAGTGCATTGTACAAAACAACATCCCGTGCACAAATGGGTGTTTCGTCAAATATTTTTGTCGCAGCACCCATGTCGCCGGAATTCGCGAAAGAGTTGAGGAGACTGGTTCTAATGACAACATCCTGATTATCTGCATAAGATTTTGCTAACTCCACAGCCGAAGGTATTTCATGGAAAGAACCATACAGGTGAATGAGACGCTTCAAAATGTTACCGCGGGGGGTGAAAGCAGCTCCGACCATATGACCATGTAGGGAGCGGAGAAGCAGGAGCCTGTTGTTGCATGATGCTGGCATTTCAGCCAGGCTGCGTAGCATCCGGGTATAGAGTTCGATGAGCTGCATTTTGGTTTTGAAATTTTTTTAAACTTTGAATGAGTGTATATAGATTATCCCTAATGATATTGTTAAAATAGAAAAGAGGAGAATTATAATTTTAGAATACAACACAACAAAATGACCACATATATATAATGGTTTACAACCATTACAAACAGACATAACCTTTTTGAATAGACACTTTTCACTTCAATAGACACGACTTTTACTCAATAGACACGACTCTTCATTTCAATCGACTTTTCAGTGAACGGACACGACTTTTCAGTGAACGGACACGACTTTTCACTGAACAGATATGACTTTTCATTCGAATTGTCATGACTCTTCATTCGAATAGACATGACTTTTCAATCAGCAGATACGACTCTTTAATTTTGGTTTACACCAATAGATATGATATTTGATTGCGTTGAAATTATAGTCTAATTTAACTAATACATAAGTGTAATTGATTCCTTCTGTATATTGTAGTACTAAATCTTTTTTGTTTATTTTTGCACAATCAAAAATTATATTTTATTTCATTTCGATCAAATAGCAATAAATGAAAACTAAAGTTATGTCTTAACTTTTGCTTTCTTTTTTATTCGTCAATTAATATACATAACTTTCCAAATTGGATCAAATTTATATTTTTAAATTCGATGATACATTAAAAAATTGTTTAAAGTTAACTTTGTTTGCGATGTAATATTTGATGATACATTAAAAAATTGAACGTTTGGTGATATATTAAAAATTGTGTGTATGAGGAATGATTTTAATGTACATTTATTAGGCAATGAAATTTGCAGAAAATTAGTGATACCCCATGTTTATTATGATATACAAAAAAGTATGATTATATTGATATATTTTCCTATATTTAAATTTAGCATACATATACTATATTTGACTCTGACATGTATATATATACTACATTTTATGTTCCCTTGCGTTAATTATGATATAAAAAAGTATGATATTATTATTAATAATAATTTACTATATTTGGGTCAGTATTGGTATCCAAATCTTTACAACAATTGGTTCATTGTTTTATTTTTATACAATTTAGTTTTACTTTGTAAGTAAAAGTTTGATTAGACTCTTCATCATCCTGTGGTAAAATTAAGTTACCTCTTATGTTTCTATTTAATTCATATGTCCTCTTAATATTTGTCCTTATATGCCAAGAAAATTAAATCTTAGTCATCCATCAAAACAAACTAACAAATTAGCAGGACTCATCATATCATTTGAATGGATAATGATGAAAACTAAATGGTTAAGATGTATGAGTGAATTTACACAAATGATTGCAAATCAACCCTAATACATGCGGAAGCAATAAGATCGTGTTCTAATACGATAAAACGAACAGAACCTGAAAATAAAACGGCAGATCAGCAAATGACACAAAATTGTTTTTTATTTTTAACCCTTTTTATTCAATAGTTACATTAAATTTAATAATTTAAAATAGCTAAAAATACGCCTCGTTACGTTCTCTCCCACTCAAAAGTTTTCTTCCTCGGAAAGGATTAATTACAGAATTTAACAGTAGATATATTTTATTCAAATTATTAACTTATAAAACATTAAATCTCGTTAATAAAACTATTACTACGTTTTTACTACACTACTCCGATCAGCTTATGGAAATTTCAAGTTAGTTGTCAAAACAAGACATAATTTTTTTTTAAACTTCAAAAATTTTCTAATTCTCTGATTTACGGAAAATTTCATCAGTCTCCTTTGCGTGACTCGATCAAATTTTTTTTACAATACACAAATATACCATATAGATATCAAATATACATCTCTTCTCAATGATGAGGCATTCCGTAGGGAAAATTATAAAAGCGCGGTAGGTAATCTAAGATGTGTACCTTATTATTACTAATACGAGCGAGTTCGCTCGTATATATTAAGCAAGCAAAAGCATATAAAATCCGCGTATACGTCCAAACGGTCTTCGTATGTACCTATCTCAACTCAATTTAGAATATTAGTTGCATATAGAAGATATAGAAAGCATATATGAGTTTAATAAACTATAAAATATCCATTCTGAATCCAAATTATAACACATGCACAAATATGCAACATACTACAATCATATGCAATTAAAATAGTTATAATGATGGTTTATAATAAAAGAAACCGTTCAACACTAAATAGTTATCCAATTAATTCATAAACCACCACCATTTCATTTCCAATGTCAATATTTAATTTATACACTTCATTTTTCATTTACATTAAATTTTTATTAACGTTTAGTCGGTTTGCTTTATATTTATTCACATCTATTTCATTTACCTTCAATTTATTCAATTTTCCATTATTTCACTTTTGTTTAACACATTTCATATAAATTTATTTATAAACCATTCATAACCATTTGAGTCTACTACAATCATTTTATGAAACACAACTCATGTTCATTTTCATAACTTAAGTTCATATGAATTCTTCAATTCACTTCATTAGCTCATTTCATAAATTTAAATTCATATTAATACAATTCACTAACTTCGTCCATTTATTCATTTCGTTTAGCTTTTCATAAGTTAAAGTTCATTTCATAATTCGATATTAGCTTCCTTCCTTTAACATCCATATTCAATTAATTTAACATCTTGTTTAACTAACATTTATCAAAGTTATAAACTATAAACTTTACTTTATATTTTCGCAAAACATATGAATTATAATGTTCATATCTCCATTTTTAGCATCAACATCATTAATGAACTATTTCTTATATCCTTATTTGATTTTTTTTACAACTTAATTCGCATTTATTTTCACAATTCCATTTAATACAATTTTATTTGTAAAACATTTTATTAATCATCACTTTAGTTTATAATCATTCTATAAAAGTTAAACTTCTTATATATGACTTTATATAAAATTATAATTATCTCAAAAGTTACAAATTCAATTTCAATTTTTTTTGCAGATTTATATTTAATTCTATAACCAATTTATAAAGATATTATTTAATTCATTATGTAAATCTATAACCATCACTAGGCATATCGTCTATACCAATTATGTAGGGTCTCATACATTTGGATATTTGCAACAAATATTCATCGTCAAAGTTTTGATGCCAAGCTTCTTTAAGTAACAACCAACTAGCGTAGGATTTGAGCTACACAACAGTGATGCTTCAGCACGTTCAAAGTAAGAAGGATCTTGTTTAGTTGACTTACCTTTTTTGGAAGGTCTACCTTTTCTAATAGTTGTCACACGGGGTTCTAAAATAGTGGTTGTTTGAGGGAATGCTAGCAATTTCAAATCTTGTTGCATAATAAGTCCCACATTATCAAGTGATTCATCATACCTACTTTTCAATGCTTTGATTTCAGGCAAGTAAAAAAAATCAATAGTTGAATGATTCAGTGTAGGAGTGCAAGATAATTGCTTCCAATAAGAGTCTATAACGCTTAGAGGTATGAAACCTAGTGAGTGTCTAAAGTCCGTAGCTTATGTGCACATGGTAGTCTATTTACTTGCACAAAACACAACCACAATTCTCGATACTCAAGCCGACGTTTGAAATGGTACTTAATTCATGTAGTAGTAAATCAAGTGCTTTGTGAGATATAACACCCGATATTTCTTTGAACACAGGTTCACTTTGAAATCTATGCATTGTCGTTGATGTATTTGTTTCAAATGCATGTTTGATTGCAAATAATTCATTCTCGGCACAAAGATTTACAATAGTCCAACATTGCATAAAGTTACCTGCAACTGAATCAAAATACAATTTTAAACGATGGTGTGCACTTTCAACTATGCTAGTTGACCCTTTATCATTGTGTTTTATTTTGTTGGTCCAAGACAAAACAAACATCGCCTTATATTTACTAAGCTAATTTCTCAGTACATACGTGTTAGATTTTTTTTGTTTCATGAGCCGTGTATCACGAAACGAGTTTAAGTTCAGATGATACTCTTCTTCGGACAATGAGTTTATCATATTTATCCAACCATCATAAAAAAGTTCGCACTCCTTTTTTCCTTCTTCATTCTCTAAAACTACCTTTTTATCCCCAATCAATACTCGTTACTTTTTTTATAAAATTTGGTTTACAATTCTTGGACATTCTTGGAAATATGTCATGCATAAAGAATATGATGTGCCGCTGGAAACACAATAGCTACTGCATTTGTAAAAGCAATTTCAGTATCCGTAATGATAACATCTAGAATTTCTTTATCCCTACAACACTTTCTAACACATTCAAGAGCTCATATGCATGACTCTATAGTCAAGCGACTAATAAAAGCAAGTGCAACGGTAAATGATGCTCTAGTAGATGTTTTCGACACCATATGTAAACACGGTAACTTATACCGATTTTCCTTGAACTTGCAATCCAAGAACAAAATTTGATGAAAACACTGTGCAAGAACAACACATCTAGGATGGCTAAAGAATAAATTGAAAATTTTATTGGTTGTACCATCAACTCCATGATGCGCTGAATAATGATGACTAGAGGCCAATTTCATAAACTGTTGCATAATCGACTTACCTTCGATATTCTGTAGTTTAAGTTTCACTTTTGCATATGTAAATATTTCTAATAGTTGATTGGTTCTCTGGGCTGTCAATTCTAATAACGATTAAAATATTTCAAGGCTTGACTCCACTATCTGTCATTGTTTCAACGGTCTTAACTTTATGATCCTTCAGCCTCGCCACATACAGATGCCCATTTAATACGTTAGGAAGCATGTGATTATGACGTCCATTTTTTACCTCCAAAATCCAAATCCCAACATCTGTACAATGTGCGCTTAACTCAAATGGACATCCACATTTTCCCGATCTTCTCCCTTTTTTGGGTTTTTGGAACATGATTCTTTGGCTTATGATCAATATACTCTCCGCTTCTTTCACATGCTAGAAGCATCCACGATCATTTTCCATTAGCTAACAATTTTCTCGTTCTTGTTCTTTTGGTCACAACAATACAATTCACACTGATCCCGTGATCCATGCATCAATCTCGTACATTTTCCTTTGATTCAAACAACTGCATCATAAATCAATAACATGACTCAAACCACAAAAATCATATATAATTCCAATATTTTTACGTACCTTATCAGTAGGGATGAGAAGTCAAATCAGGGTAATTGAATTCATTGCAATTGTCATTTTGGTTATCATTGCCATCATCTTCCTTATTTTGATTATTGTTGTCATCTTCGTTTTTAGATTCATTCTCTCGTATCTATTGAAAAATATAACTTAGAATCTTTAGTTTTAAAAAAATAATCCGGATATCAATTGCCGAACAAAATTTCGGCTATCCACTACCAAAACAAAATTTCGGCTACCCGCTACCCAAAAATATTTCGGCTACACACCATCCAAAAAGATAGCGTTCACTTTCTTGGGTGAGAATTATAGTATATTCTTCCTCCAAAGGAGAACTTTCACTAGAGTTTAATTCCCCATCGGTTGTAATTACTGATTAGAGAGCATGTGATAGTAATGAGTTTAGGGTAAGGGTAACAAGGCAACAGAGGTAAATTTTAAGAGGAGACTACTTTCATTAGTCCTAGTAAATTTTTTTTCTATAAAAAATTTTTAGTTGGTGTGACGACCCGCACTCAAGACCCTCTGAATCCAACACCAAACCACGCGTGTCCGACCCAAAGCGAACCGATTGCAGATGATCATGAGAAAGAAAAGAGAGGGTGAGAAGAAAGAGAGAAGAAAGAAGAAGAGAAGAGAAGAAGAATAGAGAAGCAGAACCAAAAACAATATAAGATCTCACATCGCAGCGGAATAACATATAATATAGATCAATCTTTACAAAGAGAAGCTATAATATACATAAATCAATATCAGAGTACACAATAAATATTCATCAGCTTGGACAGTTATAATAATCTGTCCTCACAAATGCTGATAATTTACAACAACAATGCAATGCAGCGGAAAAATAACAGATACGTGTATACGACATAAACATCTTCAGCTCGCCTACTGAAGCTTCAAAAGCATCAAATCTGAACCTGTAAATATACTCGGTCTGATCCGAGCATTGAAAGGGAAGAACGTCCGGATCAGTCTGGTAAACCAACGTGAGAAAAACACACCTCAACTAAATTTTAAAGTTATCAAAACTTTTTTTTTATCAAAATAAAAGGTATCTCATAAGACCACGTCGCAAATAAATACGGACAAGGTTTTTACCTTACGATAACCAAAACATTTCATATCAAATTCTCTTATATTATAATAACGTCTATTGCACAAATGATAAATTAAATAGCTGAAATTGTTACATTATTAAATCCCAACGAAATAGGTTTACAATCAAAATGACAGACATATATTGGATTTTGGATTTCCATACAAATGATTAGTTGAAGGGACTACCTTTTCGAAAACTCGGTACACCTCTAGAGGGATGTACCTAGGGTCGAGATACTCGGCGCCTAAACCAACACAAGACCGGCCTACCTATCCCTGGATAGTAACGAATGTGTCATTACTTCGGTCGTTACTAACCTAAAATCCATGGCCACAATACATCAACAATAATCAGATACACGACGTCATAGCGTGTAAAGATATATCTAGAAGAGTGATGACATATCCTAATGGCAGTGACCCATTTTAGCCTTCCTGCTTCTATCCCTGTTTCCGTCATTTTCCGGGGGTGAGGCCAAAAGAGGTATCAATTACCTTTCACATATCATATATCACTTCATCTTTGAATGTCACATTGTCATTTCCGTTGACTACTAATTGTCTTCCACAAAAATACAACTCTTGAGCTCGTACGTCTAAATAAATTACAGTAGTTGAGACGAATCCCTTACATATTGAGTGTTGGACAATTAAAAATTGCTACGTTAATCAAATAGTCTACTTATTCTTGCTATATAAAAAAGTT
Organism: Allium cepa; assembly: GCA_030765085.1. NCBI lineage: Eukaryota > Viridiplantae > Streptophyta > Magnoliopsida > Asparagales > Amaryllidaceae > Allium > Allium cepa. Next base: position 2,559,674 of record CM060936.1, on the reverse strand, counting down.
GACCTGAAGTTTAGTTGAAAGCATAAACACATGAAGTGAAGTTTATAATATAATTTGAGTGGATTACAAGACCTCCACAGTGGTATCACTTAATTTTTCAATCAATTTTGTAAACTGCATTATTTCTATCTCATTTGCTTATTGAACCATAGCACCAGACACCTGCACAGGTTGGAGCCATTATTATTTCTAAATATTTGGAATTTACTAATGGGACTTTGCACGAAAGGTCCCTGTGACGACCCGGAATTTTTAGGCATTTGAAATTGGAATATTTAATTGATTTTAAATATTTAAAAGTTTTATTTCTAACTTGAATTCAAATATCATAATTTATTTGATAATTTTATTGAATTAAATAATTTGAAGTTGGGTAAAATGTTGAATCTTCAGTTTTAAGCCCGTTAAAAATAATTTGGAAATTGATTCAAGTGTTTGAACTTGGAAATTTAAAGAAGAATGTGAAGAAAAGTATATTTCTCTGGATAGCCAAGTACGTTCAAAGTAATTTTTTAAATATAAGATAAAAAGTTTTAATGTTGTTTTAAAAAGCATGTTTTAGGAGTTTATTGTTTCTAAATATCTAAATTCTAAAGTAAATATTTTTCAAATTTATTATCGTAGTAATTATTTAAAGATGACTTAGTATTTTGTTTTAAAAAGTGAAAACCTAGTTTTATATTTTATAAAGTAACTTTATTTTCAAATATTCATGTAGTATGTATTTTTAACAAATTTTTGAAGTAGTTTAACTTAAATGTTTTAAAGTATATTTCAATGTTTTAAATTATTTTAAAAATCTAAAGTTTTGTGCTTGGTGATTTCAGTGGAAATAGGAAATATTTGAAAAATTTATTCTGTAAAGGAAGATAGTTTGAAACTGTTTTCAAAAGGGTTTGAAAAGTGGAAATATATCTTGTGAAGATATTTTTGGGATTAATAAATAATTTGGAAAATTATTTATTGTTTGATGGATGTTTGTGAATGTTAATTGATAGTTAAATAACCGACTATCAATATTGGCCAAATGCGCTGATCGTTTCGAAGAGAACGGGATCGGAATTTATTTCTCGAAAACCACTTCGATCCGGTTTGTACGTTTTCGTGGGAAAACGAGTTTGGAGTCAAAGATGGAGCGGTGAAGTGCAAGGGTTAGTCGCTACTAATCCTGAGGATGTTTCCAAAATGGATGTAGTAGGAATAGTGCCTTCGGTTCCGTTCGAACCTCAGACGGACTTGTATGGATGAATGCTTTCGGGACATCGTCCTGACGTTGGGTATTCTAAGGGATATGTTCTAAAAAGGTAACACTTAGCCTCAAGCCTCATCAACCGGGAATGAGTGAAAATCAGAGGTATGTGGGTAGCACCCATTATGGTAAGGTCATCCCTGTCTAGATGTCCCTTTTTATTTCGGCTTATTGGACGGTTGCTGATCCCAACCGCGGTGTGATCTTATTCGGGACTGTCCAGTAAGGCATGGTACCGGTCTTGTGTTGTAGAGGAGTTAGGGTGGCTCCTCGGTACGGTGATCTAGGCCACGTAGTGACAGGTGTTACTCCAGTGCCTAGCCATTAGTTGAAAATTCATTCTCCCTGCGCGTCTTTTACGAGTTTTGTTTGTATTACCCACTTTGTGGTTAGTAGCTGGAATTTAATCATGTAACAATTTCGGCTATTTTAATAAGTATTTGTACCCTATTGTAGTATCAGAGGATTTTAATAAAAAGTGTTTTAGCTATCGTAAGGTAAAAACCCGACATGTTTATTTGTGGCGTGGTCTTACGAGATGCTTTTGTTTTTAAAGGATTTTTGAGACTTTAATAATCAATTTGAGTGTGATTTCTCACGCTGGTTTTCCAGACTGACTCGGGTGTTTAACTATAATGCTCGGGTCAGACCGAGAATTATAGGATACATGAAAGGATGCTGTGGAGCTCAGGAGTCGAGCTGGATGACGATACGTACTTCCGTATTTGTTATTTGTTCCGCTGTGTATCCAATTGTATGTTATTGATGTTGAACTCTGATGATGTACTCTGATAATGTATGTATAAACAGATATAATATTTGTTTTTGGTGTAAAGATCTGTGATTATCTATTATATTTTATTTCGTTGCGATGGTAAGATTCTGATGTTGTTTTCTATTTTCTTCGTCTACCTCTTTTTCTTTTACTCAGATGGTTCGTATTTCTGTGCAACTTGAGTTGATTGATGTAGAATAGTGTTGACTCAAGGGGTCTACGGATTTGCGGGCCGTTACAGTCCCTATTTCTAATGTTGCTACAAGAAAAGTCCCTGTAGAAATAAGTATGTAAATTAGGTCACTGTTTTTTCTAATTCAGAAAGTGCAATTTAGCTTGCGCTTTTTAAAATATTCAAAAATATCAAAAATTTTAAAAAAAAATTAAAATCAGAAAGCGCAAACTAACTTGTGTTTTCCTGATAGAAAGTGCAAGATAACTTGCGCTTTTCAAAATTTATTTCAGAAACAGAAAAGTGCTAGTTGCATTTCTGTCAGATAAGTGCAATGTACCTTGCGTTTTTTTTTCAAAAATAGAGACCAAATTTGCATATTCATTTCTGCAGGGACTTTTTCTAAAATAACGTCGAAAACAGGGACCCGTGACTCTTTTCTTGTTTACAAATTTCGCACTTCAAAAAGAAAAAAATAAATAAAAATAAAAAAACCTTTAACTCTGACTGATTGTTTTCTCTACACCTAATCTATTGTCAGTATCTTTGTATATGTCTGAGTATTGCATAGCTTACATCATTTGGATTTTAAACTGTGATTACACACACATATATATAATTTCCACGTATCGACGATGCAAGTAGTATACGTCGATGAAATGATAAGAAATTAAGAGCGATAATCATTTGCCAATTGGTTTTTTGATAACCGGAGCATGATGATATTTTGGCATTACTTTATTGTGTGAATGTTTTGATCTAGGTTACAGTAAGAAAAAAAAAAGCAGCCTTACAACTTTCTATTAAAATTAACTAATATTTACCTAAATATGTCTTTGTGCACATACATATATACATGTGTGTGTATTTATATGTGGATATCCCTACACACATATGGGTATCTATTGTTGTTCCAGTACTGCGGCAATATCGTCTATATTATACATATATATGAATATCTGTTTTATGGCTTTCCTGGTAGAACATCATCCATGTTGATTTTTGTAGAAGTGTTACATTCATCAACACACTGTCCGTGATAGTTTAGAATATGGTTAATGAATTGGAACAATTATGTCACAATTTCTTTTGTTGAATCATCTTCTATGTTTGGATTCAACCATGTTTGATTGCTAAGTAATTTTATGTGTTAAGTTGATTGTTAATCTTCAATGATATGTTTCTTTCTCAGATTCGTGTGTAGTGCATACAATTTTAGAGTAATAACATGGATATCATGCATGTGCCATGGAGTGGAACAAACCCAATTCAAGTTTCTTGACCTGCTGGATACCAAAACAGAAGCCTTAACATAACAAAAAAGATTGTTAGGACAGGTAACCTTTTGATTCTACAATTCTTATCTTTTACATACCAACCATCTTTCATGCTTGACTGGTCATAAATAGAGGTCATTGTATGTTTTTTTTTCCAGGTAAAAGCCCAAGAGTCATCATTTTTATATACATGGCTATGATTTTTACCTTCTTTTTACTGACAAAGGGACCACGAGGGATACAGAGATTGTAACAAAATAATACTGCACCCACTCCTTATGCTTATGCATGTTATAGTCAGCAAAAACATGTCACCTAAAGCACAATGGTAGGTTACATCACCCACTCCTTGTGTTGGAATTTTAACTTAATTACCATGTTTCTCATGTAATAGCTTGTTATTGTTTACGTCCATTGTTCCACCATTATATGATTTGGTATTAAAATGGTTGAGAATCATATTAATGGATTTACCCTTTGATAATAAATAATTTGATACTTCCACATGTACATTAGTGTTTAAAACGACAAAGGTTGGCACAACTCAGCCATTAAGAAGCAATTCATGCTTTTTTTTATTCTCATTCACGGTTTAGTACTGTTGTCAGGGTCAAGCGATGAATCATAATGCTGATAACTGGATGAATTAACATCCACAAATGCTGCATGATAAAAGCAATTAAAAAGTGGTGAGTGTAACCTCTTTTGCATGCATAATAACAAGTACAGATTTTATTGCCGTCATCCGTGTACTAATTTATATGGTTAGGCAATTCATTGTTATCATCAGATTTTGCATTACACTATTTTACTTTAACCTGAGTGAGTTAGCGATTTGTGAATGTATTATTCAAACAGAACCTCTAACCTGAGTGAGTTGGCGATAAAATTGCATGGTTTATTTTGTTTCTAAGACTTAGTATGTGCATTATCCAATATTTCCATGTAGTTGTTGCAAACTCAAAACCCACCGTCATTTCCAATTCTTGATAATTATTCTCTTTGTCATCAAATGAACCAGCTGTAGTATACATGTTTTAAATCTTGTACGTAAGATACCGATTCTCTTATACCACATCAATCTTCTATTAGTGCGAGACACGTATATATACATTGGATGAGCATCGGTAGAACTATGTATAGTTCACCATAGATTTTAGCCCGGTCTCTATTTTTATGACACCGGCGTACATTTATAATTTTAACCTTTTCATTTTGTTGTTGTTGTTATAAAATATATTTAACTAAATAGTTTGGAACACTAGGAAATATGAATACGATAAAAATGTAATTTTTAATTCAAGTTACATGATGATATATGTGTCCTAAATTTTATAGACAGCAGCCAACTGAATGTATTAACTTATTTAGTTTGTGGAAGTTATTAACTCTCATCTCATTTGTTTATTTATGTGTTCACTTTCCTATAAAACCAGTATGTAATCCCCTTGACTTATCTGAACAAATTTTGTGCCTAATTATTGCAGTGAACTGCTAATAACCCTCGACTATGAAATGGATTCAAGTTGAAGAAATGTCAGTGTTCTCCATGAAACCTTAGGACTAGCAATTTTTATAACACTCTCTCTGTCTCAAATAAACGCTCAGTAGGGCTTTTAAACATATATTTTATGTAAGTTGTTTGTTAAGAAATTCTTATTAGAGAGTTTCAAACCGTGGACGAGACATATTCTTGCGTAGAAAGAAATATGTGCTATTTTCCCACAATTTTTTCTAAAAATTCAAACGCAACTACTTTCTGTACAGCAAACACTTGATGCAACTGTCCTATCATAATCAACTCACACTTGTACTGGTGTCATTATATTCTAAAATAGAAGAAGGCAAGGTTGAGAAAATAGATCAATACAAAGAAAGGGAACCAAAGAACAAAAAACAGAAGGAAGCATCTCATGAATGGACCCAAATCAACAAGTAAAACCCAATTTGGCTCCAACCTACGAATATCATATATAAGGAGCATGTTTCATACTATAAATGACTAAGGGTTTGGAAGACTATCACGCTGTCAAGCATTGGTAGCTGCAATTAGCTACAATTCAAAGCGATTTCATTCGTGCAATCATGAGGATAACATGACTTCTTTGAAACAAGGAAACAATTAAACAACATTAACCTAAATGTAAACGATGTATTCATCATGGATAACTGTAAATAAACATTCAATTTAACATTGTATGCATACCAGGATAAATTGTTTACTGCACAAACATGCATAGTTTATAGTTAAACTGCATTGTCCATTTTTCCTACGTTAGATTTTTGCAACAATAACCTCCACAAACTTATCAGTGCAAAAACTTTATTGTTCCATTACTATGCACATCTCCTTATATTACTATAATTCTACTATTTAGCATACTTAAAGTTTATTTACAATTTACACAAGAATAACCATATATTTTACTGATAAAATGATTGCAACTTACATTATTGTACAATTTACCCATGTGCGAAGCACGGAACTCGTACTAGTCCCTCTTCTATTTGTTACTTAATCTTAAAAGCAGAAACTCAAATTTGCTTATGTGGCGTTCCTATTTTCCTTCATTTCAAAACTCTCGCTTCCTGTCCATTCTTTCATTCCTTTTTTAAAACCAAACCACCCCACATTTCTGTACCCACTGCTCTCCCCTTGTCTAACCATTTTACCAATTGAATTCATCCTAAACACCGAAATTAATTTTTTCCCCTTTCTGCTCTAATTGTAACTACTACAAAACGTTTTTCAATTGATTTTGCTATTCCTCTTACAGTCGCAATCTGTGATTTTAACAGGATGTAATATTGCTGCCATTCAACAAGAATAAAAATCGTCTAAAGAATGCTTACCCGAGATGGACAAAAAATTAGTAGCTTGATTGGGACCAATTGTTCTGTTTTGATCTATCAAAACACTTTCTCTACGATTTCATTTGAGGTATTACCTTTTTGATTTATTCTTCTCTATATCCGTTTATTGCCCTCTAATCAATTACAGATCTAAAATTTGTAATATTAATTATAATTAATTATTGGATTCAATAGGTTAGCTCACCTTTTATACTGATTGTATTATTGACAACAATGGCCATGTTCTGTTCGATGATTAATTATCCAAAATTTTGTCATATCTGTTATTATGATGTTTGAAGACAGCGAAAATTTCTAAGTGATCTATTGTGCATTTTAACTGACAGTATTTTACTCATCAGATGTATTATTACCGTAAAATATACGAGTTGTTGGTTTGGCAATGTTTCCTTATTTAACATATTTTCTTTCTTGACCTTTTTTATTCTCAAAATTGTACGCCTGGCTTAGAAGTTACAACCAATTTACAGATGTGATACTGAAATTCTAAAATGTAAGATCAGAAATTTATATTTTCTTGATTGCGTTACCTTTTTGGTCAGCAAAGTTGAATATAACATATTTTTATATATATCTAATTTTTATTTCCTTGATTGCGAGACTAGAACTGAATCTTATACCAAATTAATGTCTCAACCCTATTAATTACAGCGACACCTATAGAAGCTAATGTTAATTAGGAATATTTCATCAACTTTGTAGACTGATTATTGAATCAAAGCTTTATGCTGTCATTTACTATAAAAAGGTATAAAAAATTGCTAAAACTTGATTATTATGTTTTTTGGTCAACTTGCACTTCCATTGTTAAAATATTGCTAATTTACACCTAGGTTTTCTATTTATTCAAAAACTTGGATTTTAACCAAAATTTGCATGTTGGATGCAGACGTGTAATATTGCTCTGCTAAACAGATTAGCCTTAACAATTTTCTGCGACATCACACTACATTGTAAATAACAGTAAATATGCAAACACTCTCCATTCTTGCCTCACCACACACACCGCAGACAATAAATTATTATTTTGAACGTATACTTTCCTTCTAGAAGTTGATATTAACTCCAAAACAGAATTTAAAATAATAATAATATATGCTTTACATGTGTATACGATGAATACGGACTCCTCTTTAACTCACATGTACAACAAGAGCAGTATAAATGAGGCTAGAAGTGTTTTTTATATATTAAAAATGGTAAGAAACTGACTAAGTTAATCGGGTAAATGCTATTAAAATTACCATGGAATCTTTAGCATCGGTTTTCTTATTTGGGTTAATTGTAGAAATAGAAGCATAGTATTCCTTTTGCACAGTATTCATGGTACAAAAAAAGAAAAAAAAAAGAATTTTATTCGATGATATTATATTAGGCAAATAAACAATGAGATATGAGCATTAGTAACCTATGTGACTAAATATAGGATCTATTACAATTTACTCTCCAATTAGAAAGACAAGTACCACAATACTGTAGTGTGTATTTTATCTTACTATTAATTCAGAAAGGCAAGTATTTTCATTGTTAATGGAACACAAGATACATGTTTATCTGACCCTTCGATTTTTTTGATACATGTTTTGGAGTGATATGGGCAGGCACCATGTTTATATGTTTGTTTTCTACTCTGCCAAAATGGGTTTATGACTTCATGTAAGAAGCTGACATGAATTTGATGAATTTTTTAATGATTGATGCTGATAACCGATCAATTTAGTTAATGGGAGGGATCAAGATTAAAGTTTATTTCTGTGACTATTTTGCATGGTAATGGAGTTACAATTCTTTCTTCTTTGCATACATAAATACAAAGTACAAAGGTGTTTGTATATCATAAGTTATATCATGTTGTAAGGCAAAAATTAAAATGGTGCCTATTTCTGAAAAGTTACACATACAGTAAGTAAATCTCCATTTGAAGCTACTTTTTTTTTAGTATGTAGTGAATAGAGATGAACATGTATTTTGATCTCCATAAAATGTTTATGCACTTAATTTGAAGCGCAAAATGAGAAGTTATATACAAACCAAAATTCTGCCTATATAAAAGATTGAAACTACAAGTATAAAGCTTTAAGTACAAGTATATCCCGGAAAATATAATTTTTTTAATCTAAAGTATGTTCAGCTTGGGTTTTATGACATACATACATACACATACATTATTTAAACATTTAAAAATATTATACACAAACATGTGCATGTTATATGAACATCAATTTTCCATCAATCATTTCTTTGTTATACATTGTTTCTTTTCTTATTTCATAGATTATAGCGGTGGGTGGTGAGGTTGTTGGAGATGATGAAATGGTTTGGAATTTTGAAGTGCTGGACAATGAGAAGGTTTTTGTATGCACTGGTACAAATGCAGCATATGTATAATGAGCACAAGCTATTCCGAAATGGCATAGTTTAATACCAAAATCTGGAGAAGGTTCTGTATTTTTCAACAATTTTTTTGCTTTACCATGTGTAGAGCTTTAGTAGACTGTAGATATGATTGAATATGGTTAATGTTTTGCACATTTTCCGGGACATGTGTTATATATATATATATATATATATATATATATATATATAGTTCATATCTAATGGTTATCAACCTGGAACGGGTTAACTTCAGACCACCTCATCTCAAATGTCAGCAAAACTGAACATAAAATATTTTATATATCTAATTGTTCCGTACTTACATTGAATTGTATACCAAAATACTGTCTCAACCTTATTAATTACAACGAAACTTACAGAAGCTAATGTTAATTAGGCATTTGTCATCAGCTTTATAGACTTATTATTGAATTAAAGCTTGATATATGGGTATGCTGTCATCTACTATAAAAAGGTATAAAATACTGCTAAATCTCAATTTTTTTTGTTAACTTATAGTTTCATTGTTTCCATTTATTTACTGAAAAAGATACGTGTTCATTTATAGATTAAACCTAATTTACACCTAGGCTTTTCATTTATTCAAAACTTTGATTTTGACCAAAAATTGCTTGTTGGATGTAGACGTGTGATATTGCTTTGCTAAACAGATTTAGCTTCTAACAATTTTTTGGGATAGCAAACTACATTGTATATAACAGTAAATATGCAAACACCCCCCACTCCCCTGTTCCCACAAATAATAAAGTGTTATTTTAAATATACATTTTCCTTCTAAAAGTTAATACTAACTTCAAAACGAGATATTGAACAAATTTTCTTGACACGTGTATGTGATCAATACGGATTTCCTTTTTAATTCACACGAAAAAGAGCAGTATAAATGAGGGCGAAAGTATTTTTGACTGGAAACGGTAGTAAATCGACTAATTTAACCGACTAAATGCTATTAAGTCAAATTAATTGCCATGAAATCTTTAGCATAGGTTTTCTTATTTGGGTTAATTGTAGAAATAGAAGCATAGTATTCCTTTTGCACAATATTCGTGGTACAAAAAAAGAAAAAAATAGAATCTTATTCGATGATATTATATTAGGCAAATAAACAAAGAGATATGAGCATTAGTAACATATGTGACTAAATATAGGATTTATTACAATTTACTCTCCAATTAGAAAGACAAGTACCAATACTGTAGTATGTATTTTATCTTACTATTAATTCAGAAAGGCAAGTATTTTCATTGTTAATGGAACTTAAGATACATGTTTATCCGACCCTTCAATTTTTTTGATACATGTTTTGGAGTGATATGGGCAGGCACCATGTTTATATGTTTGTTTTCTACTCTGCCAAAATGGGTTTATGACTTTATGTAAGAAGCTGACATGAATTTGATGAATTTTTTAATGGTTGATGCTGATAACCGATCAATTTAGTTAATGGGAGGGATCAAGATTAAAGTTTATTTCTGTGACTATTTTGCATGGTAATGGAGTTACAATTCTTTCTTCTTTGCATACATAAATACAAAGTACAAAGGTGTTTGTATATCATAAGTTATATCATGTTGTAAGGCAAAAATTAAAATGGTGCCTATTTCTGAAAAGTTACACATACAGTAAGTAAATCTCCATTTGAAGCTACTTTTTTTTTAGTATGTAGTGAATAGAGATGAACATGTATTTTGATCTCCATAAAATGTTTATGCACTTAATTTGAAGCGCAAAATGAGAAGTTATATACAAACCAAAATTCTGCCTATATAAAAGATTGAAACTACAAGTATAAAGCTTTAAGTACAAGTATATCCCGGAAAATATAATTTTTTTAATCTAAAGTATGTTCAGCTTGGGTTTTATGACATACATACATACACATACATTATTTAAACATTTAAAAATATTATACACAAACATGTGCATGTTATATGAACATCAATTTTCCATCAATCATTTCTTTGTTATACATTGTTTCTTTTCTTATTTCACAGATTATAGCGGTGGGTGGTGAGGTTTTTGGAGATGATGAAATGGTTTGGAATTTTGAAGTGCTGGACAATGAGAAGGTTTTTGTATGCACTGGTACGAATGCAGCATATGTATAATGAGCACAAGCTATTCCGAAATGGCATAGTTTAATACCAAAATCTGGAGAAGGTTCTGTATTTTTCATCAATTTTTTGCTTTACCATGTGTAGAGCTTTAGTAGACTGTAGATATGATTGAATATGGTTAATGTTTTGCACATTTTCCGGGACATGTGTTATATATATATAGTTCATATCTAATGGTTATCAACCTGGAACGGGTTAACTTCAGACCACCTCATCTCAAATGTCAGCAAAGCTGAACATAAAATATTTTATATATCTAATTGTTCAGTACTTACGTTGAATTGTATACCAAAATACTGTCTCAACCTTATTAATTACAACGACACTTATAGAAGCTAATGTTAATTAGGCATTTGTCATCAGCTTTATAGACTTATTATTGAATTAAAGCTTGATATATGGGTATGCTGTCATCTACTATAAAAAGGTATAAAATACTGCTAAATCTTTGATTTTTTTTTTGTTAACTTATAGTTTCATTGTTTCCATTTATTTACTGAAAAAGATACGTGTTCATTTATAGATTAAACCTAATTTACACCTAGGCTTTTCATTTATTCAAAACTTTGATTTTGACCAAAAATTGCATGTTGGATGTAGACGTGTGATATTGCTTTGCTAAACAGATTTAGCCTCTAACAATTTTTTGGGATAGCAAACTACATTGTATATAACAGTAAATATGCAAACACCCCCCACTCACCTCTTCCCACAAATAATAAAGTGTTATTTTAAATATACATTTTCCTTCTAAAAGTTAATACTAACTTCAAAACGAGATTTTGAACAAATTTTCTTGACACGTGTATGTGATCAATATGGATTTCCTTTTTAATTCACACGAAAAAGAGCAGTATAAATGAGGGCGAAAGTATTTTTGACTGGAAACGGTAGTAAATCGACTAATTTAACCGACTAAATGCTATTAAGTCAAATTAATTGCCATGAAATCTTTAGCATAGGTTTTCTTATTTGGGTTAATTGTAGAAATAGAAGCATAGTATTCCTTTTGCACAATATTCGTGGTACAAAAAAAGAAAAAAAAAAGAATCTTATTCGATGATATTATATTAGGCAAATAAACAAAGAGATATGAGCATTAGTAACATATGTGACTAAATATAGGATTTATTACAATTTACTCTCCAATTAGAAAGACAAGTACCAATACTGTAGTATGTATTTTATCTTACTATTAATTCAGAAAGGCAAGTATTTTCATTGTTAATGGAACTTAAGATACATGTTTATCCGACCCTTCAATTTTTTTGATACATGTTTTGGAGTGATATGGGCAGGCACCATGTTTATATGTTTGTTTTCTACTCTGCCAAAATGGGTTTATGACTTTATGTAAGAAGCTGACATGAATTTGATGAATTTTTTAATGATTGATGCTGATAACCGATCAATTTAGTTAATGGGAGGGATCAAGAATAAAGTTTATTTCTGTGACTATTTTGCATGGTAATGTAGTTACAATTCTTTCTTCTTTGCATACATAAATACAGAGTACAAAGGTGTTTGTATATCATAAGTTATATCATGTAGTAAGGCAAAAATTAAAATGGTGCCTATTTCTGGAAAGTTACACATACCGTAAGTAAATCTCCCTTTGAAGCTACTTTTTTTTAGTATGTAGTGCATAGAGATGAACATGTATTTTGATCTCCATAAAATATTTATGCACTTAATTTGAAGCGCAAAATAAGAAGTTATGTACAAACCAAAATTCTGCCTATATAAAAGATTGAAACTACAGCTATAAAGCTTCAAGTACAAGTATATTTCGGAAAATATAATTTTTTTTAATCAAAAGTATATTCAACTTAGGTTTTATGACATACATACATACACATACATTATTTAAACATTTAAAAATATAAACATTTAAAAATATTATACACAAACATGTGCATGTTATACGAACATCAATTTTCCATCAATCATTTCTTTGTTGTACATTGTTTCTTTTCTTACTTCACAGGTTATAGTGGTGGGTGGTGAGGTTGTTGGGGATGATGAACTGGTTTGGAATTTTGAAGTGCTGGACAATGAGAAGAAGGTTTCTGTATGCACTGGTACAAATGCAGCATATGTATAATGAGCACAAGCTATTCCGAAATGGCATAGTTTAATACCAAAATCTGGAGAAATGGTACTGTATTTTTCATCAATTTTCTGCTTTACCATGTGTAGAGCTTTAGTAGACTGTAGATATGATTGAATATGGTTAATGTTTTGCACATTTTCCGGGACATGTGTTATATATATAGTTCATATCTAATGGTTATCAACCTGGAACGGGTTAACTTCAGACCACCTCATCTCAAATGTCAGCAAAACTGAACATAAAATATTTTATATATCTAATTGTTCAGTACTTACATTGAATTGTATATCAAAATACTGTCTCAATCTTATTAATTACAACGACACTTACAGAAGCTAATGTTAATTAGGAATTTGTCATCAGCTTTATAGACTTATTATTGAATTAAAGCTTGATATATGGGTATGCTGTTATCTACTAAAAAAAGGTATAAAATATTGCTAAATCTCGATTTTTTTTTCTTAACTTATAGTTTCATTGTTTCCATTTATTTACTGAAAAAGATACGTGTTCATTTATAGATTAAACCTAATTTACACCTAGGCTTTTCATTTATTCAAAACTTGTTTTGGCCAAAAATTGCATGTTGGATGTGGACGTGTGATATTGCTTTGCTAAACAGATTTAGCTTCTAACAATTTTTTGGGATAGCAAACTACATTTTATATAACAGTAAATATGCAAACAGCCCCCACTCTCCTCTTCCCACAAACAATGAAGTGTTATTTTAAATATACATTTTCCTTCTAAAAGTTAATACTAACTTCAAAACAGGATTTTGAACAAATTTGCTTTACACGTGTATATGATCAATACGAATCTCCTCTTTAATTCACGAAAAAGAGCAGTATAAATGAGGGCGAAAGTATTTTTGACGGAAACGGTAGTAAATCGACTAATTTAACCGGCTAAATGCTATTAAGTCAAATTAATTACCATGAAATCTTTAGCATAGGTTTTCTTATTTGTGTTAGCGGTAGAAATAAAAGCATCTGCATAATATTCATGGTACAGCAGAATAAAAAAGTAAAGAAAAAAAAAATCTTATTTGGCGACAATATATTAGGCAACTAAACAAAGTGATAAGCAATAGTAAACCATGTGACTAAATATAGCATCTATTTCAATTTACTCTTCAACTTACATATCACAATATTGTAGGATGTATTTTATCTTACTATAAATTTAGAAAGCCGAGTACTTTCATTGTTAATCGTTCTTAAGATACATTTTTATCTCAACCTTCCTTTTTTGCATATATGTTTTGGAGCAATCTAGGTAAGCATCTTGTTTATATGCTTTGTTTTCTACTGACAAAATGGGTTTGCGTAGGAAGCTGACATGAATTCGATGAATTTTTTATAATGATCGATGCCGATAGTTGATTAATTTAATTCATGGGAGCGTTCAACATTAAAATTTATTTCTATGTCTATTTTGTGAGGTAATGGAGTTAGTAAAATTTTGTTTTTCATATACTAATACATAGTACAAAGGTGTTGTTTATCATAAGTTATTGTATAAGCAAAAATGAAAATGGTTCTTATTTCTGAAAAGTTATACATACAATAAGTAAATCTCCATTGAGGCCAATTATTTTTAGTATGTAGCGAATAAAGATGAACATGTAATTTTGATCTCCAAAAAATATTTATGCACTTAATATGAAGCGCAAAAAAAAAGTTATATACAATCCAAAATTTTGTCTACATAAAAGATTGAAACTACAAGTATATTTCAAAAAACACACACACACAAATATATATATATCTATATATATATATATATATATAATCAAAACTATGTTCAACTTGGGTTTTATGGCACACATACTTATTTAAAGCACTGTTCCAGATCTCGTTTATCTCACCCGAGTTCTCATTTTCAAACTTGTACAAGACTAGATTCAGCGAAACGAGACATTAAATATTGTTTATACCTTATTTGACATTCATCTTGTCCAAGATATTAAGATCTCAAGGGAAATCTGCACTAAGATCTCATACGAAGTTTTTTTTTCCATTTACATGTCATTTACTTATTTTGTGGGTTAAAATGAAATTCTACTATAATGATTCTTTAATGGTCTTCTAATTATGTTGTTATTTTCTATTGGTAAGCAAAAATAAAAGACTTAATATTCAGATTAGTAGAACTCATTCAATTGACGTCAAATCTGCCAAGCTACCATTCTCCTTTAAATTTTTTATATTATCGATTTATATATAATACCATGTTAAAAAGTTATATTTAGATGAGATTTACTGTAAAAAGCTTCCAAATATCAATCCTATATGATCAAGTTACTCTGAGATAGTCACGAGATGGACTTGAAAATCCGAGATGTCAATTGGAGTTGTACACCCTAGGTACACTCATCTCGTCCGAGATCTCGCCTGATACGAGATATTGTGTGTAAAATTCTCGAGACGAGAGGCGACCAAATTCCAAGATTTAAAACCTTGATTTAAACATTTAAAAATATGATACACACATGTGCATGTTATAAATACACCAATTCCCGTCAATTGTTTCATTATTGTACATTGTTTTTTTTCTTACTTCACCGGTTATGGTGGTGGATGGTTAAATTATTGAGGATGATGAAATGGTTTGGGATTTTGATGCACTGGATAATGAGAAGGAGGTTTTCGTGTGCACCGTGTAGGAAATTTACTAAGACAGGAAGTACTGACAAAAGCAAAAACAACTACGTTTATTAACTGATATAAGCGGTACATTTTACTAAAACACAAAACACCTCTTAAATCAGCGATCCTAGGATATCTTCTAATCTACTGTCATGATAGAACGGGCTACAAGTTAGGAATGACTTGTTCAACAGAAGACTTAATCAAACAAAATATAATAAAATGTACTAATAGAGTTTGAGTTTATGCAACTCCAACATCCCCCCTTAAACACAAACTCTCATGACTATGAACTCCCATCATCTTCCTCAATTTTTCAAAGGCTTCAACCTTCAATGCTTTGGCAAGAATATCAGCAACTTGGTCTTCTGATTTGCAGAACTCCATTCTGATCTCACCTTGCTTTACAACATCACGAATGTAATGATATTTGATGTCGATATGCTTGCTTCTTCCGTGAAACACTGGATTTTTAGTGAGCGCAATGACTGATTTGTTATCACAAAAAATCTTCGTAGGCAATGGCTGTTTTTCACCCATCTCTTCATAGATTCGTCGTAACCACACAGCCTGACTTGCACTTGTAGCTGCAGCCATATATTCTGCCTCCGCAGTCGATAGTGCCACAACTTGCTGTTTCTTTGAGGACCAAGACACAACACCCCACCCCAAGTGAAACACATAACCGGAAATGCTTTTTCTATCTTTGACATCACCTGCCCAATCACTATCTGTATACCAACCAGATCATAATTTTTTGAACGCGTGAAGAAAAGACCATGACTAAGTGTACCTTTGATGTAGCGCAGAATCCGCTTAGCAGCATGAAGATGGTTTTGCTTTGATTTTTCCATGAACTTGCTAATAAAGCCTACTCCGAAGGCGATATCATGTCTAGTTGAAGTCAAGCAACGTAGGCTACATACTAGACTTCGATAATTAGTTGCAGAAATGAACTCACCATTCTCATACTTCTCTGAGTTCAACCTTGCTTCAGTTGGAGTTCTGACTGGACTACAAGCTTCCATCTTGAAACACTTTAAGGTATCTACTGCATATTTCCTTTGTGGTACAAAGATTCCATCCTCTATCTGCAACACTTCCAGACCAAGAAAATATGTCATTAATCCCATATCGGTCATCTCAAAATGACTCTTCATGGCCTCCTTGAATTGACCAAACATGATCGGATCATTACCAGTAAATATGAGATCATCTACGTATAGGCATGCAAGAAGAACACCACCATCTAGATTAGTTTTGATATACAAAGTAGATTCATAAGGACACTTCACAAATCTATTTCCATAAAATAAGAGTCTATACGGGTGTACCAGGCTTGTGGTGCATGTTTTAACCCATATAACACTTTTTTTTAACCTCAGAACCTTACCCTTGTCACCCCTTTTATGTAACCAGCTGGTTGATCGACATAGACTTCCTCTTCAAGTATACCATTCAGAAATGCCGACTTCACATCCATTTGATGAATTTTCGATTTCTTTTGCGCCACTAGAGCAATCACCATCCGAATAGTATCAAATTTGACTACTGGTGCAAATACTTCATAATAATCAATATCAGGCTTTTGCTTGTATCCTTTTACGACTAGTCGAGCCTTCAACCGATCTACCTGACCATCGGGCTTGAACTTTGTCTTATACACCCATTTTACACCAATGGATTTTTTTTCTACAAGAAGAGAAGTTAGTTCCCATGTGTCATTCTTCTCGATTGAATGTATTTCATCGTCCATTGCCCGAACCCATCCATCGTCCTTGACTGCTTCTTGGAATGTGAGAGGATCACAATCTGCAAACAATGCAAAATTAGCCAATTCTCCATCAGAGTTATCGTTATCATTGGTTACTACATAATCTTGTAAACGGGCTGACATAACATGATCACGGGTCGAACGTCGGGTTGCTTCACTGAGATGTGGTATTGGACTGATAGATTGCTGCTGAGGTACTACAACTTCCTTCTCCACTACATCAGAATCTTCGAACAAGTGAATACCCATCTCTTCAAACTTTTTATGTGTCCAGTTCCACTCTTCATCTTCAAGGAACTCTACATCCCTACGAATAATAACTGTACTTGTTTTTGGATTAAACAACTTATATCCCTTAGTTCGATCACTGTAACCAATAAAGATACACTTCTTACTTTAAACATCAAACTTTTTTCGCTTCTCAACCGGTACATGGGCATATGCAACGCATCCAAAAACTCAAAGGGCTTCAACATTTGGTTTAAACGCGCTTCAAGCCTCCTCTGGTGTCATATTAAGTACACTTTTGGTAGGACACCTATTCAAAATTTACACCGCACAAGATAGAGCCTCGGCCCAGAAAACCTTAGGCAAATGTTTACCTTTCAACATGCTCCGTGCCATTTCAACAATGGTCCTATTCTTCCTCTCAGAAACAACATTTTGCTGCGGCGAGTAAGCAGCTGTAAGTTGATGCTTTACACCATTGTTCCTGCAGAACTCTCTGAATGCATTTGACGTATACTCACATCCTCTATCGATTCGTAAAGTCTTCAAGCTAGTCCCGCTTTGCTTTTCTACATAAGCTTTAAAGTCTTTGAACACATCAAACGCATCAGATTTACGTTTTAGAAAATAAACTCATATCTTCCTACTGTAATCATCAATAAAGCTAATGAAATACCGGTTACCTCCTTGGGATTCAACCTCCATTGACCCACATATGTCTGAATGCACAATCTCAAGTTGTTGTGTTGCTCGACGTGCCTTACCCATTTGAAAGGAGTCCCGATGTTGCTTACCCAAAATGCATCCTTCACATACTTGATTTGACTTCTCAAGTAATGGCAGTCCAGTAACCACATCATTCTTAGTTAAGAACTGCAGCCCATTAAAATTTAAATGCCCAAAACGGAAATGCCACAACCAACTTGTATCCTTCGTTAAAGTACTAAAAAAACTAACTGTTTCGGTCCGCAAAGGCAAGGGAAACATGCGATTTCTTGACATTCTAATCGCAGCAACAAGTTCACTTTTCTTGTTCTTAAGTGTGCATACACCATTGTCAATGATGATTTTAATACCTTTCTCTGATAGCTGATCCATACTCAATAAATTCCAGTGCAAGCTCGGAACATTATACACGTCGGAGATGTGTTCTGGAGAACCATCCTTCAATCGAATGAGAACGTTACTTTTTCCATGATTGGAACCTTTGTCTTGTTTCCAACATTCACATCTCCACGAACAGTTTCATCCAAGTGAGAAAACAATTCTCTCTTCCCACACATGTGATTGCTGCATCCGGTGTCCAAATACCACTTATTGAGATGATCATCTTTTGAAATACTACAAGCTAATAGCAAAGTTTCTTCAACCTGGACCTCATTATTTGTATAGTTAGCATGTTCAGAATTTTTCGAAGGCATTTTAGCTCTACACTCTGATTTAAAATGTCCATACTTATGACAACGACAGCATTTAATCTTATCATATCTTCGATTTGATGTTTGCTCATCAGAATGTGTTTCTTTATCTGAAGTTTGCTGTTTCGAGCCACAACGCTTAGCATTCTTCTTAAAACCTGATGCTTTTGCACTGCTCGAACCACCTTTTTCAGTAATATTAGCTTTGCTTCGAAAAACATGCTCAACAGTCCCTGCATTTTTCCGATCCATTCTATGTTCATGAGAACACAATGAACCCATCAACCCTTCAATTGTCATGGTTGAAATGTCCCTTCCCTCTTCAATTGCAGCAACAACATAGTCAAACCGGCATGCGATCTCAAAATCTTCTCAATAACACGAATACCCTCCATTGTTTCTCCATTCACCGTTAATTGATTCACAACAGATTGAACTCGAGAAAAATAATCAGAAATTGTTTCAGAAGCATTCATTGAAAGAGATTCTAATTCACCTCGTAGAGTTTGCAACCTTACGCTCTTCACTTTGGCATCACCTTTGTAAGATTTCTGCAACAGACCACACGTCTCCTTAGCTGTTGTTGCACACGAGATCCGTCCGAAAACAACCTCGTCTACTGCCTAGTAGAGGAACAACGCCTTTTTGTCTTTTTTTTCAATCCTCCCTCAATCTGTCTTTCTGGACTTGAGTGAGAGCTGCAATTGCAGCTTCATCCACAGGCTCAACATAACCATGCTCGATGATCTCCATCAGCTTCTGAAAACCAAACAAAGCTTCCATCAGAATACACCATTGATCAAAGTTCTTTCCATTGAACTTTGGAAGTTGAGGCTGCATCGATCCGTTCATTGTTGTTAATCTGCTTTCAAGTACTCTGAGAACGACAATAAGAAAAAATACGGCTCTGATACCAGATGTAGAAAATTTACTAAGACAAGAAGTACTGACAAAAGCAAAAACAGCTATGTTTATTAACTGATAAGTGGTACATTTTACTAAAACACAGAACACCTCTTAAATCAGCGATCCTAGGATATCTTCTAATCTACTGCCATGATAGAACTGGCTACAAGTTAGGAATGACTTATTCAACGGAAGACTTGATCAAACAAAATATAATAAAACGTACTAATAGAGTTTGAGTTTATGCAACTCCAACACACTGGTACAAATGTTTCATATGGATAACGAGCGCAAGCAATTCCGAAATGGCATGGTTCAATGCCAAAATCAGGAGAAATGGTACTGTGTTTTCCATCAATATTTTGCTTCATCATGTGTAGAGCTATAGTGGATACAATTGAAAATGGTTAATGTTATGTATATTTTTGGGGACGCCTGTTTTATATAAATAATTCAGAACTAACGCTTATCAACAAGATATCGGGTAACTTCAGATCACCTCATCTGCAAATAACAAAATATGATCAATCATTGGATACTGAAATTTTGAATCATGGGGAACTCATTCCTTTTGTCATTAGTTTCTCTCAAATTTGCTCAAATGTTGCATGCTCAAGTTTGCTAATGATGTATTATTATATAATAATTGAGAAGTTAGTTGGTGGCACATGTATTTTGGAGATATTATGAGTAGGGATTTATGGAAGTTGGCCAAAGAAGCTGCCTTTTTTTCGATGCATGCTTAAAATTGTTTATAGTAGATTGGAATAAATGATATGTTTTTTTTCCAGTTATTAAACCATAAAAAAGCATCGATGCAGTCAACTCCTTACACGTCTATTTTCTTACTATAGTTAAATTTGATTTCATTTAGCGCGACCCCTAATGCCATGTTGTTAAATGCAGAACTCCTTACATGTCTACAATGCAGTATGACACGTCACTCACCTGAAGGTCATAAGCAACAAAATGGAAGATGTATTCAGGGTATGTTACCTACACATAAACTGTAAACCCATTTCCTGTAATTTGTTTACCTTCACTCTTATTTACGAAAAATGAAAATAACCTATACCTATTTAAAAACAAGAATAGCCATAACATATACATACATTCATACTTTCATACATATACATACATATGTATGTATGTATATAGATATGTATGTATGTATGTATACATACATATGTATGGACGCGCGCAGGCGCAGGCACAGGCAAATCGCGGAGCTCGATTGGCTGTAGCAGGAATAGTAGGTATTCTCAAAAAACAAGTTAGACACACTGCAATCAGTGATCGAAGGGCAGTAATGGCCATGGATGGTGGGTTGTACGAGCATTATGCAATTTTTAGTAATTGCATACAGACAACAACTAAAGAGATGACAATAAAATATGTCACTAAATACGTGGATATTTTGCATGCAAATGATGGTTATTAAATTGATGCAGCCCTGCTCATATAATGTGGTACGTTACTGTCAGTGTTGCAAAATTGTTTAAGTCGCAGAAGTGGGAATGAGCTCCCGATTTTGCTTGATGTTGCATTGAAGGTTGTGCGTTGAGACTATTCGTTGGTTATATATTCTGTATCATTTTGTACAAGTCCAATGCAATAATCAAACACACATTATTATTACTACTGCTACTGCTACTGCTACTGCTACGCCACGGCTACGCCACGGCTACGCCTACGCCTACTGCTACGCTACTGCTACTGCTACGGCTACCGCTACTGCTACGGCCACCGCTACTGCTACGGCCACCGCTACTGCTACGGCCACCGCCACTGCTACGGCCACCGCCACTGCACCGCCACCACCACCGCCACCACCACCGCCACCACCACCACCACCACCACCACCACCACCACCACCACCACCACCTCCTTTTTTTTTTTTTTTTTTTAGCGGTTATTACTGTTTCGCTCTTGTAGTCCAGCAAGCTATTGCTTATTTCGTTTCTTCTGAGATCAAGGTAAACTATTTTCTATATCTTTGACAACTTAGTACATATTACCCTTCTTTAACAATGATACACTTATGTTCCACACATGATAAACTAATGAATCATTGTTATTTGTTCTGTTTATTTAAAAACCATTTCAGACATATGCAGATCTAAATACTTGCAAGAACATAGGTGTTCAGCCACTAATTTCATTTACTAACTACCACCGTCTCCCCGTATGCGAAGCACGGAGCTCCTTCTCGTTTCCAAATCTAGAGTTGTATGCTATAATGCAATTTTATGTTAATGTTTGGATGAATCTATAAAATTTGGTGTATACATTACCTACACTTTACCCCACCGTGGATAATGAGCTTTGCTGCTGGGGAGTCCGAGTATCATTAGCAAAAAGAAAGTTAACTAAATTATAAGGAAATTCAGGGAGATGCTATAAGCATTTTAGGTTAAAATGAGAAAATAAAGAAGAATAATCTCTGTTGTTTATTATTTTGTACTGCAGTTCTTTTACAAGTTATACAATACAATACTCAACAGTTCTATTTATAATACAAAACCGTAAATGGGCTTGGCTCAAAGATAATACAGTCGAATATATCTTCGAGAATATATCTTCATACATCGTTTGTTTCCTTTATCTGCCCCCCTCAAACCCAAACTAGGGTTAGGGTTTGTGAGCGATAAAGGATTTCACTGATGAAATCCAAGCAGACGATAGCAAATTAGGCCTGCTTGCTCCAGATTTATCAAATTTAGACAGGCGACTCTGGCATGAGCACACGATTAAGAATACTTGAAGCTCAGATGCTGTTGCTCGCCCCAGGGGTTGCTTGAGAGACTTTGGGGATGTAGATCTGAGCATCTGACCTCAGATTAATGTCAGCTTCGTCAACATTAAGTTCTCGTCGGAATCGAACAAAATTTGGTCTTGATAGTGCCTTGGTTAAAACATCGGCCTTTTGGTAAGTGGAAGGTATGTAATTTACCTTGAGTTCATCTTTAATAACTTGCTCTCGTACGAAATATAGATCTAGTTCCATGTGTTTCGTACGAGAGTGAAGAATTGGATTTGCTGTGAGTGCAATCGCACTTTGATTGTCACACCATATGATAGCTTTGGTATTAAAAGTAACATGAAGTTCACTTAGCAGAGATTTTATCCACATGATTTCAGCAGTTGCACTAGCTATGCTACGATATTCAGCCTCAGTGCTAGACCTAGACACTGTTGGTTGTTTCTTTGAACACCATGACACAGGGTTGTTGCCTAAAAATACACAATATCCAGTTGTAGATCTCCTGTCATCAGTGTCAGTAGCCCAATCTGAGTCAGCATAACCATTGATGTGAAGAGATGTACAAGATTGTAGTATTAGTCCTTGATTAATTGATCCCTTGAGATACCTTAAAATTCGTTTTACTGCCTTCCAATGAGTATCTAATGGTTTTTGCATATACTGACTTACTTTATTGACACTATAAGATATGTCTGGTCTAGTTATTGTGACATACTGAAGTGCACCCACTATACTTCTGTATTGTTTGTCATTTTGTATAGACTCTCCTCTGTCCTTTGAAAGATGTAGATTGCTTGTCATTGGAGTAGAAAGAGGATTTGCTTTATCCATCTTGGCTCTTATTAAAATATCATTGATGTATTTTTTCTGACTTAGTTGCATCTCTGACCTTGATAACCTTTTTACTTCAATTCCCAGAAAATAATTTAGTTCACCTAACTCTTTGATGGAAAATTCCTTCTTCAGACATTGTGTTATGTGATTTATCTCTAACTGACTGCTCCCTGTAATAATGAAATCATCTACATAAATTAGTATATATGTTACAGTATGATTAGAGAATTTAGTAAATAGGGAATTATCAGATTTCGTTTGAATGTAGCCATGACTGAATAAAATGGTTTTGAGTTTGTCAAACCAGACTCTTGGAGCTTGTTTGAGACCATAGAGTGCCTTATTCAATTTACAAACTAGCTGCTCACTGCCTTTTACTGTGAACCCATATGGCTGCTCCATATATACTTCTTCCTGTAAATCACCATTAAGAAAAGCATTATTAACATCTAATTGTTGAATAGCCCAATTCTTATGCAAAGCAATTGTTAATATTATCCTGATTGATGTGGGTTTCACAACTGGGGAAAAAGTTTCATTAAAGTCAAACCCATTCTGTTGTGAGTACACTTTTGCCACCAATCTTGCTTTGTGCCTAAGAATTGAGCCATCTGGATTTTTCTTCAACTTGTATGTCCATTTGCATCCTATGACATTTTTGTCCTTGGGTAGTGGAACAAGATCCCAAGTTTTATTTTTGATGAGGGCATCATATTCCTCTGTCATGGCAATTTTCCAATTGTTGTCTGTAATAGCCTGCTGATAAGTGCTTGGTTCACTTGTATTGAGTTCTGTATTGTATATTTTTGGTTTGAAAATGCCACTTTTTGCTCTAGTCATCATGTGATGTCCAGTGCTTGCAGGAATAGTAGGTTGATTACAGTCATCATTGGTGGTCTCTTGTTGGGTATTGATTGACTGCTGTTCATTCAATATTGAGCATGAATCTCCAGGACTGTTACTGTCAGATTCAATATTGTCATTCCTTGGTGATTCTTCACTTTCCTCATGACCTGGCTCATTGATGGGCATTGTGTGTTGTGAGTCAGAAGTTCTCTCATGAACAGCATCTTCACTTCTAATTGGTATGATTATTTCAGGCGAGAATGATGTTGAAGGTATGAAATGCTTGGTATTGTATATTTTCTGAGAGGTTTTGACATCTGCATTGCTAAAAGGGAATTCATCTTCTTTAAATACAACATGCCTTGATATATATATTCTACCATTACTATCAAGACATTTGTACCCCTTTTGATTTAAAGGATAACCTATGAATGTACATGATTTTGACCTATAGTCAAACTTGTGTGAATTGTATGGTCTTAAATAGGGAAAACACTGACAACCAAATATTTTTAAGTTTTGATAATTAGGCTTAACTTTAGTTAGCACTTCCAAAGGACTTTTGTAATTAAGAACCTTTGTAGGGAGTCTATTAATTAAATAGACTGCTGTAGAAAATGCATCTGGCCAAAATTTGAGTGGCATAGATGCTTGTGCTAGTAAAGTTAAACCTGTTTCAACGATGTGTCTGTGTTTTCTCTCTATAAGACCATTTTGTTCTGAGGTGTAGGGACATGTAGTTCTGTGGGTGATTCCCTTGCTTTGAAAAAATGTTTTTAGTGGTAGGAATTCCTTACCACCATCTGACTGAAAGATTTTCACCTGATTGCTTGTTTGTCTTTCAGCATTTGCAATAAATTGCATCACTGCATTGTTAGTCTCAGATTTTGATTTCAAGAAATAAATCCATACGAATCTAGAATATGCATCAATAAATGAGATATAGTATTTATAACCGTAGTCAGTACTAATTGGAGCAGGTCCCCAGAGATCTGCTGCAATTAGTTCAAGAGAATTATTATACATAGTCTCAGAATCTGGAAATGCAAGTTTATGACTTTTGCCTAACTGACAATATGTGCATACATAAGAAGTAGGAATTTTATCAATAAGAATATCACCACAATTATTTAGTACATGCTTTACAGTACTTATACTAGGATGTCCTAGTTTGCAGTGCCAAGCATCAAATTTTTCAACATGCTTATCAACATTTCTAATTTCAGACATATGACACCATTTGCTTTCATGTTCAGATTTTCTTGAACTTGTGGCATCAAATTTGTATAATCCCTTATGTTCCCTACCCTGCAATAGAATTTCATCAGTTAGATTATCTTTTACTAAGCAGTATGTTGAGTGAAATTCAAAATAGACATTGTTGTCTTTAGCAAATTGTGACACACTCATCAAATTTTTTCTAATTAATGGTACTCTCAATAGGTTTTTGAGATAAAGTTGTCTTGTACCATTAATACTTGCATTTCCAATATGAGATATGTGAGCAGACTTTCCATTACCCATATACAGTAATTGTTTACCTTTGTATTCCCTATTGCCAAGATTCAACTGATTCAGATTGTTTGTCACATGATTGGTTGCACCAGAATCTGGATACCAGTTATCATCATGAATGTCTTCAATTCTTGCTGTGCCAGTGTCTACATTTTCTGACTTTGGTTCTTGATGCATATTTACCATATTGACACTGGGATTTTGTGATCTTGTGTTGTTGTTATTCTGTTGCACTGGTGTGAAATTTGCATCAAACCTGAAATAACACTTATTTGCAGTATGGCCATATCTTTCACATATCTGACATCTTGGTCTATTGTTGTTGTTATTCCATCTTCCTCCTCTATTTCTGCCTCTGCTGGATTGACCACCTCTATAGTTATTTGGTTGATTTCTGTTATTTTGATTCTTTTCATAGTTTCTGTTCCTGTTGGCAGAGACAAGATTAACATTGTATTCCAAGTTTGTTGATTTCTTTTGCTCTATCCTACCTTCATGAGCAAGTAACATTGCATGAACATTCTGAAGAGATGGTAGTTTTTCATTTGATGATATAATGGCTACTACTGCTTCATATTCATCATCAAGGCCACCTAATACACATAGTATTTGCTCTGTATCTGTTATCTTGTGGCCTGCACAGGCTAGTTGATCACAAATGGTTTTGGCTCTTGACAGATAATCTCTCATGCTTGCATTATCTTTTCTCAAGTTTTGTAATTGTCTTTTGTATTGCATTATTCTTGCTGCAGATTGTGAACTGAATATTTGTTCAATTGTATGCCAGATTTCGTGCACAGTTTTGCATCCAACCAATTGAGGCAACAAGTTTGTGCCTATGGAAGACAGTAGCCAAGAACTGATCAGGCTATCTTGTCTTTCATGTGTGATGTAATCCTTGTTGCTGATTAGTTTTCCTTCATTATCTGCAGTGTATCTTGGTGGTGTAATCATTGTACCATAGACGAATTCTTGCAGGCCATAGCCTCTTATTGCTGTCTCGACCTGAAATTTCCAAAGAAGATAGTTAGATTCATCTAATTGAATGGTGATTACTTGGCTCTGTGGTTTGATGATGGATTTGAGTAGATCTTGGGTGACACTTGTCTGATCTTGACCGGTTCTTGACTCAGATCTCGGTGATACTGCGGCATTGCTGCTTTCATCACCCATCTTGAAGATAATAACAAAACAGAGAAGATACTGAAACAAATCAAGAAGTGTAGCCGAAGAATGGGGGATGAAGATACTGATCTGACTCCAACTTCTTGGCAAGACACTGTGGGTGGGATGACTAACAAAGGCTTGAGTATTCTGATGAAGTTGTGCAGCCGATGAGATGTCGATGATGAAAAACTACTGAGACTCCTCTTCTTGGCACGGCACAAGATTCAGATGATGATTACTCAAGAAATCACTGTGCACAGCAATCTAGTTGTGTGCAGATACTCTCAAATGATGAAATTTGACTCTGATGAGAGAAATTGAATCAATCAAAAAACTTGTTGTTAAGCAATTTTGATTTGTTTTGGCTCCGATACCAAAATGAGAAAATAAAGAAGAATAATCTCTGTTGTTTATTATTTTGTACTGCAGTTCTTTTACAAGTTATACAATACAATACTCAACAGTTCTATTTATAATACAAAACTGTAAATGGGCTTGGCTCAAAGATAATACAGTCGAATATATCTTCGAGAATATATCTTCATACATCGTTTGTTTCCTTTATCTGGTTAATAAAATACAAGCATCATAGTTGTTCTTATCTTTCAAGTTCTCATACAGCATCATAGTTATTCTGGCATCACTCTGTTAATAGCTTTGTATCAACTCATTCATTGGTCATGATTCTTCCCTATTCCAGAGCGTTCATGGATGAAAGTCTTTTCAAACTTACACAACAGTCAATGCAACGCAATTCCTCATCAACAAACAGCAGCCTCATTTTCCATCTCAAATCTTAACGTCTCATAAACAAGAGATGTTAATTTGGGGTTCAGCACACCAGTACTCCATAGCCAACAGCAACCAACTCTTTCACCTGCCAATCTTCCTGCTCAAACTCCAGCATCGGATTCTCCTTCAGAAACGAGTCAACTGATGAAGCAAAGGTGGAGATATATAAATATAGGCAAATTAAGGTATAAGGTGGAGATGGATATAGAAAAAGAAAAATAAATCTTGTAAATAAACTTCTCTTTGTGTTTCTGATTTCTCATTCAGCAGAGAACAACATGTTCTGCTATGAGAACACGTACGTGTTAAATAACTACAAATTATTTCAATGTAAGGGTAATATTTGGTTGGATTTTGTTAATCAGTCTGCAAGATTCATTGACCTTGATTCCACTTGATTGAATCATATTAGAAGTTTAGATTGAATAAAATTTGAGGCATATAGAGTATGCACAAGATTTGGTACTACGACAGTACAACAGTTAAAGAGTAAGAGTATGCATTGCAGAAATGAAAATGAACAATGAACATGCACCAGGTTGTACGTGTTTGGGATGTAATGTGTAGAGAAACATGGTTATATTTGGGACTATGCATATACTCATGGCATTAAATTATGTTTAACTATTTTTAGATTTTCAAAATCTGATCACAAGGACCATCCGATTGTAAACCAGGCAACGTGCTAGTGATTAGGTGAAATCGAAAATCTGTTAAACCATTGAAAATAAATAAGAAAAGAAGAAAAGAAGAAAAGAAAAAAAAAATTATGAAAAAAAGAAAAAAGAACCAACTTAAAGTTGCTTTGGGCAACAAGGTTAACAACATATCTGGAATGACACGTGTATACACACTATGATGCGATTGATTACACTGTCTAAAGCTGATACTCTTCTTGGGACAATGACAATGAGTTTATCATATTTATCCAACCATCATAAAAAGGTTTCGCACTCCTTTTTTTCTTCTTGATTCTCTAAAACTACCTCTTTATCCCCAATCAATACTCGTTACTTTTTTATAAGATTTGGTTTACAATTCTTGGACATTCTTGGAAATATGTCATGCATAAAGAATATGATGTGTCGCTGGAAACACGATAGCTACTGCGTTTGTAAAAGCAATTTCAGTATCCGTAATGATAACATCTAGATTTTCTTTATCCCTATAACACTTTCTAACACATTCAAGAGCTCATATGCATGACTCTATTGTCAAGCGACTAATAAAAGCAAGTGCAACGGTAAAGGATGCTCTAGTAGATGTTTTCGACACCATATGCAAACACGGTAACTTATACCGATTTTCCTCGAACTTGCAATCCAAGAACAAAATTTGTTGAAAACACTATGCAAGAACAACACATCTAGCATGGCTAAAGAATAAATTGAAAATTTTATTGGTTGTACCATCAACTCCATGATGCGCTGAATAATGATGACTAGAGGCCAATTTCATAAACTGTTGCATAATCGACTTACCTTCGATATTCTGTAGTTTAAGTTTCACTTTTGCATTTGTAAATATTTCTAATAGTTGATTGGTTCTCTGGGCTGTCAATTCTAATAACGATTAAAATATTTCAAGGTTTGACCCCACTATCTGTCATTGTTTCAACGGTCTTAACTTCATGATCCTTCTGCCTCGCCACATACAGATGCCCATTTAATACGTTAGGAAGCATGTGATTGTGACGCCCATTTTTTACCTCCAAAATCTAAATCCCAATATCTGTACAATGTGCGCTTAACCCAAATAGACATCCACATTTTCCCTATCTTCGCCCTTTTTTGGGTTTTTGGAACATGATTCTTTGGCTTATGATCAATATACTCTCCGCTTCTTTCACATACTAGAAGCATCCACGATCATTTTTCATTAGCTAACAATTTTCTCGTTCTTGTTCTTTTGGTCACAACAACACAATTTTCTCGTTCTTGTTCTTTTTTCATTAGCTAACATTTAATACGTTAGGATGACAGAGGGAGGAAGCTCGTGATTTTTATATATTTCGGTTTTTTTTTCGATTTATGTTAGAACTGAAGAAGAGGGAGAGGGAGATCGATTTATAATAGGGAAGGGCAGTAATACATACATAACTAGGTCGGCCTACATAACTAGGGTGGCTGAGAATTTGATCTTTGATTTGAAATTTATTAATTTTATTTTCAAAATATCCCGCTCAACATATCTTAAAATTCCGAATCCCTATTTAGACGTGCCGCCGGGCATTCCTAATGTTATGCCACTAAGCTGAATCCAATGGAACAAGTTTCGAAGCTTAATTCGATCGTATGTTGAAGGTAGCTTTTTAATTCGACTGTCAAAATTAAATTCAATTAATTATTTTTAGGCATTTTCTGATCGTGCAACCAAATGGTAAACCCAAACGCTGTGAAATTTGAAATCCGATAATAATACACTATTACGAATCGAATGGAACTAGTTTCGTCAAATTTCGAGACTGTGGCCAAAGTGGCTACTTTTACTCGTCAATTAAAACGAGTCATTTTCCAAAATCAAATTATTCATTTTAAATTCAATTTTAAAAGTTAATAATTTCACTCTTGTCCAAATAAAATTTAAATCAACTTTTGAAATCATTTTCGTTCACGTTTAATTCAGAATTCGATTATTTAAATAATTCCAATATTAAATTCAAGCGAATCAATTTTCAATAAATCACTATCAATAAATAATTTAACATTTATCAAAAATTATTTTAT
This sequence comes from Allium cepa, assembly GCA_030765085.1. Taxonomy (NCBI): domain Eukaryota; kingdom Viridiplantae; phylum Streptophyta; class Magnoliopsida; order Asparagales; family Amaryllidaceae; genus Allium; species Allium cepa. Next base: position 2,529,079 of record CM060936.1, on the reverse strand, counting down.
TATCATCTAAATAATTCAACATTTATTATCCTATTCCAGTTATTGATTATAAACGTAGCCAATACACAAAATTTTCTTTCAATACATGTTATTGCCAAAATCTTTGAAAATAATTATTTCGAACTTTTATTAGAGTTCATATGCAATAACTACATTAATAATTCATTAATTTTTATTTTTAACCCGTTTCATTCAATACTTACATTAAATTTAATAATTTAAAATAGCTAAAAATACAGGTCGTTACAGAGACGATCATTTTTATTTAGTTGAGTTCTCTTATAATAACAGTTAACATGTAAGCATTAGTATGATAGCTATTTACGTCAACCGTTCAAATAGCCGTCTTGTTGGGTTAAAACCGAAAATCGATTAGTGCTTGGTCCCGACATGATTCGTGAAGCCACGAAGAAGGTAGCTGTGATTAGAAGGAATACGAAGGAAGTTTAGGATAGATAAAATAGACATACTGATCAGAGGCGTAGAGACTTGGAATTCTTAATTAGTGATTTTGTTTTTTTAAGATCTCTCCGATGAGAGGAGTGGTGAGGTTTGGGAGAGCAGGAAAGTTAACACCTCGATATGTTGGGGCCTTCCCAATTCTTGAGCAAATTGGCCCCCTTTCTTATCAAGTTGAGTTACATGAGAGATTGTTGGACATACATAATGTTTTTCATGTATCACATTTAAGAAAATATGTGCACGATCTGACACTAATGTTGAGCCAACTATTCAGGAAGACTCGAAAGTGAAGCCGAACTTGACCATAATAAAGAAACCTGTACGCGTTGTTGATCGTGATGTAAAACAATTGCGTAATAAGGTCGTGAGGTTAGTTAAAGTTTAGTGGAGTGACGATGCTAAAAATTGCACTTGGGAAACTAAGGATAATATGAGAAAGGATTATCCTGAATCGCTGATAGACGAGTAGTTTGCATATATTGTATCGATAGTGTACTCACCTTCTGTAGTGTAGTCGCTTATCATATATCTCTTTTGTGTATGTTTCATCATTTATATAATTCTTGAGTTATCTTCTTTGCGTGTTGAATTTCGGGATGAAATTCTTTTAAAGGGGAAAATGTAACGACCCATAATTTAGTCCCTTTAAATGTGAATATTTAATATTTTTTAAACAACTAAATAATGGATTTTATGTCTCAAATATAACTCTTCTGTGTAATAACTCATGATAATAGATTTTTTTTGAAATTTTTCTTAGAGAAATAAGTAGTTCGAAGAAAGATTGAAAATGTGAATGAAAATTATTTTTTGGATTTTCGACTTTTCGTCGAACAAAAGTTGTTGAAACTTGTTGCGCACACTTGTGTACATATGTGCATACACTTATACAAATAAGAAAAATAATTTTATTAATTAAATGGATTTGTATAAATCGCATTCTATAAGGTACTTAAGTAATTAATTTAAAAGAGTTTTTCTCCTTATTTAAGAGATATTCTCCTTATTTCAAGGGAAATAGTACAAAGAAGTACCTAAAAGATGGTGATGTGATGTCTTATGGTACAGGGGGTGGAGAATTATGATGAATGAGGGAGTGTTGACATATAATAAGGGGGTGGTACCGTAAAATAAAGAGGGGTATGTTGGTTTTTTCCCATTTTTCTAACTCTATAAAAGAACCCATTTACTTTATTTCCAAACTTAAGCTCTCTTCTTCTCCACTCTTCTCCACTACTCTTTCACCATAGTTTTATATAAAAAATAACCTTATAAATATTTCCTTCTCCTCTAAACACTTAAATAAGCCTCTAAAAACATAGGTAACACTCTCTACATCTCAAAAATAACAAAGTTGACCCAAAATCCCCTTAAAGAGGCATGACCGAGCACTAAAGACGTCCTTTGAGGCTTTCGAAGCAATTTTTGCAAGGGGATGCTAGGTTCGTGTGTTGATTATAAGGTCGCGACAAAGAATTAGTAGCTTGATTGGAGTTCATGTTTGTTTAAGTGAGTCAAACTCGCTCAAAAGAAACTTTAAAATGAATTTTTTTTGTTATAATAATTTTTGTTGCATTGCTTATATGTATAATTATATGTACTAATTATTATGGTTATTGTTTGGTTTGATTTCCACTTGAAAGCGGATGACATAAGGAATAGACTGGGACTAGCAAAAAGAATGGAACCCAAAATGCTTGTAGTGAAGGTTGAAACACTTCGATGTGCATATGACATGATTTACATCGAACTCTTGTTGTAGAGGGACTCTAAGGAGTTCCATGCCTTATTGATGATTATTTACATATATTCTTGCGTAAATGCTTGTGAATGTTGCTTTGTTAAAAGTCAGCCAACTTGTTATGGATTTTTATGCGACATTGAAATCCCATGCTTCTTTTAGGTACCACTTTATTTTCTAAGGTTGTTTTAAATGATTTTTCCAAACTCAACTCTTGTTTTCAAAACTTTTAACTAAGATGTTTTAAAGTGGTTTATAATTTTTTTGTTAAGGCGGCGTTTACTTTTATAATGGAAAGATGTTGCCTTTTTAATCAAGCTTTGGTGTAAATAAATGGTCTTGGAAATTTTTTTCAATAACAAGTATATTGGAAATCTTAGATTCTTTTTTATTTCTAAACTTCAAAGTATGGAAAATCATTTTATCTTTAAGCTAGAAATGTATATCGACTCAAGGTTTTAGAGTAATAATACCCTAATTTGAATGGCTCCATTTCTAACCGATGAAAAGGACAAGTTTGGAATCAAAGACTAGAAATAAGTTTATGAATTTGATTTTCCAGTTGGTTTAAAAAGATGTTGTTTTAAAGAAAGGATTTCTTTGTCAGTGTTATTAAGTAACATAAAACAAATATGATAAGTAGTGCTAAAATGTTGATACATTTATGGAAAGTAAGTCATCTTATATTTTAGCACTAAATCACGACTTGTAGACTTTCTCTGTCCATGAGATGTAGAATCGCGGTGTTTTAACTAAGGCAAGGCCAGGTGCAACCAGTGTCCTGACTTATCTAGTTTCATTTTCTAGGCAAGGGATAAGGAATTCGAAATGTTGAAAGTGTGAAAAATGCAAGAGGGTTAATTCTGTAAATAGGTCATGATTAATTAAGTATATGGAAGGTAATTCATCTTGTACTCGACACTAAATTTCAAGGTATGGATATCTGTCTCTATCACTGAGAATTATGAATGAACGTTGTGGAAAGTTCTAAGAGGTAATAATACCCTAACTTATCCGGCTTCACTGTTAATCGAGGGATAGTATGAGTTTGAAATCGAAAAGTGCTAATAAGTAAATGATGTTTGATTTTCCATATGCAAATTATATACTTACACTAGATAGTGGTTTGTCCACTATCGATAACTTGACCAATTTTGACTTGGGTAGTACACAAAAGCTTCGCGGTTTCATATGGTTTCAGATCCCCCGATCAGGACTTGCTCCTATGAAATGCAATTCATTTTTAAGAATGTATATTCAAGATTCCCCAAAGGGGACTCTCATATTTGTTCACATACTTCTAAAAGAACCGAAATTGAGTTAGTCGGGAATTCATCACTTTAGTTTGGAGATATCGGTTTTGGATAAGTATGGTTTATCCAAACCGCTTCAAACTAATAAATGCTTCATGTTATGAATTATTGTGAATCATGTTATGGAGTTGTACTACCTATCCCTAGGGTGGTTCCAAAATGGGAGGTAGTATGGTTAGTGTGCTTGTTGGATCCCAAAACAACTTGTATGGATGAATGCTAGCATTGAACTGTCGTCTAAAGGGTAGTGTTATCTTCCAAGATGGGTTTGCTAAAAAATGGCAATCGTTACCTCGAGCCTCATGCTAGGAATGACTAAAACAGAGGATATGCTTCAGGGATATGTGGTTTGCTACCATTAGGATGTGATCTTTCCTGATCTAGATCGATATTTTTTGATCCATGCCTTAGGCCCAATATGGTTGTTGATCGCAACCGAGTGACGATCATATTCTATACTATCCAGGAAGTGGTAGAGCGACCCTAATTTGCAGGTATCAATGTGACACCCATGGTTCATTTTATCTAGAGGTGTACTATAACATGCGGTACCCTTGTATCCTTGTCATTGTTGGAATCCAGTTTTCGATACGTGCTTTATGAACTCGGATGTATACTAAGTATGCTGTTGAATGCAACTAAAGTAACCATTTCGGCCATGATTATATATTTAGTTTCAATTGTAGACAATATTAATAACATCGTTGACTGTAAGTATAAATATTCTGTCGTAAGGTGAAAACACATCCGTGTTTATATGCGGCGTGGTCTTATGAGCTATCTTTGTTTCCTAAAAGCATATGTTTTGAATCTACTCACACGAGAGACATGTCTGACCCGCTTTCTTTCTATCCCTTATACTGTTGGGTAATGTAATTTTCGAGTTTCCAAATAGTCTTGATTCTTACAGACATAATCTAGAGAAGCTGGAGTAGGAGGCTTTAATGTTATCTAGTTATCTATGTAAGTCTCTTGCTGTTGTACGTAGTTTTGTATCATTATTTTAGAGGCAGACGGTTTAAACTATCCCTGTCAGAAGTTAGTACTTATTGTAACTCAAATGTTTCATTTTGGGTGTGACCGTATGTACTTTCTTATGTTCTATTATATATGGTTGTGACAACACGCACCTTTTGCATGCCGATCCAAAGCCTAGTGTGACTTTTGGACTCGCACCATGCCGAGAAATGCGGATCGTCGGGGACTATAACATTTCACATCATAGAGACTAATGCAAAATAGATATAACTAAGAAAACTGACTATCAAATATGAAACACAACAGAAGTAATAAGACATGTAAATATCGCAGAAAATTCAAGTCTAAAAAAAAATCAAATCATACTCAAGAAAATATTAGTACGAGATCCAAATCCGAGTACATAGCAAAATATCCCTCATTGTCTGATACAACAAAATAGTTATACTGATATGAAAAAAATGATATATGAAGAGAAGATGTGGTAAAAGAAGACTCCATGTAAAGCACGACTCTCTCCAAGTATCTGAACGGGCGAATCATCTACTGCCCTATGCACCTGGATGGAAAAAAGATAGAAACGGAACATACCAGATAAAAGTTTGGTGTGAGTAAATATTTAAAATGATGATCATATGCAGTTACTTGAATACTACTGAAATGATGTAGTGCTTGATACAAGTGTCCGTGAATTCCTAAAGTATGTTTCCTAAAGGTTCTTGTCTAGTGCATTCCTATACTATGAATGCCTAGTCTAACTCAATTGATCGACTAAGTATCAAATTTGATATCTAACAATCGGCAACCGCTCTTAGAGATACTCAATGTATAAGACACTGCCCTCTTGGCTAATAATAAAAGACACTACCACTAAGCTACTGTTGATATAAAATTCCACTACTGCCACCACCACTAGGCTACTAGGAACATTCCCTCATACGACACTTAGATCGTAGTGTTGGCCTCTTATTGCATGCTCCGGGTCCTCCTCTCGATTGTATCACATGAATTAGGAATTTGTGAATACCTGGACCTCTCATTATATTGGACCCACTCCACCAGGCATCCACGCCAGCCGCACACCTATTGTTGGAACCTACTATGAGTGCGATTAGCGAAAGTACATCGCACCAAATCGATTACTATTCTAAATTGGGTAAGTAACATTTACCCAACACCACCACAACCTAACATCCATTCCAAGGAAAATATTTTTCCCACAGGTCCTAGCATTCACCTAATTGCCCTTAAATAGGCCCACAACTATTCATAATTTATATATGTTATATTTTAAAATTGGGCCTTAAGCATAGGTTCAACTTGTCAATTTTCATCAAGAATGTTCGACAGCTTATACTCTACGGTGGATCACTACTTGTCGACTGTGAGGGTTCCCAAGGTCGACCGTTTATGAACAAAAATTAATGTTTCCAAAATTCTCAATTGTCGATTGATTGTGCTTTTAATTCAGGTTATTAGCAGTGATTAATGAACGTTAATTACTATCTAGTTAATAGTTTGGGGTTTGTTAAATTGGGGTTTGCAAACTTAATAGAGAAGGATATATGCAAAGTCAATTTACATTTAACTGATAATTTAAATTAGGGTTTAGCATATTCTATTTTGGGGTTTGCTAACATCCTAATCAATTTTAATAATTTAAAGTAACTGCAGTAGTCAACTTGTTAAATTTGTGCCCACTCATTTTTGGCCTCTAGATACTGAGAATTCGGCCTCCAATCAATAGCTCCTTCCCTAGATCACCTTATTCCTCCTTTGATTGTTTGCTCCAGCCTCTTAGATTTATTGGGGCTTTATTTTGATTTAAGAAAGTAGGGTTTTGAGGAGAAAAAGAGTTTATAGTAGAAAATTTGGTAGAGTGTCGTTACTATAACTTTTCATTAGAAGATTAGGGTTTCATTAGCATATTATTTATAGAATTAGGTTTAGGGCCATTAGATTATCCTCATGTATCGACCCGCAAATTTATCACTTGGATAAAGTATATGTATTTTTAACATATTTAGATATGGGTTTAAAGCAAGAAATAATCATGTATTAAGTGGTAAATAATAATAGTTATTTTGTTTGAGAAAAACATTTGCAGACAAATTACCGAGGTAAAATATTAATAATCTGTAAATATCGTCCTAAGTAAAATATCGATAAAACGGCCGAAAATCGATTTTTCGATAAAACCGCTTTCAAACAATAAGAATCTGGCATGGCTCTAGATTGATACACTAGTATATGTATTTAAACAAGATTTTGAAAAAAAATAATTATTTTATTTTTGGCAAATAAAATGTATTTTGACATCGACCGTTGATATCATTGGTTTTATATATTTCTTCGTGAATTTAGGTTAAGTTTAAATAATAAATAATGGGTTTTTATTAATAAAGAAACCTATTATAATTATTTAATAATGATGGAAAAATAGTTTTAATTTTTTTACCAAAATAGATAGTTTATAGAAAAATAGAATATGTAACCGAAGAACGTTTTCCCAAATTTTAGCTTTTCGATACCAGAAAGTTGTTAGGAACGTTGTTCGCCTTTGTGCACCGTATGTAAAAGTAAATAAGAGATAACTAAAAATATAATAATACACTTAGTAATATATTATCTTATGTTAATTATGTTTAGGAAGTGATGTGAAAGTCATGGTTTAAATTATAACATATACACACACACTTGCACTTTATATATATATACACATACATACATACATACATAGTTAAGCATGCAATAATAGCCTAAGGGATGGAACAAGAGGGGGAATGATGGACGTGACTAAAGAGGGGGAGTATGTGGTGATGTGACCTTACACATCATGACATTATGTGCAGTTAAATTTAAGGGTAATTTAGTAAATTCTCTAATTATTTGCCTATAAATACATGTCCATACTCCCAAAAATTCATTTACACTCTCATATCTCAACTAAAATTTCATGGCTTCTTATGTTAATTTTAAGTTTTTTTCTAAATCAAAAGATTTAAATTGTTTTAACGATGTGAACTTGTTTTTAAACTCTTTCTTCTCCATTTTTCATACACTTTATTCGGCCATAACTTGCTCTATTTCACATCAAATCAAGATCTTATTTTTTTCATATCATATATTATTTCAGTAGCTAAATCTTTATTTTTTACCACTTTTTTCTTATTTCAAGCTTAGGATTGTTAAAATTTCATTTCTTTGCAGTGTACTTTTAAGCTCGAAAATTCAGGTCCGAAAATAGCTCTCCTTCTTTTGACCATATCCACCTCAAACATAATCTGATTTGAGCGATTCATTTTTTAAATTGTAGAGAAAATAATTTTCTAAAACTTTTCTTTTGATCACCTTTCCAAAATTCAAGAGTAATATATCCAAAAATCAAGTGGAAGAGGACATATTTTGGGGGTTATTTTTGGTGCATCTAAGGCATTTTGGGTTTCAAAGATTTTCGGTGAGTAAAACTACTTTGTTTTGGAAAAGTTTCTGATTTTATTGTGACGTGCTTTTTGGAGATAATATGGTGATAAAATTGAATGTTTATTATGTTGGTCGATGGTGATTTGATGGATGTTATGTTTGGTATTGAATTTGAGATTTGAATGTGATGTTGTCGAGTTAGTAAGCATATAACCTTATTTTTATATGTGTGTTTCATTGTGATGTTAAGAGTATGGTAGCATGGATGTATGTTTTTGATTTAAGAATTAAGTATGTTGAGTCGAAACAAAGTTAACAACTTTGTTGTAAAGGACGTGAGATCCGACTTGAAATCAAAACTATGATTTCTAGTTTCAAAATTTGGAAATGGTTTTTAGTTTTGACTTGGTTTAAGGTTTCAAAAACTTTCTAAATATTATTTTGAATGTAGGAGCAAGAAATTAAGTGAAGTATTTCACTTAAAATAAGATAATGCGAACTACGCTCATCACGATTTCCGTCTTTAAGTGATTCATTTTGGAACTATTTTGCAAAAGTTTCCATACTTAATTAGTAACATAAAAAGAGAATAAGTTATATTATTTAATAAAGTATTTATTTAATAAAATAATTAAAGGTAATTAGCACTGAATTAGCAATTTAGTAACTAATTAGAGGTTAAGTAACACATAAGGAAGGTTAATGAATAATTATTGGTTAATAAGGTTTTAACATGGCCGGCCCTTTGCCAAAGCAAGAAAAGCAACGGCTTTGGGCCACATAAATCTAGGGCACCATGACTCTCCATTCAATATACAAACGTAGCAATCGCGAAGAAAAAAATACATCACGATGGAATTAAAATCGGTGGCTGAGATTCGATTGGGACGGGAAGACAACTGTAGCTCCATTTTTAATCGACATCGTCAATGACTCGGACTTCGAATGGGTGGAACGTCATCGATTCCAACTACTGCAACGACATCGGCAACTCCAAGCTCAGCATAGCTAGGGCACAACACAAACATCCTCCAAATTTCAATCTTCCATCTTCGATAATAATCGGTTGTTACTTATTTGCTTTGGCTAATTTGCCAATTTGCTGCTTTACAGCTTGCTGTTGAAAAGGATTAAAGGCATAGAGGTACTTAATTTTGGACATTTTTATGTTCTAATTTTTTAATTTTAGTTAGTTGTACTTTTATTGTAATTTGTAAACAACATTATGCTTGTTGGTTCTGGACTTTCGTATGTTCTAATGCCAATTCAATTTTGATCGCTATGTTCTAAATTATGTTAGTTGATTGTATATTAAGAATTAATTTGTATAATAAGAATTAAATCAAAATGTACATTTAATTTGTTATTTATGAAATAATTGTATAATAAAGATTGATTTGGTAATAGCTAATGAATTTTTTACTGTCTAGTACATGTAAATTTTAGCGATAAATAGCAAAGTTTATTTTCATAGTAATTTATGTTGACGTATTTTTAGTCAAGTTTGACTAGTTGAAGAGAAACTTTGATTCAAATTATCGTGGGAAATATTTTTATAAATTATAAGTAATAAATTAGATATTCATAATTTAAAATGTTTTTATTATTTTAATAATTATTAATACACAATGTAATTCAATGTTTTATAGTGTTTTAAAATGTGCAGACAAGAATCTGGGCACACTAAAGGAGTTATAAAAAGAAGGATAAATGAACACACAAATTCACATAAAGGCGCTTTTAATAAATTTGTCATCACAAATGGTCCAGTAGATATATTGAAGTTTGAATGTGGATAATGCCTGAAGTTTGAATGTGGATAATGCCTCTCTTATTAACGAGAATGATGATAATGTTGATGATATTTTATGGAGCGAACATGACAATGAAAATACATGCGAAGAGGAAGCAAACGACATAAACAACATAATATTGATCTTGTTGTATAACTTGAATTATTGTTACAGATAAATTTATTTCTTTTTTTCTTCTTCTTATTATTTATAAACAACATAATTATTTTGGTAATTTAATTAGTGATAATAATATTAGATTCTATATAATGGAATTGTTTTTGCAATTAACTTTAGGTACCAAAACTCCTAGGATCGGCCCTGGGTTTTAATTAGTGATTAATGAAGATAAGAAGTAATTAACTTGTTAATTATTATTTAATTAAGTTAAATAGGTTAATTAATTATCATTTAATTAAGTGATTATTAAATCAATTTTTAATTAATTAGAGTTTAGCTAATAATGAATTATTTAAACCTTAACGAAGATGCATTAAGAATTAACTAGAACTTAACTAAGTTCATTAAGTTCATTAAAGTTTAATTATGTTTTAATTGAGATTTAATTATGATTAGTTAAGATATAATTTGGGTTAAGCCAACTAAATATACTTTAATCTTTTCAAACATTGTTTTAACCCAATTAGTTATATTTTAAATCAATTTACTTTTTAAGATAAATTGATTTTAAATCAAAGAATCTCTCGTCTGGTCCATTAAGTAGCCAAATGAATTAAAGTAGCGATTATAAAACGTTGACACATCTTATGGGAAGTAAGTTGACTTGTGTTTAGCATAAATGCTGAATATCGGTAACGTGATAGACACAATGAAGTTAATTTCAATAAGTGGGTCATGATAACTTAAGCATATAGATATACTTCTATATGTACTTTTTTCACCTGATTATGGATTTACCTATATTTATAACTTGGACATCTACCAATGGTTGATTGTATGTTATGTTTAAATCTGTGATAACTCGGATTTTCGGGCATGAAATAATTGAATAATTATCTAATATAAATTGAAATACTGATTTATAGATTGAAAAATAATGTGATAATCTCGTTATAAATTATTTATATTTGACAAATTGTTATCTTCAAACAATAATGATGATGGGTTGTTTTAAATATAGATAAATAAATTTTTAAGTAAATTTTTTTTAATTATCAATTAAATTTGGGTTTATTTATATATATATGAATTGTTTGAATTGATTATTAAATTTGATTGAACTTAAATTTGAAATCAAATTTAAGATTTAAAAGATGTATATCTTATATATAGTTTGATTTAAATAGTGGAATAAATACCACAGCTTTATAAAAACATTTTGAATGAAGGAATGTGTTAAGATGTTAACACCCAAATTAACAAAAGTAAATCATTCAACATAAAACATACAAGTGTAACCATTGAAATATAAAATTTAAACAAGAATTTATTAAGGGTTAATATTATTCTTTCTTAATTACATATGTGCTAAGTAGAGTTTATATATATAATTTAAAAACATAAAACAAATGCCTTTTACATTTGTAAGCTCTCTAATGCATAAAAGCAACACTTGTAGCCTAAGTGACATTTAAATAACAAGTGTCATTTATTCTTTTTAGAATTAATGAGTAAAATGAAAAGAAAAAGTAATAAAAAAAAAGAAGAACAGATCTATAACAAAATACAATCTGTAGTATTTCAAAAGCAGGGAACTTTAAGCATGGAAATCAAAAACAAGAACTTCATCAAAAACCAGAAAATTTTCCAAAATCCGAAACCTTTTCACAAGACAAATGCAAACCAAAATTCTCAAAACCCTGCAATTTCTTCTCAAAACTGAAACTACCTCCTCTGAAACAATTTCAAAACCTGAAATGTTTTCCTTCAATCTGAATTTCATTCCTCAACAAAAATCATTTTTCAACGAAAGATCAAAACATCAGATTTGAAAATCTGTAATATTTTTATCAAAACCTGTAAAAGTACTTTTCCTCAACTCTGAAATACTTTTAACAAGCCTGTAGCATGTTTCAAAACTACATGCTTGAGAATCAAGTTTCAAGTACAATGCAACCTGGCAACCCAACAAAGTTTCAAAGACTTATAGCAGAGTCAAGTATCAGTAATATTCAAAGTTTTTGGAATTAGCAACAACAGTTTTCAAATTTTAAAAAGGGGAATTCAGTGTTCATTCCAGTTTCAAGCTCTACCTATTAAACAGGTGAGTAAACTACTAATTTAAATCTTGAGTAGGATAAAATATGTTGCTTAAGTGATTTATGTGAAATTGATTCTTGCATGTGTGGATAATAGTATACAATATGTAGTTATGAATGTATTTGTTTCTGCATGCCTGTAATGGGTATTCCTCTGTTCATTCCTAAAGTAGAGAGTATTAAAAATAAACAAAAATTCAAATTTCCCATATAAATACTTTGCAACTTTGAATTTTCAAATATATTAGTCAAGTTTAAACTCATCTTGATTATGAAAATATGTTTAAGTAATATAGGATCAGAAATTACCTGTAAACAAGAAGAATGCAGTGGAGACTTACATAATGTGGTAAATAAAATGTAGAATTATATTGATTCATGTATGTGTATTGAATCATCATTTAAGATTATGTTTTTTAAAACAAAAATCCAAATTTAAAATGTTGAATTGAATGTGAACTTTGGGGTTTACTGGAAAATGGGTTTATGGTGATTTCTGGAAGATGGAGTATTTGGGGTGGTCGGAATTGTTACTGGAGGAAGTGGAGTGATCAGGTACTTTGGAAAAATTGTCAGGTGGTGGATCAAGGCGACGTGGTGGTGGAAGTAGGTCGATCTTTCCTGTAGACCTAGTTTTTGGGTTTGGTTTTTGGAGTGTTCGTTCGTCGCCTCTGTTGGATCGAGCTCCACCAGAGTTTGGGAATAGGTTGAGGGGTTGGAAGAGAAGATGTGGTCGGAGCCGCAGCAATTACGGTGGTTGGAGGACTAAGGTTGTGGCGTTGACAGGTTTGGGTTTGAGGGGAGTTCTGTGTTCCAGGTTGGGTGTTGAAACTCAATTTCGATTTTGAGTTGGTTTCGTTGTTCGAATGGTCGGATTTTGGTGTTTGGATGATCTTCGACGTGTTCGTCGTTCTGGTGATGAACAGAGGAGGGCGGCGACACCGTGCATGTGCACGGTGCGCTTATTCAGGTGATCTGGTGTTTAGTTAGTTGTGGGAGGATGCTGTTTTTACTCGAGAAATACTCGAGTCATTTGAGTATTACCCGAAGTCAAGTGAGGAAAGACTCGGAGTAAAGGAGAGTGGGCTCGAGTAGTTTTTGTTTCAGGTTTGAGAAATCTGACTGTGTGCAGTTTTGAAATTTGAAACTAAATTTAAATAAAGAAGTAAAGTAGGTTTTAAACAAAAGTTTGAAAACAAGTTTGAATCTAAATTTAAATAAGTTTAAATTCTAGTTTGAAATAAAATAAGTTTTATTTGAATTTAGAATGTTTAAAAACAACTTGGAATATTTAAAGCATATTTTAAATTGATTTAAATTGAATATGGGTTTAAACCTATTTTAAGTTTTCCTCAGAAGATATGTAATTTTTTAAAATTAAAAGGTTTTTGAATTCTTAAACTTTGTTTAAGTCAAAATTTGATTCTTGAATTTAAATTAGAATTTAAAGGAAAATTTAAAAACAAATTGTTTTTAAATACCTTGTTAATGATAATTTAATCATCATTAATAAGATTAATGTTTACCTTAAAGTTAATCAGAATTTAATGATTTATAATTCATTAAAATGATTAAGGTAATTAAGATTTGTAATTAGTTAATTTAATAAATTAATGATTTGAATTCATTAATCAAGTAATTAAAAATTTATTTAAGTTTTAGATTATCACTTGGTTAATTAAATACTTAGAGATTAATTAATGGGTTTTATAGATAATTAAATTTGTAATTAATATTGATTAATCTTAGTTAATTACTTTCGAGAAGTAATTAAAGATGTGATAATGGTTAATGAAGGTTATTAACATAGGATTATTTAATAATTAATTAATGTGATTAATTTTTAATAATTAATTAGATTAATTAATTAAGAATAATCATCTGTGAAGTTGTTTAAGTGTAATTACTTAATGGAAGTAATTAAGGAATTAATCACTCATTGTAATTAATTGAGTTTAATCTGATTAGTTTAAGTTAGTTAATTCAGTTTAATTAATTTAAAAGAATCACTTGATGTTTTGATAAATAAATTACTTAGGTAAGTAAGTAATGGATAATTACTGGATGTAATTAATTGAATAAGTGAATTATTAATGAGAGGAATTTGGATTAGATTGCCTTGTATAATTAATCAAGGGATTAAATAGAAATAATTAATTACGGAATAATTTATTTATTTGATGAAGTAATTAAGGTGGTTAATTACTGATGTTATTAATCAAGGGTGATTAATAATTATGGTTAGTAATTAATTAATGAAGTAATTAAAGGATAATTACTGTATTGGGTTAAGGATAATTAGTTTGAGAAATTAATTAAGGGTTAATTACTTAAATGTAATTAAAGTATTAATAGAATAATATTGGAAGCCTTGATTAGTTATTATCCCTAATATGTGGTTCGTGATGCTATGTGATATGATATGTTTGATTTAAACTGTGAAGGTGTGGTTATCTATCGATGATGAATTACTGTGACGTCCTGTATTTTAAGTAGATTTGTATTTCACTTGAATAATTTAAGTTAATTTAACAATGGTTTCGAAGAGACCGGAGTCGGGTATTAGTGAATACCCGAAACCACTTCGATTCTTATAATTTGATATGTGGAACCGATAGGCTGAAGTGGAATGACTTAAGTAAACTGGACCATTTAAATCTAAATTTTGGCACTTAGAAATTGATGTGTGAAATGGTTGATGTATAATAACTTGTGAAGTGTAGATTGATATAAGTTACCCCGGGTTTATATGAGTTGTATACTTTTATATTACAATTTAGATGGGTTTACTCACGTTGGTTTCCAGCCTGATCCGGGTGTTACTTTGATGTAATGCTCGGGTCAGACCGAGTATTACAGATTTTCAGGTAAGGACGTTCTGGAGCTTAGGAGGCAAGCTGAATGGCTGTGACGTATGGAGAGTGTCCACTGTGATATTGTAGTATCTGGACATGATTGTATGTCCAGTATTTATGTATATGTGTAAATCTGATGTATTTAAATGTAAATTAACAGATATAGTATTCCTTGTATAACTGATATTTTATTTGATATCATATTTGATCCGCTGCGAATGTGAGGTTTCTGTGACTTGTTGCTATTTTCTTCTTCATTCTCTTTCTTCTTTCACTAACTATCTGGAAATTTCGGGATCGAAATTTCTGGGTCGTTACATTTGGTATCAGAGTTGAAGGTTAAGCGAGAACCTTGACTCTGGTGGGTTTACTCGTTAAGGATAGGGTCAACGGTACCCTAGAATGAGTTGAGTGTATATATGAGAGAGCGTACTTGTTATTTTCTTATATAAAGATTTTAAATGATTTTATATAAGAATATATTTTGATATATATAAGGAAATATTTCTTTCTAATAAATATTAAGGGAATTGGTTGTTAAAAATTATTGGGATTAAATTGAGAAGTAATAGTAAGAATTATGTGTCAATAGAATTACAACCAAATTGAAATTAAATTAGAGACATGTTTGAAATGGATTCAAACTGAAATTAAATCTTGAAATTGGGAAAGGTTTCAGGATAAGGATAATCGATTAATTTATGTAATTAATTAAACTTTATTTAATGAGATTAATTAATGGATAATAATTGGAAATGATAAATAAAGAGGAAGTTACATAATGAAGTAACTAGAGGTAAGTAATTTAAAGGACAATTACTTAATGAAGAAAATTAAGAAATAAGTTAATTACCGAATGTGATTATTTGGAATTAATTAATAATGTAACTAATTTAAAGAAACAATAAATAATATTATTTAATTGAATGAAATGGTCCTATTTCAAACAAGAGTTGTTTAAAAATTTAAAAGAAATTTGTTTTGAATTAAAAAGCCAAAGGTAGTGAATTTTTTTAAAGTATAACTTGGTATGTAAAAGAAATTAATATGTATATATGTGGATATACATAATATCAAAGGTGGTTTGAAATAAACTCTAAATGGTGAGTTTTAAATTTGGAATGGAAGTTCAAACTGGGTAAGGTTGACTGAATTAAGTGAATTGAATATAACCTAGAAAAAGTTAAATAAGTTTGAAAAGACTACCTGATTTGGTAATTTCAATATGAAATTGGAATTTAACTTGGGAAGTTAAATGATTAATTTAAATTGGGTATGGTAATATATCCATTATTAAGGTAAAATGGAATCATTTTGGACTTAAGATTTGAATATATAAGATAAAACTTCAAGAGTTTGATTTCAAAATTTAAATATGATGATAAATTGAATTTCAAAGATGTAGTTGTTTAAAAAGAGTTTGAATTATTTGAACTTTGAAATAGAATAAAAAAATGGAGTTTGAATTCTAAATTAAATTGTTTATAAGCTTTTAATAAAGGTTAACTTGGTTTAAAAGGGTTAAACCAACCTTAGTGAATTTAACTCAAATTTATATAATTCGAGATGGTTTAAATTTGGAATTTGAATTGAAATTAGATCAAATTGAATTTGATTTGAATAATTTGAAAATTGTAATTAAAGTTGAATAGTTTAAATTCAAATGGAATTTGAATTTAATTTGGGAGGAAGTCGAGAATAATTCAACTTGATTTGGAAATGGAATTTGAGATTGGGATTAATTCAAATTGAAGTTGAAATAAATTGAAATTTGAAACTAGTTCAATTGAAATTTATTTGAATTAGTAGAATTTGAGATCAAGATTGAATAAAGTTAAATTTGGAAAGAAACTGAGGTAAATTCAACTTGAACTGGGGGTTGAATCAATTTCAATGGAAATTGAAGTTATTTAAATTTGAATTGGGTCAATTTAAATGGTAGAGGAAAAATTTAAATTGAATTGATGAGAATGGAGATTGGGAAGTGAACAGTTTTGACTCTGTACTATTTTTAATATAAATTGTTTTAATATAAACCTATTTTTCCAAGCTATTTATTATATATACAACATTTCTTTTAAAAGCCAAACTATTTTATGCTTGTTTTACAGTTATTTTTGAAACTACTTTATAATTTTCTAACTGTTTTGTAAACTAATTACTATATTTCAACTATTTTACAAAACTAATTACTATCTTACTATTATTTTGCAATTATCCAAAATTTCTATAACTTTTTTAACTATTTTCTAACTATTTTACACCTATTTTACAAACTAGTAATTATTTTCCAACTACTTATCTATTTTTAAATATTTGAAGTTATTTTCTAAATTAACTGGTCGGAGTTCAAACTGTTATAGGTTAAATACCCAATCAAGATAGGAATTGAGGTGATAATCCTAATGGATTGAAGCAATTGTGAGTAAGTGTATGATAATCAAAGTGAATGTGAATAGAAATGGAATTAATTTGGCTAATAATCAATAAAGATAAATACGTAGGGTGTACGTATGTTATTCTATTCGCATAGTGATTTGATCCAGATTCGAGCACAGAATTTCGAGATAGTTATATCGGTCCGAGTGGGATTTATCACTCGATTTTCGACGGCGAACCTGGATATGGGTTGTTGATTGATTCTGGATATTCTCTATCACAGTTATGACTATGCAAGGAGAATGACGGTTTCTGATCAAGAAACCAGATCTGTGTCCGCACTAGGAAGTCGGATGGACGATACTAGTTCGGAAGTGAAATTGTGTGATCGAGTGAGCGATCAGATTGGTATAGCGTATGGATGATATGTGTACATCGTACGGATTTGAATGAAAATGGTATTGAAAAGAGTAATCAAATTTGAATATCTGATTTTGAGTAAACAAAGTTAAATATCTTTGTTTTATAAAGTGAATCTCCCCTTGTTGAATCTTTTGCCAAAGGGAAAGGATTTTGAAAGTGTTTGAAGTATAAAAGTATTTTATACAAGTTTAAAATGATCCAAAGATTTTTTATCAAGGATTTTATATATATCTCTATATATAAAGGATCGTATGAGGATTTTCGAAAAAGGTTTTGGGAACCTATGGATTTAGAAAGGCTTTTGATTTTTGGGTAAAATCAATATTGAATTTGGAAAGCGTAGTTTGAGAATTATCGATTTTGGAATAATCGATTTTGAGTAAAGAAGATTTGTATGAGATCATACTAGGTAGATACTATATGTATATAGTATAAAATGTTTTGATGATGGCTCTGGGGAAAAAGGCGCTCCCTTGAAATGAACTTCTCAGGAGTACCACCGGGTGGTGCTGCTTTGAGCCCAAAGGGGGGTTCTAAAGTTGATCCTGTGAGGAGTCCGGACAAAACTAGTTCCTGGGGATCTTGAGTAGAGGTTACCATAGCGGAAGTCGTGTGTGTCGCTGAGAGCCAAGGTCTACGTTTGATTTTGTATCGGTAGACTACGATCTATGGTAACATAGTGAAGGTCGTGTATGTCGTTGAGAGCCAACAGTCTGCGTTTGATTTTATATCGGCAGACTGCGACCTGTGATAACATAGCGGAAGTCATGTGCGTCGCTGAGTGCCAACAGTCTACGTTTGATTTTACATCGGTAGACTGCGACCCATGTTGGAGTGGAGAAGTTTCATTTTGACAGCGAAAATCAGAGGCCGCTGAGAGCCTGCAGTTACATGGACTTTTGCTATGACGGCAACCCTGGATGTAACTGTGATCTGTTGTGTGGGATCCATGGCGTAATCGAGAGGCCGCGGAGAGCCTGCAGTTACATGGACTTTTGCTGCGACGGCAACGTAACCCTGGAATGTAACTGTGACCATGGATGGGGGTGATGATTTCCAGAGCATTCTCACCAAAGATATGTCCTCTATTTTCAAAAAACTGTTTTCTATATTTTCAATAAAATTATTTTCGAAGTATTTTTCACTGGGTGTTAAAGATGGGTCTGCTAAGTACTTATAGATTTTCAGTCGTACGCCTGATCAACGTATAACCGAATTTCTATGAGAACAAAGATGGACTTATTGAAACATCAAGTTATAAAAAGCATTTTTATAAAAACTATTTTGGTAATATTATGTAGATTTTAAAAGTGTTCAAAAGTATTTCAAAGAATAATTTTTTTCTTCTAAAAAGTAAGCATTTTAATAAATTCTGGCTTCGTTTCTTTTCGAGGACGAAAAGATTCTAAGGGGGGAGGAATGTGATAACTCGGATTTTCGGGCATGAAATAATTGAATAATTATCTAATATAATTTGAAGTACTGATTTATAGATTGGAAAATAATGTGATAATCTCCGTTATAAATTATTTATATTTGACAAATTGTTATCTTCAAACAATAATGATGATGGGTTGTTTTAAATATAGATAAATAAATTTTTAAGTAATTTTTTTTAATTACCAATTGAATTTGGTTTTATTTATATACATATGAATTGTTTGAATTGATTCTTAAATTTAATTGAACTTAAATTTGAAATCAAATTTAAGATTTAAAAGAAGTATATCTTATATATAGTTTGATTTAAATAGTGGAATAAATACCACAGCTTTATAAAAACATTTTGAATGAAGGCAAGTGTTAAGATGTTAACACCCAAATTAACAAAAGTAAATCATTCAACATAAAACATACAAGTGTAACCATTGAAATATAAAATTTAAACAAGAATTTTTTAAGGGTTAATATTCTTTTTTCTTAATTACATATGTGCTAAGTAGAGTTTATATATATAATTTAAAAACATAAAACAAATGCCTTTTGCATTTGTAAGCTCTCTAATGCATAAAAGCAACACTTGTAGCCTAAGTGACATTTAAATAACAAGTTTCATTTATTCTTTTTAGAATTAATGAGTGAAATGAAAAGAAAAAGTAATAATAATAAAAAAGAACAGATCTATAACAAAATACAATTTGTAGTATATCAAAAGCAGGGAACTTTAAGCATGGAAATCAAAAACAAGAACTTCATCAAAAACCAGAAAATTTTCCAAAATCTGAAAACTTTTCTCAAGACAAATGCAAACCAAAATTCTCAAAACCCTGCAATTTCTTCTCAAAACTGAAACTACCTCCTCTGAAACAATTTCAAAACCTGAAATGTTTTCCTTCAATCTGAATTTCATTCCTCAACAAAAATTATTTTTCAAGGAAAGATCAAAACATCAGATTTGAAACTCTGTAATATTTTTATCAAAACCTGTAAAAGTACTTTTCCTCAACTCTGAAATACTTTTAACAAGCCCGTAGCATGTTTCAAAACTGCATGCTTGAGAATCAAGTTTCAAGTACAATGCAACCTGGCAACCCAACAAAGTATCAAAGACTTATAGCCGAGTCAAGTATCAGTAATATTCAAAGTTTTTGGAATTAGCAACAAGAGTTTTCAAATTTTAGAAAGGGGGATTCAGTGTTCATTCCAGTTTCAAGCTCTATCTATTAAACAGGTGAGTAAACTACTAATTTAAATCTTGAGTAGGATAAAATATGTTGCTTAAGTGATTTCTGTGAAATTGATTCTTGCATGTGTGGATAATAGTATACAATCTGTAGTTATGAATGTATTTGTTTGCTGTAATGGGTATTCCTCTGTTCATTCCTGAAGTACAGAGTATTAAAAATAAACAAAAATTCAAATTTCCCATATAAACACTTTGCAACTTTGAATTTTCAAATATATTAGTCAAGTTTAAACTCATCTTGATTATGAAAACATGTTTAAGTAATATAGGATCAGAAATTACCTATAAACAAGAAGAATGCAGTGGAGACTTATATAATGTGATAAATAAAATGTAGAATTATATTGATTCATGTATGTGTATTGAATCATCATTTAAGATTATGTTTTTTTAAAACATAAATCCAAATTTAAAATGTTGAATTGAATGTGAACTTTGGGGTTTACTGGAAAATGGGTTTATAGTGATTTCTGGAAGATGGAGTATTTGGGGTGGTCGGAATTGTTACTGGAGGAAGTGGAGTGATCAGGTACTTTGGAAAAATTGTCAGGTGGTGGATCAAGGCGATGTGGTGGCGGCAGTAGGTCGATCTTTCCTGTAGCCCTAGTTTTTGGGTTTGGTTTTTGGAGTGTTCGTTCGTCGCCTCTGGTGGATCGAGCTCTACCAAAGTTTGGGAATAGGTTGAGGGGTTGGAAGAGAAGATGTGGTCGGAGCCGCAGCAATTACGATGGTCGGAGGACAGAGGTTGTGGCGTTGACAGGTTTGGGTTTGAGGGGAGTTCTGTGTTCCAGGTTGGGTGTTGAAACTCAATTTCGATTTTGAGTTGGTTTCGTTGTTCGAATGGTCAGATTTTGGTGTTTGGATGATCTTCGACGTGTTCGTCGTTCTGGTGATGAACGGAGGAGGGCGGCGACACCGTGCATGTGCACGGTGCGCTTATTCAGGTGATCTGGTGTTTAGTTAGTTGTGGGAGGATGCAGTTTTTACTCGAGAAATACTCGAGTCATTTGAGTGTTTACCCGAAGTCAAGTGAGGAAAGACTCGGAGTAAAGGAGAGTGGGCTCGAGTAGTTTTTGTTTCAGGTTTGAGAAACCTGACTGTGTGCAGTTTTGAAATTTGAAACTAAATTTAAATAAAGAAGTAAAGCAGGTTTTAAACAAAAGTTTGAAAACAAGTTTGAATCTAAATTTAAATAAGTTTGAATTCTAGTTTGAAATGAAATAAAGCTTTATTTGAATTTAAAATGTTTAAAAACAACTTGGAATATTTAAAGCATATTTTAAATTGATTTAAATTGAATATGGGTTTAAACCTATTTTAAGTTTTCCTTAGAACATATGTAATTCTTTAAAATTAAAAGGTTTTTGAATTCTTAAACTTTGTTTAAGTTAAAATTTGATTTAATTTTGATTCTTGAATTTAAATTAGAATTTAAAGGAAAATTTAAAAACAAATTGTTTTTAAATACCTTGTTAATGATAATTTAATCATCATTAATAAGATTAATGTTTACCTTAAAGTTAATCATAATTTAATGATTTATAATTCATTAAAATGATTAAGGTAATTAAGATTTGTAATTAGTTAATTTAATAAATTAATGATTTGAATTCATTAATCAAGTAATTAAAAATTTATTTAAGTTTTAGATTATCACTTGGTTAATTAAATACTTATAGATTAATTAATGGGTTTTATAGATAATTAAATTTGTAATTAATATTGATTAATCTTAGTTAATTACTTTCGAGAAGTAATTAAAGGTGTGATAATGGTTAATGAAGGTTATTAACATAGGATTATTTAATAATTAATTAATGTGATTAATTTTTAATAATTAATTAGATTAATTAATTAAGAATAATCATCTGTGAAGTTGTTTAAGTGTAATTACTTAATGGAAGTAATTAAGGAATTAATCACTCATTGTAATTAATTGAGTTTAATCTGATTAGTTTAAGCTAGTTAATTCAGTTTAATTAATTTAAAAGAATCACTTGATGTTTTGATAAATAAATTACTTAGGTAAGTAAGTAATGGATAATTACTGGATGTAATTAATTGAATAAGTGAATTATTAATGAGAGGAATTTGGATTAGATTGCCTTGCATGATTAATCAAGGGATTAATTAGAAATAATTAATTAAGGAATAATTTATTTATTTGATGAAGTAATTAAGGTGGTTAATTACTGATGTTATTAATCAAGGGTGATTAATAATTATGGTTAGTAATTAATTAATGAAGTAATTAAAGGATAATTACTGTATTGGGTTAAGGATAATTAGTTTGAGAAATTAATTAAGGGTTTATTACTTAAATGTAATTAAAGGATTAATAGAATAATATTGGAACCCTTGATTAGTTATTATCCCTAATAGGTGGTTCGTGATGCTATGTGATATGATATGTTTGATTTAAACTGTGAAGGTGTGGTTATCTATCGATGATGAATTACTGTGACATCCTGTATTTTAAGTAGATTTGTATTTCACTTGAATAATTTAAGTTAAGTTGACAATGGTTTCGAAGAGACCGGAGTCGGGTATTAGCGAATACCCGAAACTACTTCGATTCTTATAATATGATATGTGGAACTGATAGGCTGAAGTGGAATGACTTAAGTAAACTGGACCATTTAAATCTAAGTTTTGGCACTTAGAAATTGATGTGTGAAATGGTTGATGTATAATAACTTGTGAAGTGTAGATTGATATAAGTTACCCCGGGTTTATATGAGTTGTATACTTTTGTATTACAATTTAGATGGGTTTACTCACGCTATTTCCCGCCTGACCCGGCTGTTACTTTGATGTAATGCTCGGGTCAGACTGAGTATTACAGATTTTCAGGTAAGGACGTTCTGGAGCTCTGGAGGCAAGCTGAATGGCTGGGACGTATGGAGAGTGTCCACTGTGATATTGTAGTATCTGGACATGATTGTATGTCCAATATTTATGTATATGTGTAACTCTGATGTATTTAAATGTAAATTAACAGATATTGTATTCCTTGTATAACTGATATTTTATTTGATATCATATTTGATCCACGGCGAATGTGAGTTTTCTGTGACTTGTTGCTGTTTTCTTCTTCATTCTCTTTCTTCTTTCACTAACTATCTGGAAATTTCGGGATCGAAATTTCCGGGTCGTTACAAAATCTCTTGCATATATAATGTTTGGCAGTATCTATGATATAACTTGGATAAGTAAACCTAAATTTTATGGTCCATTGTAGTCATTGAACCTCCTTTTGGTTTTGGAAAGTTAATATATCATTTTCTTTTAGAATGGTCTTCATGGTTATTCTATTTTGAACAGGATATTTAAAGAACGAGTTGACAATTTTTTTAATATTATATAGAGAAGTGTATGAATAATTTTGGAGTACTCATAAAAGGAGTTTTAGAACTAGTTTTGAATGTTATAAAAAGGATTTTATAAATGGGTTTGAATGTCTATATAGGGAAGTTTTATGCAAAGTTTGAAAGTTTATAAAGAAGTTATATAACCAGGTTCGAATAATTATAAAGAGTTTCATAAATGTGTATGAACGTCGATAAATGTTTTGTAAACGAGCTTAGGTTAAAGCAAAAAGGATTTCATGGATAAAGAAATTCATAATAATTTACTAAAAACAATAACAACAGGAATTCGAGGTTTTGGTTTCTCGAAGTTGACCCTTAAAATATAGTGGTATGGAACATCCGTTCCACACTTAACACAGAAGGAATAGTGCTTAGAGTTAACCTTTTCTCCAATTTAAATAAGGCAGTTAAATACGTTTAAGAGGTATGGAAATGAGAAATCTTATAAATTTTTTGTGAATATATTTATGTAAAGGAGATAGTATATGAATGTTGGTAAATGCTTGGAAAAGGAGATTTATAAATGAAATGGTTTTAAGGCTTAGTGAATTTTTTGGGCAATTAAATCTCTAGGTTTTGTTGTTGCTATTTGATAGGTAAATAACCAACGATCAAATTTGGCCTAATTTGACTTAGGAAGTATGAATGTAAAATTCAAGTTTTCGATAAGGACTCGAATACTTACTTCCAAAAGAGCCGGGATGAGTCAGCCGGAAAGTATCGGTTGTTGGTACGGAGAGAACGGGATCAGATTTGTATATCCGAAATCCACTCCGAATCAACATGTGCGTTCAAGTGGAAGACATCTTGATAATGATTGAAGATGGTGCTCTTTGAAGTGTAAGGGCTGCTGCTACTAATCCTGAGGGTGATTCCAAAATGGATGTAATAGAGTTAGTGCCTTTGGTTTCGTCCTGACCTAGAACGAACTTGTATGTATCTGTGCTGGCATTGCATTGACGCCTGGAGGGTAGTGCTAGCATTCCAAAACGGATTGCTATTCAGAAAGGTAAAACGTAGCCCTAAGTCTCACCAACCAGGAATGATTAAAACAGGAGATATGAAGTAGGGCTATGTGGTCACACCTATTAGGGTATATCATCATCCTTCTAGATATATACACAATCATCAATGTATTCTTATATGTAGGAGCGCTCAGTTAAAGGTTACAAAGCAGCCGGGGTGATGATATACACAATCATTAATGAATTCTTGGAATGTGAGATACAAGCATTTCAGCTATTTTATCTACTTAGAAACTATATAATATCATTGGATTTTTATATAAAATATTTTGGTTATCGTAAGGTAAAAATCCATCCGGTTTTATATGCAGTGTGGTCATATGAGTTACCGTTTTTTTCAAAAGTTTTTGATTGTAGAAATCAGTTTGGTTGTTACTTGTTATCGAGTTTTACTCACACTACTTTACCAGACTGACCTGGGCATTAGTCCATGTAATGCTCGGGTCAGACCATGCTTGTTTTCCCAGGTTTAGCTGGATACTTTGGAGTTGAAGAGGAGCCAAATGATCAAGACGTATTCACATATATTTTTACTTCCGCTGTATTATAGAGTCTATATGTTTGTCAATGTGAAGACAGGTCTCTATAACTGTCCAAAAATTTAGGATAAGTCTAATGTACTCTGAAGTTGTATATATAAATAAAGATGTTTCCTTTCTGTAA
This sequence comes from Allium cepa, assembly GCA_030765085.1. Classification (NCBI taxonomy): domain Eukaryota; kingdom Viridiplantae; phylum Streptophyta; class Magnoliopsida; order Asparagales; family Amaryllidaceae; genus Allium; species Allium cepa. Next base: position 2,503,748 of record CM060936.1, on the reverse strand, counting down.
AGATCATAGTTGTGGTATATATTATTCTTTGCGTTGTGAGATTCTGTATTGTTTTAGTTTTCTCTATCTTCTACCTTCTTCTTTCACCCTAACAAATAGAAATTTCTAGCACTTGAATGTTTGACATGTAATATAGTGGACATATTAGTGTCGATTTTTTAGGATCGAAAATTCAATTCATTATATTTGGTATTAGAGAAAAAGTTTAAGCAAGAACCTTGGCCTTGGTGGGGTAAACTCGTTTGGAAGATTGAGTTTATTATAAATATGAGGGCGTATTTGTTAGTGAGAAAAAATGTTTTATATTTTGTTGTTGACCTGTTAAGTGGCTTAAGAATTCTGGTCGATGCGTTTAGCCAACGTTATCGATAGGAATTTCCTAAACGCTTGAACAAATCCCATTAACATAATATTGTTATAAAATTGGTAAATAAAATAATTTTACGTAGGATATATTTAATGTATAAAGGAATGATTCTCAAAATTCTATATACTTACTGACGGCATGCATGATTAAAATTAGACTTAGAATAGAATGTGTTTAGTTAAAAGAAAATCTTTAAAAATGAAAAGGATTGTAAGAATATTAAATCCCGATGGCTTTGATGAAGATTTAAACGATTTTGGAAAAGTTGTAGTAATTGTACTTAAAGATATTCTAAGACATAAACATTTTAAAATGGATTTAAAGAAAAGTTTTCTTTGGATAGTTTGGGAAGGAGTTTCAGTCTATTTTGTGATAATCGGAATAATCTTCTAAGTGACAATCGAATGTTTGCTTAGGAAAATATGATAGTCCACTTATAAATTATCCTCTTAGTCATTGTACAATCGAAACGAGTTCGAGTCTGAATGGATCCAAAGCTAGCGGATGATTTTATTAAAGAACTAGTTATCTATAAATAATATTATTACAAAAGGGAATTTGTGAAGAAAGAAATATTTTTATGATTAAGTAGTTCGAGCGCCATGGAAATGACTAAAAATGGGTAAAAGATGGGTTCAGATGGTAAACACTTTTTGAGTTTCTCCCCACTTAGTAAAAGGGGGATATAATACTATTTGGTAGCTCTCGATTCGTTGATATCATTTTAAAGTTGCTTGGGCTATATATTATGTTTTCAAAAGGGTTAAATATAAAGTATCATTTCGAATGGTTTTTGAAATAAAACCCGAATATTGTGTTCACGAATCCCTTAAAATAATAGAGTTTTCAAAATAAAAAGATGTCTTGATTAAGTGCAGGTTAATAAGTAAAGTTTTAAATTTTTTGAACATCCTAGGTTAAGTAAAATCAATTTAAGATTTGAAATTGTATTATACTCTTTTGGATATAGAAGAGTATCATACTAAAATGAATTTGAGTTATAGAATGTTAATAAACTTAAGTAATATTCTTAAGTAAAATGGTGATTCTTTAATGAGGTAATTATAAACTTGGGAAATAGGAACCAATGATTTAGTAAGTAGGTTTTACGCAGATCATTCTCCTTTTCACATAGTTATCAATCCAAGATTCAAGTACATGACTCGAGGTGTTTCACACCATTCCGAATAAAAATTAGCGCCCGATTTTTGACAACGAGTGTTGATGAGGGTTCTTTTGTGCAACCAAAGGTTGTCTATCATAGTTTATGGCTATGCAAGGAGAACTGTAACGACCCATTATTTTCCATTATTCAAATCGACAATAATCCACACACGTCGAACTTGAATAGTACAAAATAACAGATTGTAATAAAAATTCGGAGCAAATGAGAAATCAAATCACAGAATCACAGACAGACACAGAACATCAGAATATCTCGCAGCGGAAAATAAATACCATAGTAGTTCATGAAGCTACTATCACAAAGTCTCAAAACCAAGTACAAAATACATAATATCTGTCTGAAAGTAAATACGACATCAAATCCCAAATACAAAGAAGTCCACTAATACAAAGCTGACAACAGAACAACAGAACTGAAATATAGATAACTAGATAAGCTGATAAATCTCCAGCGATTCCAGACCTCCAGAGAGTGGAAATCCAAATCTGTGAATAAACTCAGGCTGACCCGAGCGTAAATAAAAAAACAAACACTCGAGTCAGGACATACATACTTATCCAATGTAAACCAACTCAAGTGAACTGTAGTAAAGGTACAAATAACTCAGAAGATGCTTGGGACCGCCCATCCTCTAAGGATCCGTTAAACTATTTACTATATAGTATATTGCGCTATTATAATAATGTTTAACAGTAAAATAAACATACTTTTAAATAGCATTAAGGCTTTACATTTTCCACCTTAACACAAATAATGCCAGTAGTCTATACAGTACCTGCATATCTCCTGATCCGGAGACTACGAGAAGATACTGCATAGGTACGACACAAATAGAAACTCGTAGTAAAGGCTCGATATGGTAGGTGACATGACACACAAGGCAATGCCAGGGTAGATATACCAATTACGACACTCGGGCTGGTGGTAACGCAGCAGCCACATACGCCCACCTCGGAACACATTCCCAAATCGGAGGGCGGCCACCAAAAAATCACAAGTAATAGAACGGTATCGAAGAAATGCGTCCGACCAGAGGAGCTACCCCTTTTGGTCCGAGACCGCTCCTGTTTCTGCCACCTTATGCCAACTCACGGTAGTCGGGTTCACGTAATATACCTCAAGAACGTCGCCACCATCCTACTTCATTCTGGAATCTCCACCGCGTACACAGTTGTCAAAGTGGTTTTCGGTATCGACAGAGAGTATGTCTATATCCGATCCCGGTCTCTTTGCCAACCCATCGTTATTATAACCCGTGGTTATAACTTTTAAAAATAATACTTTATTCTTCAATATAAAATATCATTTCAAAACCCAATTCTTTATCTAATAAAGATTTAATCATTTTCAAATCATTTCAATATTTCAAAATATCATATCCTTTCAAACTTCTCTTTTAAATCATTATTTAAATTCAAACTCAAATATCAAACTTAGTACCCTTTTAAAGTTCAAAGATAACATTCATTTATTTCAATTCAAATTATCTTTTAAAATGATTCATTTTCTAATTTATTTCATTCATTTAAATCACTTAAAAGTGAACTTATTATTCTTTCAAGTCAAGTATTCAAATTTCAAAGTTTCAAGTCATTCGGAGTTCGTTTACTAAGTCAAAACCTATAATTATTAAAATTTCAGCCTTTCACAGCATTTAGAAAAAAAACTGTTATAAGTTTTACTTGGAAACATTTTGATTCAGAAAAGACAACACTTAAAAACTGCTGTTAAAACTCAGTTTTAGTTAAATTTTAGTTTAAAACAGCAAAGACAACATTTCCAGAAATGCTATAATAGCTCAGGTTTCAAAACAAGGGTTTTAATTCATTTCTGCAAAGACAGCAGACCACTACAGCATTTTATAGGAATGTTATAATAGACCTGAGTCCAATTTAGCTTATAAGTTCAACTACAGCAACTACAGCATTTCAGAACTGCTGTAATAGCTCTTTTATTAACCTTTTAGCTCATTTCCTGAAACCATAGCACTTTTGAATGCTATTAAAAGTGATTTCCAGATTTTAGTGTATTTCCAGCAAATAATAAACTTCATTTTAAACTCTTTAAACATTTTAAAAATCATAATTTAACATTAAAAATGTTCATTACATATTATTTAAACATATTGTTTTTATCATATTAAATTCCTTATTATTAAATCAAATTTCAACAAATTCCTTTAATAAATTCAAGTCTAAAATTTCCAATTCTTCACGTTTTAAATAAACAACTTAACACTTAAATTTTCCTCCATTTTTTTTTTCAAATAAATTTTAATTTCTAATTTTTATTTATATAATTAAATTTTATTGAACAAAATTTCAAATTTCCACTTAAGTTATATTTTAAAATTCAATGCAACTATTCATTTTTCCCAACATTTTAACTTATAGAAAATTCCAAATTTCTATATTTAATAATTAAAAATCCAATTTAATTCCAATTTTCATATATATACACTTTTAAAATTACTTAAAAATTTCCAAAAAATTTATAAAAATAACCACGGGCCTATATATAGTTTTCTAACCTAGGTCAAGTGATACAGATATATATCATTTCAACCCGCAGTTTACAAATAAAATCCGGGTTCTATCATTTCAAACCCGCAATCCCAAGTCAAAATAAAGAATTTAAAAACTATCCAGGCCTATCATTTCAGCCCATGACGATTTTCCTTATTCTAAAGTCCGTTCGGGTATGTATCATTTCAATCCATAGTGAACCTAATCTACATGGAACTTGTAGTGTGATAAACATATATAAATGAATAGATTAACAATATACAACAGTAACAGGTGATACGACATGTAACAGGTGAGATGATATGCAATTTAACAGGTTTAACATCATATATATAAAATCACATGGCAGTTATAACATCATAAATATTTGCTACACATTCAGTTGTTGTTGTTTTACAACTGCATAAGTATAAATGTCGTGTGAGCTTTACTCACCTCTAATTGCTGAAGATTTCAAAACCAAAGGCACAACAGAAAAAAAAGCGCGATGACACGATTACGGACCTGAGTGGAGAGCGAATCCAAGCTACAACTCTTGTGTACAACCCGAAACAAACAATCAAAACAAACACAATTCAATACAACTTTAAAATGCAATAACTTTGAAATAAAAGAGAATATGAATTGCCAAACTTTTTTCCTTGCTTCCTCAAACTTTTGTCACGGCCTAGGGTATGGTTTGGTTTAGTTTTGGTCAAGTTTTGGCTTAGGTTTGGGCTAGCATGGCTCGGGTTCAAGGCATGAACAAGGTGGAGTTTTATACATGAGAAAGTGAAGGGGTTTTAGGCAAATGGTGGAGTTTTGGTTGGCTAAAGGGCTCGGCCATGGGAAGTGGGCTTGGCCTTTGGGTGCACCATGACTGGACAGAGGTTGGAGGGGTGTGTGGTGGTCAGGTCAGAGGTGGTGGTGGCTGCTATGGTGGTGGTTGAAGGAGATGAAGCAAAGGTGGTCAACTAGCATTGTTTTTAGGCAATAGGTTGCATTCTAGAGGGTCTTGATCACCATAGGGGCTCGGCCTTGGTCAAGTTCAGAGGAGTGGCTGGTGGTGATGTCATGGAAGTGATGTAGGGTGGTGGCGGCTGTGGAACAAGGGGGAGGCCGATCCAAACAATGAAGAGAACAAGGCAAAATTTGCATAGAAATAGGAAGAAAATTAGAAAAAGAGATGGAGGCCATTACCAAAATTTTGTTGAAGCCGTGAGAAATGAGGAGCCGAGAATTTTTTCACGTGAAAGGTAAAGAAAATACATGGCTAAGAAATGTAATGTACGACCAAAAATGCAAATAAATGAGGAGTTGTGAAAATGAAGAGTTTCGAAGGTGAAAAGACTTAAGTTTTGCAACTTTTTAAACCTTTGGCATTCCTTTTCTTTTTAATTTTATATAACAAAATAAACTCAGAAATATACTTTACAACTGAAACAAAGTAGTAGGAAATAAAAATAAATATTTAAATTTAAAAGAAATGGAAAAAGAATTACAGAAATTGCTTAAAAATTGGAAACAGCGTCCAGAAATTACAAAAAAATCACCAATGGCTTTGGAAAATTATTTACTTCATTTTAAAAATATTATAAGACAAAATTTGAAATAAAATGATTTTTAAAACATTTTCAAAGTGAAATAGATAATTAAATTCATAGGAAATATCAAAAGAATTGAAGAAATTGCTTAAAAATAGGAAACAGAACCTGAAAATTTCAAATAAATTACCATTAATTCTAGAAAAATTTCTACTTCACTATAAAAATAATTTAAAACAAAATTTTAAGTAAATAAGTTCTAACACATTTTCAAAATGAAATAAATTCAAATAAAATAATGTCAAAAATATTGGGTTATTACAAGAACATAGGTTTCTAATAAAGAAGCTTGATCAAAGTCCACATTAGAAATTCGAGTGAGTAATACTACTTCAGAAGGAAAGTTATGTGTTCAAGAGAGTTATTGAACTGGATTTTTACATAGGAATGTTCTATATACATCATATGGATTGAAATGGTTTTAAGTATTTCTAGGAATAGGGTTGTGGTATAATTTTGGGGTTGAAATTTTTTTAAGGAGGGAAGAATGTAACGACTCATAAATTTATCACTTGGATAAATTATATTTAAAATATTTAGATATGGGTTTAAAAGTAAGAAATAATCACGTTTTAGGTGGTAAATAGTAATAGTTATTTTATTTGGGAAAAATATTTGTGGACAAGTTATCAAGGAAAAATATTGATAATTTGTAAATATCATCCTAGGTAAAATATCGATAAAATAGCCGAAAATTGTTTTATCGATAAAACTGCTTTTAAACAATAAGAATCGTGCACACCTCTGGATTCATAAACTAGTACATGTATTCAAACAAGATTATGAAATAAACTAACTTATTTTATTTTTGGAAAATAAAATGTATCTATGACATCAACTATTGATATCATCGGTATTATATATTGAAAATAAAATGTATTCCAGCATTCGTACGCATCAGCCACTATTTGGTCTATTCCCGTACTCTTCTTTTCCCCTCTTCTCAAATCGTGCAGTTCGAACATAGAGAAAAAAGGGAACGAAAAAAATCGCGGCAGCTAAAAAATAAAAATAGAAAATAGCCATGATTTGGAGGTGGTGAGCGCGTGCGTTCTAAGGCGGAGGGGTTCGATGGAGGATCTTTGATGGTGGGTCTTTCGGTGTCGCTATTAGGGTTTCGACATAGAAAAAGGAGAATCGCAAGCCACTTGAGGGTGAAGACCGAAGTCGAGCACATGGAGAAGAGCGAGCAGCGGCCTTGGGCATTGTCTGATGGATGGACGAAGAGTGATGGCGGAGTCGAACTCTGTCGCTACATCTATGGGTTCGCGTGCGTTTTTGGTCGGCAACTTGCAGGGGAGTTCGTGAAGCTCGAAGCGGGTGGTGGTGAGCCTAGGATACGTTGATCTTCTTCTGTTATAAAAAAAAGAATCGAGGCAACAGTTCACGGGCGATTTGGGGAAGAAGAAGTCGCGTGGGAGAGGTGAACGTTAGGGTAAAGTTTAATTATATTAGTTAGTTAGTTAATTTGGTGGTTAATTATCGTCATGCTAATTAAAATCGCATCTTCCTCGTACAAGGTTCGTTCGAGATAAACGAGTTACAGTGGATTCGTATCGTCGTTGTCTTCAGCTTGGAGCGGAAGTGGTATTTATTTGAAGCTGAAAATATTTTCAATTTCAGACAAAAGAGGTGGGATTTTATAGCCCTCACGAAGTACTAAAATAATTTTATTTTAGTTAAATTTATATCGTGAAGTGATTTAAATTTATTACCTATTGTTGGTAAAATTTAACTGACATTTAAATTGATATGAATTAAAATGATAGGAATTTGAATTGATAACTCAAATTTGAGATGGAAGTTAAATTGCTAGTTAAATTCCCGATATTGACAACTATGTAATTGTTGTGAATTTTTGGCTTTGGATGTTAATTGTGATGGATGCTATTGATTGATATTTTGGATGATTTGGAAATTTATTTATTTTGATATATCCTGTTATCATCCTGTATATTATTTACAGCATATAAAACTGTAAAATCAAATTATTTTGAATCAATTAAGAGATAGGTCGAAATGATATATACCTATGACAATTATTTTGGATTGAAATGATATATATCCATCCCTAAATTAAAATGAAATAACTGGTTCACTTGGTCATAGGATAGAAAATTATATATGAATACTGGATTTGGTTAGATTAAATGATTATATATTTTTTGGTTTGAAATAATTTAAATGATTTCGATTTAAAGAAGTAAAAATCGAATTTATGGAAATCGAATTATTTTCGAACTTGAGCTCAAATGTCAAATTAAAATGTGCTAAATGAAATTGTTCGAAAATGAATTTGAGATTTTGATGTTAGAATCGAAGTATGATTTGAATTTCGAAAATTGATTTGTTTTAAAAGATTCGAACTTTCATTCAAACTTTGAATTATTGCTATGTAAAGTAATATACTTAAATATATAAATTTGGACTCGAGTATGGAATTTATTTTAAGATTTCAATCTAAATTCGAATATTGAAGTTTAATTTGAATTTGGTGATTTAAAATGATATTTTGAAATTGAACTCGAATTTATATGAATCGAAATGATTGAAATTGAGAATTGAATTGAAATTAATTAAAATTGAATTGAAATCGAAATCGAATTAATTTGAAATCGAAATTGAGATCGATTTGAATTAAAATTGGAACTGAAGTTAATTCGAATTGAAATCGAAATCGAATCGATTTAAATTGAAATGGAAACTGATTTGAATTGGAAGACTTGAAACTGAGTCAGTTTGACTTTGAAATTATTTCCAAATAGATTATTTTAATATAATTTTTTTAAAACCTATCTGTTAAATGTTCAAATTATTTTGATTTCCAAGCCATTTTATTATTAAAACATTTTTAATACTCAAACTATTTTATATTAAACTGTTTTAACTTTTTAATTTATTTTAAACTATTGAAACTATTTTCAAAAAATTCAAACTGGTCAAGGTTGGAATGTATATTTAAATCGTTGATTTAAATACGAATTAGGTTAAAATGAAGTTCTAACGTAAATTGAAATTTGAAACAATTTTGGATGCGAAATTGAGATATTGAGGCGAAAATGATTTTAAAGTGAAATAATATATTTTGAGTAAATTATATGATTTCGAACTGAAATGATATTTTGGAAGTGAATATGATATTTTGATATCAAGTACGAATTATTTTCGAAATATAAAAGTACCAACCGGTGTGTAAAACGACATTTGGTTGTTAAAGAGACAAGGACCTCTTATTGGCATACTCTCTGTCAATATTGGAACCACTTTAACAGCTGTGTACGTGGAGGAGACTCTAGAACGAAGTGGTTGGATTTAGCGTCATTTGCTGGATTTGAAGAAAGAAAACGATGATGGATAAACCTCGACACTTGTGCCAATTTGAAATGACTAAAAAAGGATAGCTTGACAGAGCGAAGTGGGCTAAGTACCCCTAGCGGACATCCGTTCTTCGATTTTCTTAGATTCGGTCCATATTGTTACTCTTGTTGTTGGTTTCGATTGGTGCACCTTGGTTGTGATATAGCTTCCCTTGACTCGATATAGGATGGATGGATACGGTGGACGATCGTGACTACGATGCGTTACCACTAGCCCTGCAATTTGGAGTGGTAGTATCCAACCTTAGGCATTGCCTCACGTGCCTTGCCATACTTTTATACCTATACGAGACCCCGACAATTTTGGTTTAGTGTTGTCATATCACGACGTATCCCTATCGCCCGATGTGCTACTAGGGCGTTATATGCAAACTGTACGCCGATGCTTAAAAACGCGTTAAAGGGGATTAATGTAAAGCCTTAACGCTAAGAAAAATATTTATTTATCGATTAGACATTATATATGTAGCATATTCTACATATAAATAATTTGACGGATCCTTAAGAGATGGAAAATCTTGTAACATCTCTTGAGTTATTGCACGCACTTTATACACTGGATAGGAGACGTGAAACCACGTAAACATCTCTGACGCTACACACTCATGTTATATACGATATCGATTTGACTCATATAAGAATATGTTAGTCCTAACTCGAGTATTTTGTTTTTCATTACGCTCGGGCCAGTCCTGAGTTTTTCAACATATTGAAGATTATTCTCTAGAGGACGAAGACAAAGATTTGGTATATTATTACTATTAATATTCGCTGTGTCTCTGCTGCATTTTATTTTGTTTCTGTTGTATATATTACTCTGATAAATGTTGTATAAATTATATTCAAATGTATAGTAAACGTCTTCATGAACTGTTTATTTGATTATTATAATTTTTCCTTCCGCTGCGAGATGCTGTGTTTATCTTCTTAATTTTCTTAATTAACCCCATTGATTATCTATGTTCTGGATTTTTTAAGTTGGACATGTGTGGATTATTGTCGATTTAAACCTTCCGAAAAAAGCAGGTCATCATAGTTTGGATCAGAGCTTTGGTTTGGCGATAACCTTAGCTTTGTGGGGTTTGGCTCATTAGATAAGGTACTAATACCTTAGAATGAGTTGTTTGAGTGTATATATATGAGAGTGTGTACTTCTTAGTGTTATAAAATGTTTTATACTATATTTATTTTTCTATTGAGTTGTTTATGAATTTTGATTAATGCATGGGACACCGTGTTATCGATATGGGTTTCTAAACACTTAAACGAGGCAAGTCGACATAATATTGTTTATAATAGGGTAAATGAAATAACTTTACCTAAATTATATTATATATAATAATTATTAATGAATTTTAGTTGTTAGGAGATGATAATATTTAGTTATCATCGATTGTTTGTTGAATTAAAATAAAATGAATACTTTGCGAATTTTATATCACGAAGTGTTAGATAATTAAATTGAATTGAAATCCATTACAATAAGAATTGTTTAAAATAAAAAAGATGTTAATTAATGATATATTTGCATAATAAAGAAATGGAATTGAATAAGCTATATAATAAATAAAAGGGTTTAAAAATTGAGAATTTTAGAATTTACATCCCTTTGTTTTTAAAATTGTTTTCGAAGAATTCAAAATTAATAATAATAATATTTGAAAGTGTTTTTAGTAGAAATATATTTTTGAAGGACTTTTGAAAGAAATAAAAGTAGTCATTGGAAAATAATTCTGGGGATGTCTGTAGTATTGTCAGTATTCATTTCGAGTTTCTGAGTGAGAATTGCTACCAAAAGAAATTTATTTCATGTTAAAACAAGTCTTGATTGTGAAGAATATTTTAAGTATGATTTGATAAATATATGAAAATAGTTTTTAACTTATAATTGAAAATGGTATGGATAAAAATAAGTTTATAACTTATAGATTTGAATATGAAAATTAAATTAAATTTTAATACCGTTGAATATTTTTGGTTAAGCAAACAAAAGAAGTTTCAAATTTGAGATATGAAATAAAAGAATTAACCTAAGGGATGCTAAATAAATTAAGCCAGTGAAATGAAGTAAATAAAATGAAGTTTAACTCAAGGAAGCTCAAATAAAAATGAATTGTATTTGAAATGAGTTAGATAAATAAATGAAATGAATTTTAAGTAAATCGGTTTGTGCAACTTATCGACTCGAGAAATATTAAGCTAAAAACAAATTTTAAATTTGTTAAATGTGAATGATAAGGAAATTAGAAAACACAGTTTAACTTAAATAAAGTTGGATAAACCAAAATATGTATTAAATGAATTTTTTTAACTTAATAAGGATTAAATGAATTGAATTGGATTTAAATGGAACTAGATGAATTAGTAAAGTGAATCAATTCCACCTAAGCTATAAAATGAATTAATAGAATGAATACTATTGAATTATAAAATGAAATGAAAATTGAATTGTGAAAGAATTTGAATGGGAATAATGAGTGTAAGAAAATTAGTCTGAGTAATTGAATTTAATTTAAATTGGATGTAAATAAATTAAATGCAAATAGAATGAGTTCCAATAAAATTGAATGGTAACTAATTGAATATTAAAAAAAGTTAATGGAATAAATTATAAACTGAAGTTACCTTAAGAGAAGTTGAATGAATTGATTGTGATAAAAAGAATTTTTTAATATGAATTGAGGTATAAAATAAATTTTACTTAAGTAAAATTATTAGTATAACCTTGAATTTATGAAATAAACCGATGAAGAGAATCGAAGCATTAATTTGTGTAAAGGCCCTCGATTTCGACCCTCGAAAATCGACATCATACGATCACTATATAGCATGTCAAGCACTCGAGTGTCGGAAATACCAGATCATTTGGGGTGAAGAAGAAAGAGATAGAAGAAAATAGAAACAACAACACAGAATTTCACAATTGTAGCGAAACAATATATAATATATAAATACAAATCTTCGTACAAAAGAACTATAATTGTTTTTATACATATCATCAATAGAGTACAACAATCAACGAATTAATTTTGGACAGTTATTATAACTTGTCCTCACCAGTGCCGACTATAAAGTCGACATACATAGCGGAATACAATAAAATACATGATATACGCCTGAAATCCTCCAGCTCGTCTCCTGGGCTCCATAGCATCATAACCTAAATCTGCAATACTTGGTCTAACTCGAGCAATATAATAAAATAACACTTGGGTCAGTCTAGAAAACCAGTGTGAGAAAACACACTCAATTTAAATTATTACTGTTACCAAAATACTTTGAAATCAAAAAGGTATCTCGTAAGACCACGCCACACATAAATACGGTGGGTTTTTACCTTACGATAATGAAAACATTTTTATATCAAAATCATCTGATGTTATAACAGTGTCTATAGAAAGTAAATTAGAAAGTAACTGAAATGCTTGCATCTCAAGTTTCCGCATAGTTTGGCATAATCAAAACCGTACATGCTCGTAGTGGATATTGGATTCTGTACAATGACTGGGCTACTGGCTTACCGCCCATCACAGTTCACCTCTAGAAAAATGTACGGAGGACCTCGCCTGGATCCCCTGCCAACGCAGGACCAGCTTACCCCTTACCGGATAGTACCGAATATGTTATCCCGGGTGTTCCCACCCTAATTGAGCGCTCTCATTTTCATGCATAACCACATCCATAACTATAATATAATACATCCGAGGGTATCTAGAAGAAATGATAACATACCCTACTTGGGTGCGACCCACTAAGCCCTGATGCATCTCATCTGTTTTAGTCATTCCCGGTTGATGAGTCTTAAGGCTACGTTTTACCTTAAGAATAACATTTATACTTGGAATGCTAACACAGTCTTCAAGGCAAGCAACGTAATGATAACATTCATCCATACAAGTTGTTCTAGATCTGGACAAACTGAATCTCCTTCAAGATCACCATCTCCATTATCTTTGAGATATCACAATTCGTAACACAAAAACCGAATCGAAGTGGTTTTTGGATAATTAAATCAGATCCTGGTCTCTTCGAAACGATCGACAAATTTGGCAAGATTTGATAATCGGTTATTTGGCTATCAAATAACATCCATAAGCACTCACTAGGATTTATTTTATAAATCTTTCAAAACATTTATTTCAATATAACTTTACAAAGATATATATTCAATGTCTTTCGATATTCCAATATTTGAAAAGCATTTCGAATACTTATATCTATAATAGGATACTTCAACCATATCTTACTTCAGCACTTAGTGAAATATTTCTAAATCGATTTATAATCCACTACTTAGAAAAATAACTCAATATAAAATCTTCGTCTCTAAATATTTCCAAAAAACCTTTCATTTAAACACTTCGGAAAATATTATAAGTCCATTTTTTGAAATCATTTCTAAATCAATACTTAGGAATCATTTCATATCTTATGTCCTACATTTTCGGAATTTATATTAATTCCTTCTATATTCTCCAAAATCGGTTATAATAACTTATAATCTCGTATATCTATTTATAACTTCCTTATGCATTCAGATTTCAAATCTCGAAGTTCTTGTTTTCTAACATTTCGGAAATTTCCTTAAGCTTCCAGAATTTCATTATAAGATTTTCTCTTATAAAATCACATCTATTAAATAAACCTGGTTTACAAATCTCGAGAGAATTATAAATAAATTCCAATCATTTCAAACCTGTATATATAATAAGTATTTCTAAAGAATAATATTTTACTTTTAAAACAGGTTTAAGCAACTATTTAAAATATTAAAACACTTTTAATAAAACATCAATAACTCATTTCCAGCTCATTTCTATTTTAACACTAATCGATTTACAAAGCTGATTATAAAAATTAGAATTTTATTTCAATTAATGTTAAATATTTGAAAAATCCACTTTCCGAAGTATTTCAATACTAAAACAGCTTTAATTTACATAGTTTGAATAAATAAAAATTTATTTTTAAAACAAACTTGCCTTCTCAATAAAAATATATTTTTAAAATCCCAATAACCAATTTCACTTTATATCCCCCTTGATTCATAACACAATGATTTCATTCCGATCCCCTAACCATTCTCACATTTCAAAAATAGAATCTACTATTTTTCCAAAACAGATTTCTATATTTCGATATAAATTCACACTATAAATTTATATTTCCAATCTATCAACTGATAATCATTTCCCTTATTTATAAACATCATTTATAAGTAAGTTTATAAGCTCATTTGGTTTTACTTGTTTACAAATATAATCTTATTTATAAAATTCCATTTTATAAATCCTTTTGTTTATAAGCTCCACTTATTTTTCAATTCTATTTTTAATATCGATTTTAACTTCTTTTCCGTATTTTTTCAACAATATCATTTTAAAATCCATGGTTAAAATCCTCTATATAAATTATTTTAAAAGTCTCTATTTAAATATTTTTTATGAATAGTTAATTACAACCCAAAATCAAATCATTATTTATAAAAATCAACTTTTTTCAAAATAATCCAAATTCGATATAAATATTTTTTTATATCCAAAGTTTCCTTTTAAATTCCTTCAAACTCAAAATAATATTTATGGTATTTAAAATACAAAATTTATGATCAATGCTACTATATCATCCAATATGATCCAAATCACAACATAATATATTACAGATTATACACACACACATACACTTCATATATCACTATATATGAGAAATAATCAATATATTTGAGGAATCCAATTAGATCACTCCAATCTGTTTTTCCTGTGTCCAAAAATGTTAGATGTCATAAAATACCAATCCTACTTGGAGGGGCATATCATGGTAATATAGTTTCAACCGCTATTATGCGGCACGCATAGGGTCTCATCCGCTCCTATCGGCTGGAAATAAATCCAACTAATGATATGTGTGTGTGTATATATATATATATATATTACTATATATGATATAACATTCAGCTGATAATGATATATCAATTCAACCAATCATTCAATAATAAATTTTAATTATTATAAATCAAACTAGTCAACCAAATTGAGTGAGATTGACGCGCCTTGATTTTCGAATCTGTTAATCGTTCCAATTTCCAAATTTTATTTCCATTCCGAAATGTTTGTCGCTATGATCCCACATAACTCAAGTTAGTAATTTTAAACCTCACACGAGAAATTTATGTGTTATATAAGTTAACAATTTTTATACTTACAAATTTTACTTCTATTAAATTTAATTCAAATTTATTAGCTCACCAGTCCAAGAACTATCCACAACTTCCACCTCCGATCGCCACTTCAACACTCGCCCAGTCATCACTAAACGGAACCCAATTTGTAACGACCTGGATTTTTCGATCCAAAAGAAATCAATGCTGAACTCAAACGATTCGAGCATTGCCTCGAGTACAACCCGAGATCGTCGCCGATCGCAGCATCGCAAAAGACGAAAACAAACTGCCTTAGCCCGTATTATTCGTGCATAGTGATACGTGTACACGTGTACATCCTCGCCACCGATCACCTCGCAGTCGAACCATCACCACCCAGTTTCTTAACAACTCATGAACCAAACACCACTTTACCGAAGGCTGCAATTCCCCTCTGGTCGATAATCAATCTCTGCTCGACCCAAACTAAACCCAGAAACCACACTACCTCTACAAGATGACGCGCCGCATCGACGACCAGCCATAACTTTGCATGCCACCTACTTCAATCGAAAGCTCACTCCAGCAGCTACCATCGAGCCCACTCACTCGAACTTCGGTTGCTCCAACATCACCAAATTCCATCGCGTTCGTCGACCATCCAAAACAATTCCAAAACCCTAAAGTCCCCTTAACCGTCCAATCCAAGCCTAAACCCTAAATTCGCCACGGTCAACACCTCACCTACGTCCACCAGCCTCTTCCAGACCTGGCCGTACCACCACACGACGACGAAGTTGTCAGAAAATAATTTTCGAATGGAAATTGAGTATTTCCAAATCTCTGACAATTTAGGTTGTTAAAAATCATGTTTTAACTTCTAAAAATCCTATTTCTACAAGGGAAACCAACATGCATGCTTAAATCTTGGATTCAATTACATTGAATTTTCACAAGGATATGATATTTACTGTAAATCTTGACATAATTGAACTATACAGTAAGATCTCCACACAAATCAATTTTTTTATAAAACTATATTAGAAATAAACAATTTCTTAGTTTATGTCCACAAGCATTATGAACTAGATGATGTGATCTAGATTTTTGAATGCTGGGATGAACAAAATTTTCACGGAATAACAGATAACAACATATTAAATCCCAGTCATGTATATAAATATTAACACACATATATATACAAAAATCCTTTTTAAACAACATGCACATCATCATTTAATTCATACTTAAAAGATCATTGTATTGCAAATTCGAGATATATCAGTTTTCCAAGTTTACTCACCGTTAAAGGATGAACAGAGGACCCTGAAGATGATTTTTGAAACTGAAATATCTCTTGCCGCTAGATTTGCATCTGAACTTGAATATGATGTTGTAGAATCTTGAATTGAATTAACTTAGCTTCAGATTTCGAATTGTAAAGACGATTGACAGTTGTTTGCTTCCTTTGATTTGTTTACTGATTTTTGTGATTAAGGTTGATTTAGTTGAGAAATGTTTAACAGATTTGAGTTTCTTTTGTTTTAAAATGAAGAATAGGAAAAGATTTGAAGAAAAAGGAAAAGATGCATATATAGACTAAATTAAAATTTATTAAAAATATAAAAGAAAATAAACTAAATGGTTGACACTTGTTAAATTACTTTAACATTTGTCAATTACAAAATTTAAGCATATTACACATGTTGCAATATGATTTAATCTATTAACATTTACAATCATGCATTTTTAATTTACTTTTAAATGTTTTTGTAAAGCTTTTAAATTTTATTTTCCTATTTAAATAAATACTTCTTAATTTATATAAATAAAGTTCTTTAAGGAAAATAATATAAAACAAATCTTATTCATATATTTTTAAACCCAAAATATTTAAAATAATGATCTTTTAGATTTAAATTTAAATCCAAATTCAAATTCACTTTCAATTTAAAATCCAATTTTGAAATCAACTCAAATATATGTATATATTAAGCAACACAAATTAAATTTGTAAGTAATAATTCTATTTTAAAAAAATCTATTTATATCTATCTTTAAAAACAACACATTATTATTATTGTTTGAAAATATCAATTTCGCAAAATTAAATAATTATACTAGAAAGATTATCAACCAATACTTATTCAGATATATATTTTCATTACTGCAATTATTTATTTAACTTATAAATCAGTATTTCTACTAATTAAATTCAGTTAATTTATCAATTTACAGATACTCAAAAATCTAGGTTATCACACAATTTTAACAGTCACTACATAACAACATTGACAGCATAACATCTTCGACAGCACCTCCACTATCACGCCGTTGGTCGCCTTATGCCTCCAGTCTGCCTCCCTTCAAAACTCCACAGACCCACGACAAAAATCTAAACCCAGAGGCTTCACTATCAAACAAGTCGAGCTCGCCCCAAAACTTCGTCGCATCCATCTCTCTCTGCGTGCATGAGAACGCGCCTAGATCCTCTATTCTCTGACGTCGATCGCCTAATCTCAGTTGAAACGCCCCATCACCTTCCAGGTCCACGCGACCATCACAACAAGCAATACCGCCTGCCCTAATCACCAATGCTTGAATGATTTCCCTGCCCATCGCGCGTAACTCTCCAAGTCGTGACTTTTATCGGCCTTCCTCAGGTGATTCTATCACAATTTCGATCGTAATCTCATTTTTTTTATATTGTGCATGAATTCGACTAAAGAGGAAAAAAATGGGAAGGTTTGCCTTAAAAATTGACTTTACTGATTGATTTTTATAATTTATATTCAAAATATCTCGTATAACCCAACTTGAAATCCTGAACTCCTATCGAGGCATGCCGCCTGGCGTTCCTAATGTTTACCACTATTCCGAATCCAATGAAACAAGTCTTGAACCCCAGTTCGATCATATGGTGAAGATAGCCTTTTGAACCTAGTTATTATATTAAATTTTCAATATAAATTTCAACGCGTTTCTATCTCGTACGATCAAACTGTAAATCAAAACGCAATGAAATTTGAAATCCGATAATAATACACTATTAATAATCTAATGGAACAGATTTCGTCAAAATCCGAGACTGTGCTTTGAATCGCTATTTTAACGCGTCGATTAAATCGACGATTTCAAAAATTATCGAAATCATTTGAAATTTCTGTTTAAAAAACTTATTGACTCAATTATAATTCCAATAGAATTTATCTCAACATTAGAAATCATTTTCGATTCATATTCAACTCCAATTCAATTATTTAAATGATTTTCAATTATTAATTAAACGATTAAATTTATTCATTAAATCGCTAAACTGGGATTTTAAGTTTTATTCCACTTATTTGATCGATAAACTTCATATTAAAAATTCCACTTACATTTCAATTCAACATTTAAAATAAATTAAATGTTCAAAATCAAACGACTGAAAATCTGATTCGTTACATTCACCCCTTAAAAGAATTTCGTCCTCGAAATTGCTAAGCTATGACGAACGATCCAAACCCATTACTTTTCCAAAACCCACTTTGTTAAAACTCGATACTTCATTTTCCTAAATCCTTAACTTCCATGCCACACATCTAGTTTCCATTTTCAAACCTAAAACCCTTTTATTCCAATTACATTCGAAATTAAATTTTCGTTGACAATTATTTTCAAAATTTTTCTAACACCCTAAATTTCCGAATTTTTTTGGCAAAGTCTTCGTTGTACGTGGAGCCTTTTGCAATATGAGAAAAATGATAAAAATATATACATCGACCCACATGGTCGGAAACACAATATATATCAATATTTTTATCATCATTGTATTTAATCCAAAAACGTACCTTTATTTAGCGTTTTTAAGCGAGCGAGCTTACTTTATATGCAATTTTGCAACCCAAATCTAGTCCAACAGCCTCCTTATACCTATAGTTACTTAATTTAAACACGCAAGTCCCAAAAACATGAAGTTTAATAACATTTCATTCATTTAACTAGTTAAACACAATTTTTGCATAAGCCAACATGCTAAACATGTATTTATAAGCAATTATAAGGTTCCATCGTTTGATTATTCATTTCAATCGATTTATATACCATTTATTCGATTTCTAGTAATCGACAATCAATTTATTTGCATTCAATACATAATTGCACACATTATATTCATATCCACTTCAAATTGATTCTAAATCAATTTATTTACTTTTCATTGATTCACAAAATTTTTATTTACTTCCGTTTATGCCAACGACAAATTTTTCCATGCTATTTGGTGATATTCATTAATAAAATAACCACTTTAGCTTATAAAACGTTTCCAATTGATTTTAATTCAATTAGTCAATTTATATTGATTCACATTCAATTTATTTACAAAATCTTGTTCGCTCAATTTTATATTCAACAACAAACCAATCCATGCCAATTTATTTATAAACCATTTCATACATTTGTTTAAGCCAAGCTTCCATCCAAAAATATTAACTTAAGTTAATTTGTTTACTTTCAGTCATTTCAACCATATAACTTAAGTTCACATCCATTGAAGTCAAATTCCGTTTCATTAAAATTGATTGCTATTCAACTTATTTACCTTCTATCGATTTGCATTTCCATTTACTTGGTATATCTCAATTTACACTATATTACTTGAGAATCATTTCATAAAATAAATATTAAGGTTATTATAACCTTTTATACAACACATATATTCATTTCTACTCCAAAACTTAATTTCATACTCGAATTCATTTAAATAATATCCCAAAGCCGTATTCAATTTATCTACACTTAAATTGAATTTATTTATAACTTAATTCACCACTATTTCAATCCATTTCTGTGATAGCCTGGAATTTTTGGCAATATCAATTTAAAAATCTATGGTAAAATTAAATTGATTTGATAATATTATTAATGATAAATTTGAATATTCTTTAATAAATATTTAAATGGGTGATTTTATCTTTTAAAAGCTAATTAAATTGTTTCCTATTTATAATGTATATATATCTGTATATATTATAAATAGATAATCTTTGTTTTAAAATTTAATAAATAAAGACATGTATTCTAATATTTTTGGTAGACTGGATATTTAATATAATTTAATATTGAATATAAAATCATATGACTTTAAAATACTCAAGAGAAAAACTTAATTGTTTAAAATTGATTTTAGCTTAATTTTAAATTTAAATGAAAAGGTTTGTTTTGTTTTAAAATATAGCTTGATAAAATAAGCAATTGATAAATAAAGAGATAATTTCTTTTGTAAATCATTTTAATTTAACAATAAGTTATTTTTAAACAACATTAATAATGTAGCATTCTTACAAATGGATTTTTATATATAGATAGAAATTGCTATTTCAAAATTTATTTAAATACATATATGTATATATTTTGGAAGAAAGCTATCATTTTAAAATCTAAAATAAGTCTTTAAAAAATGTTTAAATAAAATAAACCATATTAATATTTAACATAAGTATAAAAATTAATAATAGTAGACTAAGGATTTAATAGTTTAAGTTTTAAAAAATAATAAAGAGAAGTAAAAATAGCAATAGAATTGAGTAACTAAACCAACCTTATATATATATACATAAAACATGAAACTGCCCGAAAAATGAAAATAATGCATGTAACCTGTAGAGTAGTATGCAAGAAAGAAAAGAAAATAAAGTATAACCAGACAAGTAAAATTTGTATATAACCTGCAAGTAATATTATGCAAGAAGCAAAGTATGAAAAGAAACAAGACAAAAAGTATATATGCCAGGCAAGAATCTTGTATGTAAATGGTATGCCTGAGAAAAATAATCAAAGTAAAAGAAAGTAGCAACATACAAAGATGAGATAAGTATGAAACATATAGTACCATTCATTTAATACTAGCACAACTTTTGGTCCACTCGAAATGTTAAATATCATTTCAGCATATACAAAATCTGGCCAGAGCAAAGAGAGAAAATCTTTTCAGCCGAAATATATAAACTCATTGTAGCTCAAACAAAATCTTGCCTGATACAAAAAGAAAAAGAAAATCTCTGTACAAACAGAAAATGTTTGTACTAACTTATGCAAACCCTGTAACCCTTTTCTATATATAATACTTTTCGTTTCAGTTTGTTCAACATAGCTAACCAAAGAAAATAATAAGCTTTTCTTTTTACAAACTTAAACAACTTCATCATACAAAACTTAAGTAGCATTACAACAACAAAGGCAAGAAGATTAAAGGAAGACCAGAGCAAAACATTTCCAGTTTTAAATGTTCAAAGCTGTTCTCAAACAAGAAGTATTCTGTCCATCTTCTCAAATCAATGTGAGTAACTTCACTTTTTAAAAAACTTAACATAAAATTTGTTTGCTTGCCAGTATGTTAAAGTGAATAAGTATTTACAGAGGTATATATGTGAAATCAGCTGTGAATATTAAATTGTGTGTATGCTGTGTATATGGGTTGTGCTCTGTTTGATTCCTGACCAGCATCCTCATCAAAAATTCGATTGCTCTTGATCCAAACTTTTTTGAGGCATAAATCTTAAGCAAGTATGTTTGTTAGATCATAGATTTTAGTTAAAAAAAACTAGTTTAAGTTAAAATAGCTTTGTATTTGTTTCTGGAGATATTAAACTCAGTGTAAAATTAAATTAAGTCAAAAATAAATTGGTAAGGTTTGTAAATTCAGGATTATGAATCAAATACTAATACAAAAATTGGATTTTAAAAACTAAAATGGAAGTTTCTAGCAAAGGGGTTGGTGTGTATTTCTGGTTTAACCAGAAATTAGAATTTTTGAGATTTCTGATGATATCTGGAATTTGGGAGGTCGTGAATCATCCTGGAGGTAGATGAATGATGGGTGAATGGAGGAAAAATAGTGGAGGTGGTGGAAGATCATCATGGTGACGATGGCTGATCATTTTGTTTCGTAAACCTAGTTTTACTGTACTTGATAAAATCGATCACCACGGTCTACACAATCGATCGGTGCAGTAAGTATTTGAGGGACGATAGCTTGGTCGTAGGCGAAGTCGAGGGCGGAATTGCAGACCTTCAGATGGTCAGAGACGTGGGGACGGCACGTTGACAGGTATAGGTGTGGTGGTGACTTCTGCTTCCTGGTTTGGTTTTAAGTTCTCGAATTTGATTTAGAGGATCGTGGCATAATCTGAAGATCATGGAGTGTTGCTGCAGTATGGGTCGACGTGGGGAGATCGCTGATGTTGGCCAGTGATGACCAGCATCACCGTGCATGTGTACGGTGTACGATAAATCCTGGTGAAGAGGATTTTGTGTCTGTTCGAGTTGATAAGGTTTTGATTCGAGTAGATAGGTATTTTTTTTCGGGTAGGATTGTTATTGTACTCAAGCAATGGGCTGGTGCCTCGGGTTTTTAAATTGTTCCAGGTTTTACAGCAACCTGATGCCCTGTTTTTTTTTTAATTTTTTAAAATAAGATTTAAAAACTAAGTTTTAAATGAAAAGAAGTTTTTAAATTTAGGTTGTTATAATTAATTCAAATGATTAATTGAATTTTGAAGTTGATTTGAATATAAAATGGAATTGTGTTTTAAATTCTTTTCAATTCTACATTAAGGTAAGTAATCCTTTAACTTGTGAAATTAAAAGGGTTTTTGAAATTGTTTTTAAAACTTGTTAAAGTTAATTAGATGAAGGTTTAAAGGTAAAATTTGAAATTAAATTGTTTATTAATACCTTGTTAATAAAAATTTGATCATTAATAAAAAAAATGTTTTTATCTTAAATAAATGAAGATTTAAGGTTTTGTAATCATTAAGTTAATTTAAAGGAATAATTAACTAATTCAATTAATTAATGATTTAGATTAGTTAATTTAGAAATTAAGAGTTTAAGTTAATTAATTATGGTTTAAGCTAATTAATTTAGGATAAATTAATTGGTAATTAAGGATCATTAGTTAAATAAGGGTTTTAATTTTTAATTAATAGTAATAAATTAATTTAATAATTAATGATTAATTAATAAAGATAATATTAAATTATAATTAATAATGATTAATCTGAGTCAATAACTTTAGAAAGTAATTAAGAAATTGTTAATGGTTAATGAAGGTCATTAACTAGGATTGTTTAATAATTAATTAATGAGATTGATTTTAATAATTAATTAGATTAATTAATTTAAAGATAATCTATTGTAAATTGTTTAAGCATAATTACTTAATAAAAGTAATTAAGGAATCAATTATTCATTGTAATTAATTAGGTTTAATATGAATTGTAAATTAATTAAGTTTCATTAATTTAAATAACCATTGATGATGTGATAAGTATAATTACTTAAGGAAGTAATTAATGATAATTACTGGATGTAATTACCAAGGATGATTTAATAATGAAGTAATTTGAGTGTAATTACTTTATAAAACTAATCAAGGGATTAATTAGAGAAATTAATTAAGGAGTAATTAATTTATTTGGTGAAGTAATTAAGGGTAGTTAATTACTGAATGAGGTTAATCAAAGGTGATTAACAATTTGGTTAATTGAAGATTAATTACTTAATGCAATTAATTTAAATAGAAATTATATTTAGAGATCATTAATTATTATAATTAATGATGTAATTTAGAATAGTTTTATTTGGAAATAATTAACGAATGAATTGATTTATCAATACAATTAATCAATAAATAAAAAGGTTAAATTCTATATTTGGTTTAAGACACTTAATTTGTGAAGATAATTAGAGGATAATTATTTAAGTGTAATTAAAGACAATTAATCAAGGATGATAAATTAAAATAAATAATTAGATGATGATAAATTAATTGATTGGTAATTGATTAATAAGGATATAAGCAAGATTTATAATGGTGAAGTAATTAATTTAATTCACTTTAAATTAATTAGAGATTCAAGTAATTAATTTAATTCAATTTAAATTAATTATGTTTGGTATGATTATTGCTTATGTATGGATGATATTGTTTACCTTAAATGGTTTAAGATTCCAAATATGAGATAAGTGACGCTATGTGATATGGACGCTTTGATCTAAGTAAGATGATAATATGGATTATCTGTTGGTGGTGAAAATATATATTATCTATTGATGATGATAATATTGATCATCTATTATGATATTATGAATTATCTGTCTCTGTGTATATAGATAATTGAATTGAATTGTTTTAAAACTTTAAAACGACTTGACCTTAAAAGATGGCGTTTTGGATTTCGATGAGACCGGGATCGGGTTTCCATATTTGGACATCCGAAAACCACATCGATCCAAATTAATGATAGGTCGTGAATCTGAAGTGAAGATGAAGATTCAGAGTGCAAGGATTATCGTCGTTAACTCTAAGGGTGATTTCAAAATGAGTGTAACGAGATGATGCCTTCGGTTTCGTTCGAACCCGGAACGAACTTGTATGGATTGAATGCTTTCAGCACATCGTCAGGTGGACGATGAGCATTCTAAGAGATATGTTCTCTAAAGGTAATCGTAGCCTCAAGCCTCATCAACCGGGAATGGCTAAAACAGGGGAGGTGCAGCAAGGCTTCGTGGGTAGCACCCACTTGAGAGTGAGGTTTCCCCTGTCTAGATGTCCCTTATTATTTCGGCTTAGTGTGCGGTTGTTCGCGGCAACCGTGGGGTGACCTTATTCGGGACTATTCCGTAAGGAATGGTCCTGGCTTTGTGTTGCAGGGGATTGGGAGTGATCCTCGTTACGTTGATCTAGGCCACGTACTGTGACGGGCGGTACCCCAGTAGCCCTGCCATTGTATGGAATCCAAAATCCAATAAGCGCCAACGGATTTGATCGTATTACCCACTTTGTGGCTAGTATGCTGGAATTTAATAATGTAACAATTTCGGCTATTTCTTATTTACTTGAAAACTCTAGACCTTTTATAATATCACTGAATTTCCTTTCAAATGTTTGGTTAGCGTAAGGTAAAAACTTACCTATGTTTATTTGTAGGAAGTCTTACGTGATACCTTTTGTTTTCAAAGGCTTTTTCAAAATTAAGAAACTTTAACCTGTTACTCACGCCAGACCCATGTTTGACCTGGAATTTATTTCTGTTTTTTCCTAAACTCTCGGGTACTCAAATTTTTACGAGTAGCCAAGGGATTCGGGTTAGCTTTGACGTATTATGGAGGAGCAATGGAGCAAGAGGCTTCAGCGTCGTAGATATATAGTTTCCGCGGTGTTGGTATCTCTGAGTTATTTATATGTATTGTGTATTGAGTTGTATAACTAGACAGGTGTTTATAACTGTCTAGTATGTGATGTATTATCTGTCTAACTCTTATTGATGTTGTATATTATGTAATACTTATGTGATTAATATAATTTATTCGTTCCGCTGTTGAGATTCTGATGTTGTTTCTTCTTTCTCTTCTTTCTTTTCTCTTTTCTACCCCTTTCTTTCTTCAAGACGATACGTCTTCCTGGGCGTAGGAAGCCGGGTCGTTACAGTGGTATCAGAGCGCTAAGCTGAGCGAATACCAAGGCTCTTGAGTGATTTCTTTCTTGAGAGAGCGTATTTGTAATTTTGATATATATATATATATATATATATATATATATATATTCTACCTATCTGTGGGTTACCTGTTCAGGTTTTCCAATATAAGTTATAAAGGTAGATAGGGTAGTGGTGTGTGTAACACGACTACCAATGGTTGGAGTTTGAATGTTTAAGGTTGGAAGTGTATCTGTCGAGACTGTAGACCTAATACCGTCTCGAGTGAGCTTTGGATGGTGTAAGGATTTCATCGATCTCTGAAGGAAACCTGTTAAAATTCGGAGTTCATCTTTGAAGTGTTAGTTTGGATGAGCCAGAGTTTGAATCTGTTGGTTGGACGGAAGCAGGTCATGATATCTTGATGCATCAGGAGTAGTAGCTGTGTGATGAGACATAGTGACTAGGGATGTCTCTGAAGATGTTTCTTTGGAACAAGTTAAGGAAGTGTGTCCGCTTCGAGGTTGTAGCTGAGTTCAGCATGGGGTTTCTGTTTGGTTTGGGGTCCGAGTTTCTCGAAGAGCTTTGGATAGGAAGTCTTTGGGCATCTGGGTCAGCATTGCAGCTCGAAGTGTTCTGTGTGCCGTCAAGGAGTCTTCTGGCTTAGCAGTTCTTTCTGGAGGGAATTCAGAAGCAGCAGAGTGGTTCCGTTTCTTCGATGTATTGGCTAGAATAGCGTAAGCTGTTCTGTTTGGTAAAGAGAGAGCAGTTCTTCTTTGGAATCAGGCTGAGTTGATCGCAAAAGTGACTTGCGATAGTTTGAGTGTTCTCTTGGTTGTCAGAGATTTTTCTGGATGTTTTCAGGTAGTCAGAGTTTTATCCGCATCTGGAGATTGAGTTTTGCTATCGACTGGATTCCAGAAGTGGTACTGATGGTTCAGCCTAGTAGAAGGATGGTTTCTGAAGATGAGTTTGGTGAAACAGATCAGGTTTTGGAGGAACTTCTGAGTTTCTTTTATGGATCCGCTAAACCATAATTCTGGGATGTGTTATCCTGTTGTTCTCGTGATCATCATCAGCATTTTCATCTGTTTAGATCAGAGTAGCGCAATGGAAGTATGGTGGCAGCTGTTTTAAAGTGGAAGTAACTAGAAGTTGCAGTGTTTGGATTAGAGAGTTTCTACAGGAAAATATTTCAGGATCCGAGTCCAGATTGGGTTGCAACTTTTCTGATTTTGGGATAGAGTTTGTGTTCTGAGTCTTGAGTTGATCTTGGAAAGATCATTTTGTTGGATTGTTTTTGGTTCAGTTTGTTTCTGGTGGGCATCAGCGAGGGTTGAGCTGATCAGGTTGGATGTAGGCAGCCTAGGATCGTCCGAAGAGTTTTATGGATAAGAGACGGAGGAATTTGGATTCCGAAGTCGGAGATCTGATTTTGGATAAGTATTTGGTCTTTAGGATTGAATTTCCAGTTTGGATAATTGAGATTTTTTGTGTTTCACGTATCTCTGAGGGAGTACGTGTAAGATCTATCTCTGGTTGTAGAGCCAGCAGTTCAGAGAGTTTTGTTTGTGAGTCAGACTTATCAGTAGTCTGATATCCTGTCTTGTTTTGTAGATCTAGATGAGTGAAAGCTCTGTAGCTTGGTAGTATTGATTTGTTTGGATTCTTTAGGGCGAGTATCTCAGTATTTATCCTTGGGAAACTCGAGAAAAATTCTATCCAGAATTTTGTCTGGATAGATAGATTTGTTTGATTGGATGAATTAGTTGCTATGGTTGTTAGCATATGATTGATATATGCTTGTGTTTTAAAATTAAATCTTTAATTAGATTATTAAATTACATTTGTTTTAAATTTCGGGGACGAAATTCTTTTAAGGGGGAAAGAATGTGATATCCCGGAAATTTTTGGCAATATCAATTTAATAATCAGTAGTAAAATTAAATTGTTTTGATAATATTATTAATGATAAATTTGAATATTCTTTAATAAATATTTAAATGGGTGATTCTATCTTTTAAAAGCTAATTAAATTGTTTCCTATTTATAATGCATATATATCTGTATATATTATAAATAGATAATCTTTGTTTTAAAATTTAATAAATAAAGACATGTATTCTAATATTTTTGGTAGACTGGATATTTGGTTTAATTTAATATTGAATAAATAATCATATGACTTTAAAATATTCAAGAGAAAAACTTAATTATTTAAAATTGATTTCAGCTTAATTTTAAATTTAAATGAAAAGGTTTGTTTTGTTTTAAAATATAGCTTGATAAAATAAGCAATTGATAAATTAAGAGATAATTTCTTTTGTAAATCGTTTTAATTTAACAATGAGTTATTTTTAAACAATATTAATAATGTAATATTCTTACAAATGGATTTTTATATATAGATAGAAATTGCTATTTCAAAATTTATTTAAACACATATATGTATATATTTTGGAAGAAAGCTATCATTTTAAAATCTAAAATAAGTCTTTAAAAAATGTTTAAATAAAATAAACCTTACTAATATTTAAAATAAGTATAAAAATTAATAATAGTAGATTAAGGATTTAATAGTTTAAGTTTTAAAAAATAATAAAGAGAAGTAAAAATAGCTATAGAATTGAGTAATTAAGTTAAAAATTTATAACAATAACTAAACCAACCTTATATATATATATATACATAAAACATGAAACTGCCAGGCAAATGAAAATAATGCATGTAACCTGTAGAGTAGTATGCAAGAAAGAAAAGAAAATAAAGTATAACCAGACAAGTAAAATTTGTATATAAGTTGTAAGTAATATTATGCAAGAAGCAAAGTATGAAAAGAAACAAGACAAAAAGTATATATGCCAGGCAAGAATCTTGTATGTAAATGGTATGCCTGAGAAAAATAATCAAAGTAAAAGAAAGTAGCAACATACAAAGATGAGATAAGTATAAACATATAGTACCATTCATTTAATACTAGCACAACTTTTGGTCTACTCGAAATGTTAAATATCATTTAAGCATATACAAAATCTGGCCAGAGCAAAGAGAGAAAATGTTTTCAGCCGAAATATATAAACTCATTGTAGCTCAAACAAAATCTTGCCTGATACAAAAAGAAAAAGAAAATCTGTGTACAAACAGAAAATGTTTGTACAAACTTATGCAAACCCTGTAACCCTTGTCTATATATAATACTTTTCGTTTCAGTTTGTTCAACATAGCTAACCAGAGAAAATAATAAGCTTTTCTTTTTACAAACTTAAACAACTTCATCATACAAAACTTAAGTAGCATTACAACAACAAAGGCAAGAAGATTAAAGGAAGACCAGAGCAAAAAATTTCCAGTTTTAAATGTTCAAAGCCGTTCTCAAATAAGAAGTATTCTGTCCATCTTCTCAAATCAAGGTGAGTAACTTCACTTTTTAAAAAACTTAACATAAAATTTGTTTGCTTGCCAGTATGTTAAAGTGAATAAGTATTTACAGAGGTATATATGTGAAATCAAGTGTGAATATTAAATTGTGTGTATGCTGTGTATATGGGTTGTGCTCTGTTTGATTCCTGACCAGCATCCTCATCAAAAATTCGATTGCTCTTGATCCAAACTTTGTTGAGGCATAAATCTTAAACAAGTATGTTTGTTTGATCATAGATTTTAGTTAAAAAAACTAGTTTAAGTTAATATAACTTTGTATTTGTTTCTGGGGATATTAAACTCAGTGTAAACTTAAATTAAGTCAAAAATAAATTGGTAAGGATTGTAAATTCAGGATTATGAATCAAATACTAATACAAAAATTGGATTTTTAAAACTAAAATGGAAGTTTTTAGCAAAGGGGTTGGTGTGTATTTCTGGTTTAACCAGAAATTATAATTTTTGAGATTTCTGATGATATCTGGAATTTGGGAGGTCGTGAATCATCCTGGAGGTAGATGAATGATGGGTGAATGGAGGAAAAATAGTGGAGGTGGAGGAAGATCATCATGGTGACGATGGATGATCGTTTTGTTTTATAAACCTAGTTTTACTGTACTTGATAAAATCGATCACCACGGTCTACACAATCGATCGAGTGCAGTAAGGATTTGAGGGAAGATAGCTTGGTCGTAGGCGAAGTCGAGAGCGGAATTGCAGACCTTTAGATGGTCAGAGACGTGGGGACGGCACGTTGACAGGTATGGGTGTGGTGGTGACTTCTGTTTCCAGGTTTGATTTTAAGTTCTCGAATTTGATTTTGAGGATCGTGGCATAATCTGAAGATCATGGAGTGTTGCTGGAGTAAGGGTCGACGTGGGGAGATCGCCGATGATGGCCAGTGATGACCAGCATCACCGTGCATGTGCACGGTGTACGATAAATCCTGGTGAGGAGGATTTTGTGTCTGTTCGAGTTGATAAGGTTTTGATTCGAGTAGATAGGTATTTTTTTCGGGTAGGATTGTTATTGGACTCAAGCAATGGGCTGGTGCCTCGGGTTTTTAAACTGTTTCAGGTCTTACAGCAACCTGATGCCCTGTTTTTTTAAATTTTTTAAAAGAAGATTTAAAAACTAAGTTTTAAATGAAAAGAAGTTTTTAAATTTAGGTTGTTATAATTAATTCGAATGATTAAGTGAATTTTTAAGTTGATTTGAATATAAAATGGAATTGTGTTTTAAATTCTTTTCAACTTCTACATTAAGGTAAGTAATCCTTTAACTTGTGAAATTAAAAGGGTTTTTGAAATTGTTTTTAAAACTTGTTAAAGTTAATTTGATTTCATTTTAAATCTTAAATTTAAAATGAAGGTTTAAAGGTAAAATTTGAAATTAAATTATTTATAAATACCTTGTTAATAACAATTTGATCATTAATAAGAAAAATGTTTTTATCTTAAATAAATGAAGATTTAAGGTTTTGTAATCATTAAGTTAATTTAAAGGAATAATTAGATATTCAATTAAGTAATGATTTGGATTAGTTAATTTAGAAATTTAGAGTTTAAGTTAATTAATTAAGGTTTAAGCTAATTAATTTAGGATAAATTAATTGGTAATTAAGGATCATTAGTTACATAAGGGTTTTAATTTTTGATTAATAGTAATTAATTAATTTAATAATTAAGGATTAATTAATAAAGATAAGATTAAATTATAATTAATAATGATTAATCTGAGTCAATAACTTTAGAAAGTAATTGAGAAATCGTTAATGGTTAATGAAGGTCATTAACTAGGATTATTTGTTAATTAATAATGAGATTGATTTTAATAATTAATTAGATTAATTAATTTTAAGATAATCTATTGTAAATTGTTTAAGCATAATTACTTAATAAAAGTAATTAAGGAATTAATTACTCATTGTAATTAATTATGTTTAATATGAATTGTAAATTAATTACGTTTCAT
The DNA here is from genome assembly GCA_030765085.1 of Allium cepa. Taxonomy (NCBI): domain Eukaryota; kingdom Viridiplantae; phylum Streptophyta; class Magnoliopsida; order Asparagales; family Amaryllidaceae; genus Allium; species Allium cepa. Next base: position 2,472,714 of record CM060936.1, on the reverse strand, counting down.
TAATTTAAATAACCATTGATGATGTGATAAGTATAATTACCTAGGGAAGTAATTAATGATGATTACTGGATGTAATTACCAAGGATGATTTAATAATGAAGTAATTTGAGTGTAATTACTTTATAAAACTAATCAAGGGATTAATTAGAGAAATTGATTAAGGAGTAATTAATTTATTTGGTGAAGTAATTAAGGGTAGTTAATTACTGAATGAGGTTAATCAAAGGTGATTAACAATTTGGTTAATTGAAGATTAATTACTTAATGTAATTAATTTAAATAGAAATTATATTTAGAGATCATTAATTATTATAATTAATGATGTAATTTAGAATAGTTTTATTTGGAAATAATTAATGAATGAACTGATTTATCAAAACATTTAATTAAGAAATAAAAAGGTTAAATTATATATTTGGTTTAAGGCACTTAATTTGAGAAGATAATTAGAGGATAATTATTTAAGTGTAATTAAAGACAATTAATCAAGGATGATAAATTAAAATAAATAATTAGACGATGATAAATTAATTGATTGCTAATTGATTAATAATAAACAAGATTTATAATGGTGAAGTGATTAATTTAATTCACTTTAAATTAATTAGAGATTCAAGTAATTAATTTAATTCATTTTAAATTAATTATGTTTGGTATGATTATTGCTTATGTATGGATGATATTGTTTACCTTAAATGGTTTAAGATTCCAAATATGAGATAAGTGATGCTATGTGATATGGATGCTTTGATCTAAGTAAGATGATAATATGGATTATCTGTTGGTGGTGATAATATAAATTATCTATTGATGATGATAATATTGATCATCTATTGTGATATTATGAATTATCTGTCTCTGTGTATATAGATAATTGAATTGAATTGTTTCAAAACTTTAAAACGACTTGACCTTAAAAGATGGCGTTTTGGATTTCGATGAGACCGGGATCGGGTTTTCATATTTGGACATCCGAAAACCACATCGATCCAAATTAACGATAGGTCATGAATCTGAAGTGAAGATGAAGATTCAGAGTGCAAGGATTATCGTCGTTAACTCTAAGGGTGATTTCAAAATGAGTGTAACGAGATGATGCCTTCGGTTTCGTTCGAACCCGAAACGAACTTGTATGGATTGAATGCTTTCAGCACATCGTCAGGTGGACGATGAACATTCTAAGAGATATGTTCTCTAAAGGCAATCGTAGCCTCAAGCCTCATCAACCGGGAATGGCTAAGACATGGGAGGTGCAACAAGTCTTCGTTGGTAACACCCACTTGAGAGTAAGGTTTCCCCTGTCTAGATGTCCCTTATTATTTCGGCTTAGTGTGCGGTTTTTCGCAGCAACCGTGGGGTGATCTTATTCGGGACTGTTCAGTAAGGAATGGTTCCGGCTTTGTGTTGCAGGGGATTGGGAGTGATCCTTAGTACGTTGATCTAGGCCACGTACTGTGACGGGCGGTACCCCAGTAGCCCTGCCATTGTATGGAATCCAAAATCCAATAAGCGCCAACGGATTTGATTGTATTACCCACTTTGGGGCTAGTATGCTGGAATTTAATAATGTAACAATTTCGGCTATTTCTTATTTACTTGAAAACCCTAGACCTATTATAATATCACTGAATTTCCTATCAAATGTTTGGTTAGCGTAAGGTAAAAACTTACCCATGTTTATTTGTAGGAAGTCTTACGTGATACCTTTTGTTTTCAAAGGCTTTTTCAAAATTAAGCAACTTTAACCTGTTACTCACACCAGACCCACGTCTGACCTGGAGTTTATTTCTGTTTTTCCTAAACTCTCGGGTACTCAAATTTTGACGAGTAGCCAAGGGATTCAGGTTAGGTTTGACGTATTATGGAGGAGCAATGGAGCAGGAGGCTTCAGCGTTGTAGATATATAGTTTCTGCGGTGTTGGTATCTCTAAGTTGTTTATATGTATTGTGTATTGAGTTGTGTAACTAGAAAAGTGTTTATAACTGTCTAGTATGTGTTGTATTATCTGTGTAACTCTGATTGATGTTGTATATTATGTAATACTTATGTGATTAATATAATTTATTCGTTTCGCTGTTGAGATTCTGATGTTGTTTCTTCTTTCACTTCTTTCTTTTCTCTTTTCTACCCCTTTCTTTCTTCAAGACGATACGTCTTCCTGGGCGTAGGAAGCCAGGTTGTTACAGTGGTATCAGAGCGCTAGGTTGAGCGAATACCTAGGCTCTTGAGTGATTTCTTTCTTGAGAGAGCGTATTTGTAATTTTGATATATATATATATTTATTTATTTCTACCTATTTGTTAGGTTACCTGTTCAGGTTTTCCAATATAAGTTATAAAGGTAGATAGGGTAGTGGTGTGTGTAACACGACTACCAATGGTTGGAGTTTGAATGTTTAAGATTGGAAGTGTATCTGTCGAGACTGTAGACCTAATATCGTCTCGAGTGAGCTTTGGATGGTGTAAGGATTTCATCGATCTCTGAAGGAAACCTGTTAAAATTCGGAGTTCATCTTTGAAGTGTAAGTTTGGATGAGCCAGAGTTTGAATCTGTTGGTTGGACGGAAGCAGGTCATGATATCTTGATGCATCAGGAGTAGTAGCTGTGTGATGAGACATAGTGACTAGGGATGTCTCCGAAGATGTTTCTTTGGAACAAGTTAAGGAAGTGTGTCTGCTTCGAGGTTGTAGCTGAGTTCAGCATGGGGTCCGAGTTTCTCGAAGAGCTTTGGATAGGAAGTCTTTGGGCATCTGGGTCAGCATTGCAGCTCGAAGTATTCAGTTTGCCGTCAAGGAGTCTTCTGGCTTAGCAGTTCTTTCTGGAGGGAATTCAGAAGCAACAGAGTGGTTCCGTTTCTTCGATGTATTGGCTAGAATAGCGTAAGCTGTTCTGTTTGGAAAAGAAAGAGCGGTTTTTCTTTGGAATCAGGCTGAGTTGATCGCAAAAGTGACTTGCGATAGTTTGAGCGTTCTCTTGGTTGTCAGAGATTTTTTTGGATGTTTTCAGGAAGTCAGAGTTTTATCCGCATCTGGAGATTGAGTTTTCCTATCGACTGGATTCCAGAAGTGGCACTGATGGTTCAGCCTAGTAGAAGGATGGTTTCTGAAGATGAGTTTGGTGAAACAGATCGGGTTTTGGAGGAACTTCTGAGTTTCTTTTATGGATCTGCTGAACCATAATTCTGGGATGTGTTATCCAGTTCGTTCTCTTGATCATCATCAGCATTTTCATCTGTTCAGATCAGAGTAGCGTAGTGGAAGTATGGTGGCAGCTGTTTTAAAGTGGAAGCAACTGGAAGTTGCAGTGTTTGGATTAGAGAGTTTCTACAGGAAAATATTTCAGGATCCGAGTCCAGATTAGGGTTGCATCTTTTCTGATTTTGGAATAGAGTTTGTGTTCTGAGTCTTGAGTTGATCTTGGAAAGATCATTTTGTTGGATTGTTTTTGGTTCAGTTTGTTTCTAGGGGGCATCAACGAGGGTTTAGCTGATCAGGTTGGATGTAGGCAGCCCAGGATCGTCCGAAGAGTTTTATGGATAAGAGATGGAGGAATTTGGATTCCGAAGTCGGAGATTTGATTTTGGATAAGTATTTGGTCTTTAGGATTGAATTGCCAGTTTGGATAATTGAGATTTGGTTTCACGTATCTCTGAGGGAGTACGCGTAAGATCTATCTGTGGTTGTAGAGCCAGCAGTTCAGGGAGTTTTGATTGTGAGTCAGACTTATCTATAGTCTGATATCCTGTCTTGTTTTGTAGATCTAGATGAGTGAAAGCTCTATAGCTTGGTAGTATTGATTGTTTGGATTCTGTAGGGCGAGTATCTCGGTATTTATACTTGGGAAAGTCGAGAAAAATTCTATCCACAATTTTGTGTGGATAGTTAGATTTGTTTGATTGGATGAATTGGTTGCTATGGTTATTAGCATATGATTGATATATGCTTGTGTTTTAAAATTAAATCTTTAATTAGATCATTAAATTACATTTGTTTTAAATTTCGGGGAAGAAATTCTTTTAAGGGGGAAGGAATGTGATATCCCGGAATTTTTGGCAATATCAATTTAATAATCTGTAGTAAAATTAAATTGATTTGATAATATTATTAATGATAAATTTGAATATTCTTTAATAAATATTTAAATAGGTGATTTTATCTTTTAAAAGCTAATTAAATTGTTTCCTTTTTATAATGTATATATATATTTGTATATATTATAAATAGATAATATTTGTTTTAAAATTTAATAAATAAAGACATGTATTCTAATATTTTTAGTGGACTGGATATTTGATTTAATTTAATATTGAATAAATTATCATATGACTTTAAAATACTCAAGAGAAAAACTTAATTGTTTAAAATTGATTTTAGCTTAATTTTAAATTTAAATGAAAAGGTTTGTTTTGTTTTAAAATATTGCTTAATAAAATAAGCAATTGATAAATAAAGAGATAATTTCTTTTGTAAATCATTTTAATTTAACAATGAGTTATTTTTAATCAATATTAATAATGTAATATTCTTACAAATGGATTTTTATATATAGATAGAAATTGCTATTTCAAAATTTATTTAAATACATATATGTATATATTTTGGAAGAAAGCTATCATTTTAAAATCTAAAATAAGACTTTCAAAAATGTTTAAATAAAATAAATCTTATTAATATTTAACACAAGTATAAAAATTAATAATAGTAGACTAAGGATTTAATAGTTTAAGTTTTAAAAAATAATAAAGAGAAGTAAAAATAGAAATAGAATTGAGTACTTAAGTTAAAAATTTATAACAATAACTAAACCAACGTTATATATACATAAAACATGAAACTGCCAGGCAAATGAAAATAATGCATGTAACCTGTAGAGTAGTATGCAAGAAAGAAAAGAAAATAAAGTATAACCAGACAAGTAAAATTTGTATATAACTTGTAAGTAATATTATGCAAGAAGCAAAGTATGAAAAGAAACAAGACAAAAAGTATATATGCCAGGCAAGAATCTTGTATGTAAATAGTATGCTTGAGAAAAATAATCAAAGTAAAAGAAAGTAGCAACATACAAGGATGAGATAAGTATGAAACATATAGTACCATTCATTTAATACTAGCACAACTTTTGGTCTACTCGAAATGTTAAATATCATTTCAGCATATACAAAATCTGGCCAGAGCAAAGAGAGAAAATGTTTTCAGCCGAAATATATAAACTCATTGTAGCTCAAACAAAATCTTGCCTGATACAAAAAGAAAAAGAAAATATCTGTACAAATAGAAAATGTTTGTACTAACTTATGCAAACCCTGTAACCCTTTTCTATATATAATACTTTTCGTTTCAGTTTGTTCAACATAGCTAACCAGAGAAAATAATAAGCTTTTCTTTTTACAAACTTAAACAACTTCATCATACAAAACTTAAGTAGCATTACAACAACAAAGGCAAGAAGATTAAAGGAATACCAGAGCAAAACATTTCCAATTTTAAATGTTCAAAGCTATTCTCAAACAAGAAGTATGCTGTCCATCTTCTCAAATCAAGGTGAGTAACTTCACTTTTTAAAAAACTTAACATAAAATTTGTTTGCTTGCCAGTATGTTAAAGTGAATAAGTATTTACAGAGGTATATATGTGAAATCAAGTGTGAATATTAAATTGTGTGTATGATGTGTATATGGGTTGTGCTCTGTTTGATTCCTGACCAGCATCCTCATCAAAAATTCGATTGCTCTTGATCCAAACTTTGTTGAGGCATAAATCTTAAACAAGTATGTTTGTTAGATCATAGATTTTAGTTAAAAAAAAACTAGTTTAAATTAAAATAGCTTTGTATTTGTTTCTGGAGATATTAAACTCGGTGTAAACTTAAATTAAGTCAAAAATAAATTGGTAAGGATTGTAAATTCAGGATTATGAATCAAATACTAATACAAAAATTGGATTTTTAAAACTAAAATGGAAGTTTTTAGCAAAGGGGTTGGTGTGTATTTCTGGTTTAACCAGATATTAGAATTTTTGATATTTCTGATGATCTATGGAATTTGGGAGGTCGTGAAACATCCTGGAGGTAGATGAATGATGGGTGAATGGAGGAAAAATAGTGGAGGTGGTGGAAGATCATCATGGTGACGATGGCTGATCATTTTGTTTTGTAAACCTAGTTTTACTGTACTTGATAAAATCGATCACCACGGTCTACACAATCGATCGAGTGCAGTAAGGATTTGAGGGACAATAGCTTGGTCGTAGGCGAAGTCGAGGGCGGAATTGCAGACTTTCAGATGGTCAGAGACGTGGGGACGGCACGTTGACAGGTATGGGTGTGGTGGTGACTTCTGTTTCCAGGTTTGGTTTTAAGTTCTCGAATTTGATTTTGAGGATCGCGGCATAATCTGAAGATCATGGAGTGTTGCTGGAGTATGGGTCGACGTGGGGAGATCGCTGATGATGACCAGTGATGACCACCATCACTGTGCATGTGCACGGTGTACGGTAAATCCCGGTGAAGAGGATTTTGTGTTTGTTCGAGTTGATAAGGTTTTGATTCGAGTAGATAGATATTTTTTTTCGGGTAGGATTGTTATTGGACTCAAGCAATGGACTGGTGCCTCGGGTTTTTAAATTGTTTCAGGTTTTACATCAACCTGATGCCTTGTTTTTTTAAATTTTTTAAAATAAATTTAAAAACTAAGTTTTAAATGAAAAGAAGTTTTTAAATTTAGGTTGTTATAATTAATTCGAATGATTAAATGAATTTTTAAGTTGATTTGAATATAAAATGGAATTGTGTTTTAAATTCTTTTCAACTTCTACATTAAGGTAAGTAATCCTCTAACTTGTAAAATTAAAAGGGTTTTTGAAATTGTTTTTAAAACTTGTTAAAGTTAATTTGATTTCATTTTAAATCTTAAATTTAAAATGAAGGTTTAAAGGTAAAATTTGAAATTAAATTGTTTATAAATACATTGTTAATAACAATTTGATCATTAATAAGAAAAATGTTTTTATCTTAAATAAATGAAGATTTAAGGTTTTGTAATCATTAAGTTAATTTAAAGGAATAATTAACTAATTCAATTAATTAATGATTTGGATTAGTTAATTTAAAAATTAAGAGTTTAAGCTAATTAATTAAGGTTTAAGCTAATTAATTTAGGATAAATTAATTGGTAATTAAGGATCATTAGTTAAATAAGGGTTTTAATTTTTAATTAATAGTAATTAATTAATTTAATAATTAAGGATTAATTAATAAAGATAAGATTAAATTGTAATTAATAATGATTAATCTGAGTCAATAACTTTAGGAAGTAATTAAGGAATTGTTAATGGTTAATGAAGGCCATTACTAGGATTATTTAATAGTTAATTAATGAGATTGATTTTAATAATTAATTAGATTAATTAATTTAAAGATAATCTATTGTAAATTGTTTAAGCATAATTACTTAGTAAAAGTAATTAAGGAATTAATTACTCATTGTTATTAATTAGGTTTAATATGAATTGTAAATTAATTAAGTTTCATTAATTTAAATAACCATTAATGATGTGATAAGTATAATTACTTAGGGAAGTAATTAATGATAATTACTGGATGTAATTACCAAGGATGATTTAATAATGAAGTAATTTGAGTGTAATTACTTTATAAAATTAATCAAGGGATTAATTAGAGAAATTGATTAAGGAGTAATTAATTTATTTGGTGAAGTAATTAAGGGTAGTTAATTACTGAATGAGGTTAATCAAAGGTGATTAACAATTTGGTTAATTGAAGATTAATTAGTTAATGTAATTAATTTAAATAGAAATTATATTTAGAGATCATTAATTATTATAATTAATGATGTAATTTAGAATAGTTTTATTTGGAAATAATTAATGAATGAATTGATTTATCAATGCAATTAATTAAGAAATAAAAAGGTTAAATTATATATTTGGTTTAAGACACTTAATTTGTGAAGATAATTAGGGGATAATTATTTAAGTGTAATTAAAGACAATTAATCAAGGATGATAAATTAAATAAATAATTAGATGATGATAAATTAATTGATTGGTAATTGATTAATTAGGATATAAGAAAGATTTATAATGGTGAAGTAATTAATTTAATTCACTTTAAATTAATTAGAGATTCAAGTAATTAATTTAATTCATTTTAAATTAATTATTTTTGGTATGATTATTGCTTATGTATGGATGATATTGTTTACCTTAAATGGTTTAAGATTCCAAATATGAGATAAGTGATGCTATGTGATATGGATGCTTTGATCTAAGTAAGATGATAATATGGATTATCTGTTGGTGGTGATAATATAAATTATTTATTGATGATGATAATATTGATCATCTATTGTGACATTATGAATCATCTGTCTCTGTGTATATAGATAATTGAATTGAATTGTTTTAAAACTTCGAAACGACTTGACCTTAAAATATGGCGTTTTGGATTTCGATGAGACCGGGATCGGGTTTTCCATATTTGGACATCCGAAAACCACATCGATCCAAATTAACGATAGGTCGTGAATCTGAAGTGAAGATGAAGATTCAGAGTGCAAGGATTATCGTCGTTAACTCTAAGGGTGATTTCAAAATGAGTGTAACGAGATGATGCCTTCGGTTTCGTTCGAACCGGAACGAACTTGTATGGATTGAATGCTTTCAGCACATCGTCAGGTGGACGATGAGCATTCTAAGAGATATGTTCTCTAAAGGTAATCGTAGCCTCAAGCCTCATCAACCGGGAATGGCTAAAACAGGGGAGGTGCAGCAAGGCTTCGTGGGTAGCACCCACTTGAGAGTAAGGTTTCCCCTGTCTAGATGTCCCTTATTATTTCGGCTTAGTGTGCGGTTGTTCGCGGCAACCGTGGGGTGATCTTATTCGGGACTGTTCAGTAAGGAATGGTTCTGGCTTTGTGTTGCAGGGGATTGGGAGTGATCCTCGGTACGTTGATCTAGGCCACGAACTGTGACGGGCGGTACCCCAGTAGCCCTGCCATTGTATGGAATCCAAAATCCAATAAGCGCCAACGGATTTGATTGTATTACCCACTTTGTGCCTAGTATGCTAGAATTTAATAATGTAACAATTTCGGCTATTTCTTATTTACTTGAAAACCCTAGACCTATTATAATATCACTGAATTTCCTATCAAATGTTTGGTTAGCGTAAGGTAAAAGCTTACCCATGTTTATTTGTGGGAAGTCTTACGTGATACCTTTTGTTTTCAAAGGCTTTTTCAAAATTAAACAACTTTAACCTGTTACTCACACCAGACCCATGTCTGACCCGGAGTTTATTTCTGTTTTTCCTAAACTCTTGGGTACTCAAATTTTTACGAGTAGCCAAGGGATTCAGGTTAGCTTTGACGTATTATGGAGGAGCAATGGAGCAGGAGGCTTCAGCGTCGTAGATATATAGTTTCCGCGGTGTTGGTATCTCTGAGTTGTTTATATGTATTGTGTATTGAGTTATATAACTAGACAGGTGTTTATAACTGTCTAGTATGTGTTGTATTATCTGTATAACTCTGATTGATGTTGTATATTATGTAATACTTATGTGATTAATATAATTTATTCGCTCCGCTGTTGAGATTCTGATGTTGTTTCTTCTTTCTCTTCTTTCTTTTCTCTTTTCTACCCCTTTCTTTCTTCAAGACGATACGTCTTCCTGGGCATAGGAAGCCGGGTCGTTACAGTGGTATCAGAGTGCTAGGTTGAGCGAATACCTAGGCTCTTGAGTGATTTCTTTCTTGAGAGAGCGTATTTGTAATTTTGATATATATATATATATATATTTCTACCTATTTGTTGGGTTACCTGTTCAGGTTTTCCAATATAAGTTATAAAGGTAGATAGGGTAGTGGTGTGTGTAACACGACTACCAATGGTTGGAGTTTGAATGTTTAAGGTTGGAAGTGTATCTGTCGAGACTGTAGACCTAATACCATCTTGAGTGAGCTTTGGATGGTGTAAGGATTTCATCGATCTCTGAAGGAAACCTGTTAAAATTCGTAGTTCATCTTTGAAGTGTAAGTTTGGATGAGCCAGAGTTTGAATCTATTGGTTGGACGGAAGCAGGTCATGATATCTTGATGCATCAGGAGTAGTAGCTGTGTGATGAGACATAGTGACTAGGGATGTCTCCGAAGATGTTTCTTTGGAACAAGTTAAGGAAGTGTGTCTGCTTCGAGGTTGTAGCTGAGTTCAGTATGGGGTTTCTGTTTGGTTTGGGGTCCGAGTTTCTCGAAGAGCTTTGGATAGGAAGTCTTTGGGCATCTGGGTCAGCATTGCAGCTCGAAGTGTTCTGTGGGCCCTCAAGGAGTCTTCTGGCTTAGCAGTTCTTTCTGGAGGGAATTCAGAAGCAGTAGAGTGGTTCCGTTTCTTCGATGGATTGGCTAGAATAGCGTAAGCTGTTCTGTTTGGTAAAGAGAGAGCGGTTTTTCTTTGGAATCAGGCTGAGTTGATCGCAAAAGTGACTTGCGATAGTTTGAGCGTTCTCTTGGTTGTTAGAGATTTTTTTGGATGTTTTCAGGAAGTCAGAGTTTTATTCGCATCTGGAGATTGAGTTTTCCTATCGACTGGATTCCAGAAGTGGCACTGATGGTTCAGCCTAGTAGAAGGATGGTTTCTGAAGATGAGTTTGGTGAAACATATCGGGTTTTGGAGGAACTTCTGAGTTTCTTTTATGGATCTACTGAACCATAATTCTGGGATGTGTTATCCAGTTCGTGCTCTTGATCATCATCAGCATTTTCATCTGTTCAGATTAGAGTAGCGCAGTGGAAGTATGGTGGCAGCTGTTTTAAAGTGGAAGCAACTGGAAGTTGCAGTGTTTGGATTAGAGAGTTTCTACAGGAAAATATTTCAGGATCCGAGTCCAGATTAGGGTTGCATCTTTTCTGATTTTGGAATAGAGTTTGTGTTCTGAGTCTTGAGTTGATCTTGGAAAGATCATTTTGTTGGATTGTTTTTGGTTCAGTTTGTTTCTAGGGGGCATCAACGAGGGTTTAGCTGATCAGGTTGGATGTAGGCAGCCCAGGATCGTCCCAAGAGTTTTATGGATAAGAGACGGAGGAATTTGGATTCCGAAGTCGGAGATTTGATTTTGGATAAGTATTTGGTCTTTAGGATTGAATTGCCAGTTTGGATAATTGAGATTTGGTTTCACGTATCTCTGAGGGAGTACGCGTAAGATCTATCTCTGGTTGTAGAGCCAGCAGTTCAGGGAGTTTTGATTGTGAGTCAGACTTATCTAGAGTCTGATATCCTGTCTTGTTTTGTAGATCTAGATGAGCGAAAGCTCTATAGCTTGGTAGTATTGATTGTTTGGATTCTGTAGGGCGAGTATCTCGGTATTTATACATGGGAAACTCGAGAAAAATTCTATCCAGAATTTTGTCTAGATAGTTAGATTTGTTTGATTGGATGAATTGGTTGCTATGGTTGTTAGCATATGATTGATATATGATTGTGTTTTAAAATTGAATCTTTAATTAGATTATTAAATTACATTTGTTTTAAATTTCGGGGATGAAATTCTTTTAAGGGGGAAGGAATGTGATATCCCGGAATTTTTGGCAATATCAATTTAATAATCTGTAGTAAAATTAAATTGATTTGATAATATTATTAATGATAAATTTGAATATTCTTTAATAAATATTTAAATGGGTGATTTTATCTTTTAAAAGCTAATTAAATTGTTTCCTATTTATAATGTATATATATTTGCATATATTATAAATAGATAATATTTGTTTTAAAATTTAATAAATAAAGACATGTATTCTAATATTTTTAGTGGACTGGATATTTGATTTAATTTAATATTGAATAAATAATCATATGACTTTAAAATACTCAAGAGAAAAACTTAATTGTTTAAAATTGATTTTAGCTTAATTTTAAATTTAAATGAAAAGGTTTATTTTGTTTTAAAATATTGCTTGATAAAATAAGCAATTGATAAATAAAGAGATAATTTCTTTTGTAAATCATTTTAATTTAACAATGAGTTATTTTTAAACAATATTAATAATGTAATATTCTTACAAATGGATTTTTATATATAGATAGAAATTGCTATTTCAAAATTTATTTAAATACATATATGTATATATTTTGAAAGAAAGCTATCATTTTAAAATCTAAAATAAGTCTTTCAAAAATGTTTAAATAAAATAAACCTTATTAATATTTAACACAAGTATAAAAATTAATAATAGTAGACTAAGGATTTAATAGTTTAAGTTTTAAAAAATAATAAAGAGAAGTAAAAATAGAAATAGATTTGAGTACTTAAGTTAAAAATTTATAACAATAACTAAACCAACGTTATATATACATAAAACATGAAACTGCCAAGCAAATGAAAATAATGCATGTAACCTGTAGAGTAGTATGCAAGAAAGAAAAGAAAATAAAGTATAATCAGACAAGTAAAATTTGTATATAACTTGTAAGTAATATTATGCAAGAAGCAAAGTATGAAAAGAAACAAGACAAAAAGTATATATGCCAGGCAAGAATCTTGTATGTAAATAGTATGCTTGAGAAAAATAATCAAAGTAAAAGAAAGTAGCAACATACAAAGATGAGATAAGTATGAAACATATAGTACCATTCATTTAATACTAGCACAACTTTTGGTCTACTCGAAATGTTAAATATCATTTCAGCATATACAAAATCTGGCCAGAGCAAAGAGAGAAAATGTTTTCAGCCGAAATATATAAACTCATTGTAGCTCAAACAAAATCTTGCCTGATACAAAAAGAAAAAGAAAATATCTGTACAAATAGAAAATGTTTGTACTAACTTATGCAAACCCTGTAACCCTTTTCTATATATAATACTTTTCGTTTCAGTTTGTTCAACATAGCTAACCAGAGAAAATAATAAGCTTTTCTTTTTACAAACTTAAACAACTTCATCATACAAAACTTAAGTAGCATTACAACAACAAAGGCAAGAAGATTAAAGGAATACCAGAGCAAAACATTTCCAGTTTTAAATGTTCAAAGCTGTTCTCAAACAAGAAGTATGCTGTCCATCTTCTCAAATCAAGGTGAGTAACTTCACTTTTTAAAAAACTTAACATAAAATTTGTTTGCTTGCCAGTATGTTAAAGTGAATAAGTATTTACAGAGGTATATATGTGAAATCAAGTGTGAATATTAAATTGTGTGTATGATGTGTATATGGGTTGTGCTTTGTTTGATTCCTGACCAGCATCCTCATCAAAAATTCGATTGCTCTTGATCCAAACTTTGTTGAGGCATAAATCTTAAACAAGTATGTTTGTTAGATCATAGATTTTAGTTAAAAAAAACTAGTTTAAATTAAAATAGCTTTGTATTTGTTTCTGGAGATATTAAACTTAGTGTAAACTTAAATTAAGTCAAAAATAAATTGGTAAGGATTGTAAATTCAGGATTATGAATCAAATACTAATACAAAAATTGGATTTTTGAAACTAAAATGGAAGTTTTTAGCAAAGGGGTTGGTGTGTATTTCTGGTTTAACCAGATATTAGAATTTTGATATTTCTGATGATCTATGGAATTTGGGAGGTCGTGAAACATCCTGGAGGTAGATGAATGATGGGTGAATGGAGGAAAAATAGTGGAGGTGGTGGAAGATCATCATGGTGACGATGGCTGATCATTTTGTTTTGTAAACCTAGTTTTACTGTACTTGATAAAATCGATCACCACGGTCTACACAATCGATCGAGTGCAGTAAGGATTTGAGGGACAATAGCTTGGTCGTAGGCGAAGTCGAGGGCGGAATTGCAGACTTTCAGATGGTCAGAGATGTGGGGACGGCACGTTGACAGGCATGGGTGTGGTGGTGACTTCTGTTTCCAGGTTTGGTTTTAAGTTCTCGAATTTGATTTTGAGGATCGCGGCATAATCTGAAGATCATGGAGTGTTGCTGGAGTATGGGTCGACGTGGGGAGATCGCTGATGATGGCCAGTGATGCCCACCATCACTGTGCATGTGCACGGTGTACGGTAAATCCCGGTGAAGAGGATTTTTTGTCTGTTCGAGTTGATAAGGTTTTGATTCGAGTAGATAGATATTTTTTTTCGGGTAGGATTGTTATTGGACTCAAGCAATGGGCTGGTGCCTCGGGTTTTTAAATTGTTTCAGGTTTTACAGCAACCTGATGCCCTGTTTTTTTAAATTTTTTAAAATAAGATTTAAAAACTAAGTTTTAAATGAAAAGAAGTTTTTAAATTTAGATTGTTATAATTAATTCGAATGATTAAGTGAATTTTTAAGTTGATTTGAATATAAAATGGAATTGTGTTTTAAATTCTTTTCAACTTCTACATTAAGGTAAGTAATCCTATAACTTGTAAAATTAAAAGGGTTTTTGAAATTGTTTTTAAAACTTGTTAAAGTTAAATTGATTTCATTTTAAATCTTAAATTTAAAATGAAGGTTTAAAGGTAAAATTTGAAATTAAATTGTTTATAAATACCTTGTTAATAACAATTTGATCATTAATAAGAAAAATGTTTTTATCTTAAATAAATAAAGATTTAAGGTTTTGTAATCATTAAGTTAATTTAAAGGAATAATTAACTAATTCAATTAATTAATGATTTGGATTAGTTAATTTAAAAATTAAGAGTTTAAGCTAATTAATTAAGGTTTGAGCTAATTAATTTAGGATAAATTAATTGGTAATTAAGGATCATTAGTTAAATAAGGGTTTTAATTTTTAATTAATAGTAATTAATTAATTTAATAATTAAGGATTAATTAATAAAGATAAGATTAAATTATAATTAATAATGATTAATCTGAGTCAATAACTTTAGAAAGTAATTAAGGAATTGTTAATGGTTAATGAAGGCCATTAACTAGGATTATTTAATAGTTAATTAATGAGATTGATTTTAATAATTAATTAGATTAATTAATTTAAAGATAATCTATTGTAAATTATTTAAGCATAATTACTTAGTAAAAGTAATTAAGGAATTAATTACTCATTGTAATTAATTAGGTTTAATATGAATTGTAAATTAATTAAGTTTCATTAATTTAAATAACCATTAATGATGTGATAAGTATAATTACTTAGGGAAGTAATTAATGATAATTACTGGATGTAATTACCAAGGATGATTTAATAATGAAGTAATTTGAGTGTAATTACTTTATAAAATTAATCAAGGGATTAATTAGAGAAATTGATTAAGGAGTAATTAATTTATTTGGTGAAGTAATTAAGGGTAGTTAATTACTGAATGAGGTTAATCAATGGTGATTAACAATTTGGTTAATTGAAGATTAATTAGTTAATGTAATTAATTTAAATAGAAATTATATTTAGAGATCATTAATTATTATAATTAATGATGTAATTTAGAATAGTTTTATTTGGAAATAATTAATGAATGAATTGATTTATCAATGCAATTAATTAAGAAATAAAAAGGTTAAATTCTATATTTGGTTTAAGACACTTAATTTGTGAAGATAATTAGAGGATAATTTTTTAAGTGTAATTAAAGACAATTAATCAAGGATGATAAATTAAATAAATAATTAGATGATGATAAATTAATTGATTGGTAATTGATTAATAAGGATATAAGCAAGATTTATAATGGTGAAGTAATTAATTTAATTCACTTTAAATTAATTAGAGATTCAAGTAATTAATTTAATTCATTTTAAATTAATTATGTTTAGTATGATTATTGCTTATGTGTGGATGATATTGTTTACCTTAAATGGTTTAAGATTCCAAATATGAGATAAGTGATGCTATGTGATATGGATGCTTTGATCTAAGTAAGATGATAATATGGATTATCTGTTGGTGGTGATAATATAAATTATCTATTGATGATGATAATATTGATCATCTATTGTGATATTATGAATTATCTGTCTCTGTGTATATAGATAATTGAATTGAATTGTTTTAAAACTTCAAAACGACTTGACCTTAAAAGATGGCGTTTTGGATTTCGATGAGACCGAGATCGGGTTTCCATATTTGGACATCCGAAAACCACATCGATCCAAATTAACGATAGGTCGTGAATCTGAAGTGAAGATGAAGATTCAGAGTGCAAGGATTATCGTCGTTAACTCTGAGGGTGATTTCAAAATGAGTGTAACGAGATGATGCCTTCGGTTTCGTTCGAAGCCGGAACGAACTTGTATGGATTGAATGCCTTCAGCACATCGTCAGGTGAACGATGAGCATTCTAAGAGATATGTTCTCTAAAGGAAATCGTAGCCTCAAGCCTCATCAACCGGGAATGGCTAAAACAGGGGAGGTGCAGCAAGGCTTCGTGGGTAGCACCCACTTGAGAGTAAGGTTTCCCCTGTCTAGATGTCCCTTATTATTTCGGCTTAGTGTGCGGTTGTTCGCGGCAACCGTGGGGTGATCTTATTCGGGACTGTTCAGTAAGGAATGGTTCTGGCTTTGTGTTGCAGGGGATTGGGAGTGATCCTCGGTACGTTGATCTAGGCCACGTACTGTGACGGGCGGTACCCCAGTAGCCCTGCCATTGTATGGAATCCAAAATCCAATAAGCGCCAATGGATTTGATCGTATTACCCACTTTGTGGCTAGTATGCTGGAATTTAATAATGTAACAATTTCGGCTATTTCTTATTTACTTGAAAACTCTAGACCTATTATAATATCACTGAATTTCCTTTCAAATGTTTGGTTAGCTTTAGGTAAAAACTTACCTATGTTTAATTGTGGGAAGTCTTACGTGATACCTTTTGTTTTCAAAGGCTTTTTCAAAATTAAGAAACTTTAACCTGTTACTCACACCAGACCCATGTTTGACCTGGAATTTATTTTTGTTTTTCCTAAACTCTCGGGTACTCAAATTTTTACGAGTAGCCAAGGGATTCGGGTTAGCTTTGACGTATTATGGAGGAGCAATGGAGCAAGAGGCTTCAGCGTCGTAGATATATAGTTTCCGCGGTGTTGGTATCTCTGAGTTATTTATATGTATTATGTATTAAGTTGTATAACTAGACAGGTGTTTATAACTGTCTAGTATGTGATGTATTATCTGTCTAACTCTTATTGATGTTGTATATTATGTAATACTTATGTGATTAATATAATTTATTCGTTCCGCTGTTGAGATTCTGATGTTGTTTCTTCTTTCTCTTCTTTCTTTTCTCTTTTCTACCCCTTTCTTTCTTCAAGACGATACGTCTTCCTGGGCGTAGGAAGCCAGGTCGTTACAGTGGTATCAGAGCGCTAAGCTGAGCGAATACCTAGGCTCTTGAGTGATTTCTTTCTTGAGAGAGCGTATTTGTAATTTTGATATATATATATATTTATTTATTTCTACCTATTTGTTAGGTTACCTGTTCAGGTTTTCCAATATAAGTTATAAAGGTAGATAGGGTAGTGGTGTGTGTAACACGACTACCAATGGTTGGAGTTTGAATGTTTAAGATTGGAAGTGTATCTGTCGAGACTGTAGACCTAATATCGTCTCGAGTGAGCTTTGGATGGTGTAAGGATTTCATCGATCTCTGAAGGAAACCTGTTAAAATTCGGAGTTCATCTTTGAAGTGTTAGTTTGGATGAGCCAGAGTTTGAATCTGTTGGTTGGACGGAAGCAGGTCATGATATCTTGATGCATCAGGAGTAGTAGCTGTGTGATGAGACATAGTGACTAGGGATGTCTCTGAAGATGTTTCTTTGGAACAAGTTAAGGAAGTGTGTCCGCTTCGAGGTTGTAGATGAGTTCAGTATGGGGTTTCTGTTTGGTTTGGGGTCCGAGTTTCTTGAAGAGCTTTGGATAGGAAGTCTTTGGGCA
Organism: Allium cepa; assembly: GCA_030765085.1. Classification (NCBI taxonomy): domain Eukaryota; kingdom Viridiplantae; phylum Streptophyta; class Magnoliopsida; order Asparagales; family Amaryllidaceae; genus Allium; species Allium cepa. The sequence goes on along the minus strand of CM060936.1, from coordinate 2,454,862 downwards.
TCTGGGTCAGCATTGCAGCTTGAAGTGTTCTGTGTGCCGTCAAGGAGTCTTCTGGCTTAGCAGTTCTTTCTGGAGGGAATTCAGAAGCAGTAGAGTGGTTCCGTTTCTTCGACGGATTGGCTAGAATAGCGTAAGCTGTTCTGTTTGGTTTTTCTTTGGAATCAGGCTGAGTTGATCGCAAAAGTGACCTGCGATAGTTTGAGTGTTCTCTTGGTTGTCAGAGATTTTTCTGGATGTTTTCAGGAAGTCAGAGTTTTATCCGCATCTGGAGATTGAGTTTTCCTATCGGCTGGATTCCAGAAGTGGTACTGATGGTTTAGCCTAGTAGAAGGATGGTTTCTGAAGATGAGTTTGGTGAAACAGATCGGGTTTTGGAGGAACTTCTGAGTTTCTTTTATGGATCTGCTGAACCATAATTCTGAGATGTGTTATCCAGTTCGTGCTCGTGATCATCATCAGCATTTTCATCTGTTCAAATCAGAGTAGCGCAGTGGAAGTATGGCGGCAGCTGTTTTAAAGTGGAAGCAACTGGAAGTTGCAGTGTTTGGAATAGAGAGTTTCTACAGGAAAATATTTCAGGATCCGAGTCCAGATTGGGGCTGCATCTTTTCTGATTTTGGAATAGAGTTTGTGTTCTGAGTCTTGAGTTGATCTTGGAAAGATCATTTTGTTGGATTGTTTTTAGTTCAGTTTGTTTCAAGGGAGCATCAGCGAGGGTTGAGCTGATCAGGTTGGATGTAGGCAGCCTAGGATCGTCCGAAGAGTTTTATGGATAAGGGACGGAGGAATTTGGATTTCGATGCCGGAGATTTTATTTTGGATAAGTATTCGGTCTTTAGGATTGAATTGTCAGTTTGGATAATTGAGATTTGTTGTGTTTCACGTATCTCTGAGGGAGTACGTGTAAGATCTATCTCTGGTTGTAGAGCCAGCAGTTCAGGGAGTTTTGATTGTTAGTCAGACTTATCTGTAGTCTGATATCCTATCTTGTTTTGTAGATCTAGATGAGTGAAAGCTCTGTAGCTTGGTAGTATTGATTGTTTGGATTCTTTAGGGCGAGTATCTCGGTATTTATACATGGGAAACTCGAGAAAAATTCTATCCAGAATTTTGTCTGGATAGTTAGATTTGTTTGATTGGATGAATTGGTTGTTATGGTTGTTAGCATATGATTGATATATGCTTGTGTTTTAAAATTAAATCTTTAATTAGATTATTAAATTACATTTGTTTTAAATTTAGGGGACGAAATTCTTTTAAGGGGGAAGGAATGTGATATCTCGGAATTTTTGGCAATATCAATTTAATAATCTGTGGTAAAATTAAATTGATTTGATAATATTATTAATGATAAGTTTGAATATTCTTTAATAAATATTTAAATGGGTGATTTTATCTTTTAAAAGCTAATTAAATTGTTTCCTATTTATAATGTTTATATATTTGTATATTATAAATAGATAATCTTTGTTTTAAAATTTAATAAATAAAGACATGTATTCTAATATTTTTGGTGGACTGGATATTTGATTTAATTTAATATTGAATAAATAATCATATGACTTTAAAATACTCAAGAGAAAAACTTAATTGTTTAAAATTGATTTTAGCTTAATTTTAAATTTAAATGAAAAGGTTTGTTTTGTTTTAAAATATAGCTTGATAAAATAAGCAATTGATAAATAAAGAGATAATTTCTTTTGTAAATCGTTTTAATTTAACAATGAGTTATTTTTAAACAATATTAATAATGTAATATTCTTACAAATGGATTTTTATATATAGATAGAAATTTCTATTTCAAAATTTATTTAAATACATATATGTATATATTTTGGAAGAAAGCTATCATTTTAAAATCTAAAATAAGTCTTTCAAAAATGTTTAAATAAAATAAACCTTACTAATATTTAACATAAGTATAAAAATTAATAATAGTAGACTAAGGATTTAATAGTTTAAGTTTTAACAAATAATAAAGAGAAGTAAAATTAACAATAGAATTGAGTACTTAAGTTAAAAATTTATAACAATAACTAAACCAACCTTATATATATACATAAAACATGAAACTGCCAGGCAAATGAAAATAATGCATGTAACCTGTAGAGTAGTATGCAACAAAAAAAAGAAAATAAACTTTAACCAGACAAGTAAAATTTGTATATAACCTATAAGTAATATTATGCAAGAAGCAAAGTATGAAAAGAAACAAGACAAAAAATATATATGCCAGGCAAGAATCTTGTATGTAAATGGTATGCCTGAGAAAAATAATCAAAGTAAAAGAAAGTAGCAACATACAAAGATGAGATAAGTATGAAACATATAGTACCAATCATTTAATACTAGCATAACTTTTGGTCTACTCGAAATGTTAAATATCATTTCAGCATATACAACATCTGGCCAGAGCAAAGAGAGAAAATCTTTTTAGCCGAAATATATAAACTCATTGTAGCTCAAACAAAATCTTGCCTGATACAAAAAGAAAAAAAAATCTCTGTACAAACAGAAAATGTTTGTACTAACTTATGCAAACCCTGTAACCCTTTTCTATATATAATACTTTTCGTTTCAGTTTGTTCAACATAGCTAACCAGAGAAAATAATAAGCTTTTCTTTTTACAAACTTAAACAACTTCATCATACAAAACTTAAGTAGCATTACAACAACAAAGGCAAGAAGATTAAAGGAAGACCAGAGCAAAACATTTCCAGTTTTAAATGTTCAAAGCTGTTCTCAAACAAGAAGTATTCTGTCCATCTTCTCAAATCAAGGTGAGTAACTTCACTTTTTAAAAAAATTAACATAAAATTTGTTTGCTTGCCAGTATGTTAAAGTGAATAAGTATTTACAGAGGTATATATGTGAAATCAGGTGTGAGTATTAAATTGTGTGTATGCTGTGCATATGGGTTGTGCTCTGTTTGATTCCTGACCAGCATCCTCATCAAAAATTCGATTGCTCTTGATCCAAACTTTGTTGAGGCATAAATCTTAAACAAGTATGTTTGTTAGATCATATATTTTAGTTAAAAAAAAAACTAGTTTAAGTTAAAATAGCTTTGTATTTGTTTCTGGAGATATTAAACTCAGTGTAAACTTAAATTAAGTCAAAAATAAATTGGTAAGGATTGTAAATTCAGGATTATGAATCAAATACTAATGCAAAAATTGGATTTTTAAAACTAAAATGGAAGTTTTTAGCAAAGGGGTTGGTGTGTATTTCTGGTTTAACCAGAAATTAGAATTTTTGAGATTTCTGATGATATTTGGAATTTGGGAGGTCGTGAATCATCCTGGAGGTAGATGAATGATGGGTGAATGGAGGAAAAATAGTGGAGGTGGTGGAAGATCATCACGGTGACGATGGCTGATCATTTTGTTTTGTAAACCTAGTTTTACTGTACTTGATAAAATCGATCACCACGGTCTACACAATTTATCGAGTGCAGTAAGGATTTGAGGGACGATAGCTTGGTCGTAGGCGAAGTCGAGGGCGGAATTGCAGACCTTCAGATGGATTGTTTTTGGTTCAGTTTGTTTCTAGGGGGCATCAACGAGGGTTTAGCTGATCAGGTTGGATGTAGGCAGCCCAGGATCGTCCGAAGAGTTTTATGGATAAGAGACGGAGGAATTTGGATTCCGAAGTCGGAGATTTGATTTTGGATAAGTATTTGGTCTTTAGGATTGAATTGCCAGTTTGGATAATTGAGATTTGGTTTCACGTATCTCTGAGGGAGTACGCATAAGATCTATCTCTGGTTGTAGAGCCAGCAGTTCAGGGAGTTTTGATTGTGAGTCAGACTTATCTAGAGTCTGATATCCTGTCTTGTTTTGTAGATCTAGATGAGCGAAAGCTCTATAGCTTGGTAGTATTGATTGTTTGGATTCTGTAGGGCGAGTATCTCGGTATTTATACATGGGAAACTCGAGAAAAATTCTATCCAGAATTTTGTCTAGATAGTTAGATTTGTTTGCTTGGATGAATTGGTTGCTATGGTTGTTAGCATATGATTGATATATGATTGTGTTTTAAAATTGAATCTTTAATTAGATTATTAAATTACATTTGTTTTAAATTTCGGGGATGAAATTCTTTTAAGGGGGAAGGAATGTGATATCCCGGAATTTTTGGCAATATCAATTTAATAATCTGTAGTAAAATTAAATTGATTTGATAATATTATTAATGATAAATTTGAATATTCTTTAATAAATATTTAAATGGGTGATTTTATCTTTTAAAAGCTAATTAAATTGTTTCCTATTTATAATGTATATATATTTGCATATATTATAAATAGATAATATTTGTTTTAAAATTTAATAAATAAAGACATGTATTCTAATATTTTTAGTGGACTGGATATTTGATTTAATTTAATATTGAATAAATAATCATATGACTTTAAAATACTCAAGAGAAAAACTTAATTGTTTAAAATTGATTTTAGCTTAATTTTAAATTTAAATGAAAAGGTTTATTTTGTTTTAAAATATTGCTTGATAAAATAAGCAATTGATAAATAAAGAGATAATTTCTTTTGTAAATCATTTTAATTTAACAATGAGTTATTTTTAAACAATATTAATAATGTAATATTCTTACAAATGGATTTTTATATATAGATAGAAATTGCTATTTCAAAATTTATTTAAATACATATATGTATATATTTTGAAAGAAAGCTATCATTTTAAAATCTAAAATAAGTCTTTCAAAAATGTTTAAATAAAATAAACCTTATTAATATTTAACACAAGTATAAAAATTAATAATAGTAGACTAAGGATTTAATAGTTTAAGTTTTAAAAAATAATAAAGAGAAGTAAAAATAGAAATAGATTTGAGTACTTAAGTTAAAAATTTATAACAATAACTAAACCAACGTTATATATACATAAAACATGAAACTGCCAAGCAAATGAAAATAATGCATGTAACCTGTAGAGTAGTATGTAAGAAAGAAAAGAAAATAAAGTATAATCAGACAAGTAAAATTTGTATATAACTTGTAAGTAATATTATGCAAGAAGCAAAGTATGAAAAGAAACAAGACAAAAAGTATATATGCCAGGCAAGAATCTTGTATGTAAATAGTATGCTCGAGAAAAATAATCAAAGTAAAAGAAAGTAGCAACATACAAAGATGAGATAAGTATGAGACATATAGTACCATTCATTTAATACTAGCACAACTTTTGGTCTACTCGAAATGTTAAATATCATTTCAGCATATACAAAATCTGGCCAGAGCAAAGAGAGAAAATGTTTTCAGCCGAAATATATAAACTCATTGTAGCTCAAACAAAATCTTGCCTGATACAAAAAGAAAAAGAAAATATCTGTACAAATAGAAAATGTTTGTACTAACTTATGCAAACCCTGTAACCCTTTTCTATATATAATACTTTTCGTTTCAGTTTGTTCAACATAGCTAACCAGAGAAAATAATAAGCTTTTCTTTTTACAAACTTAAACAACTTCATCATACAAAACTTAAGTAGCATTACAACAACAAAGGCAAGAAGATTAAAGGAATACCAGAGCAAAACATTTCCAGTTTTAAATGTTCAAAGCTGTTCTCAAACAAGAAGTATGCTGTCCATCTTCTCAAATCAAGGTGAGTAACTTCACTTTTTAAAAAACTTAACATAAAATTTGTTTGCTTGCCAGTATGTTAAAGTGAGTAAGTATTTACAGAGGTATATATGTGAAATCAAGTGTGAATATTAAATTGTGTGTATGATGTGTATATGGGTTGTGCTTTGTTTGATTCCTGACCAGCATCCTCATCAAAAATTCGATTGCTCTTGATCCAAACTTTGTTGAGGCATAAATCTTAAACAAGTATGTTTGTTAGATCATAGATTTTAGTTAAAAAAAACTAGTTTAAATTAAAATAGCTTTGTATTTGTTTCTGGAGATATTAAACTTAGTGTAAACTTAAATTAAGTCAAAAATAAATTGGTAAGGATTGTAAATTCAGGATTATGAATCAAATACTAATACAAAAATTGGATTTTTGAAACTAAAATGGAAGTTTTTAGCAAAGGGGTTGGTGTGTATTTCTGGTTTAACCAGATATTAGAATTTTGATATTTCTGATGATCTATGGAATTTGGGAGGTCGTGAAACATCCTGGAGGTAGATGAATGATGGGTGAATGGAGGAAAAATAGTGGAGGTGGTGGAAGATCATCATGGTGACGATGGCTGATCATTTTGTTTTGTAAACCTAGTTTTACTGTACTTGATAAAATCGATCACCACGGTCTACACAATCGATCGAGTGCAGTAAGGATTTGAGGGACAATAGCTTGGTCGTAGGCGAAGTCGAGGGCGGAATTGCAGACTTTCAGATGGTCAGAGACGTGGGGACGGCACGTTGACAGGTATGGGTGTGGTGGTGACTTCTGTTTCCAGGTTTGGTTTTAAGTTCTCGAATTTGATTTTGAGGATCGCAGCATAATCTGAAGATCATGGAGTGTTGCTGGAGTATGGGTCGACGTGGGGAGATCGCTGATGATGGCCAGTGATGCCCACCATCACTGTGCATGTGCACGGTGTACGGTAAATCCCGGTGAAGAGGATTTTTTGTCTGTTCGAGTTGATAAGGTTTTGATTCGAGTAGATAGATATTTTTTTTCGGGTAGGATTGTTATTGGACTCAAGCAATGGGCTGGTGCCTCGGGTTTTTAAATTGTTTCAGGTTTTACAGCAACCTGATGCCCTGTTTTTTTAAATTTTTTAAAATAAGATTTAAAAACTAAGTTTTAAATGAAAAGAAGTTTTTAAATTTAGATTGTTATAATTAATTCGAATGATTAAGTGAATTTTTAAGTTGATTTGAATATAAAATGGAATTGTGTTTTAAATTCTTTTCAACTTCTACATTAAGGTAAGTAATCCTATAACTTGTAAAATTAAAAGGGTTTTTGAAATTGTTTTTAAAACTTGTTAAAGTTAAATTGATTTCATTTTAAATCTTAAATTTAAAATGAAGGTTTAAAGGTAAAATTTGAAATTAAATTGTTTATAAATACCTTGTTAATAACAATTTGATCATTAATAAGAAAAATGTTTTTATCTTAAATAAATAAAGATTTAAGGTTTTGTAATCATTAAGTTAATTTAAAGGAATAATTAACTAATTCAATTAATTAATGATTTGGATTAGTTAATTTAAAAATTAAGAGTTTAAGCTAATTAATTAAGGTTTGAGCTAATTAATTTAGGATAAATTAATTGGTAATTAAGGATCATTAGTTAAATAAGGGTTTTAATTTTTAATTAATAGTAATTAATTAATTTAATAATTAAGGATTAATTAATAAAGATAAGATTAAATTATAATTAATAATGATTAATCTGAGTCAATAATTTTAGAAAGTAATTAAGGAATTGTTAATGGTTAATGAAGGCCATTAACTAGGATTATTTAATAGTTAATTAATGAGATTGATTTTAATAATTAATTAGATTAATTAATTTAAAGATAATCTATTGTAAATTGTTTAAGCATAATTACTTAGTAAAAGTAATTAAGGAATTAATTACTCATTGTAATTAATTAGGTTTAATATGAATTGTAAATTAATTAAGTTTCATTAATTTAAATAACCATTAATGATGTGATAAGTATAATTACTTAGGGAAGTAATTAATGATAATTACTGGATGTAATTACCAAGGATGATTTAATAATGAAGTAATTTGAGTGTAATTACTTTATAAAATTAATCAAGGGATTAATTAGAGAAATTGATTAAGGAGTAATTAATTTATTTGGTGAAGTAATTAAGGGTAGTTAATTACTGAATGAGGTTAATCAATGGTGATTAACAATTTGGTTAATTGAAGATTAATTAGTTAATGTAATTAATTTAAATAGAAATTATATTTAGAGATCATTAATTATTATAATTAATGATGTAATTTAGAATAGTTTTATTTGGAAATAATTAATGAATGAATTGATTTATCAATGCAATTAATTAAGAAATAAAAAGGTTAAATTCTATATTTGGTTTAAGACACTTAATTTGTGAAGATAATTAGAGGATAATTTTTTAAGTGTAATTAAAGACAATTAATCAAGGATGATAAATTAAATAAATAATTAGATGATGATAAATTAATTGATTGGTAATTGATTAATAAGGATATAAGCAAGATTTATAATGGTGAAGTAATTAATTTAATTCACTTTAAATTAATTAGAGATTCAAGTAATTAATTTAATTCATTTTAAATTAATTATGTTTAGTATGATTATTGCTTATGTGTGGATGATATTGTTTACCTTAAATGGTTTAAGATTCCAAATATGAGATAAGTGATGCTATGTGATATGGATGCTTTGATCTAAGTAAGATGATAATATGGATTATCTGTTGGTGGTGATAATATAAATTATCTATTGATGATGATAATATTGATCATCTATTGTGATATTATGAATTATCTGTCTCTGTGTATATAGATAATTGAATTGAATTGTTTTAAAACTTCAAAACGACTTGACCTTAAAAGATGGCGTTTTGGATTTCGATGAGACCGAGATCGGGTTTCCATATTTGGACATCCGAAAACCACATCGATCCAAATTAACGATAGGTCGTGAATCTGAAGTGAAGATGAAGATTCAGAGTGCAAGGATTATCGTCGTTAACTCTGAGGGTGATTTCAAAATGAGTGTAACGAGATGATGCCTTCGGTTTCGTTCGAAGCCGGAACGAACTTGTATGGATTGAATGCCTTCAGCACATCGTCAGGTGAACGATGAGCATTCTAAGAGATATGTTCTCTAAAGGAAATCGTAGCCTCAAGCCTCATCAACCGGGAATGGCTAAAACAGGGGAGGTGCAGCAAGGCTTCGTGGGTAGCACCCACTTGAGAGTAAGGTTTCCCCTGTCTAGATGTCCCTTATTATTTCGGCTTAGTGTGCGGTTGTTCGCGGCAACCGTGGGGTGATCTTATTCGGGACTGTTCAGTAAGGAATGGTTCTGGCTTTGTGTTGCAGGGGATTGGGAGTGATCCTCGGTACGTTGATCTAGGCCACGTACTGTGACGGGCGGTACCCCAGTAGCCCTGCCATTGTATGGAATCCAAAATCCAATAAGCGCCAATGGATTTGATCGTATTACCCACTTTGTGGCTAGTATGCTGGAATTTAATAATGTAACAATTTCGGCTATTTCTTATTTACTTGAAAACTCTAGTCCTATTATAATATCACTGAATTTCCTTTCAAATGTTTGGTTAGCTTTAGGTAAAAACTTACGTATGTTTAATTGTGGGAAGTCTTACGTGATACCTTTTGTTTTCAAAGGCTTTTTCAAAATTAAGAAACTTTAACCTGTTACTCACACCAGACCCATGTTTGACCTGGAATTTATTTTTGTTTTTCCTAAACTCTCGGGTACTCAAATTTTTACGAGTAGCCAAGGGATTCGGGTTAGCTTTGACGTATTATGGAGGAGCAATGGAGCAAGAGGCTTCAGCGTCGTAGATATATAGTTTCCGCGGTGTTGGTATCTCTGAGTTATTTATATGTATTATGTATTGAGTTGTATAACTAGACAGGTGTTTATAACTGTCTAGTATGTGATGTATTATCTGTCTAACTCTTATTGATGTTGTATATTATGTAATACTTATGTGATTAATATAATTTATTCGTTCCGCTGTTGAGATTCTGATGTTGTTTCTTCTTTCTCTTCTTTCTTTTCTCTTTTCTACCCCTTTCTTTCTTCAAGACGATACGTCTTCCTGGGCGTAGGAAGCCAGGTCGTTACAGTGGTATCAGAGCGCTAAGCTGAGCGAATACCTAGGCTCTTGAGTGATTTCTTTCTTGAGAGAGCGTATTTGTAATTTTGATATATATATATATATATATATATATATTTATTTCTACCTATCTGTGGGTTACCTGTTCAGGTTTTCCAATATAAGTTATAAAGGTAGATAGGGTAGTGGTGTGTGTAACACGACTACCAATGGTTGGAGTTTGAATGTTTAAGGTTGGAAGTGTATCTGTCGAGACTGTAGACCTAATACCGTCTCGAGTGAGCTTTGGATGGTGTAAGGATTTCATCGATCTCTGAAGGAAACCTGTTAAAATTCGGAGTTCATCTTTGAAGTGTTAGTTTGGATGAGCCAGAGTTTGAATCTGTTGGTTGGACGGAAGCAGGTCATGATATCTTGATGCATCAGGAGTAGTAGCTGTGTGATGAGACATAGTGACTAGGGATGTCTCTGAAGATGTTTCTTTGGAACAAGTTAAGGAAGTGTGTCCGCTTCGAGGTTGTAGCTGAGTTCAGTATGGGGTTTCTGTTTGGTTTGGGGTCCGAGTTTCTTGAAGAGCTTTGGATAGGAAGTCTTTGGGCATCTGGGTCAGCATTGCAGCTTGAAGTGTTCTGTGTGCCGTCAAGGAGTCTTCTGGCTTAGCAGTTCTTTCTGGAGGGAATTCAGAAGCAGTAGAGTGGTTCCGTTTCTTCGACGGATTGGCTAGAATAGCGTAAGCTGTTCTGTTTGGTTTTTCTTTGGAATCAGGCTGAGTTGATCGCAAAAGTGACCTGCGATAGTTTGAGTGTTCTCTTGGTTGTCAGAGATTTTTCTGGATGTTTTCAGGAAGTCAGAGTTTTATCCGCATCTGGAGATTGAGTTTTCCTATCGGCTGGATTCCAGAAGTGGTACTGATGGTTTAGCCTAGTAGAAGGATGGTTTCTGAAGATGAGTTTGGTGAAACAGATCGGGTTTTGGAGGAACTTCTGAGTTTCTTTTATGGATCTGCTGAACCATAATTCTGAGATGTGTTATCCAGTTCGTGCTCGTGATCATCATCAGCATTTTCATCTGTTCAAATCAGAGTAGCGCAGTGGAAGTATGGCGGCAGCTGTTTTAAAGTGGAAGCAACTGGAAGTTGCAGTGTTTGGAATAGAGAGTTTCTACAGGAAAATATTTCAGGATCCGAGTCCAGATTGGGGCTGCATCTTTTCTGATTTTGGAATAGAGTTTGTGTTCTGAGTCTTGAGTTGATCTTGGAAAGATCATTTTGTTGGATTGTTTTTAGTTCAGTTTGTTTCAAGGGGGCATCAGCGAGGGTTGAGCTGATCAGGTTGGATGTAGGCAGCCTAGGATCGTCCGAAGAGTTTTATGGATAAGGGACGGAGGAATTTGGATTTCGATGCCGGAGATTTTATTTTGGATAAGTATTCGGTCTTTAGGATTGAATTGTCAGTTTGGATAATTGAGATTTGTTGTGTTTCACGTATCTCTGAGGGAGTACGTGTAAGATCTATCTCTGGTTGTAGAGCCAGCAGTTCAGGGAGTTTTGATTGTTAGTCAGACTTATCTGTAGTCTGATATCCTATCTTGTTTTGTAGATCTAGATGAGTGAAAGCTCTGTAGCTTGGTAGTATTGATTGTTTGGATTCTTTAGGGCGAGTATCTCGGTATTTATACATGGGAAACTCGAGAAAAATTCTATCCAGAATTTTGTCTGGATAGTTAGATTTGTTTGATTGGATGAATTGGTTGTTATGGTTGTTAGCAAATGATTGATATATGCTTGTGTTTTAAAATTAAATCTTTAATTAGATTATTAAATTACATTTGTTTTAAATTTAGGGGACGAAATTCTTTTAAGGGGGAAGGAATGTGATATCTCGGAATTTTTGGCAATATCAATTTAATAATCTGTGGTAAAATTAAATTGATTTGATAATATTATTAATGATAAATTTGAATATTCTTTAATAAATATTTAAATGGGTGATTTTATCTTTTAAAAGCTAATTAAATTGTTTCCTATTTATAATGTTTATATATTTGTATATTATAAATAGATAATCTTTGTTTTAAAATTTAATAAATAAAGACATGTATTCTAATATTTTTGGTGGACTGGATATTTGATTTAATTTAATATTGAATAAATAATCATATGACTTTAAAATACTCAAGAGAAAAACTTAATTGTTTAAAATTGATTTTAGCTTAATTTTAAATTTAAATGAAAAGGTTTGTTTTGTTTTAAAATATAGCTTGATAAAATAAGCAATTGATAAATAAAGAGATAATTTCTTTTGTAAATCGTTTTAATTTAACAATGAGTTATTTTTAAACAATATTAATAATGTAATATTCTTACAAATGGATTTTTATATATAGATAGAAATTTCTATTTCAAAATTTATTTAAATACATATATGTATATATTTTGGAAGAAAGCTATCATTTTAAAATCTAAAATAAGTCTTTCAAAAATGTTTAAATAAAATAAACCTTACTAATATTTAACATAAGTATAAAAATTAATAATAGTAGACTAAGGATTTAATAGTTTAAGTTTTAACAAATAATAAAGAGAAGTAAAATTAACAATAGAATTGAGTACTTAAGTTAAAAATTTATAACAATAACTAAACCAACCTTATATATATACATAAAACATGAAACTGCCAGGCAAATGAAAATAATGCATGTAACCTGTAGAGTAGTATGCAACAAAAAAAAGAAAATAAACTTTAACCAGACAAGTAAAATTTGTATATAACCTATAAGTAATATTATGCAAGAAGCAAAGTATGAAAAGAAACAAGACAAAAAATATATATGCCAGGTAAGAATCTTGTATGTAAATGGTATGCCTGAGAAAAATAATCAAAGTAAAAGAAAGTAGCAACATACAAAGATGAGATAAGTATGAAACATATAGTACCAATCATTTAATACTAGCATAACTTTTGGTCTACTCGAAATGTTAAATATCATTTCAGCATATACAACATCTGGCCAGAGCAAAGAGAGAAAATCTTTTTAGCCGAAATATATAAACTCATTGTAGCTCAAACAAAATCTTGCCTGATACAAAAAGAAAAAAAAATCTCTGTACAAACAGAAAATGTTTGTACTAACTTATGCAAACCCTGTAACCCTTTTCTATATATAATACTTTTCGTTTCAGTTTGTTCAACATAGCTAACCAGAGAAAATAATAAGCTTTTCTTTTTACAAACTTAAACAACTTCATCATACAAAACTTAAGTAGCATTACAACAACAAAGGCAAGAAGATTAAAGGAAGACCAGAGCAAAACATTTCCAGTTTTAAATGTTCAAAGCTGTTCTCAAACAAGAAGTATTCTGTCCATCTTCTCAAATCAAGGTGAGTAACTTCACTTTTTAAAAAAATTAACATAAAATTTGTTTGCTTGCCAGTATGTTAAAGTGAATAAGTATTTACAGAGGTATATATGTGAAATCAGGTGTGAGTATTAAATTGTGTGTATGCTGTGCATATGGGTTGTGCTCTGTTTAATTCCTGACCAGCATCCTCATCAAAAATTCGATTGCTCTTGATCCAAACTTTGTTGAGGCATAAATCTTAAACAAGTATGTTTGTTAGATCATATATTTTAGTTAAAAAAAAAACTAGTTTAAGTTAAAATAGCTTTGTATTTGTTTCTGGAGATATTAAACTCAGTGTAAACTTAAATTAAGTCAAAAATAAATTGGTAAGGATTGTAAATTCAGGATTATGAATCAAATACTAATGCAAAAATTGGATTTTTAAAACTAAAATGGAAGTTTTTAGCAAAGGGGTTGGTGTGTATTTCTGGTTTAACCAGAAATTAGAATTTTTGAGATTTCTAATGATATTTGGAATTTGGGAGGTCGTGAATCATCCTGGAGGTAGATGAATGATGGGTGAATGGAGGAAAAATAGTGGAGGTGGTGGAAGATCATCACGGTGACGATGGCTGATCATTTTGTTTTGTAAACCTAGTTTTACTGTACTTGATAAAATCGATCACCACGGTCTACACAATTTATCGAGTGCAGTAAGGATTTGAGGGACGATAGCTTGGTCGTAGGCGAAGTTGAGGGCGGAATTGCAGACCTTCAGATGGTCAGAGACATGGGGACGGCACATTGACAGTTATGGGTATGGTGGTGACTTCTATTTCCAGGTTTGGTTTTAAGTTCTCGAATTTGATTTTGAGGATCGTGGCATAATCTGAAGATCATGGAGTGTTGCTGGAGTATGGGTCGACGTGGGGAGATCGCCGATGATGGCCAGTGATGCCCAGCATCACCGTGCATGTGCACGGTGTACGGTAAATCCCGGTGAAGAGGATTTTGTGTCTGTTCGAGTTGATAAGGTTTTGATTCGAGTAGATAGGTATTTTTTTCGGGTAGGATTGTTATTGGACTCAAGCAATGGGCTGGTGCCTCGGGTTTTTAAATTGTTTCAGGTTTTACAGCAACCTGATGCCCTGTTTTTTTTTTTAAATTTTCAAAATAAGATTTAAAAACTAAGTTTTAAATGAAAATAAGTTTTTAAATTTATGTTGTTATAATTAATTCGAATGATTAAGTGAATTTTTAAGTTGATTTGAATATAAAATGGAATTGTGTTTTAAATTCTTTTCAACTTCTACATTAAGGTAAGTAATCCTCTAACTTGTGAAATTAAAAGGGTTTTTGAAATTGTTTTTAAAAATTGTTAAAGTTAATTTGATTTCATTTTAAATCTTAAATTTAAAAATGAAGGTTTAAAGGTAAAATTTGAAATTAAATAGTTTATAAATACCTTGTTAATAACAATTTGATCATTAATAAGAAAAATGTTTTTATCTTAAATAAATGAAGATTTAAGGTTTTGTAATCATTAAGTTAATTTAAAGGAATAATTAACTAATTCAATTAATTAATGATTTGGATTAGTTGATTTAGAAATTAAGAGTTTAAGTTAATTAATTAAGGTTTATGCTAATTAATTTAGGATAAATTAATTGGTAATTAAGGATCATTAGTTAAACAAGGGTTTTAATTTTTAATTAATAGTACTTAATTAATTTAATAATTAAGGATTAATTAATAAATATAAGATTAAATTATAATTAATAATGATTAATCTGAGTCAATAACTTTAGAAAGTAATTAAGAAATTGTTAATGGTTAATGAAGGTCATTAACTAGGATTATTTAATAATTAATTAATGAGATTGATTTTAATAATTATTTAGATTAATTAATTTAAAGATAATCTATTGTAAATTGTTTAAGCATAATTACTTAATAAAAGTAATTAAGGAATTAATTACTCATTGTAATTAATTAGGTTTAATATGAATTGTAAATTAATTAAGTTTCATTAATTTAAATAACCATTGATGATGTGATAAGTATAATTACTTAGGGAAGTAATTAATGATAATTACTGGATGTAATTACCAAGGATGATTTAATAATGAAGTAATTTGAGTGTAATTACTTTATAAAATTAATCAAGGGATTAATTAGAGAAATTAATTAAGGAGTAATTTATTTATTTGGTGAAGTAATTAGGGGTAGTTAATTACTGAATGAGGTTAATCAAATGTGATTAACAATTTGGTTAATTGAATATTTTTACTTAATGTAATTAATTTAAATAGAAATTATATTTAGAGATCATTAATTATTATAATTAATGACGCAATTTAGAATAGTTTTATTTGGAAATAATTAATTGATGCGCACGTAAATGTGCATATTTTTACCACCATATTTATTCTATTTAAATTAAATAAATGATCATATTGGGTATTTTAACTTGTTTTAACCAAAATTCATATTAGTTCCAAATTTTTACATATTCATCTTCATATAGGGGCAAAACGGTCATTTAAGTGCATATATTTCTTTGAGAAAAATTGATTGGAAATTTATATATATTTTTGTAGGAAAATGGTCTCAAATAGGAGTGGTTTCATGAAGAAATATGCATGCACAAAGAATATAAAGGAATGAAGATGGAAATAATTCAAAGTGAAGATCATGGAGGACCCCACCTACCCACCTACCTTATGTACAAATTAAAGGCTAATGCACATGCTTATGGAGCTAATGGTTTCATGTACATTTAATGGGGTATTAAGACATGTTAATGTTTACTTGGCCTCCACACTTCCTAAGGGGCATTTTGGGTACTCCCCAAAAATATGCATTAGGGTTTCTAACTTGTATAAATACCCCTTATGTTTCATGTAGCCATCTTTCTCTTAGTTAGTTAGTTTTAGTTTAGAAAATAAATCAAAGCTCTCTTTCTTTCCATGGCTACTTAGCCATTTTATTTCATGTAATTTTCTTTTCTTTTATGCAATGTTAATACTCTTTTATTTACATGCTTCTTCTCTTCTTATGTAATAGTGTAGATCTACCTTTATGCAATTAGATTAGTTGTCTTTTCCATTAGCTTTCATTTTCCTTTCTTTTTGATTTCATGTTGCTTTCTACATTTGTTGATTTGATAACAAATATGAGAGCTTAATCCCTACAATTTAGGGGTAATGAAGCTCTCTAGTATGTAGATGCAACATTTTGATGTTTATGCTCTCTTTTTGTGCTTTAATGGAAACACTTGAAGTGGTTTAATGATGTTGTTTAGCTTTGTATTTGATAGTCTATGTTGTTCATAACAAATAGGCTATGCTTAAACAAACATAACACAAATTGCCTCTTCATCTAAACATGATTATGGCAAAGAAGTGAATGTTGAAATTGAAATTTGATAGCCTATATTTCTAAACAATAGTTAATAGGCTATGCTTAAAATAGATTTTTATTTCAACTTTGTTGTCATATTTCATGAGAGTTAAATGTGTATTAGTGGTTGTGTTATAGTTTGATGGTTTATATTGAGCTAATTAATAGCACAAATATACCATACTTATGATAAGCACATCAACTAATTCACTAATGACAAGAAAAGAGAGATCATAACTTCATTTTGTTGATTTATATGATCTAGAGAGTGGATTTATCTCTAAATTATTCTTTTAACTCTCATATTTTTATCATTTTCTTTTGCTAGTTTTTGTTAGTTTCTTACATTTCTAGCTATTCACTCTCGACTTCGGTATAATTTGATTGAATAGAATTTTAAAATCATCAATTCCCTGTGGATCGACCCGTATTCGCCACGCGCTACATTCGTACACCGTGCGCTTGCGGTTATTTTTATTCCAAAATTCGTTCGACGGTTTTCTAAACCGATAGAACTTCCGTCGACGAACAAGTTTTTGGCGCCGTTGCCGGGGAATTGTTTTGATTTTGATCTTCTATTCTTCGAATTATTTTGTTTGATTTTATTTGTGTTTTTATTTTGTGTGTTTGTTTGCATTTAAAAAAAATTATTTGTTGTTTGATTTGTTACTTGCATTTTGATTGTGTTTCTTGTTCTCTAGTTGCATTTACATATACACTTTCATTTGAAAAAGAAAAAAAAATATTTCATTGTACATACATTTTGCATTATTTTATATTTTACTTTCTTTTCACTCTCTGTTTTCACACTGTGTTTTCCCTCTCTGTTTTCACTCTGTGTTTTCACACTCTATTTTTTTTCACTCTGTGTTTTCACTCTCTGTTTCATTAACCCTGTCACAACTCAATACCATTCAAACTTACTACTCCTCAACATTCAACCTGCAAAACTGCCACTACACTTCACAGTCCATAACCTCTCACTGTATCTAACACCCCAACCACATTACTGCTCTAAACTCATCTGCCACTTTCTGTTCAACTACGACTTGCCACATTTCAACCAACGCATCCCTTGCCTGCTTCTTTACAACCCCGCTGCCACTAACCACAATCAACTCCACTCAATTAACAGCAGGTCAACGTCCTCACCGTGCCTCCTTGGTGCACATAACTTCATTTGCCACTTCAATCTCAAGCATCACTTCCATTCATTTCCCACACTCCACTTCTTCATACACATCACATCAGAACAGTCACCAACATACTCCTTCCTTCCTCTATCACACAGTGATCACTGTTGTGTCATATCAGCCCTGCCCCTGTCACCATTCCACAGCAGCATCATCATCCCAATACACTGCTACATCTCAAATTTGCAATACAAAACTGCAATACTTCACTACTGCTCCTCTACTTCAACTTCTCTACCATTACAACAAAAACTTCTCAACCAAGCACAGTCACAGTGCTAACAGTCATACACCATACATCATCTTCCAACACTACCTTGCCGACTCCTCACATACTTCATCCCTCTGTTAACATCATCCACTCTTCTCAATACCACTACATATCCTCAAACAAAACAAAAACAAAAACTGTCAGTACCCCCCTTCTACAGCCTTATCTCCTCTCCACATCCAACCCACTGCACTCGACCTCAACATTCACCAATTGCCGCAACCAAAACCCACCAGCAGCACCTCGAACCACCTTCGAACCAGCTAGCGACCCTGCATCCCTCAACCGCTTCGAAGAATACGAGACCACAGCAGTTCATCTCTGCTCACCACAACCATTAATCGCCGCGAACCCCGAACCTCACTATCATCTTCCCCTCAATACCCAAAACGCCTGAAGTCGAACCCAAATCGAACTAACAGAAATCACCTCCGGTTTGATTCGCGTTCGTTGATTAGCGGTTGCTAATTTGGGATTTTACGAAGCAATTTGTAGAAATGACTAATTTGCAAATTGGGAATTTGGAATCGCAATTTTGATTTGTGGGCACGGTGATGTTTAAATTTGAAAACAAAAAAAAGGAGACGTTTGTGTTGCTGGTGATAGATGTTTTGGGAGAACCATTTTTTTTTAACTAGGCTTTGGCCTGTTGGGTTTGCGTTGCTGGTGTGTATTGAGTAGCTTGTGTGAGCTTTTAGTTTTTATTTTATTTTTTCCTTTTCCTTTTTTTTATTTTGGTTAAGTTTCTTTGTGTTAATCTTGCGTGTGTGATCTTTTAAAAAAATGCAAAAAAAAGGAGACAAACAAATAAGTTTTCATTTGTTTTGTGTTAGTTTAAATTTTAGTTTTTCAATTGTTTTAGTCTCTTATTTGATATTAAAAAAAAAAAGTTTCTTTTGTTTTATTTTACAAAAATTTGAATTTTTTTTTTTTTTAAGTAAAACCCTACTTTTAAGTTTCCTTTCAAAAAAAAAAAAAAATTGTACATATTCTTGTTTTATATTTCAGGTTGCCAAAGCAGAATTTTAGAAGGAAGACTGCTGCAAAAAAAAAATTTGCCTGCTTGCTAATAGTTTTTTTTGTTTTATTTGCCTTGTATTGTATATATCTCTTGTTTTTATTAGTTGCATTGTTGATTGCTTGCATTTGAATTTATATATAAAAAAAAAATTCAAAAAAAAAAACAAACAAAAAAAAACCCTCATTCTAGTTGCATTATGAATACACGTTTAATTTCTGCTTTGCATTTCATCCTAGAATTTTAATTAATAATAACGGTCAGACATTGATAACTCTTAATTGTATATTAACAATTTGTCTTCTTTGAACAATTTAATTTCTTGGTGTCAAGGCTACGGCAGAGCAATAATCAGTTATAAATATTACGGTGATTCGTAAATATTATACTGAATTGTTTCTCTGAAGGTACTTAAACCTTCGGCTGCATTGCTACGGTGATTCGTGGTGCACCGATAATCCCTGTCCGTTACCTGGCTGAGAACTATCTTGTTTATCAAAGACAACTTGTGAATATACAATTTTATGTTAATTTAGGATAAATAATTCGTAATCAGGCCCCTGCATTCATTTAGTTGCATTAGTTCATGCATATTAAAAAAACAAAAAAAAATCAAAATCCAAAACTAAAAAAATTATTAATATTTCTTAACTTGGTTTTTTTTTTCCTTTTCTTTTGAAAATTTTCAAATCAAAATTCCAAAAATCCAAAAAAAAAAAATTAAAATCAAAAATCCAAAAAAATCTTTTCAAAAACAAAAAAAAATTGAAATCCAAAAACAAAACAAAAATCAATTTTCCATTTTGAAAAATAAATTCCACTTGTAAATATTTTTCTTTATTAAAAAAAAACAAAAAAAATTCTTGAAAATGTCCGAGTTTCCTCCCTCTTACTCACTTGAATTTAGTTGTGAAAATCAATATAATCCATATGAGTTCACTCCAAATTCGTATGGATATTTTAACAACAACTATTGTTTAAACGATTCGAATTTTGAACCACAAAATTTTCAAAATGAGGACCAACCTTCAAATCTTGAAAATAGCATTTCATCTTTACTTGAAATCGCTACACAACAAAATCAAATGATAAATAAGTTGTGTAATTCATATCTGTGCAATAACTCGAATCAAAGTTTTCAAAATAATCAAAATTTGAATTCACTTCAAAATTCAAATGATTTCGAGTATAACCCATGCCAATTCAATTTCGAGCTTCAAAATGAATTCAAAAATCAAGACGAAAATGTGAACCAATTTTCAAATAATTTTGACAATGGGAATAGTTTCAATAACGATACGATTGAAAACTTTGGTTGTCAACAAATTCAAAATGAAAATTTTCAAATTAATAATCATGAATTTGATTTTGTTGACCAAATGGAAGAAGACAACGGGGATTTATTACTTGAGAAATACAAATTTTTTTGTGAAAATCATAATCAAATCCCAACTTCCGAAGAATCAAATCCACCATTTATTGAAATTGACAATTCTTGTTCTCAACAAGTCCAAATCGAAAATTTTCAAGTTAATAATTACAAATTTGACTTTGTTGAGCAAATGAATGAAATTTATGATGATCACACAAATTTGTTGATTAAAACATTGGAAAATTTTCGTGAGAAACAAAATCAAATTTCAATGTGTGACGAGTCAAACGATAATCCATCTTTTACCCAAATCGATGATTTTCAAATGACAACTTTTGAATTTGATAATGACGATCTTAATCAAGTTGTTGAAAATACAGTAATTGAGTTGGATTTCAATTCTTTTGAGGGTGCGAAACTTGATTTAAACTTCGATCTTCCTTTTTCTGAAAATTTGAATACGACAACTTTGAAACTCGATTTACATGATGAAGTTGTTGATAATCCAACAAAGGAAGTCGAATTTAACGAACATGAGTTTTATGAATTTTTTGAAAATGAGTTGTTGAATTCTAAAGGGGAAAATTTCAATCACCGTTTTGATTTTGAAATCGATAATTTTGAAGAAGTTTTCAATGATAAGTTTGAACTTCAATTTGGTGAAAATAAACTTGAATTTCAATCAATTGTTTTATCAACCCCAAAAATCATCGAAAATAAAACAACTCATACGATTTTCAATAAAACGACTTTCGTTTTTCCAAATCCACACTCAACTTCGAAATCTTTTATGATTTGGTTTTTCGAGCTTAAGCTGTGTCTCGTATACTCAACGAGACAAATGAATCGGTTTTTGGAAGACCGTTTCATTTACTTTTTGACAATATACTTTCTGATCTCGTGTAAATACCGTTCATTTTCATGTAAATAATAATAAACTTCCCTTTCACTTAGGTTGACTGTGGGGACACAGTCAAAATCAAGTGTGGGGGGAGACTCATCTTCTTCTTGATTTTTCAGGATTAATTTTTCATTTTCCTTCTAAGAACTCAAAAAAAAAAAATCCAAAAACTAAAGAAGAATTTATTTTTAGTGTTTTTTATTTATTTTTAAAGAAACACTATAGGATAAATATATGGTTTTGGTTTATTAAATTGAAATTATTGAAAATTTATTTGTCTTAACAAAAATAAAAATGAAGTTTGATTACAAATAATAATGGTTTAACTAGTATCTAGGAAGATTCATATGTGTTAATTATGAAGTACATCCTAATTGAAAATCTTTGTTTTAAAAAGTGGTTGATTTAAAGTAAAGGATATAACATTTTTTTTGTCTTCTAAGTTAAATGGTGCTAAGATGATTTTGCAAAACTCTCTCTCTCTTAAAAAAAAAAAAATAACATCCAAAGTAGTTACTCTCATTTAAAAGTCCTCACGGTTATGCATGGGTGAATTACTTGGAATCTTTGATTATGTGCTTTCATACTCATTTAAAAGTCCTCACGGTTATGTATGTATGGAGCACATGTAAAAAAAAAATAGACTTAATAAAAACCACCTACGGTCGATAGGTGTATGCACGAAAGTGTGTGCACTCGCCATGCTCTATACTCCCCTCACATAAGCCCGAAAGGCAGTGCATGGGTGGTATATCTGGCCTCAGTTTACCTGAGCTAGGTGTGTAATTTTTCTTGCAAATAATGAGAGAGCAAGCAATTGAAATCCTAGCACTATTTTACTTATTTGATTTGATTTGTTATTGAAAAGAAATGAAAATACCACTTTGATAAACTTTGATAATCAACTAAGGATTCATTTTATAAATACACTTTGTTATCAATCGAAACAACGAGTTAAACTATAGTCTATTTGTTATGATAACTTGATTTTTATTGGAAATTTTGATGAGTAAATGACTTATATTTCAAGATAATAACCAAAACCTATATTTAACTTATTTGTGTCAATTTAAAAATAAATCTTTCATTTGTAAATATTTTCAAAAAAATTTGCATTCACATCTTTGTAAATAATCTTGCGTTTTGTAAATATTCACTTTGCATTTGGATTTTGTGGGTAGTATCCGCTGAAAACCCTCACGAGACAACACTCGTCCTACTGGGGACACCCAGAGGTTTAACGGCTTGTTGCATACGCTCAATGCAATCGTGCTCCCTACGAAAACGGATTTATCTTAGTTTTTCTTTATTCGAGGACGAATAAAAAGATAAGTGTGGGGGTATTTGATGCGCACGTAAATGTGCATATTTTTACCACCATATTTATTCTATTTAAATTAAATAAATGATCATATTGGGTATTTTAACTTGTTTTAACCAAAATTCATATTAGTTCCAAATTTTTACATATTCATCTTCATATAGGGGCAAAACGGTCATTTAAGTGCATATATTTCTTTGAGAAAAATTGATTGGAAATTTATATATATTTTTGTAGGAAAATGGTCTCAAATAGGAGTGGTTTCATGAAGAAATATGCATGCACAAAGAATATAAAGGAATGAAGATGGAAATAATTCAAAGTGAAGATCATGGAGGACCCCACCTACCCACCTACCTTATGTACAAATTAAAGGCTAATGCACATGCTTATGGAGCTAATGGTTTCATGTACATTTAATGGGGGATTAAAGCATGTTAATGTTTACTTGGCCTCCACACTTCCTAAGGGGCATTTTGGGTACTCCCCAAAAATATGCATTAGGGTTTCTAACTTGTATAAATACCCCTTATGTTTCATGTAGCCATCTTTCTCTTAGTTAGTTAGTTTTAGTTTAGAAAATAAATCAAAGCTCTCTTTCTTTCCATGGCTACTTAGCCATTTTATTTCATGTAATTTTCTTTTATTTTATGCAATGTTAATACTCTTTTATTTACATGCTTCTTCTCTTCTTATGTAATAGTGTAGATCTACCTTTATGCAATTAGATTAGTTGTCTTTTCCATTAGCTTTCATTTTCCTTTCTTTTTGATTTCATGTTGCTTTCTACATTTGTTGATTTGATAACAAATATGAGAGCTTAATCCTTACAATTTAGGGGTAATGAAGCTCTCTAGTATGTAGATGCAACATTTTGATGTTTATGCTCTCTTTTTGTGCTTTAATGGAAACACTTGAAGTGGTTTAATGATGTTGTTTAGCTTTGTATTTGATAGTCTATGTTGTTCATAACAAATAGGCTATGCTTAAACAAACATAACACAAATTGCCTCTTCATCTAAATATGATTATGGCAAAGAAGTGAATGTTGAAATTGAAATTTGATAGCCTATATTTCTAAACAATAGTTAATAGGCTATGCTTAAAATAGATTTTTATTTCAACTTTGTTGTCATATTTCATGAGAGTTAAATGTGTATTAGTGGTTGTGTTATAGTTTGATGGTTTATATTGAGCTAATTAATAGCACAAATATACCATACTTATGATAAGCACATCAACTAATTCACTAATGACAAGAAAAGAGAGATCATAACTTCATTTTGTTGATTTATATGATCTAGAGAGTGGATTTATCTCTAAATTATTCTTTTAACTCTCATATTTTTATCATTTTCTTTTGCTAGTTTTTGTTAGTTTCTTACATTTCTAGCTATTCACTCTCGACTTCGGTATAATTTGATTGAATAGAATTTTAAAATCATCAATTCCCTGTGGATCGACCCGTATTCGCCACGTGCTACATTCGTACACCGTGCGCTTGCGGTTATTTTTATTTCAAAATTCGTTCGACGGTTTTCTAAACCGATAGAACTTCCGTCGACGAACATTAATGAATGAATTGATTTATCAATACAATTAATTAAGAAATAAAAATGTTAAATTCTATATTTGGTTTACGACACTTAATTTGTGAAGATAATTAGAGGATAATTATTTAAGTGTAATTAAAGACAATTAATCAAGGATGATAAATTAAAATAAATAATTAGATGATGATAAATTAATTGATTGGTAATTGAATAATAAGGATATAAGCAAGATTTATAATGGTGAAGTAATTAATTTAATTCACTTTAAATTAATTAGAGATTCAAGTAATTAATTTAATTCATTTTAAATTAATTATGTTTGGTATGATTATTGCTTATGTATGGATGATATTGTTTACCTTAAATGGTTTAAGATTCCAAATATGAGATAAGTGATGCTATGTGATATGGATGCTTTGATCTAAGTAAGATGATAATATGGATTATCTGTTGGTGGTGATAATATAAATTATCTATTGATGATGATAATACTGATCATCTATTGTGATATTATGAATTATCTGTCTCTGTGTATATAGATAATTGAATTGAATTGTTTCAAAACTTTAAAACGACTTGACCTTAAAAGATGGCGTTTTGGATTTCGATGAGGCGGGGATTGGGTTTCCATATTTGGACATCCGAAGACCACATCGATCCAAATTAACGATAGGTCGTGAATCTGAAGTGAAGATGAAGATTCAGAGTGCAAGGATTATCGTCGTTAACTTTGAGGGTGATTTCAAAATGAGTGTAACAAGATGATGCCTTCGGTTTCGTTCGAACCCGGAACAAACTTGTATGGATTGAATGCTTTCAGCACATCGTCAGGTGGACGATTAGCATTCTAAGAGATATGTTCTCTAAAGGTAATCGTAGCCTCAAGCCTCATCTACCGGGAATGGCTAAAATAGGGGAGGTGCAGCAAGGCTTCGTGGGTAGCACCCACTTGAGAGTAAGGTTTCCCCTGTCTAGATGTCCCTTATTATTTCGGCTTAGTGTGCGGTTGTTCGCGGCAACCGTGGGGTGATCTTATTCGGGACTATTCAGTAAGGAATGGTTCCGGCTTTGTGTTGCAGGGGAATGAGAGTGATCCTCGATATGTTGATCTAGGCCACGTACTGTGACGGGCGTTACCCCAGTAGCCCTGCCATTGTATGGAATCCAAAATCCAATAAGCGCCAACGGATTTGATTGTATTACCCACTTTGTGGCTAGTATGCTGGAATTTAATAATGTAACAATTTCGGCTATTTCTTATTTACTTGAAAACCCTAGACCTATTATAATATCACTGAATTTCCTATCAAATGTTTGGTTAGCGTAAGGTAAAAACTTACCCATGTTTATTTGTGGGAAGTCTTACGTGATACCTTTTGTTTTCAAAGGCTTTTTCAAAATTAAGCAACTTTAGCCTGTTACTCACACCAGACCCATGTCTGACCCGGAGTTTATTTCTGTTTTTTCTAAACTCTCGGGTACTCAAATTTTTACGAGTAGCCAAGGGATTCAGGTTAGCTTTGACGTATTATGGAGGAGAAATGGAGCAGGAGGCTTTAGCATCGTAGATATATATATTCCGCGGTGTTGGTATCTCTGAGTTGTTTATATGTATTGTGTATTGAGTTGTATAACTAGACAGGTGTTTATAACTGTCTAGTATGTGTTGTATTATCTGTGTAACTCTGATTGATGTTGTATATTATGTAATACTTATGTGATTAATATAATTTATTCGTTCCGCTGTTGAGATTCTGATGTTGTTTCTTCTTTCTCTTCTTTCTTTTCTCTTTTCTACCCCTTTCTTTCTTCAAGACGATACGTCTTCCTCGGCATAGGAAGCCGGGTCGTTACAATTTCTATTTTATTCGTCAACATTTCAAAATATATTTAATTCGCTTATATTTAAGTTGAATTCCATTTATAACTCAAGTTCCATATTCAATTTCAATTTTAACCCATAATCCAATTTACTTAACCAACTTAAGTTCCATTTCTATATTCAATTAACTTATTAATTTATCTAATTAGTTCACTTCCATTTTATAATTCAATATCATATTTTTATTTCAAAAATCACTTCATTTAATTTACTTGAGTTCAAATTCATCTTATAATTCAAGTTTGGATTTTATTCCAAATATTTAAACATTCATTTGGTTTTACCATCTTATTTCTCCATTCGATAAGTTGTAAAAATTAGTTTTTATTACACCAAACGCTTAGTAAATTTTAACATCCATTTAGGGGTTTTTTCGATTATCCGAAACCGTCAGAATTCCATCTTAGTTCCAAATTTACAACTTACACCAACTTACCCCTTTCACCATACAATAATTTTTTTTTCCTTTTCATTTATTCCATCCAATAATTTATAACTCATAGTTATATAAACCCTTCGAAATTCTTATTTGTATCCACTTTAATTTATTCACAATTCCATAAATTTTCTACTTAAATTTCAACCCATTTAAAATTTATAACATATAGTTATATAGTCACTTTACAATTTAAGTATTATATACAATTCCATTTAATACCATTTCTAGTCCAATCCAATTTTATTTTAACTTAGCTTAAGTCAAATTCAAATCCCCACAATTTCCTTTTTAAAATTTAATTTATATAACTTGCATAAGTCAATTTTAATTTCATATTGAAATTCACATTCCTGAGTTTTATTTCAAAAACTCATTTTCACAGGTTTCATAAAACATCTAAATGAATATTCCAGAATTCAACCATCCGGTTTCGTTACAAACCATTTGAAATCATATATATATATATATATATATATATATATCTGTATACCAAATTCTACATTTTAAATTTAAACCAAACCTAGTTCTTATCCAAACCAAATTTCCTTTGGAATTTCCAAAACAATATTTGTTTCCAAACAAAATCCTCATATTGAATTACTATAGTAGCAATCAATCACTTAGAAACTCGAAAACGAACATCGATGATGTGATGTCCCTTCTCTATACTCACACTAGTCAAGGACACTACAGGATAATGCCGCCAACTAGCACGAAGAATAAGGCAATTGAGGAGCGACCATCTGTGTAATTGCTTTGTGCGAGTACCAATATGTCAGATAGTATGACATGCATTTCATTTCAAGAGGAAATCTGACATATCAAATACAAACTCAAAGTACTACACAGTGGCTATGTGGTCCTCGGAAACAAATATAAAATAAACATAACACAAAATCAGTTACAGATATTCATATCACTAAGGCGGAAACATATATGAATATATCACATAGAAGTGTACATCAAAGTAGTGGTCATACAAGATCCACTACATCCCAAGAGAATAGGTACAAATGCTAGAAAAAAGAATATGTATACATCAAGGAGTCTCTATCTCGAATGTATAATAAACAAATACTAAGCTAAAGTAGTTGGCCAAAAGTCAGATGATGATCCTTGATAAGAAGTCAAATGGAAGCACCTGAAATACCTCAGTCTGACCCATGTATTATTTAAAAAGAAAAATAATAAACGGATCAGTCTAGCTATAAATATCAGATAAAAATGATGTAGGAAAAGAGATATGACATATATATATATATATATGATAATAACAAACATCATACAATATCTCAAATCTACCCAAAACACCAAAAAAAGAATGTCATATTCTTTAGCGTATTCACCAAACCTCAAATTGATAAAGCTTATCAATACAAATCACAAAATAGGTGAAACACAAAAATTCTAGAAATTAATAATTAGAAATCCAGAAAACATAAAGGGGGAAGGCCTATCATAAACATGAGCATGAAAACTCACCAACACACGTATCACAAATGGGTTGCTATCCCATAAAATGAGCCGGAGCTCCTCGAAACAGGGTATAGTCCCCCTTTGCAGACTATGAGCCGAAGCTCCTCGAAACAGGGTATAATCCCCCTTTGCGGACTATGAGCTGAAGCTCCTCCTAATAGGGTACAGTCCCCCTTTGCGGACTATAAGCAGAAGCTCCTCCTAATAGGGTTTAGTCCCCATTTGCGGACTGTGAGCCGAAGCTCCTCCAAATAGGGTATAGTCTCCCTTTGCGAACTGTGAGACATCGCACATCGCTAGTCTAAACCACCAAAGGATCATCATTGGTCGATAAGTGTAAATTACACTAAGCTAGTAAATAAATGAGTTTAGTTTCATGTCCCATAACCACTGGCTTAACTTAAATATTTACGAACAGATTGTAGATTTTCACTCAAAAATTCTCACAAGATTTCAATCGAACAAGTCCAAGAATTAATCGACAAAGAAAACGCAAGCGTTTCATACCACCACTTGTTTTGCTAAGTCGTTTAATTAGATTTCTCATACGAATGAGGTAAAGGTTTGTATACACTAATAGATTGGAAAACAGTTTTAAAAATGAGCTTTGTATTAAAAGTAACGTTGAAATCATTATTGTGAAAGAGTTTGAGTATTTACTATTGGTATAGAAACCTTTGTAGTTTAAAGTGACAAATCCCAGAAATGATTGTAAAAACAATCTATCGCCCAAAAATTCACATTCGATGACGTGAATCGAAACCATAGAAATCGATGTCAAATCCATCAAATGGATATTCCCAAAAATCCAGAAAAGAAGTCATCAGAGTCGATAATAATGACAACAACTAACCGGATCAACCAAAAATCGATATAAAATGGAAAGCCACATAAAACAGGCAAATTGGCTGAATTTAACAGCCCCAAACGTCTGGTGGTTTATCCAGACACCTGAGCTGAAGGTTTAGAATTTTCTTCCAAATCGACTAGACGTCTGGGGAACAGACTCAGAAGTCTGAGCTATACATCTGGAATTTTATTCCGATGGCCCAGACATTTGAGTGTTATACCCAACGTCTGAACTGAAGCTCAGAGCAAAAATCAGCCTTGGCCATTAATGGCTGAATTGGTTCGGGAGCGTCGGACGAGCAACGAAGGCTGGGGATTTATGCCCAAGGACAACCCTGCCCTATAGGTTCATCAAAACACTCCGAACAACATGTCCAAACATCAATAATAGGATTTTCATAGATTTTGACTTCAAAATACCAAAAATTGAAAAATTCACCAAACCAATTCAATTCAAAAGCTAATGAACATGAAATAGATGTTAGGAATTCATACCTAGCAACCATCAAAGGTATAGTCATAGATGTGAGTTCAAGAACTCCTTTAAACCCAAAAACAATGAATGAGAAGCTCTAAAACAAAGCAAGACCGATTCCTTTTCAACAAGACCTCAAGAATCCTCAATCTATTATCAAATGAAATGAATTTCCTAAGTTAGTGTTTAGAAATTTCTTGAAATTGAAGTGAGATTGAGATGGAGAAGATGAAGAGGATGCTTACCTAAGCTTCTTCTTGATTTTGTACTTGAATTTGAATTTTCTAACAAAACTAGGCTTTAGGAATTTTAATTTCCTATCTCTTCCCTCATTTTTCTTTTAACTTGAGAGTGTTAGGAAATGAAAATGAATGAATGAAGATGAGTGGAGTTAGGTTATTTGATAGAGGAGTTGGGTCCCTTGTTAGGTTAGTGGGCTGAAACCCAAACCCAAAGCACAAAATGCAAATATCAAAATTCTAATCAACTCCAAACATATCGACGTTTATACTCAAAAAGGTTGCAAGCGCCATTTTGAACTCAATGGAAATGGTCCCTAGTCCTAATTCGACTGTTTACAAAAAGTATAATTTTGGAATTTAATCCGACTAACGCCATATTTAAATAAAATATTTAAGTATACGATCATAAAATATGCGGGTTGTTACAGACTCCTCTCCTTAAAGAAATTGCATCCTCGCAATACTTAAGAAGAAAATAAAGATTGACAACCATACAAAGGCGTAATAACACAAAAGAAAATTTTGAAACGAGTAGTTCACCTTAAGAAGCATGAGAGAGTAAGTCCGGATGTGTTCGCTTGATGAATTCTCTTGATTCCCTTGAGCAATCCTTAGGATTTGAGGACCATTGAACTTTCAGAAGCGGAACATCTTTATTATGAAGTCGTTTAACCTTCGTAGAAATGATACGAATATGACGTTGCTCACAAGTCAAATTAGGTGAAACTTCAATTTCTCCAATAACACCGAACTCAAGAATAGAATCGGAATCCCTAAGGCATTTTCGTAGTTGAGAGACGTGGAATATGACATGAATAGCAGAAAATTGAGCTGGTAAAAAAAGGCGATAAGCCACGGAACCAATACGTTCGGTGATGGGAAATGGACCAACATATCGAGGTGCTAATTTTCCCAATCGACTGAAACGCACAACACCCTTCATAGATGAAACACAAATAAACACCAAATCTTCCATAGAAAATTCTAAGTTCCTTCTTTGGTTATCGACATAGGATTTTTGTCTACTTTGAGCTTCTTTCATCCTATAACGAATAAGGTCAATCATTTCTATGGAATCACGAATAAAATCGTGACCTAAAACCAGCTTCTCACCGGCTTCAAGCCAGCAAGAAGGAGATCGACATGGCCTTCCGTAGAGTGCATCAAAAGATGCCATACCAATACTAGATTGGAAGCTATTATTATAAGAAAACTCAACAAGAGAAATATGATCTTCCCAACTTCCACCAAAATCAAGAGCATATGCATGAAGAAGATCTTCAAGAGTTTGATTCACACGCTCGGTTTGTCCATCGCACCGAGGATGTTAAGCGGTGCTAAAATTAATCTTCGTTCCCAAAGCTTTTTGAAGACCCTTCCAAAATCCACTAGTAAATAATGGATCACAATCACTAACAATTGAAATAGGAACTCCATGCAATTTAACAATTTCTTTAACATAGAGTTTTACTATAAAAGGTATGGTCTTATTGTACCGAACGGGAATAAAATGTATGGATTTTGTAAGTCTATCTACAATTACCAATAAACTATCATGACCCGAACGAGAACGGGGAAGACCGTCTATAAAGTCCATGGAAATTTGATCCCACTTCCAAACGGGAATGTCCAAAGATTTCAATAACCCTCCGGGCCTTTAGTGCTCGGCCTTAACGAGTTGGCAAGTTATGCAATGCTTAATAAAGTTAGCAATATCAGATTTCATTCCATCCCAATAATAAAGTCGCTTCATGTCCGCGTATATTTTACTATTACCGGGATGAATAGTAAATTTAGAACGATGACAATCTTTAAAAATGTCTTTACGAAGATCACTATTATTTGGCATAATAATTCTACAAAATTTTCGAATGCCCCTACGAGCATCAATTTTAAAGTCTTTCAGTCCATCAATATCATTTTTATCCCGACAACTTTGGCTAAGAAGAGCCAATTCAGGATCTAGCTATTGAGCTTCAAAAATGCGGTCTAAATGAGAAGGATGAGCCTCAAGGCTACATAAAACAAGAGATGAACATGAATCGGATTCACGGTCTCGAATCTCACAAGTGGACAATGTCTCGAGATCATTCCATTCGGATATCATCATGGAAACAACCGCTTGTTCCTTACGACTAAGGGCATCGACAACACGATTTTCCTTTCCGAGAGTATAGAGAATATCAAGATTATAAGATGCAAGGAATTCAAGCCAACGTTGTTGACGCAAATTAAGTTCCTTTTGAGAAAATAAATACTTTAAAGATTTATGATTGGTGTAGAGAATAAATTTCTCTCCCAAAAGATAACGACGCCAAATTCTAAGGGCGAAAACAATGGCTGCAAATTCTAAATCATTAGTGACATATCTAGTCTCGAAAGGCTTTAATTGCCTAGAAGCATAAGCGATAACACATTCCCTTTGCATAAGAACAGCTTCCAAACCAACACGACTAGCATCAGTCTAAACAATATAGTCTTGGTTCCCTTCGAAAATCACAAGAATAGGAGCATCAGAAAGGAGTTATTTTAATTTCTGAAAAGCAGCTTCACATTTGTCTGACCAAATGTACTTAACTCCCTTCTTTGTCAAACTAGTAAGAGGCACGGAATTTTAGAGAAGTCTTTTATAAACCGACGGTAATATCCCGCCAACCCAAGAAAGCTACGAATTTCCGTCACACTCTCCGATTTCTTCCAATTTTGAATCGCTTCAATCTTTGAAGGATCCATGGAGATTCCAAATTCTGAAATAATATGTCCTAGAAATTTCACATGAGATTGACAAAAGTGGCACCTAGAAATTTTTGCTTTCAATTGATTGCTTCCAAGAGTTTCCAACACAATCCGAAGATGTTTTTCATGCTCTTCCCCCATATTAGAATAAACAAGAATATCATCTATAAAGATGAGAACAAATCGATCGAGGAAGTTTTTGAAACTCGATTCATAAGGTCAAAAAAATATACTGGAGCATTCATTAAACCAAATGGCATAACAAGCCATTCATAAGATCCATAACGAGTACGGAACGATGTCAAAGGAATGCTATCCTCTACAATACGAAGCTGATGAAAACCGGTTGCTAAGTCTAACTGTGAATAGACTCTGGCACCGCTAAGTTGATCAAATAGATCATCAATCCGAGGTAAGGGATATTTATTCTTGATGGTGAGATTGTTAAGCTTGTGATAGTCTACGCAAAGCCTAAGTGTATCATCAGATTTCTTCACAAAGATAGCTGAAGCTCCCCAAGGAGAGGAACTAGAACGAATAAATTGCTTCGTTTCCAATTCGGATAATTATTTACGCATCACCTCTTTTTCTTTGTTGGACATACGATAAGGAGGACGAGTGATAGGTAGAGCTCCAAGGATTAGATTAATTCTGAATTCAATTGCTCGCTTAGGTGGTAATCCTAAAATGGTCTCAAATATGTCGGAAAATTCACAAACAACGTGAATGAGGGAAATGACATCTTCCTCGTCATAATTATCATCATCATGTGGATTTAGACAATATAAGGATGCTACCGAATTGGAATCTGAATCATTAAGAACAATAGAAATCTGCTTAACAGATTGAGGATGTCGAAGATGTATAGTCCTCTCAGGACATAGGATGTGGGCTTCATAACGGTTAAGCCAATCCATTACCGAAATCATTCCGAAGCCTAAGTAACATATAATATGCAAATCGGCACAGAAAGCGCAATCACGTAAAATAATCTCGACATCTTTACAAAATAAACCGGGTGTTGTGAATCCACCAACCAGATTAGCAATTTTCAATGAAGTCATCAAGCCCATAACATTTAAAGAAAAAATATCAACAAGTTCTTTTGATATAAAAGATTGAGATGCACCCATATAAAAAAGAACTCGAATAGGACGATCACGAAACATAATAATGCCATCAAGAATAGAATGAGAAAAACCTTGACCAAGAAAAGTGTTATTAGGAGCTTGCACAATGTAAGCTTTCCCTCTTTCTTGCTTTGAAGTTTGGGACATGAAGATATAAGATGATCCGAACTTTTGCAATAGCGGCAAGAAATAGGCCTTGGACACCTATTTATATAGTGGTCCTTAGAGCCACAATTGTCGCATTCTCCACGATTAAGGATTGGAGTTTTTGCTATCAAAGTTGTTAGCTCCACTTTCTTGTTGGGATTAGGAATTCTGAACTTAATAAAGGGATGCCTCTTCTTATTGATGCTAATGTTCTTCTTGGCCCCCACTACTTCAGCATCACTTTCTTTATCTGCCTCTTCAAGTCGAAGAGTGATATCAACAAGCTGATCGAAAGAAACTTCTAGTTTCAGAAGTAAAGGCTTTTTGAGATTCATATTCAACCCATAGACAAACCTCTGATTTTTCTTCAATTGGGTATTAATATACTCGACCCCATATTTAGAGAGGGATTCAAAATATGCGACATAATCTGTCATAGAAGATTCACCTTGAACAAGGTCAATAAAGCGTTGGGCTAAAGTTACTTTTTCAACCTCCGACACAAACTTCAATTCGAATTTTTTTCGAAATTGCTCCTAAGTAAGATCCGCTTCGATAATCTTAGAAACCAAAAGCACATACCAATCTGATGCTCTCTCATGGAGCATGCTAGAAGCCACTTGGACTCGATGTAGATCCACAAGATTCATCCAAAAAAAGAAGGGATCGCATGTTCTAAGCCAAGCTTGGACTTCTATAATGCTTTCGAAACCCTTGAATGGCCTTCCACCCAAATTGGTATAATCACCGTATAAACGTGCAAACCTAGATTTAGGATGAGTAGGCTCAAGAATAGGTCTGGCAGCTTGGGGATTCTTTACAAGATCCAAAAGCTGTTGGGCAGACATGAATACACCATCCCGAGGAGTAGCACTAGATTGACCGGCACTAGGACGGCCAGCTCTAACCATTTCTCTTCTTTAAGAAAGAAAGAAAGAAGAGGAAAAAGGTTATTCTCAGAATGAATATCAAACAAACATGATTGATAAAACAAGGCATCACAAAAGGAAACAAGATAGAACAGGTCCTAAGACTCGAATTAAATCCTAAGGCACGATTCCTAAGAGAGACTTAGGACAATGATCCTTTCTAGATTATTCTACATTATTCCGAAGTTTGGCTCTGATACCAAGCTGTGATGCCCTACCTCTATACTCACACTAGCCAAGGACACTACTGAGTAATGCCGTCAAATAGCGTGAAGAATAAGGCTGTTGAGGAGCAACCATCAGTGTAATTGCTTTGTGCGAGTACCGATATGTCAGATAGTATGACGTGCATTTCATTTCAAGATCAGGAAATCTGACATATCAAATACAAGCTCAAAGCTACTACACAGTGGCTATGTGGTCTTCGAAAACATATATACAATAAACATAACACAAAATCAGTCACAGATATTCATATCACTAAGGCGGAAACATATAAGAATAACATAGAAGTGTACATCAAAGTAGTGGTCATACAAGATCCACCACATCCCAAAAGAATAGGTACTAATGCTAGACAAAAGAATATGTATACATCAAGGAGTCTCTATCTTGAATGTATAATAACAAAAATTACTAAGCTAAAGTAAATAGCCAAAAGTTAGATGGCGATCCCTGATAAGTAGTCAAATGGAAGCACCTGAAACACCTCGGTCTGACTCGAGAATTATTTAAAAAGAAAAATAATAAACGGATCAGTCTAGCTATAAATATCAGATAAAAATAAGACAGGATAAGAGATATGAAAAATATATATGATAACAACAAACATCATACAATATCTCAAATCTACTCAAAACACCAAAAAAAGAAGGTTATATTCTTTAGCTTATTCACCAAACCTCAAATATTGATAAAGCTTATCAATACAAATCACAAAAATAGGTGAAACACAAAAATTCTAGAAATCAATAACTAGAAATCCAGAAAACATAAAGGGGGAAGGCCTATCATAAACGGAAACATGAAAACTCACCAATACGTGTATCACAAATGGGTCGCTATCCCATAAAATGAGCCGAAGCTCCTCCAAATAAGGTATAGTCCCCCTTTGCGAACTATGAGCCGAAGCTCCTCCTAATAGGGTATAGTCCCCCTTTGCGGACTATGAGCAGAAGCTCCTCCTAACTGGGTATATTCCCCCTTTGCAGACTATGAGCCGAAGCTCCTCCAAACAGGGTATAGTCCCCCTTTGTGGACTATGAGACATCGCTAGTCTAAACCACCAAAGGATCATCATTGATCGATAAGTGTAAATTACACTAAGCTAGTAAATAAACGAGTTTAGCGTCATGTCCCCTAACCACTGGTTTAACTTAAGTTTTTACGAACAGATTGTAGATTTCCACTCAAAAATTGTCATAAGATGTCAATCGAACAAGTCCAAGAATTAAAGGACAAAGAAAACGCAAGCGTTTCATACCACTTGTTTTGCTAAGTCGTTTAATTAGATTTCTCATACGAATGAGGTAATGGTTTGTATATACTAATAGATTGGAAAACGGTTTAAAAAACGAGCTTTGTATTAAAAGTAACGTTGAAATCATTTTTGTGAAAGAGTTTGAGTATTTACTACGGGTAAAGAAACCTTTGTAGTTTAAAGTGACAAATCACAGAAATGATTGTAAAAACAATCTATCACCCAAAAATTCACATTCGGTGACGTGAATCGAAACCATAGAAGTCGATGTCAAATCCATCAAATGAATATTCCCAAAAATCCAGAAAAGAGGTCATCAGAGTCGATAATAAATGACAACAACCAACCGGATCAACCAAAATCGATATAAAATGGAAATACACATAAAACAGGCAAATTGGATGAATTTAATAGCCCCAAACGTCTGGTGGTTTACCCAGACGTCTGAGCTGAAGGTCTAGAATTTTCTTCCAGATCGCCCAGACATCTGGGGAACAGACTCAAACGTCTGAGATGTACATCTGGAATTTTTATTCCGATGGCCCAGACGTCTGAGTGTTATACCAGATGTCTGAGCTGAAGCTCGAAGCAAAAATCAGCCTTGGCCATTAATGGTCAAATTGGTTCGGGAGTGATCAGACGAGCAACAGAGGCTAGGGATTTATCCCCAACGACAACCCAGCCCTATAGGCTGATCAAAACACTCCGAACAACATGTCCAAACATCCATAATAGGATTTTCATAGATTTTGACTTCAAAATACCAAAAAATGGAAAATTCACCGAACCAATTCAATTCAAAAGCAAATGAACATGAAATAGATGATAGGAATTCATACCTAACAACCATAAAAGGTATAGACATAGATGTGAGTTCAAGAACTCACCTTTAAACCTAAAAACAACGAATGAGAAGCTCTAAAACAAAGCAAGACCGATCCCTCTTCAACAAGACCTCAAGAATCCTCAATCTATTATCAAATGAAATGAAGTTGCTAAGTTAGGGCTTAGGAATGTCTGAAAACTGAAGAGAGATCGAGATGGAGAAGATGAAGAGGATGCTTACCTAAGCTTCTTCTTGATTTTGGACTTGAATTTGAATTTCCTAACAAAACTAGGGTTTAAGAATTTTAATTTCCTATTTCTTCCCTCATTTTTCTTTTAACTTTTAGGAAATGAAAATGAATGAAGGAAGATGAGTGGAGTTAGGGTATTTGATCGAGGAGTTGGGTTCCTTGTTGGGTTAGTGAGATGAAACCCAAACCCAAAGCTCCAAATGCAAATATCAAAATTCTAATCATCTCCAAACATATCGATGTTTATACTCAAAAAGGTCGCAAACGCCTTTTGAACTCAATGGAAATAGTCTCGAGTCCTAATTCGACTGTTTACAAAAAGTAGCATTTCATACTTTAATCCAACTAGCGATGCTATATTTAAATAAAACATTTAAATACACGATCGTAAAATATGCGGGTTATTACAGATGATGTCGCAATCATCATCGAAATTATTTTCCAATGACTGAAGTGAGTTTAGTGCTTTTATCACCTTCATAATCCATTTAAAACAAATTCCATTCAGAAATATTCCAAATAATATTGCTAATATTCATTTCAAAACACTTTGGAAAACATTTCCAAAAATCTCCAAGATTTAAAAATTTCTCAAATCTCAGTTCAAATCCACTTAAAACATTTCTCAAAGCTTCCAGGATTTTAAATTTCCAAATTCTGGTTTGAAACCATTTTTAATTTATAATTCATTTGCACAAATCATCCTTATACAATCTCTATTTGGTTATATATAACCATTCCAAATTTTATAATCTGGTTTAGATTATAATAACAACAACCAAACACACCAATATACTATAATAATTTCTTGAAAATTATTTATTTTATATCAAAATATAATTTGGGTAAAATTATTTAATTTACCGACTTCAAAACCATACTGTGTTGGTTTACTGTACTCAAGTGTTTAGAAACTCCTATCGATTTAGTGGCGTCCCACTACTCGACTAGAATTTATAAGCCACTCAACAAGTAAATCAATACAATATAAAACAATTTATATTAACTAACAAATATGCGCTCATATCTATTAATACACTCAAACTCATTCTAAGGTACCACTGACCCTATCTCTAATGAGTAGTCCCCACCAAAGCCAAGGTTCTTACTTAACCTTCAGCTCTGATACCAACTGTAAAGGCCTGGGATTTTCGACCCTCGAAAATCGACATCAATACGATCGTTGTATAGCATGCCGAGCAATCGAGTGCCGGAAATACCAAATCATTAGGGGTGAAGAAGAAGGTGGTAGAAGAAAATAGAAACAATAACACAAAATCTCACAATCGTAGTGGAACAATATATAATGTACAAATACATATATTTATACAGAAGAACTATAACTATTCTTATACATATCATCATCAGAGTACAACAATCAAAAAATCAATTTTGGATAGTTATTATAATTTGTCCTCACCGGTGCTGACTATACAGTCTACATAGTGGAATATAATAAAATACGTGATATACGCCTGAAATTCTTCAGCTCGTCTCCTTGGCTCCATAGCATCCTAACCTGAATCTGTAACACTCGGTCTGATCCGAGCATTATAATAAAATAACACCCAAGTCAGTCTGGAAAACCAACTTGAGAAAACACACTCAGTTTGAATTATTACTGTTATCAAAATACTCTGAGATCAGAATGTATCTCGTAAAACCACGCCACACATAAATATGATGGGTTTTACCTTACGATAACCAAATTATTTTTATATCAAAATCATCTGATATTATAATAGTATCTATAGAAAGTAAATTAGAAAATAGCCAAAATGCTTGCATCTCACGTTTTAGCATAGTTGGGCACAATCAAAATCGTACTGGCTCGTAGTGAATATTGGATTCCATATAATGACTGGGCTACTGGGGTACCACCCATCATAGTATACCTCTAGAAAATGTATCGAGGACCTCGCTTGGATCCCCTGCCAACACAGGACTGGCCTACCCCTTGTTGGATAGTACTGAATATGTTATCACCCTGGGTGTTCCCACCCTGATAGAGCGCTCTCTTTGTCATGCACAACCATATCCATAATTATAATGCAACATATCCGAGGGTATCTAAAAGAGTGATAACATGCTCTACTTGGGTGCGACCCACTTAGCCCTGCCGCATCTCCTCTGTTTTAGTCATTCCCGGTTGTGAGGCTTGAGGCTATGTTTTACCTTAAGAATAACATTCATACTTGGAATGCTAACACTGTCTTCCAGGCAAGAAATGCAATGATAACATTCATCCATACAAGTTGTCCTAGGTTTGGACAAACTAAATCTCCTTCAAGATCTCCATCTCCATTATCTTTGAGATATAACAATTCGTAACGCATAAACTAGATCGAAATGGTTTTCGGATAATTAAATCTGATCCCGGTTTCTTCAAAATGATCAACGAATTTGGCCAGATTTGATAGTAGGTTATTTAACTATCAAATAACATCCATAAGCAGTCACTAGGCCTTATTTTATAAATATTTCAAAACATTTATTTTAATATATCTTTATAAAGATATATATTCAATCTCTTTCAATATTTCAATATTTGAAAAGCATTTCGAATACTTATATCTATAACCGGATACTTCGAACCATATCTTACTTTAACACTTGGTGTAATATTTTCAAATTCGATTTATAATCCATTACTTAAAAAAATAACTCGATATGAATTCTTCGTCTCTAAATATTTCCAAAAACCTTTCATTTCAATACTTAGGAAAATATTATATGTCCATTTTTCGAAATCATTTCTAATATCAAAACTTAGGAATCATTTGATATCTTATCTCCTACATTTTCAGAATTTATATTAATTCCTTTTACGTTTTCCAAAATAAATTACACTAACTTTTATAACTTCTTTATGCATTTAGATTTCAAATCTCGAAGTTCTTATTTTCTAACATTTCGAAAATTTCCTTAAGCTTTTAGGATTTCATTATAAGATTTTCTCTTATAAAATCACATCTGTTAAGTAAACCTCGTTTACAAATCTCGAGAGAATTTATAAATAAATTCCAATCATTTCAAATATATATATATATATAAATAATTATATATATACATACAATAAGTATTTTTAAAGAATAATATTTTACTTTTAAAACAAGTTTAAGAAACTATTTAAAATATCAAAACACTTTTATTAAAATATCAATAACTCATTTCCAACTCATTTTTTAATAGAACTAATCGATTTACAAAGTTGATTATAAAATTAGAATTTTATTCGATTAATATTAAATATTTGACAAATCCATTTTCGAAGTATTTCAATACAAAACAGCTTTAATTTACAAAGTTTGAATAAATAAAATTTTATTTTTTAAATAAACTTACCTTCTCGATAATAATATATTTTTAATATCCCAATAACAAATTTCACTTTATAAATCTCCCTCGATTCATAACACATTGATTTCATTCCGATTCCCAAACCACTCTTACATTTCAAAAATAGAATCTACTATTTTTCCAAAACAGATTTCCATATTTAGATATAAATTTGCACTATAAATTTATATTTCCAATCTATCAACTGATAATCATTTCCCCTTATTTATAAACGTCGTTTATAAGTAAGTTTACAAGCTCATTTGGTTTTACTTGTTTACAAATATAATCTTATTTATAAAATTTCATTTTATAAATCCATTTCTTTATAAACTCCACTTATTTTTCAAATCTATTTTTAATATCGATTTTAACTTCTTTTCCCTATTTTTTCAAAAATATCATTTTAAAATCCATGGTTAAAATCCTCTATATAAATTATTTTAAAAATCTCTATTTAAACATTTTTTACGGATAATTAAGTAAAACCGAAAATCAAATCGTTGCTTATCCAAATCAATTTTCTTTAAAATAATCCAAATTCGATATAAATATTTTTTTATATCCAAAGTCTCCTTTTAAATTGCTTCACATTAAAAATAAAATTTATGGTATTTAAAATACTAAATTTATGGCCAATGATACTATAACATCCAATATCATCCAAATCACAACATAATCCATCACGGAATATCCACACACATCATATATCATCATATACGAAAAATAATCAATATATTTGAGGAATCCAATTGTATCCCTCCAACTTGTTTTCTCTGTATCCATAGATATTAGATGACATAAAACATCAATCCCACTTCAAGGTGGATATCGCGGTAATATAGGGTCATCGGCTATTATGCGGGGGACATAGGGTCTCATTTACTCTAATAGACAAGAAATATATCCAGCTACTAATATATATATATATATATATATATATATATATATTTCTATATATGACATAAAATTCAACTGATAATAATATACCAATTCAACCAATCATCCAGTGATAAATTTTAATTATTATAAATCAAACTAGTCAACCAAATTGAGTGAGATTTACTCAGCTTGATTTTCGAATCTGTTAATCGTTCCAATTTCCAATTTTTTCCATTTCGAAATGTTTATCGCTACATTCCTACGTAACTCGTGTTTGTAATTTTAAACTGTAACGACCCATAAATTTTAGTTGTTTTATTTATTTAATTAATTGAATTTTATGAAATTTTAAATAATAAAATTTTGAAATTAAAATTTAATATTTGGAATGCATCTAATTAAACATAGCAAACTGTAAATTTTCATCCAAAAATACGAAAGTTTATTTCGTGTGTAATTTTATTTCAATTTAATCAGTTAGTAATTGATGAAAATAAAACGTTCTCGAAACCTAAATATTTTTATATAGAAAAATTCTAAATCATCTTCTCAGCAAGGCGTCATTTTTCCTTTTTTCAAATTCGGACTTCTTTAGCTCCGTCGATCTTATTTTTCTGCGTTTTTGCTACATTTTTCGCTAATAGAAAATTCGAATTTTTATAATTCAATCAAATCACTAATATCTGTATACCGTTTTGATTGTCTTGTCATGCTGATCTCTATGGTATATTCAATTCTGTATTTTGAAGTCCGATACGCAGTAGAATCCACGAAACAATTTCGTATCGGTACCGGTTTGTAAAATCTTTTGTTTCCAATCCAGTCTTTCATATTCCATCATTCAAAATCAGTAGTCATCAGTTTTAAATATTGCCTTGAATTCATAGATATGACTTTTTATATTTTCAAGCTTTCAAAATTTTATATTTCGTTCATCGGAAAGAAAAGGTGTATTATAAACGTTTG
Organism: Allium cepa; assembly: GCA_030765085.1. Classification (NCBI taxonomy): domain Eukaryota; kingdom Viridiplantae; phylum Streptophyta; class Magnoliopsida; order Asparagales; family Amaryllidaceae; genus Allium; species Allium cepa. The sequence continues at coordinate 2,412,641 of CM060936.1, read as the reverse complement.
CACTTCTTCTGAACTATTTCGTATAACCTGCTGTCATTATTTCACTTCATCTTCCTTTTTCTTTTTCTTTGCAACCACCTGTCCATTTTATTTTCATGGATGCAAGCAAGTTCTTTCCCACCAATCTCTTCACCGTTCCTCAGCCTTTTCACCACCCTCATGCTCATTCTTTTCCCCTTACATTCTTTTCCCATTGCACTTCAACGCAAGCTAGCAACCGACCGCACCTCCAGCCCGCGCCCCTCCCTTCCCGTCACCTCACCACTCCACTCCACGCACACCAAGCACAGCCGAGCCTCACCCCATTACCGGTCTCTCCCTCATCATCGAGATCCGCGCCTATGCCACCGTGCCGACCCGTCTGCTATCCTCCGCCAAGTCACAGCCTCCACCGTATCCACTTTCACCTTCGCCAAGCGCGACCAAATGTCCTCTGCCTCCCCATCCACCCCACGGTCCCAGCATGCTCCAACCTGCCAACTCAACGCCATCTCAGTCTCGCTGCTTCGTCCATGCATACTTCGCACATTTAGGTATATATAGGCTTCGTGTATTTACGCTGTCTCTCATGTTGTATGTTGTTTGGCTCAATATATACTTATATATATATTACGTATATAATTGTTTTAAAGTACAGTTTCAAAGAATTGTTTTTAAACTCAGAATATATATGTATAATAGTCTTCTTATATTTTTAGTATATGTTGTCTATAAGATGGTCCTATATATGTAGTTGCATTGGAGGGTGAAATACATATAAATATGCCGTTTCTATATGACATAGGCAAAGCTATGGTTACGTAGGTTATATAATTCATTTAAAGTGCATACATATAACTAATTTTGAAGATTTGTTTTCCATTTATACACATCTGTTTCTGACCGTGATACTAAGAAAGATGAACCGATCTAACTTTTAACAGGTAGTTAAAGGAAATGATTTGGGTTTATTCATTCCCGCATAACGCCAGTATAATGTAGCTATGTCTTCAAAGCTTGTAAAAAAAACATTTTTAGCATTTTTTTTCTTTTTTTCAATATGCAGAATTGCAACCATGAGAAAAACAATTTTTCAAGCCATGGTCCTTGGTCAATATTCTACAACTATGTTCTTTACCACTCATGTGAATTATGAATGGTCAATTTCATGATTACGGCTCTTTTCAGTTTACTCTTAAAGCATAACAAAGGTATGAAAATGCTGTTGTCTGTAAATATGTTGGCACGTATATAATATTATATAGATAGGTTTGTATTATATATCTTGTTCTGTGTATTTTATTTTATAAGTAGTATATGTTGTATATATTATTTTGTTTGATTTGTAATTCTGTAATAAATCTTATGTGTATATATGGATTTGATTTTTAAATGTATGTGTTTTAAAGAAATAGTATTGATTTCAGAATATATGTATATATATATATATTTTCACATGTATTTTAATTTAATAATGGTTTAAGAATATAATATAATAAATTAATATATATATATATCTAATTTCAGTCTATATCAAGCAGATTCTGATTTATTTCGTCTATTTCTATTATCAGCCTTGATCATCGAATTCGTGCCAATCTAGCTTTGATTTGGAATTTGTGTTTGAATTTGTAACTCAATTTCAGTGACCGTATCAGCGTGCATATCCGTGTCATCTCCTATTTCCTCTAGCCTCAAAGGTGAGCAATCACTCACGATTAATGTTCTTTTATTTATTAAATTTGATTTCAATTGAAACGACCATTGAAATATACAGCTGTTAGTTATTTACACTGTTATATATGTTATTACCTGTATCAGTTCACCTGTGACATCTGACACCCTTATCTGTTATGTATACAATGATAATCCAGTTTGGTTGATGAATGGTTGATTGTTTGATGTTGACATTAGGCGTTAAATTGTTTATTGTTTAAAGTGATAAATAATATGCAATTGAATTCGATATAGGACAGTTAATAATTTAAATTGATATATGTGATGAATTCGACTAGTTAAATTGTTATGATATGACCCCTTTAAATGTTCAAATAAATTGACACGTAGAAATATAGTTAATTGAACTTTGAACCATTTAAATGTATGTTGTTTGAACTGATGTAGTATGAAATTGAATAATAGATATCAAGTGAAGAACCATATAAATATTAGTGTAATAATCCTTAATCTACATGAAATGATAGTGTAGATTCTAGAAATAATTATATTAATTTGCACAAACAACAAGGTGAATTAATACGATTATTTCAGGACTATTTGAATTCATTATTGGATTGTTATTAATTGTTGTTATTGCTTGTTTATTTACATTGACACCATCCTAGTTATCACACTACAAGTTCCCCTTGTTATGCTTTGATTTGTGAATTGAAATGGAATCGAGTTGAAATGATAAATACCCAAATTAAAACTTTGACTTAGGATAGAGAATTAAATAAACCCGATTGGTCAATAATTTGATTTGAAATAAAAATAAAGATTTTATTTAAATAAATAATAAGATTTGAAATGAAGTCGGAATTTGAATCTAATGAAAGGAAAATGTTAATATAAAATAATCTGAAACAAAAATATTAACATAGTAGTTATTGAAAGAACGTTGTTTTTAAAATAAATTATTTGACAATAAAATTTGGAATTATTCATTGAATTAAGTTTGAAATGATTTAAAAATTAAGTTTGAATTCATAATTAAGTTTGAAATTATTAAGTTTTGAAATTATTTAATTATTAAGTTTGAAATTATTTAATAATTGAGTAAGATTGAATTATTTGATAATTAAATAAAAATTGAGTTCTTTGATAAGAGAAATTGAACTTCGGAATAAGTGAATTTGAGCTTCGTTAAGAAATGAAATTGAGTTTCTTTATTAAGTGAGTTTTGGGAAAATTATTTAAAGTAAGTAATTAAGTGAAATTGTTTTTCTTTAGCAAGAAATAAAAACATGATTTATGTGTTGAATAAATATAAGACTTGTAATTTAAGAATTTGATTTGATGAATCTAATTTAATTAAATTTGAAAGTTTTGATATAATGGAGTTGAACTTAAGTAATTGATTTAATGAATTGGAAATTTAATAAAAGTCGATTTGAATGATAAATTAACTTAACGAATATTGAATGAAATGGATAAATGAATTTAAAATTGATTTGAATGTTAAATTGAATTTATTTAAATGATTACGGGATGAAACGTATATACGAACCTGAATCAATATTTGAATTGTTTTAAATAAAATTGAAATTGAATTATAGAGTTTTGAAATGGTAAATTTGGAAGTTTTGAAACGTAAATTATGGAAATTGTTTTAGAAAGACAAATGAAATGTTGATTTACAAATTATAATTAAAATTGAAATTGATTTGGTTTTTGAAATTTATTAAATGACCAATCGGTGTAATAATTACGAAAGTTATTAAAGAAACCGAAATCGGTTATGGACATACTCTCTGTCTAAACCGAAAACCACTTTAATAACTATATGCGGAGTGTGATCCAGAATAAAGTGGTTGGAATGATGTACCTGATGACTGAAGAAAGAGAACGATAATGGATAGCCTTGACACTTGTGTCAAATTGGAAATGACTAAAACAGGAGCCGTGCCGGGCCAAATGGGGTTAACCACCTCGAGCAAACACACTTCTTCGTAAAATACTCATTACTTGTTATTGATTGGTGCACTCTCGAATTTTGGGAGTGTTGTTTCGCGGTGTTGCGATCGCTGCGGCGATGCGCTCTCACCAGTCCAGATTAGGCAAACGGTAGTTTCACTACCTTGGGTATTGCCTCATGTGCCTTGTCATACTTGTATCCTTATATACGCGACCACTACGAATTTGTTTTTTGTTATATCTATGGAGTACTCCCTGATATCCCACTAGTTTACGGTGGAGTTTACAGTGCTGTATAGACTATGACGCTTATATAAAATGTGTTAAGGGGGATAATGGTAACGCCTTAACACTATTTTGATACTTTATATTACTGGCGTATATTACTACATAGTAGATAGTTTAACGGATCCTTAGAGGATGGTTTTCCAACGTTCTTTGAGTTACTTGTATTTCATTGTTATTTCACTTGAGTTGGATTTATTGATATAAGATAGTTAATCCTGACTCGAGTGTTTTGTATTTTGCTTTATGCTCGGGTCAGACTGAGTGTACCAGTATTCGAGACTCACCTTTGGAGTTGGAGCTTCGCTTGGAGATCCAGCTATCTATCCAGCTTTTAGATATTCAGTTGATTCCAGTGATGTATTTTGATATTGTATTTGACTATTGTATTCGAGACATTAGTTGTACCTTATTTAACTCTGATATGTATATAGTAGCTTCATGAACTACTATCATTTTGTTCCCGCTGCATTTATTACTCTGTGTCTGTGATCTGTGATTATTTATTTACTGTATATGTTCAGTTTTGCCAAATTTAAATTAACAATCGGTATTTTGAATTATTCAGGTCCGACATGTGCGGATACGAATAGTCCAAAATAGCGGGACGTTACATAAACCCAACATGAGAAATTTATGAATTATATGAGTTAACAATTTTTATACTTACAAATTTTACTTCTATTAAATTTAATCAAAATTTATTACCTCAGTAATCCAAGAACTATCCACAACTCCCACCTCCGATCGCCGTTGCAACACTTGCCCAGTCATCACCAAACTGAAACCAATTTGCAATAGTCACTACACAACAACATTGACAGCATAAAATATTCAACAACACCTCCACTATTACATCATTCGTTGCCTTATGCCCACAGTCTCCCTCCCTTCGAAACTCCATAGACCCACGACAAAAATCCAAGCCCAGAGGCTTCACTGTCAAACAAGTCGAGCTCCCCCATCAAAACTGCGACACACCCATCTCTCCTTCGCATGTGCGAGAATGCGCCTAGATCCCCTATTCCCCGACGTCGATCGCCCTATCTCAGTTCGAATGCCCCATCACATGCAGCCATTGCAACAAGCAACGCCACTGCCCTGATCGCCAATGCTCGGTCGATTTTCCTACCCATCGTGCATAACTCTCCACGCCATGACTTCAGTCGGCCTTCCTTAGGCGATTCTATCATGATTTCGATCATAGTTTTTTTATTATGCATGAATTCAACCGAAGAGAAAAAATGGGAAGGCTTACATTAAAAATTGAAAGGGTGGCATGCGTATGAAGGTAATTCGGCACTTAGGATGTGTGGATTGAATTTTGTAATGACCCGAAATTTTGTATATTTGAAATTGAAATATTTAATTGATTTTAAATATTTAAAAGTTAATTTTTAACGTGAATTTCAAATATAACCATTTATTTGATAAATAAATTTTTTAATTTCACAGGTGGAAATTTTGGTAAATTGTCGAATCTGGAGTTTTAAGCCTGTTAAAAATAATTTGAATGTTTATAAAATTTATATTGAAAATATTGAAGGTAATAAAAGTTTTAAAATTTAATTTAAAGGTGATTTGTTCAGTTTTAAAAATATATCGTTTAAATTGATATTTAAAATAGCCTTCCGGGGCACAGTCTCAGATTTCAAAGAAACTAGTTCCATTAGATTCGTAATAGCGTATTATTGCTAAATTTCAAATTTTGGAACGTTTGGAGTTATCGTTTGGCCGTACGGGATAGAAACGCACTGAAATTTATATCGAAAATTCAATATAATAATTGGGTCCAAAAAGCTATCTTCTTTATACGATCGAATCATGACTCGAAACCTTTTTCATTGGGTTCAAAATAGGAGTATAGCATTATAAACGTCTAGCGGCATGCCTTGATAGGAGGTCAAGATTTTATGATATGATTTCAAGACGATTTAAATTAAAATGAATATATATATTTATATTGATGGACATTGTATTACATCAACATTTTTACACTTCACTTCTGTTACTGTAGCAAGTGTATATAGGCACATTAACATCTCATCTTGTCTCCTTCCATTTCATTTTAAAAACACATGCAAGAAGATCGTTTCAAAAACAAGAAAAAGATATAGAAATAATGGCCGAACGAAATCCTTTTCCCCTTCCTGTTAAAAGTTCAAATCCTTTCCTCCTCTTTTTAGTTTAATGAGACCACATACCTTTTTCTCCTCTAAATGAATGAATTCGTTCGAAAATATATCAAGAAAAATATATAAAAAAGAATGTCGATTTGCTTTCGATTTGTCGATTGCATCTCGAATCGAAAGCAAATCGTAAGGGACGAAGTCGCATTTTGTTTGGGGTGCGACCTGACTGCGGCGACATGCGAGAACTTGAAGGCAGTTTGGAGGAGGCATGACCATCATTGGCGTGCGTTCGATTTGAGTAGAGCGTGGGTTGCCCGCAGATCGTGGAGGCAAGCGGGGCCATGAAGCTTTGAGGGGGAAGGCCGCCGCACGTTTTGGTCAAGGTCACATCGATTTCAAGTCAGTGGCTTCAGGTCGAGGGAAAGGGTAGGGCGTATCTGGGTCGCATGCACGCGAGGGAAGTGGTGGCTTAGGCGAGGAGGGCGACTGCGGTTTGGGTTCATCGATGTCAGGTGGAGGTCGCGTGCTAGGCTTGGGTTTGAGGTAATTTAGTTATTTGGTTTAATTACAGATATTTTAGTGCAAATCAAAATTTTAGAAAAAAAAATAATTTGCTAGCTAAAATTTTAATTATACTGTGGATAATGCTGTACATCCCACTCTTTTAATATATATATGTATATAATAAATAAATAGTTTATGCCCATCGATTTTTGCAAATTGGTGAAGAGATCGTTGTATTGATCAAGTACCTTGTGATTTTGAAAGAAAAAAATTAATTTAAAATTTTAAGTTGACTTTAAATCAAATGACTTTAAATTAAACGAATTTAATTTACCGATGTTAATGAAAATCCATAAAATTTCTTATATAAGGTTTAAAATTGAACGTGATTAGCCGTTCGAATTCTTAGCTGGAATGTATGGAATGGAATCAAAATTTGGAATGGACTGCTAGTTAAAATAAAGGTGAGTTTATCTCACTCAAATTTGGATTGCCATAGTCAATTTTAATAGTTAAAATTTGTTTTTGATAAATTGATTGAATTGATAATTATTTATCAGTGGATGTGATATTATTATAGTAGTATTGTAACGACCTGATAAATTTATGATTTTTTTATAAATTTAATTTATATGTTTGCTAATTTAATCCAGTATAAAATTAAAGTCTTAGGATTTTTAAAAGGATGAATGTAGGAGTTAGATAGTAACTGTAATTACAGGTAGAGATTTAGAAGGTTATATGATATAGATTTGAAAATAACTGAAAGTTGTGTTGTAGTTATAAGTCTTAATTTGTTGGTTTAATGGTATTAATGTAACAATAACTGAATTGGATTACATACACACAAACATTTGAAAATTTATTAGGTGGACTAAATTGGTTAAACTTCATAAGTTGTGCATTTCAATTTAGTAGAAATTCTAAACGATAAACGAAGATTTAAATAAACGCTAAATTAAAACTATGTAAAATGGTGACTTAAGGCCTAGTTATAGGAATTGGAATATAATCCAAAATTTAATTAATGATAGTAACGTAGTATTAGCTAATAAATAGATTTCAATGCAGTAACCAAATGAAAGGAATAGGAATGAATATATATATTGAATAGGAATGAATATATATATTGATTTGAAATGAAATAAAAATGTGTCACATTTAGATGGAGTAAAATTTAAGAAACCTATAAATGTGGAATCAGTAAACATTTGTAAAAAAATATTGCCTAGAATAAAATTCATTTAATATAAGAATTCAAAGGTGGAAGATTTACATTTGGATTGAAAGGTATAATTAATTGAATTGGTGATTTGGGAATTTAATCCAAGGGTTACTCTAAAAATAAATACGGATAAAAAGAGGTTAAACTAAGGAGGGGCATTAATTGATTTTAAGGCTTATTTAATACGTTAATAGGCAAGACTCCGCATTCATACATTTATACAAAGCTAAATAGAAGCACAAGTGTGATATAATGTAAATAGATGGATATCAACCTTTATTTATATGTTAATGGGATTTAATTTCTATTGTATAAAAACCGCAATTTAATGAAGATTGAAATAGCTAATTCATACGTTAGTTGATTTAGCTGGAATATGAAGATATTTAATGGAATAGTGAAATCAAATGGGAATGGGTTTCCATTGTTCATTTGAATTCACATTCATCATAAAAACTTATTTGAAAACCAAAGGAATAATAAAGGAATCAAGACTTAATTAGTAATTTGGATTTAAGACATGGCAATTTGGATTTATTGCAACATTTAATACCATAGAATTTAGTAAAGCTTATTCAAATTTCAGTTGACCATTTGTGATATAACTTTTTGAAAACAAGACTTTATTTATGAATTGAGTATTTGATTCAACGAATGGTAATTACTTCATTTAAAAATGGAATTTAACGTAAATTTGTACGTTATTAAAGTTAAATGAAAGCTGTAAACATTTGACTTAGAGAACAATTGAGTGAAATCTTAACTAATGTAAACTTCATCATATTGACATCCATAACTGTGAATCATAGGAAGAAGGTAAATAAATGAACTTAACCAAACTATTTATGTTGAATATTGAAAATTTGAATAAATAAATAGTTAAGAAAATTAAAGGAATGGGAATAAAAATTTATTTATAATTTGGAATTTTAATTACGGTGAAAAGGGTTAACTGCAATTAAAAGTAAGTTGAGATGGAAATCAAGTTATTTATTTAATTTGGTTTAAGATGAGAGTGTATAAGTATAAGATTAGGTAATTTGTGAGAATAAATTTATAATTCCCAATTAATAAGAAAGTGCAGAAATTAAAATTGCAAATTTATATACCTATAAATTTTTATTCACATCCAAGCTTGTTAAATTTATTGGGATTAATTGAACTATCTAAGTAATGAAATTTGGCCAATAATAGGAGTTGAAACATAAAAAAATTGATTTTTTATGATTTATTTAATTGATTTAATAATATTAAAAATAGCCATTTTTGTCACGGACTCGGATTTCGACGAAACCAGTTTCATCGGATCCGTATCGGTGAATTATTATAGGATTTCAAATTTCGTATCGATCGGACTTGTCGTTTGATCGTACGGACGATAAACGCCTTGAAATCAATTTTATTAAAATCAATTTGAAAATCAATTTGGAAATCTTGTTTTTAGCATAACTTCTTCATACGATCGAATTTGGTCGCGAAACCTTTTCCATCGCGTTCAGAATATTTTAAAACACCTATTTGGATATATAGTTTTAACAAATTCGGTTCCGGAGGCATAGCGGGCTTTTTGGGCCATAATCTGTTGCGTACGTTCATCTATCTAGCCTATCTATTCTAACCCAGCCCAACCTATATATATATACAGCTACAAACCCTAGTCTATATTCTTTAGCTGTACGTTCATTTCTTCACTCTTTTCTCCTCCTAAAAATGTATACACTTCAGATCCAGTTTCAATGGAAAATCAAAAGCCAAAATTCAAAAAAATTCAGAAAATTCCACAAAAATTATATGTCGATCTTCTCGAAGCGCGTAATCCACTGGTATAATTCGTTTCTCAATTGGGGCTGTCGTTTTCTCAGAAATATTCAAACAGTGCCGGCCGTTCGTTTTGGATTTTGGTGATTTCAACGGTAGATCTTCAGCGATAGCTCGATCGGGGGGTACGGTTGTGTAGAGGACGTCGAGTAGGCCAGATCCATACGGCTACATCATCATCTAGATGATCGGAGACGTGGCAGTTTGGGGGTTTTGGGCACGAGATTCGTCACGGCCTGGGTGCCTTACGCGAGGCACGGCAGTACCAGGAGGGGCGGCCGAGGGAGGGCAGGAAGTTGGTGATCTCTGATCATCTCGGCCGTGCTCAGATTGGTGATAAAAATTGGTTGAAGAGGCAGCTTTTCTGGCGGCCGTTAGGGTTTGAATGGGAAGATGATCGCGTGTTCTGGGATGGTTGCGCGTGAAGGGACGCGGCGTGTATGCCTCGTGACGTGGAGTGGTATGTTTTGGTAATATTTTGTTATATTTAATTTCGTTTGCAATTCGATTTTTCATCATAACTTTGTCATACTACATCGGATTCACACGATTTTTTTTGCGTTAGGATCGTAATTTAATTCCGGACTCGATGACGCTGGTTTGGACGAATTCTGAGACGGGCGAATTTTTGAATTTAAATCGAGTTTAAATTCGATTTAAATTCCAAAGGTGAGTGTTTTAACCCACTCACAATTACTAGAAGCTTTTATGTTTGTTAAATAAATTTTAGAAATGAATAGAAATTTATTTATGAGCTTTTGGGCATGTTATTTCATCCATATCTGTTGAATTGCATTTTTTTGAATTTAGCTGTTAATTTAAATTGATTGATTGCATATTAATTGGCTGTTAGAAATTATTGTTTGCATAAGAACTGCTAGTTAACAGTTATGTAAATTATTATTGAGTAAACTGTTAGATAAATAGTTGATAAATTTAATTTGGAAAAAAAAAACTGACAGTTATTACCTGTTGTATATGTTCATAGATATATACTGTTATTGATTGAAATTGGTTGATGGTTGCGATTGGATGATGGATGTTGTTGATGAATGAATGTTTATTGCATATCATTAAATTTGCAAATTTATCATGCATATTTCATTTTTCGGGATTGTGGTTTGAAATGATAAAACCGCAAAGTTTTATTTTTAAATTGCGGATTGAAATGATAAATATCCGTATCACTTGACCATAGGATAGAAAATTTTATACAGGCACCGCGGTCTATATATAACTATTTTAATGTGATTTCTATGGTTTGGATGGAATACGGTTTATAATAATCTTAAATTTTATACTGTATAAATATTTTTCTTCCGTATTTATGTACATGAAAAGTTGGAAATTTTGAAATAAAAAGGTGTATAAATTCCCTTAGTAAAATGGAAGAAAATTTAGAAAATGGAGTTGGATAAATTTATATCATATGTTTAAATGTTAAGTTTGGAAATTTAAGATATGATATTTATAATTGGATTTTTCCCAAGAAAAAATTGAAATGAATATTCTAATATGAATTTGAATTGGAAAAATATTCTAATATAATTGGAATCGAAAAATACATATGTTTTATTACTAGAAATTGGAGTTGTTTAAGGATTTATGTGAATATTCAAACTAAATAATAAAACATTTAATTTGTTGAAAGAATATATTCCAATTTTAGTTTTTGAATATTAATACTCCAATGGATTTATATATATGGAAATTGAAATGGTTTTGGAACTTAAGAGTGATATCTAAATTATGGTCTTAACTTTAGATAAAGAAATATTTCCATAAAGCCATATAACTTATTTCTTTACAAAGTGACAGTAAAGTTAAGCCCTTGAAATTCATATACCGTTGAATATCCAAACCATTTGAGTTTTAAAAGTTATGGTTGAAATTATGGATTTCCAAAAATATTATGCTTTGAAAATATTCGATTTTCAGATATTATGAAGTTAAAGCCTTTTTATTATTGGAAAGAAATTATATTTGGGATAAGTGGTAAAATATGGTTTTGGGTTTTGGAATGATATCGTAATATTATGGTTTTGAAATGGATTATATTCTGGTTTTAAAAGTATAAACTGTTTTAAATAACCGCGGTGTTATAATAACGATGGGTTGGCAAAGAGACCGGGATCGGATATGGACATACTCTCTGTCGATACCGAAAACCACTTTGACTAACCGTGTACGCGGTGGAGATTCCAGAATGAAGTAGGTTGGTGGCGACGATTCCTGTAAGGTAAATACGTGGACCCGACTCCCGTGAGTTGGCATAAGGTGGCTAAAACAGGAGCGATCGACGGGTTAATGAGGTCATTCCTCTGATCGGACACTCCTCTTCGATATTATACTATGACTTTGGATTGATTCAGTGGCCACTTCTATTTTTTTTTGATTTGGGGAGTTGTTTCGAGGTGGGCGGTTGCTGCGGCTTCGCGTTACCATCGGCCCGGAAGCGTAATTGGTATATCTACCCTGGCATTGCCTAGTTGTGCCGTGTCACCTACCCTATCGCGCCTTGTACGAGTTTGGTTTTCTCCCGTAGCCCGTGTGGTATCCTCTAGTGGCTTCCCGATCAGGAGGGACTATGATATTGGATGGACTACTGGGACTATTACGTGTTAAGGGCTATATGGGTAACCCCTTAACGCTATTAAAAAGTAAGTTTATTTTATAAATAGACACTATTATAATAACGCAATATACTACATAGTAAATAGTTTAACGGATCCTTAGGAGATGTAAATCCCGAGCATCTCTTGAGTTACTGTACTCATATTTATTTCTGTTTATTTAACTCACATAAGATATTCTAGTCTGACTCGAGTGTTTTTGTCTTTTCAAATTCGCTCGGGTCAGTCCGAGCGTTTCAGGATAGCAGGTTTTAGCTTTGGAGGACGAAGACGAAGATTCAGTATTATTTTATATATATAGTATTGCACCACACTCTTTCTATTCCGCTGCATTGTTGTATTGGTATGTGTAACTCTGATGTTCATTGTATAAGTGAAATAACTGTTTTGTAAACTGTTTTGAACTGTATATTTATTATTATATTTTAT